>JAEOAD010002279.1:3365000-3965000 GCA_036365145.1 Orientallactaga sibirica | reverse complement strand
TGTCCCTCAAGCAGCATGATTTTTTTGTTTTGTTTTGTTTTGTTTTTCAAGGTAGAGTCTCGCTCTAACCCAGGCTGACCTGGAATTAACTATGTAGTCTCAGGGTGGCCTCGAGCTCACGGTGAGACCCTACCTCGAAAAAACAAAAGCAAAAACCAACCAACCAACCAAACAAACAAACAAAAAGTAAAGCTGGAGCCTTTAATCCCAGCACTTGAGTTCGAGGCCACCCTGAGACTACATAGTGAATTCCAGGTCAGCCTGGGCTACAGTGAGAACCTACCTCAAAAAACCAAAAGATAAGTAAGTAAATAAGTAAATAAATAAATAAAGCCAGGCGTGGTGGTGCACACCTTTAATCCCAGCACTCGGGAGGCAGAAGTAGGAGGATCGCCTTGAGTTCAAAGCCACCCTGAGACTACATAGTGAATTCCAGGACAGCCTGGGCCAGAGTGAGACCCTACCTCGAAAAACCAAAATAATAATAATAATAATAATAATAAAAAAATAAATAAATAAATAAACAAATAAAATGAAAATAAAAATCAGGGCTGGGACTACAGTGATGGTTTAGCAGTTAAGGCACTTAAGGTTCTAGGTTCGATTCTCCAGGACCCACATAAGCCAGATGCACAAGGTGGCGCATGTGTCTGGAGTTTGCAGCAGCTGGAGGCCCCAGCACACCCATTCTCTCTCTCAAAGAAATAAAAATAAAAATATTTTAAAAAAAAGATCAGAGCTAGCCGGGCATGGTGGCGCATGCCTTTAATCCCAGCACTCGGGAGGCAGAGGTAGGAGGATTGCCGTGAGTTCGAGGCCACCCTGAGACTACATAGTTAATTCCAAGTCAGCCTGGACCAGAGTGAAACCCTACCTCGAAAAAAAAAAAAAAAAAAAAAAAAAAAAAAAAACAATCAGAGCTGGGTGTGGTGGCACACACCTTTAATCCCAGCACTCGGGAGGCAGAGGTAGGAGGATCACTGAGAGTTCGAGGCCACCCTGAGACTACATAGTGAATTCCAGGTCAGCCTGGGCCAGAGTGAGACCCTACCTTGAAAAACCCAAATAAATAAATAAATAAATAAATCAGGGCTGGAGAGATAACTTAGCAGTTAAGGCACTTGCCCGCAAAGCCTAAGGACCCATGTTCAACTCTCCAGATCCCACGTAAGCACAAAGGTGATACAAACACGCAAGGTTACACATGCCCACTAGGTGGCCCCCAGGTCTGCAGTTTGATTGCAGTGGCTGGAGGTCCTGGCACACCAATTCTCTCTCTTGCTCGCTCGCTCTCTCTTATGAAAAAAAAAATGTCAGTCTCTTGGGCTTGTCTCAAAAAGAAAAAAAGAAAGAAAAATTAAAATTAAGCTCCTTCAGTAAAAGGGGTTTGTTTGTTTACCTCTGTCTGTTGGTTCCCAGAGCTCTCAAGGAAGAGGCTCAGGCCTTTGGAAACAAGCATAGCTGAAGACCAGATTTCACGCTTTCTTGGAGCCCTACTGCCCCAAGCCCCTCAGGGCACTGAAGCCTTCCAGGCCAGCAGGGACTCTCCGAGGGCCTGTGCACCTGCTGACATGCATGTTTCTCAGACCTGGAATCCCAGTGTTCAGAGGACCTGGCAGAGAAGTCAAGCTGGGAGAGGTGGAGGAGGAACAGGTAGCTAGGATTTATCTCCCAGTTAAGGTCAGAGCTCTTTCTTTCCTGGGCCAACACTGCGCAGAATCTCTGAAGTGAAATGGCTGGGCAGGCATCGGCTGGAAGGGGCTGTGCCCACCATGTCATGTGACCTCTCCTACAGGAAGGGAGAGGCAGAGACCCAGAGAAGGTAACTAGCTCATTGGGGTTCCACAAGAAGCCATTCTCGGGCTGGAGGGATGGCTTAGTTGTTAAGGCATTTGCCTGCAAAGCTAAAGGACCCAGGTTCAATTCCCCAGGACCCATGGTGGCATCTGTAGTTCCTTTGCAGTGGCTGGAGAGGCCCCAGGCACGCCCATTCTCTTCCTCTCTGTCTGTCTGTCTGTCTTTCTCTCTGTCTCTCTTTCTCACGCTCACTCAAATAAATAAATAAGTAAATAAGTTTACAAAGCCAGGCATGGTGGTGCATACCTTTAATCCCAGCAGAAGGCAGAGGTAGGAGGATTGCCGTGAGTTCGAGGCCAACCTGAGACTACTACAAAGTGAATTCCAGGTCAGCCTGGACTAGAGCGAAACCCTACCTCAAAAAAACCAAATAAAATAAAATAAAATAAAAATAAAATAAGCCATTCTGAGTGTCGCTCCAGGTCACAGAGGCTGAGCGAGTATGACAAAGAACAGGACAAGACCCTATCCTGCCTTCCTGGTGTATACCTAGAGGCAGAGGAAGAAGGACTGTGAGTTTAAAGCCAGCCAAGGCGGCTGCATAGTGAGACCTTGTCTCACTACAAAATAAAACAGAAATAAAAGCAAAAACCGCAAAGGGCAAGATTTTTGGCTTATTAATTTAATAACTAGTATGTCTTTCGTCTGGCCCTCTCTATGGCATCTAACCTCTGCTTCCTTGTCGTTGTAAGGATTGCAATCAATGTCAGGAAGTATAACAGTATTTGCTGAAGTCAGATTGATTCCTAATCCACCATCTTTTGTTAACAAGAACAATACAAAGATATCCATATCGGTATTAAACTCATCAATTAGACGAATCCTTTCAGATATTTGAGTCTTTCCATCTAATCGGAGGTACCTGTGCTGATGATGTTTTAAGAGAACTTCTAAAATATCCAACACCGGGCTGGGGAGATGGCTTAGTGGTTAAGGCATTTGCCTGCAAAGCCAAAGGACGTTGGTTCCAGTCCCCAGGACCCACGTAAGCCAGAAGCACAAGGTGGCACATGCATCTGGAGTTTGTTTGCAGTGGCTGGAAGCCCTAGCAAGCCCTTTCTCTCTCTCTCTCTCTCCCCTCTTTCCCTCTCTCAAATAAATAAATAAAATAATTAAAAATAAATAAATAAAATAAAATATCCAGCATCATGGTAAACTGGCTGAATAACACCATTCTGTTTTAATTCAGACAAGATACATCCTAAAACTCGGAATTTCCCAGTCTAAAATCAAATCCACGTCTAACTGGAAATTATGAATGTGCCGGTATTGTTTACAGACTACATGTCGTTCAAAGTCTGTCATGACTTCCGATCTTCAAAGATCAGGTCAGGGTTAGCTTCACAATGGGTAGGCTCCCTTAGCATAAGCTGAGACATCTCCTTCAGTTTTTCAGGTGTGTAATATTGTTGATGCAATAAAGGATGATTAGGCATTTTTCTCAGTTGCATCATGACATTGCACATTTCTGTATTTTTTTTCAAAGTTATTAATAGACTTTTTGGAGCTGTTGAAAAAGACCCAAGTAGAGTTGTTCTCGTTGCTCTGACACTGCACACAGCTCAATTTGATCTTTCTTAGTGGGTAGTTGTTTCAGAACCTCCTCTTTCACTATTCTGAGAACGAACAGCTTTATAATCTGTTTTGCATGTGCAATTCCAGAAAGGGCAAGCCTTTTTTTTTTTTTTTTTTTTGAGAGACACAGAGAGAGAGGGAGAGGAAGACAGATAGAGAATGGGTGTGCCAGCAGTCTCTCAGCTGCTGTGAACGAAATCCAGACACGTGCACCCCCTTGTGGTCAAGTGTGGCATTGCGCCCTTGCGTCACTGCATCTGGCTAAACGTGGGACCTGGAGATTGGTACCAGCATTCTTAGGCTTAGCAGGCAGGCGCCTTAACCGCTAAGCCATCTCTCCAGCCCAGGGCAAGATTTTTGTTCTCATGGAGCTCTTAGTGAGGGAAGGGCCAGTGCAGATCACTCAAGGCTGTGAGACGTGGAATCTTAGTGGCTTCTAGTGACACAAAGCAGCCCCTCGCCCAGCTTGGAGGCTGGAAGGCTTCTTTGGGGAGCAGACCTCTGAAAACTGAGTGTAGCCAGAAGGCCAGTGAGGAAGAGTGTCTTTGCCATCCTTTGCCTGTACACAGACATTGGAGGGTTTTAAATGGCACCCAGTCTTAGGGAAGCCAAGCAAAAAACCCCAAGATATTCTATACATTTAAACTTCAGATAAATAACAACAAATACATTTTTATTTGTTCAGGGTAGGGTCTCTCTCTAGTCCAGGTTGACCTGGAATTCACTATGTAGTCTCAGGGTGGCCTCGAAGTCATGGCAATCCTCCTGCCTCTGCCTCCGAGTGCTGGGATTAAAGGCGTGTGCCATCATGCCCAGCAACATTTTTAGCTTAAGTATATCCCAAACGATATTGGGAATATACTAAATAATTATTCATGGCTTATGTGAAAATCTAATTTAGCTGAATGATTTTTTTTTTTTAACCTGAGGTAGAGTCTCATTCAAGCCTTCAGGCCAGGCTGACCTGCAACTCACTCTGTAGTCTCAGGCTGGCCTCCAACTCAGTGATTCTCATACCTCTACCTGAGATTAAAAATATTTTTAAAAATATTTTATTATTTATTTATTTGAGAAAGAGAGAGAGGAAGAGGCCGATAGAGAGAAAGAGACAATGGGCACACCAGGGCCTCCAGCCACTGCAAACATACTCCAGATGCATGCGCCCCTTTATGCATTTGGCTTATGTGGGTCCTGGGGAATGGAACCGGGGTCCTTAGGCTTTGTAGGCAAATGCCTTAACCACTAAGCTATTTCCTCAGCCCCTAAAATATTTTTTTAAAGTTGGTCAAGGTGGCGCACGCCTTTGGTCCCACAACACTTGGGAGACAGAGGTAAGAGGATCACAAGTTCAAGGCCACCCTGAGAATACGCAGTGAATTGCAGGTCAGTGAGACCCTCCCCTCCCCAAAAATGTATTTGTTGTTATTTGTTACCTCAAAAAAAAAACAAGAAAAAAAATTTTTAAGGGTCTGGATAGTAAGCCGGGCATGGTGGCTCACGCCTTTAATCCCAGCACTCTCGAGGCAGAGGTAGAAGGATTGCCATGAGTTCGAGGCCACCATGAGACTCCATAGTTAATTCCAGGTCAGCCTGGGCCAGAGTGAAACCTTACCTCCAAAAAAAAAAAAAAACACACACACAAAAAGGGGGGTGTCTGGAGAGATGGCTTAGCAGTGAAGAAGCCTAAGGAGGCAGGGCATGGTGGTGCACGCCTTTAATCCCAGCACTCAGGAGGCAGAAATAGGAGGATCACCATGAGTTCGAGACTACAGAGTGAATTCCAGATCAGCCTGGGCTACAGTGAGACCCTACCTCGGAAAACCAAAAAAAAAAAAAAAAAAAAAAAAAAAAAAGAGAGAGAGAGAGAAGCTGGAGAGATGGTAACCCCATAAGTCTTAGGACCCCAAGTGGGGTGAGAGAAAAACACTAAAGGACAAGGCCAACATTCTGGCTTTGGACTTTGGGGTATTCAACTGGGGCCTTGGAAGTGGCACTTCCAGGGAATGGTGCTAGGAGATGGGCAGGGAGCATGGTGGGCGACCTTGTTTCTGCGTGGCTTGGGTTTTCCAGGTGGCAACTTGTAGGTGATCGGGAACTGGTTGGGACACAAAATCATGCAGCTGCCATGTCATAATGGGAACAGCAGGGAAGGCAATTCCAGTGGAGTAACAGTGGGACATCTGGGGAATTCAACCTAGGTCTTTTGGCTTTGCACGCAAGCGCCTTAACCACTAAGTCATCTCTCCGGCCTGTAGAGGATCTGAAATTCTTGTCCCTAGATCTCTGAGCCCATTCCAAGGACCTATGTCTGTCCCCTGAAAGAACTGGGCTACAGGTACATAGAACCCTACACCTGGGGGTAGGTAGGCAAATGGGAGGGTTTTTTTATTTATTTATTTATTTATTTTGACAGTGTAGGATAATGTGCCTGGGAGCTTGGGTGTAGGGTAGGTGTTCACATGCATGAATATGGGATGGGACCCTTGCTCTGAAGCATAAAGCAGCTGGGAAGAGGAGGTGAAAGACCCGTCTCTGGAGGGGAGGTGAGTATAGAGGGCAGTTTTGGGAGGATCCTGGAATGAACCTTTCTTTGCCAGAGCTATGTGTATCTCTCCATTTGACTCTTTTTAAAAATATATATTTTATTTGTTTATTTATTTTGAGAGAGAGACAGAGATGTGCCAGGGCCTCCAGCCACTGCAAACGAACTCCAGATGCATGCGCCCCCTTGTGCATCTGGCTTACATGGGTCTTGGAGAGTCGAACTGGGATCCTTTGGCTTTGCAGGCAAACGCCTTAACCGCTAAGCCATCTCTCCAGCCCCTCCATTTGACTTACAATAACCCTGTGAGGCAGATTCCCAGGAGGAAGTGGAGGCCAGAACCTTGCGTGGTGTTATTCAGTGTAACAACTTGTCCAAGCTCCTCCAGCTCTCAAGCAACCCTCTAACCCACGCCCCCATCCCGAAGCTTGAGAAAAGATCACAGCAGGAGTAAGGTAAGGGTTGGGCTCCTTTTTTTTTTTTTCTTCAATTTTTTCAATTTTTATTTTTTAGAGAGAGTGTCTCACACATACACACACACACACACACACAGAATTGGCACACCAGGGCTTCAGCCACTGCAATCAAACTCCATACGCTTGTGCCACCTAGTGAGCATGTGCGACCCTGCCCTTGCCTCATCTTTGTGCACCTGGCTTTCGTGGGATCTGGGGAGTTGAACATGGGTCCTTAGGCTTCCCAGGCAAGTGCCTTAACCACTAAGCCATCTCTGCAGCCCCATGGATTGGGATCCTTGGATTTCTTTCCCTCATTCAGTGGGAATCTAGGGCAGGGATACTCAGGATTCTGCCATACAAGATATGTCTTCTTGCCAGACATGGTGGCACACGCCTTTAATCCCAGCACTTGGGATGCAGAGGTAGGAGGATCGCCACGAGTTCGAGGCCACCCTGAGACAACATGGTGAATTCCAGGTCAGCCGGGCTAGAGTGAAACTCTACCTCGACAAACCAAAAAAAAAAAAAAAAAAAAAGAGGGGAGGGGCTGAGAGATGGCTTAGCAGTTAAAGCGTTTGCCTGCAAAGCCAGAAGACCCTGGTTTGATTCTCCAGGACCCACGTAAGCCAGATGCACAAGGGGGCACATGTGTCTAGAGTTCGTTTGCAGTGGCTGGAGGCCCTGGTGCACCCATTCTCTCCCTCCCTCTTTCTTCCTCTCTACCACTTTCCCTCTCTGAAATAAGTAAATAAATAAAATATATTTTTAAAGATACGTCTTGCTGGGTGTGGTGGCTCACGCCTTTAATCCCAGCACTCGGGAGGCAGAGGTAGGAGGACCGCTGTGAGTTCGAGGCCACCCTGAGACTACATAGTTAATTCCAGGTCAGCCTGGGCCAGAGTGAGACCCTACCTCAAAAAAAAAAAAAAAAAAAAAAAGATACGTCTTGTCTTTGTGTGTGTGTACGCCTGCTGACTTTGGCCTCCACACTAACGTGTTCCCAAGCTTGCCCACATCGCACCAACCTCAGCTTGCTGCTCCAATGCAGCACCTCCCAGCCGCAGATCTCTCCCTAGTCCTGCCCTGCCTAGCTTGGAGCACCCAAGCTAAGTGCCTGAAATCCCATGTCTATTGCCAGTGTGATTCACAAGTCACTGTCCTGTGGGGTCCTTCGGGGTCTCAGATCCCTGGTTGCTCCGACTTCAATCCAAGCTTTTCTACACTATGGCCACCCCACGGCTAGGAAATCTCCTCCATCACCTGCTCCATCCATCTATGTTCCCTTACATGGCTTCACTCAAGAGGGTCTTTTTCTCCTAGTCCCTAACTGCTGTCTCCTAAAATCCAACCCGCACTGGCTGTAGGAAGTCCCCCCTGAGGCCCCAGGCCTACATAGGCCCTCTCTCTTTTGTCCACTTGTGGCCTGCCCTAAGGATGAGAGCTGATATTTATTTTTTTAATTTTATTTACTATACACACACACACACACACAGGGTGGCACCTGGGGCTTCAGCCACTGCAATCAAACTCCATACGCTTGTGCCACCTAGTGAGCATGTGCGACCCTGCCCTTGCCTCATCTTTGTGCACCTGGCTTTCGTGGGATCTGGGGAGTTGAACATGGGTCCTTAGGCTTCCCAGGCAAGTGCCTTAACCACTAAGCCATCTCTGCAGCCCCATGGATTGGGATCCTTGGATTTCTTTCCTCATTCAGTGGGAATCTAGGGCAGGGATACTCAGGATTCTGCCATACAAGATATGTCTTCTTGCCAGACATGGTGGCACACGCTTTAATCCCAGCACTTGGGATGCAGAGGTAGGAGGATCGCCACGAAGTTCGAGGCCACCTGAGACAACATGGTGAATTCCAGGTCAGCCGGGCCAGAGTGAAACCCACCGACAAACCAAAAAAAAAAAAAAAAAAGAGGGGAGGGGCTGGAGAGATGGCTTAGCAGTTAAAGCGTTTGCCTGCAAAGCCAGAAGACCCTGGTTTGATTCTCCAGGACCCACGTAAGCCAGCTGCACAAGGTGGCAGTGGCTGGAGGCCCTGGTGCACCCATTCTCTCCCTCCCTCTTTCTTCCTCTCTACCACTTTCCCTCTGAAATAAGTAAATAAATAAAATATATTTTTAAAGATACGTCTTGCTGGGTGTGGTGGCTCACGCCTTTAATCCCAGCACTTGGGATGCAGAGGTAGGAGGACCGCTGTGAGTTCGAGGCCACCCTGAGACTACATAGTTAATTCCAGGTCAGCCTGGGCCACAGTGAGACCCTACCTCAAAAAAAAAAAAAAAAAGATACGTCTTGTCTTTGTGTGTGTGTACACCTGCTGACTTTGGCCTCCACACTAACGTGTTCCCAAGCTTGCCCACATCGCACCAACCTCAGCTTGCTGCTCCAATGCAGCACCTCCCAGCCGCAGATCTCTCCCTAGTCCTGCCCTGCCTAGCTTGGAGCACCCAAGCTAAGTTCCAGCCCCTCCATTTGACTTACAATAACCCTGTGAGGCAGATTCCCAGGAGGAAGTGGAGGCCAGAACCTTGCGTGGTGTTATTCAGTGTAACAACTTGTCCAAGCTCCTCCAGCTCTCAAGCAACCCTCTAACCCACGCCCCCATCCCGAAGCTTGAGAAAAGATCACAGCAGGAGTAAGGTAAGGGTTGGGCTCCTTTTTTTTTTTTTCTTCAATTTTTTCAATTTTTATTTTTTAGAGAGAGTGTCTCACACATACACACACACACACACAGAATTGGCACACCAGGGCTTCAGCCACTGCAATCAAACTCCATACGCTTGTGCCACCTAGTGAGCATGTGCGACCCTGCCCTTGCCTCATCTTTGTGCACCTGGCTTTCGTGGGATCTGGGGAGTTGAACATGGGTCCTTAGGCTTCCCAGGCAAGTGCCTTAACCACTAAGCCATCTCTGCAGCCCCATGGATTGGGATCCTTGGATTTCTTTCCCTCATTCAGTGGGAATCTAGGGCAGGGATACTCAGGATTCTGCCATACAAGATATGTCTTCTTGCCAGACATGGTGGCACACGCCTTTAATCCCAGCACTTGGGATGCAGAGGTAGGAGGATCGCCACGAGTTCGAGGCCACCCTGAGACAACATGGTGAATTCCAGGTCAGCCGGGGCTAGAGTGAAACTCTACCTCGACAAACCAAAAAAAAAAAAAAAAAAAAAAAAGAGGGGAGGGGCTGGAGAGATGGCTTAGCAGTTAAAGCGTTTGCCTGCAAAGCCAGAAGACCCTGGTTTGATTCTCCAGGACCCACGTAAGCCAGATGCACAAGGGGGCACATGTGTCTAGAGTTCGTTTGCAGTGGCTGGAGGCCCTGGTGCACCCATTCTCTCCCTCCCTCTTTCTTCCTCTCTACCACTTTCCCTCTCTGAAATAAGTAAATAAATAAAATATATTTTTAAAAGATACGTCTTGCTGGGTGTGGTGGCTCACGCCTTTAATCCCAGCACTCGGGAGGCAGAGGTAGGAGGACCGCTGTGAGTTCGAGGCCACCCTGAGACTACATAGTTAATTCCAGGTCAGCCTGGGCCACAGTGAGACCCTACCTCAAAAAAAAAAAAAAAAAAAAAAAAAAAGATACGTCTTGTCTTTGTGTGTGTGTACACCTGCTGACTTTGGCCTCCACACTAACGTGTTCCCAAGCTTGCCCACATCGCACCAACCTCAGCTTGCTGCTCCAATGCAGCACCTCCCAGCCGCAGATCTCTCCCTAGTCCTGCCCTGCCTAGCTTGGAGCACCCAAGCTAAGTGCCTGAAATCCCATGTCTATTGCCAGTGTGATTCACAAGTCACTGTCCTGTGGGGTCCTTCGGGGTCTCAGATCCCTGGTTGCTCCGACTTCAATCCAAGCTTTTCTACACTATGGCCACCCCACGGCTGGGAAGTCTCCTCCATCACCTGCTCCATCCATCTATGTTCCCTTACATGGCTTCACTCAAGAGGGTCTTTTTCTCCTAGCCCCTAACTGCTGTCTCCTAATATCCAACCCGCACTGGCTGTAGGAAGTCCCCCCTGAGGCCCCAGGCCTACATAGGCCCTCTCTGTTTTGTCCACTTGTGGCCTGCCCTAAGGATGAGAGCTGATATTTATTTTTTTTAATTTTATTTACTTATTTATTTGCAAGCAGAGAGAGAGAAAGAGAGAGATAGAAGAGAGACAGATAGAGAATGGGCACGCCAGGGCCTCCAGCCACTGCAAACGAAGTTCAGATGCATGTGCCCCTTGTGCATCTGGCTTACGTGGGTCCTGGAGAATCGAACCGGGATCCTTTGGCTTCACAGGCAAACGCCTTAACCACTAAGCCATCTCTCCAGCCCTTTTTTTTTAATTTTATTTATTTATTTATTTGCAAGCAGAGAGAGAGAGAGAGATAGATAGAAGAGAGACAGATAGAGAATGGAGAGCTGATATTTATTGAGTGCTATGTCCATGTGTTATTATTTTCTTTTTCTTGTTTTGTTTGGTTTTTTGATTTGAGGTAGGGTCTCACTCTAGCCCAGGTTGACCTGGAATTCACTATGTCGTCTCAGGGTGGCCTCGAACTCACAGCAATCCGCCTGCCTCTGCCTCCTAAATGCTGGGATTAAAGGCCTGCGCTTGCACCCCCGGCTCCCAACCTTTTTTTTTTTTTTTTTAAGATTTATTTATTATTTATTTATTTATTAGAGACAGAGAGTGGGGAGAGAGAGAGAGAGAATAGGCGGGCCAGGGCCTCCAGCCACTGCAAAAGAACTCCAGAGGCCTGCGCCTCCATGTGCATCTGGCTTAACGTGGGTCCTGGGGAATCGAACCTATGTCCTCAGGCTTCTCAGGCAAGCGCCTTCACCTCCTTAAGGCATCTCTCCAGCCCCTCCACCTCCTTTTTCTTACTAGATTCATCTACTCCACACCTATTCTTGGAAATGGTTAACAGGTTCAGTTTACACTTCTTGGGGGACTGAAAACCCCAAGGGGGGGTGGAGAGATGCTGCACCAGAGGTTGTTTTGTTGTTTTTTTGGGGGTATCTACTCCTTCAGGATTTATGGAAGATCCTGGAAGGCAAGTGGCTTCGGATCCACATCGTGTGCCCAGCAGCCAGTCATCTCAATGGCACCGAGAGGGGCTGGACTCTGGCCGCTTTGGGGGCTGAGGAGGGAAAAGGGGGGGGACCAACCCCCAGAGAATTGGCCCATCTGGGGCGGGCTGGGGGCCAGATGGACTGTGCCTCTGCGGGGAGGCCGGGTGCACTGGTTGCCATGGGGACCTGGGGCGGCGGCCCCGCCCCATCGGGCGGGGGAGCAGGTGGCAGGGTGTGTGTGGGGGTACCCTGTGCAGACTGGGGGGAGGGGTCGGCCTGGCCCCACATACACACACACACACACACTCTCTCTCTCTCTCTCTCACACACACACACCCTGCTGACAGCTCCTCCACCAGGCAGCCCAGAACCAGGGCACCAATGTACATTCTAGGCGTAGGCTGGCTTTCTGGGCAACAGCTCCATCTCCAGTCCCATCCTCAGGTGCCTTAACTGGGAACTGGACGAGGCTTCCTGGACCCTCCCGGGTTGCACACTACTTTTTGTAAGCCTGAGACAGAGGGTTTGGAGGATTGCCCGCAGGCATTTTTCTGCCTTGATGGACGCATTTCCTTACCAAATTGGTGCCATAAGACCCAGAACTGGGCAGCTGGAGTCTCAGCTTCCCCACTCCCTCCCCCCCAATGTCTCCATTGTACACAGGAGGCTACCACAGCAGCCTGGAGTGGGCCAGGGTCTTGTGTGGTAGAAGCCAGAAGCAGAATTAAGAAATCAGGTCTTGGGCTGGAGAGATGACTTAGCGGTTAAGGCATTGGTCTGCAAAGCCTAAGGACTCAGGTTCGATTCCCCAGGACCCACGTAAGCCAGCTGCACAAGGTGGCAGTGGCTGGAGACGCTGGTGCACCTATTCTCTGTATCTCTCTTCTCTCTTATCTCTCTCTCTGCTTGCAAAAAAAAATTATTATTATTTTTTTTTTTTTGGTTTTTTGAGGTAGGGTCTCACTCTAGCTCAGGCTGACTTGGAATTCACTCTGTAGTCTCAGGCTGGCCTCGAATTTATGGCAATCCTCCTACCTCTGCCTCCCAAGTGCTGGGATTAAAGAAGGCGTGCGCCACCATGTCTGGCACAAATATATATATATATATATATATATATATATATATATATATATGTATGTATGTATGTATATGTATATGTATATGTATATGTATATGTATATGTATATGTATATGTATATGTATATGTATATGTATATATATTTTGGTTTCTTGAGGTAGGGTTTCACTCTGGTCCAGGCTGACCTGGAATTAACTATGTAGTCTCAGGGTGGCCTCAAACTCACGGCAATCCTCTTACCTTTGCCTCCCAAGTGCTGGGATTAAAGGTGTGCGCCACCATACCGGCACAAATAAATTTTTTAAAAATTAAAAAAAAATTAAATAAAATAAAAGGAAAGAAAGAAATCAGGTCTTGACCTCCCAACACTCCATCCTTCTGGTGGAGCCAAGATGTGTACTGAAAGAGGAGGCTCTGGAAGAAAACCCGCCCCTTCCCTGAGCTGCCAAGGTGGCAGGAAGGTTGCCTGAGGGCACAGAACTGAGGCCTGGGCTTCCTTGTGCAACAATGACCCTGGTGGCTATATGGCCACTACGTACTCCCTCCCTCAGGGTGCCAGTGACAGTGGCCCTGGGATGGTACCTTGTTGTCAATGGAGCCCAGGTAAGTGGAAGACTGGGGCTCCTGCTCCACCCCTTCATGCGGGGAGGGGGGCGTCCCTGTTTTCCACCTTTCCTGGAAGACCCCTTTCTGAGCTCTCCATGCCCCAGCTGATGCTTGGGAAAGTGGTCATGAGCTCTGGGTGCCTCTAGTCCTGTGGTGATGCCTGCAGGTGCTGGGGACCAGCTGATGTTGGCAAAAGGGGCTTTTGGCTGGGCGGGAGGTTTTGGGGCCAGAAGACAAGGTCTGTGCCTTTAAGGTACTGCTTGTTTCTGGAGACACACACACACACACACACACACACACACACACACACGGTCTCTCAGAGTCATGCAGTCACACAGCCACACACATCATCTACTCCCACCAGCTCTCTCCCTCCCTCCCTCCCTCCCTCCCTCTCCACACACTCCCCCTTCTCTCTCTCTCTCAATCTCCCTCCCTCCCTCCCTCTCTCCCACCTCACTGAGAGCCCGCTCCCTCTCCCTCTGTGTCCCCAAGGTCTAGATTTGAACCACAGGAACAAGGGAAGAGGAAGGCAAGGAACCCTAATGTAGGAATAGAGTCTACCTCTGTCGGTCCCTCCAGCCCATGAGAGGGGCTTGTTTTTCAATTTGGCACGCTTGCCCTGGGTCAAGGCTGCAGAAGGGGTTGGTGGGGGGGGGTGGCCTGCTGAGAGTAGTGGGGAGGGAGGGACTGTTTGGCCCAGGGCCCAGCCTGTTGGATACAAACCCAAGAATCAGAGGGGAACCTCCCCACTCACGGAAAAAAAAAGCAAGGTGGGGCTCACTGCTAGCACAAAGGAAGCAGGCATGGGGGCAGAAGTAATTGTCACTGGGGGGGACCGGCCACACAAAGATTGACCAGGGAGTGACCTTTTGACTCATGAAGCAGAGGACCGTGACCCTTCTAGGGTCATCTTCTGTTACTTTATACCTTGAGTCAAATCCTGGACCAGAATTTATTATTTATTTATTTGAGAGACAGAGGCAGAGAGAGCGAGAGATTGAGCGTGCTAGGGCCTCCAGCCATTGCAAAGGAACACCAGACACATGTACCACCTTGTGAAGCTGCCTTACCAGGGTCCTGGGGAATCGAACCTGGGTCCTTAGGTTTCGCAGGCAAGCGCCCTAACCACTGAGCCATCTCTCCAGCCCCAGAATTTTTTTTTTTGACTCCAGTGCTGAAGAAGGAATCCGGTGCCTCTAGAATGCCGGGCAATGTGGGCTACACCACAGTTTCTGGAGTAGAACTCTTCCCAGAGTTCTGAGATATGCCCCCCTTCCCTTCTTTCTCTGTCTTCTAATGGTGCTGGAGATGAAACAAAGGCCTTGGGAATAGTAAGCAGGTGTTTCCTACCTACCACCAGCCTCTACTCAATGTCTGCCCAGCGCGCTGCCCCTCTGCAGAGTATTCAATAGATGGTTCTTTTTCTCATCAGCCTGACATGGTAGCACATGTCTGGAATCCCAGCACATGGGCGGCTGAGACAGAAGGATCACTCTATCTAGGCCAGCCTGGGCTATGTGGCAAGACACTGTCTCAAATAAATGAATCAAAACAAGATGCCTGGGGCTGGAGAAATGGCTTAGTGGTTAAAGCATTTGCCTATGAAGCCAAAGGACCCAGGTTTGATTCCTTAGAACCCATGTAAGCCAGATGCACAAGGGGCGGACACATCTGGAGTTTGTTTGCAATGGCTAGAGGCCCTGGCGTGCCTATTCTCTCTCTGTCTCTCTTCTCTCTCTCTGCTTGCAAATAAATACATAAAATTAAAAAAGAAAAAATCCCTCCCCTCCTTCCTCTCTAGCCTGTTCACTTCATGACCAAACTTCTTTATTTCCTAGGGTTATGGCTAACTAAATGGGAACTTGTATTTATATCTCAAAGCCCAACCCAAAACTGCTCTCAACCTTTAATCCCAGTGCTCTGGAGGCAGAGATGGGAGGATCGTTGTGAGTTCAAGACCATCCTGAGACTACATAGTGAATTCCAGGTCAGCCTGGGCTAGAGCAAAACCCTACCTTGAAAAAAACCAAACCAAAGCAAAAAGTGTTCTAATAAGTCGCCTCTCCAGTCCCCACTTGTACTTTAAAAAGCAAGCAAGGGCGCTACAGAGATGGCTTAGCGGTTAAGGTGCTTGCCTGCAATGCCAAAGGACCCAGGTTCAACTCCCCAGGACCCACATAAGCCAGATGCACAAGGGGGTACATGTGTCTGGAGTTCATCTTGCAGCCCATTCTCTCTCTGTCTGCCTCTTTTTGTCTCTCTCAAAAAATAAAATAGAAGCCAGGCTTGGTGGCACACGCCTTTAATCCCAGCACTTGGGAGGCAGAGGTAGGAGGATCGCCATAAATTCAAGGCCACCCTGAGACGACATAGTGAATTCCAGGTCAGCACTAGCTAGAGTGAGACCCTACCTCGAAAAACCAAATAATAATAAAATAAAATAAAATAAATAGGGCTAGAGAGATAGTTTAGTAGTTAAGGGACATGCCTGCGAAGTCTACCTATCCAGGTTTGATTCTCCAGGTCTCACATAAGCCAGATGCACAAGGTGGCACATGCATCTGGAGTTTGTTTGCAGTGGCTAGAGACCGTGGAGTGCCCATTCTCTCTCTCTCAAATAAATAAATAAATAAATAAAAATAAATCTTTAAAAAAAGATGAAAAATATTTTTTAAAAATCAGGTTGGGCGTGGTGGTGCATGCCTTTCATCCCACCACTAGGGAGGCAGAGATAGGAAGATTGCTGTGAGTTCGAGGCCACCCTGAGACTACATAGTGAATTCCATGACAGCCTGGGCTAGTGAGACCTTACCTTGAAAAACTAAAAAAAAAAAAAAAAAAAAAGAGAGAGAGAATTAAAACCATGCATGTGGCACAAGCTTGTAATCCAGCCTGGGCTACATGAGACCCTATCTGAAAAAAATAAACAGGGCTGGAGAGACGGCTTAGTGATTAAGGCATTTTCCTGCTGAGCCTAAGGACCCCACGTTCCACTCTCCAGAGCCCACGTAAGCCAGGCACACATAGGTGAGGCAAGCACAAGGTCGCACATGCCCACTAGGGGTGCAAGTGTATGAAGTTCAATGGTAGTGCCTGAGGCCCTGGGGTACCAATTCTCTCTATATAAACAAACAAACAAACAAACAAATAGTCCAGATGCTATTGTCTGGGTATAGAAAGGGGAAGGGTGGCATATCCAGGGGGCATTTAATGATGAGGTGAGCCCTTATTTCCCAAGTTTCCCATGACTCTGAGCAATGCCAGCTGCCTTGTTTTTGCCACCCCTATATGAAGAAGAAGCCTCCAGTTGCCATGCCTAGATTTTGTTTGTTTGTTGTTTTTGTTTTTCAAGGTAGGGTCTCACTAGCCCAGGCTGTCATGGAATTCACTATGTAGTCTCAGGGTGGCCTCGAACTCAAAGAATGTGCCACCACACCCTCGCCATGCCTTGAACTCATGGCAATCCTCCTACCTCTGCCTCCCAAGTGCTGGGATTAAAGGCGTGCACCACCACGCAGCAGGGCCTCCAACTACTGCAAATGAACTCCAGGCACATGTGCCACCATGTACATCTGGCTTACGTGGGTCCTGGGGAATCGAACCTGGGTCCTTAGACTTCTCAGGCAAACACCTTAACTGCTAAGCCATTTCTTCAGCCCCACCATGGGTTTTTGTCGTATCCACTTAATGTGCTTAATGCCCTTCCTCTCTCCCTCCTCTTCTAGCTTACCAAGTTGCCCAGGTTGGCCTTGAACTCCTCTGCTCAAGTGGTCCTCCTGCCTCAGGGTTTGGAATAGCTGAGATTATAGGCCTAGGCCACTACACTTGGCTATTTCATTTCCTTTAAACTAACACAGTTAGCAAGGAAACTGCTGTGGTACTCTAAATGGAAAGCCAGCATGACTTTCCAAAAAACAGAGGGTAAAGATAAAAATAAATTCAACGAAAATGAACCAGTTCTAGCTTTCTGTGCCATATATATTTGCCATACAGATTCCCCAGTGTTAGGAAGGTTTTAAAGTGCCAGCCTGGGATACAAGAAAACAACAACAAAATGCATTGAAGACATATCATATCAGCCCCAAGTTAAGCCTTTGTCCTTCTCCCAGGCTTAATAACCAAAAGGAGGAACTTGGGGCTGGAGAGATGGCTTAGAGAAGCCTAAGGACCCAGGTTCGATTCCCCAGTTCCCATGTAAACCAGATGCACATGGTGACACATGTGTCTGGAGTTCATTTGCAGTGGCTAGAGGCCCTGCTGTGCCCATTCTCACTTTCTCTCTTCCTCCCTGTCTCTAATAAATAAATAAATAAAAATAAATCTTTAAAAAATAAAAGATAGCCGGGCTTGGTGGCGCACGCCTTTAATCCCAGCACTTGGGAGGCAGAGGTAGGAGGATCGCCGAGAGTTCGAGGCCACCCTGAGACTACATAGTTAATTCCAGGTCAGCCTGGGCCAGAGTGAGACCCTACCTTGCAAAAACAAAAAAACAAAAACAAAAACAAAAACAAAACAACAACAAAAAAAGATAGAACTTACTTTTTCTTCATTCTTTTTTTGTGGCGTTAGGGATTGAACCTAGGACCTTATACAAGCTACACAAGTGCTCTACCATTTGAGCTACAGCCCCAGAAGCCCAGTAGCAGAACTTTTATTAAAATAATATTCCAGGGCCTGGAGAGATGGCTTAGCGGTTAAGCGCTTGCCTGTGAAGCCTAAGGACCCCAGTTCGAGGTTCGATTCCCCAGGACCCATGTAAGCCAGATGCTTGCAGTGGCGGGAGGCCCTGGTGTGCCCATTCTTTCTCTATCTACCTGCCTCTTTCTCTCTCTGTCGCTCTCAAATAAATAAATAAATAAATGATAAAAAATAAAATATTCCAGGGCTGGAGAGATGGCTTAGAGGTTAAGGTGCTTGCTTGTGAAGCCTAAGGACCCAGGTTCGACTTCCTGGAATCCACCCTTATAATCAGATGCACATGGTGATGCCTGCATCTGGAGTTCATTTGCAGCTGCTAGAAGCCCTGGTGCACCCATTCTATCTCTCTAATAAGTAAATAAACATTTTTTAAAATTTCATTTTTGGGCTGGCGAGATGGCTTAGCTGTTAAGGCATTTGCCTGTGAAGTCTAAGGACCTAGGTTCGATTCTCCAGGACCCATGCAAGCCAGATGCACAAGGTGGTGCATGCATCTGGAGTTTGTTTGCAGTGGCTGAGAATGTGCCCATTCTCTCCCTCTCCCTGTCTCTCTTTCTGTGCCTCTTCCTCTCTCTCCTGTCTAAAATAAGCAAATAAATAAAATATTTTTTAAAAAATTTTCATTTTTAAAAAAATATTTTATTATTTATTTATTTATTTGAGAGAGAGAGATACAGAAATAGGCAGGTAGAGAGAGAGAGAGAGAGAGAGAATGGGTGCGCCAGGGCCTCCAGCCACTGCAAACGAACTCCAGATGCATGCACCCCCTTGTGCATCTGGCTTACGTGGGTCCTGTAGAATTGAGCCTCGAACCGGGGTCCTCAGGCTTCATAGGCAAGCGTTTAACCGCTAAGCCATCTCTCCAGCCCCAAAATTTTCATTTTTGTGTGGACCCCTGAGCCTTCATACCCCCCCTACCCATCTTACTCATGGACTGTACCAAGCTAAGCTCCTCTGATCCAAGGACTTGGGTCAGCACTAAAATAGAAAACTTAATACCTCAGGATTTCATGTATGTATGTATGTATGTATGTATGTATGTATGTATGTATGTATGTATATGTATATGTATATATATGTATGTATTTTTTTTAAATTTATTTCTTACAGAGAGAGAGAGGGAGAGAGAGAATGGGCACACCAGGGCCTCTAGTCACTGCAAAGAACTCTAGACGCATGCACTACCATGTGGGGAATTGAACCTGGGTCCTTAGACTTAGCAGGCAAGTGCCTTAGCCCCTAAGCCATCTTTCCAGCCCAAGACCTTGGGGTTTCTTTCTTTCTTTCTTTTCCTTTTCTTTTTTTGATTTTTGGCTGACCTGGAATTCACTATATGGTCTCAGGGTGGCCTCCAACGAACTCACGAACTCATGGTGATCCTCCTACCTCTGCCCCCCAGGCGCTGGGATTAAAGGCATGCACCACTACGCCTGGCTTTTAGACCTTGGGATTTCCGATGGAGGCGGAGGATCAGGGCACGCTTGGGGACCTGGCAAAGGAACGGGGAGCACGCTGGCTGTACGTTATATGATCCAGCTCCCGTTTCCCTATCAGTTGTCCTTGAGCAAGTCCTGTTGGGAGCCCCAGGTCCTTGTCTGAATGATCCCACCGGAAATCTTCTCAGAACTCCTGGAAGTTTATAGAGCAGAATGATCTGGCCTGGCCTCTGCCTGCCCCTCCAGCCTACTCCCTCCCAGTCCAGCACAGGAATCCACTGAGCATTGCACCTGGAACATGGGCATGCTGCCGATAGCTGTTGAACAGAGGAGTTAAGGAATTCTTTGCTGTGTGCTACTTACTGTACTGCTGTGCCCTCTGCTTGGGGTGCCCTCCCCTCTTTGTTCAGTGCAAGCTTTCATTCATTCATCTCTTTTTTTTTTAATATTTATTTTTATTTTGGAGAGAGACACAGAGAGACACACAGAGAGAGGGAGACAGATAGAGATGGGTGTGCCAGCAGCCTCTCAGCTGCTGTGAATGAAATCCAGATGCACGCGCCCCCTTGTGGTCAAGTGCGACATTGCGCCCTTGCGTCACTTTGCATCTGGCTAAACGTGGGACCTGGAGATTGGAACTGCTGGAGATTGGAACCAGTGTTCTTAGGGTTAGGAGGCAGGAGCCTTAACCGCTAAGCCATCTCTCCAGCTCTCATTCATCTCTTAAAACCCTACTTAGGGGCCAGAGAGATGGCTTAGCAGTGAAGGCACCTGCCTGCCAACCCTAAGAATGTCAGTTTGATTCTCCAGATCCCACATTTAGCCAGATGCAAAAAAGTGGCACAATGCCACACTTGCCCACAAAGGGGCGCATGCATCTGGAATTCATTCACAGCAACTGACAGGCCACTGGCTGCCCATTCTCTCTCTCTGTCTCTTTCTCTCTCTCTCTCAAATAAAAAAAACCCCACTTAGATGCACCCCCTTTTAAACTTTTTTATTTTACTTATTTATTTTAATTTTTATTTATTTGAGAGTGACAGAGAGAGAGAGAATGGGCACACCAGGGCCTCCAGCCACTGCAAACAAACTCCAGATGCATGCAGCACCTTGTGCATCTGGCTTACTGGGTACTGGGGAATTGAGCCTCAAACTGAGGTCCTTAGGCTTCACAGGCAAACGCTTAACTGTTAAGCCATCTCTACAGCTCACTTTTTTAAAAAGTATTTTTATTTATTTATGACAAAAAGAAATAGAAACAATGGGCATGCCAGGGCCTCCAGTCACTACATACGAACTCCAGATGCATGTGCCACCTTGTGCATCTGGCTTACATGGGTCCTGGGGAATCAAACCTGGGTTCTTTGGCTTTGCAGGCAAGTGCCTTAATTGCTAAGCCAGCCCTCCAGCTCACTTTAAAAAATATATATATTTTATTTGTTCATTTGAGAGAGAGGTAGGAGGAGAGAGAGAGGCCACCCTGAGAGAATTCCAGGTCAGCCTGGACCAGAGTGAGACCCCACCTCGTTTATTTGTTCATTTGAGAGAGAGAGCAGGTAGAGGGCCTCCAGCTACTTACTGCAAATGAACTCTAGACGCATCGCCACCTTGTGCATCTGGCTTACGTGGATCCTGGGGAATTAAACCTGGGGCTTAACTTCTCCAGTCCCCCTTTTTTTTTAAAGGAATTTTATTTATTTATTTGAGACAGACAGAGGAGAGAGAGAGAGAGAGAGTGAGTTTGGACAGGCCAACATCTAAACCACTAAGTCCACTATGTCTCCCTGGAGTCCCTCCCCCAGGCATTTTAACCTTAAAGGCCCCTCCCCCTTTGTTAAAGCTTCCCTTGAAATTTCCCAGAATAGCTAATCACTATGAATGTAGCAAGAATCTACTGAGTTTAGCTGGGCATGGTGGCGCACGCCTTTAATCCCAGCACTCGGGAGGCAGGGGTAGGAGGATCGTTGTGAGTTGGAGGCCACCCCGAGACTACATAGTGAATTCCAGGTCAGCCTCAGCTAGAGTGAGACCCTACCTCGAAAAACCAAACAAAAAAAAACAATCTGCTGAGCATTTGCAGCTGGGCACCATGCAAGGGGACCAAGAGACCAGGACAAAAACCACCATCCTCTCTCTTTTTTTTTTTTTTCCTTTGGTTTTTCGAGGTAGGGTCTCGCTCTAGCCCAGGCTGACCTGGAATTCACTATGTAGTCTCAGGGTGGCCTCGACTCACAGCGATCTTCCTACCTCTGCCTCCCGAGTGCTGGGATTCAAGGCATGCGCCACCACGCCTGGCAAAAAAACAACCATTCTCTGCTGGAGAGATGGCTTAGTGGTTAAGTCATTTGCCTGCAAAGCCACAGGATCCAGGTTCGATTCCCCAGGACCCGTGTAAGCCAGCTGCACAAGGGGACAAGGGGACGCATGCATCTGGAGTTTGTTTCCAGTGGCTGGAGGCCCTGGTGCTTCCATTCTCTCTCTCAAATAAGTAAATAAAATATTTTTTTTAAATGTATCAATTCTCCACCAGGCTTCTTAGATCCCAGCTGCCAGGGAGCTCTGTCTCTAG
Source organism: Orientallactaga sibirica (assembly GCA_036365145.1). NCBI lineage: Eukaryota > Metazoa > Chordata > Mammalia > Rodentia > Dipodidae > Orientallactaga > Orientallactaga sibirica. The sequence goes on along the minus strand of JAEOAD010002279.1, from coordinate 3,943,097 downwards.
TTGGCCAACTTGAGGAGAGGTTGTGGGGTGTGTGTGTGTGTGTGTGTGTGTGTGTGTGTGTGTGTGTGCGTGTACCTGGAGCTTCTTGGCTGGCCCAAGGCGGCACTTTGCTTAGGTCATCTTGGTATGTGGCTCGTTGTACAGTCACCCACCAGGCAGCCCTCCCCACCCTGAGCTGGAATTTAGAGAACAATGTGAGCAAGGAGAGCAACTGCTGGCCCCAGCTTACTGAACCCTGGGGTGTCAGGCGCCTGGCCCCACACTTCAGCCACCTGACAATACACACTGACTTGGGGGACTCCAACCTGGCCCAGCAGACCACACATCTCCCCAGCAACCCCACACACCCACCCACCCACCCACAGGCCCTATGGGAACTTCTGGAGGCTGGATTCCAGAAGCCTCCTCCTTCTGAGCCCAGCTCTCTGTACACCCCCATCCCCCAGCACTGGCCTGGCTTCCTGGAATTTGTCCTTCTAATTGAAACCAAACACCGGGGCTCCTCACGGGCTGTGCCCCAGAGGCCCCTGTGGGTTTCTGTTTTCCTCCCTCCTCCCTTCCTCGACTGGGGCCGCTCAGGGTGGCTGGGGGTGGGGTGCTCAGCTAAAGGCAGCATTGGGGGCGGTGGGGGGGGGTTGCATTTCTGCACAAGAGTGTGGGATAAGGAGCCCTCCAGCTGCTGGGCAATGAGCAGTAAACTAATCTGACTGGCTGGAGAAGGTTAGGACAAGGCACTGAGTGTGAGAGAGATGCGGGGACAGAGCAGTCCAGCGGGTTAGCTTCAAGAAAACTCTGAAACACATAGCCAGGTGGTACAGGCCTTTAACCTCAGCCCTGGGGAGGCAGAGGTAGGAGGATCGCCATGAGTTTAAGGCCACCCTGAGACTCCATAGTGAATTTCCAGGTCAGCCTGGGCTAGAGCGAGACCCTGCCTCGAAAAACCTAAAAATAAATAAATAAATAAATAAATAAAGATAAAATAAAATATTTAACCGGGTGTGGTGGCGCAGGGAAGCAGAGGTAGGAGGATAGCCATGAGTTCGAGGCCACCCGGAGACTACATAGTGAATTCCAGGTCAGCCTGAGCTAGAGGGAGGGAGACCCTACCTCGAAAAACCAAAATAAATTAAATAAATTAATAATAATAATAATAATAAATAAATGAAAATAAAATATTTAGCTGGGTATGGTGGCACACGCCTTTAATCCCAGCACATGGGAGGCAGAGGTAGGAGAATCGCCATGAGTTCGAGGCCACCCTGAGACTACGTAGTGAATTCCAGGTCAGCCTGGGCTAGAGTGAGACCTTACCTCGAAAAACCAAAGAGAGAGAGAGAAAGAGAGAAAGCAAACCAGGAGGATTTGGGATAGAAACAGGGACCACATCCGGAGTGGACCTCCTTGGGCATGGACCTACTGTGTGGGCTTGCAGCACAAGAATGGGGAATAGCAACCTCAATGGGGAATATGTGGTGGCGCACGCCTTTAATCCCAGCCCCCAGAGGTCCCCCCGAACCTCAGATTCCCTGCAGCACAAGAATGGGGAATATATAGAAGGGCCTGCCTTGTAGCATTGTGGGTAAGTTTAAACCAGATGATCCAGGTAAGGCACCACATTGCCTGGGGTTGGCTGTTTCGCCGTGAATAAAGCCTGGCTGGCACCCTTACAATTTTCAGCGGGGCTATTGGCCAAAGACAGCCTGAGACTTCGTGGAGCTGTGCAAGGATGTCGTTGGAACGGTTGGATCAATGTTTGTTGAAGGAAGGAAATCTCTCCGTTTTTCAACAAACATTTACTAAACATCTCCCTTGCTCCGAGAGCAGGAGGTGTTGCCCTGGGGGCATAATATCAGGAGGGATGGTCTGCAAGCTGGTGAGGGGGGAAGGACAAAGAACTGGTGGCTTGGAGGGACTGACCCAGGATGAGTCGGGGAGGGAGGACAGGTGGTCCAGGAAGGCTCCTTAGAGAAAGTGATCCTCCTTGTCGCACTTAACTACAATCAACACTTGTCATTGCACAGCACTTGAGCCCAGGTGCTGCTAGAGGCTGGGAGCCCTCCGCTGGCAGGGAGCATTGTTTTGTATGCACCACTGTGGCCATTGTTCTGAGCACACTGTCACTGCAACTTCCTATTTATTGACTTATTTTTGGTTTTTCGAGGTAGGATCTCGCTCTAGACCAGGCTGACCTGGAACTGACTGACTCTGTAGTTTCAGGCTGGTCTTGAACTCAAGGCAGATCCTCCGACCCCTGCCTCCCCGAGTGCTGGGAACAAAGGCGTGCGCCACCATACCAGGTACAATTTATTATTGTAAATGGTTTTATTTATATTTGAGAGAAAGAAGCAAAGAGAGAGAGAGGGAGAATATGGGCATGCCAGGGCTTCCAGCCACTGCAAACAAACTCCAGACCCATGCGCCACCTTGTGCATCTGGCTTATGTGGGAACTGGGGAATCAAACCTGGGTCCTTACACTTTGCAGGCAAGTGCCTTAACCACAAAGCCATCTCTCCAGCCCCCAAATTTATGAGATAGGGTCTCATTGTGTGGCCTAGGCTATCCTGGAACTCATGATGTAACTGAGGCTGGCCTTGAACTCACAGCAATCCACCTGCCTCTGCCTCCCAAGTCTCCTAAGTGCTGGAGTTAGAGGCTTGCACCATCATGCAATAAATCATTGTAATTCTTTGTTCTGTTTTTCCTTTCTTTCTGAACAGGTGGCCAAAGTAGATTTTATTAGGGAAAATATAGAAAGAGACTCTTGAGAAGGTGGAAAGGGTCCCCGGAAGAGAGAAAGGGGGAGGGTTATAGGATCTGGGGCTTGAGGCTGAGAATATAAAGTTGGAAGAGCCCAAAAGTGTCAGAGCAAGCATGCTTAGGATTTAGACAAGCATCCAAAGAAGAGAGAGAGGAAAAACAAGGGCTGGAGGGGTGGCTTAGCAGTTAAGGCGTTTGCCTGCAAAGCCAAAGGGCCCAGGTTCGATTCCCCAGTACCCACGTTAGCCAGATGCACAAGGGGGCGCACACATCTGGAGTTCTTTGTGGTGGCTAGAGGCCCTGGCGCACTCATTCTTTCTCTCTCTCTGACTCTTTCTCTGTCAAATAAATAAATAAAAACAAAAATTTTAGCCAGGCGTGGTGGTGCACGCCTTTAATCCCAGCACTTGAGAGGCAGAGGTAGGAGGATTGCTGAGAGTTCAAGGCTACCCTGAGACTACATAGTGAATTCCAGGTCAGCCTGGACCAGAGTGAGACCCTACCTCGAAAAACCAAAAATAAAAATAAAAATAAAAGAAAAACCAAAAAAATAAAAAATAAAAAATTTTTAAATGAAAGAGGAAAAAGAAGAAAGAAAAGGTTCAGTTTTTTAATTTAGAACTCAGAAAAGTGGCAGGTTCAGCAGTGAGGGCCTGTGAACAACTGCCATCATTGTACAACCTTTTTTAATTTTAATTTTAATTTATTTGAGAGAGAGAGAAAGAATGCGTGCACCAGGACCTCCAGCCCCTGCAAATGAGCTCCAGATGCATGCGCCACCTTGTGCATGTGGTGTACATGGGTCCTGGGGAACCTGGGTCTTTTGGCTTTGCAGGCAGGGGTCCCAACTGCTAAAGTCATCTCTCCAGCCCTGGAATTCCTCCTCCTCCTCCTCTCTCTCCTCCTCCTCCTTCTTTTTTTTTTTTTTTTTTTTTGAGGTAGTGTTTTGCTCTGGAATTCAATATGTAGTCACAGGGTGGCCTTGAACTCAAGGCATCCCTCTGACCACCCCACCCGAATGCTGGGATTAAAGGCATGCACCACCATATCTGGTTTTTTTTTTTTTTTTTTTTTTTTTTTTTTATCAGGTTGGGTCTCATTAGCTCAGGCTGACCTGGAATTCACTCTGTAGTCTCAGGGTGGCCTCAAACTCACAGTGATCCTCCTACCTCTGCCTCCAGAGTGCTGGGATTAAAGGCGTGTGCCACCATACCCAGTTTAAACACCCAGCTTTTTACATGGGTTCCGAATGGCTACGCCATTGGATTTGTGGGCAACTGAAGGCCGGACCCAGGTTACACATCAGGGCATAATTCCTCTGACAGGTAGGGCATATATTGGATCCTTGACCTGTCTCTCTAAACCCCAAGCCCAGGTGCTGGATGAAAGGCGTGTGCCACTATGACCTGCTCAAAAAAGTAATTTTGGCCAGGCGTGGTGGCGCACGCCTTTCATCCCAGCACTCGGGAGGCAGAGGTAGGAGGATCGCCGAGAGTTCAAGGCCACCCTGAGACTACATAGTTAATTCCAGGTCAGCCTGGACCAGAGTGAAACCCTACCTCGAAAAACCAAAAAAAAAAAAAAAACTCCTCTCATGAATTGCCCAATTGCCCCAGTGCCAGCTATCGTCTCCATAAAGCCTACTTTGATGGCAATGTCATTTATTTATTTATTCTTTTTTTGTCTTTTTTTGTTTGTTTGTTTGTTTGTTTGTTTGAGGTGGCGTCTCACTGTAGCTCAGGCTGACCTGGAATTCACTATGTAGTCTCAGGCTGGCTTCGAACTCACGTGGCGATCCTCCTACCTCTGCCTCCGGAGTGCTGGGATTAAAGGTGCTTGTAACCGCGCCCCTCTGGCAATGTCATCTTTTTTTTAATATATAGATTTATTTTTATTTATTTATTTATTTATTTGAGACAGAGAGAGAGAGAGAGAGGAGAGAATGGGCATGCCACTGCAAACAAACTCCAGATACACACACCACCATGTGCATCTGGCTTATGTGGGACCTGGAGAATCGAATCTGGGTCCTTAGGCTTCGCAGGCATGTGCCTTGACCACTAAACCATCTCTCCAGCCCATGGCAACGGCATCTTGATGGCAGAGAAAGTGACAATGCCTTTGCCTGTCTGGGACTGTGTTTAAGTTGAGTCCTGCACACAGAAATGGGGTGACAACCAGGTGTGCGTGGTGGTGCACGCCTTTCATCCCAGCACCCAGGAGACAGAGGTAAGAGGATCACTGTGAATTCAAGGCCAACCTGAGACTACATAGTGAATTCCAGGACAGCCTGGGCTAGAGTGAAACCCTTGAGAAAAAAAGGGTGGGGTGATAGGATAGTGATTCACACACAGTGGCTGCTACTGCCAAGCACTTGACTATAACCCTAACCTCAACAAGGCCTACTTCTCCCATCGAATCCCACCCTTTTACCTTCTGCACCCTCCAACCGCTTCAAACCCACCCACTCTGACCCTGACCACTTCTGGTCCATTTCTACCCCATCTACCTCCACCTCTACCACCAAACCCACTCTAACACCAGCCAGCCACAATTCTCTCCTACTGGAACACAAGACCCGCCCCACCTCCGCCAGCAGGAGGAGCTTGTGCATCTGGCTTACGTGGGTCCTGGGGAATCGAACCTGGGTTCTTTAACCTCACAGGCAAACACCTTAACCGCTAAGCCACCTCTCCAGCCCCGATACCACCCCTTGCAATGACTGTGGTTTTTCTATCACTGGACTGGCCTGTCCCAAGACCCCCATCCTTTAGCATTCCCGGCTTCTATGGCACTGGTTTGTAGCTTGCAAACTCTTGTGTATACACTGCTGATGTGTCCTAGCCTCGAGCCAGCAACTACATCACCTCCATGGAGCCCAGGACAGTGAGAGAGAAGTCGGCTGTTTCGGGGAGAGCATCAGAACCTTATTCAAGATCTGGAATATTCCAGGCAGAAGGATTCTCTGAGTGCTGCCTGAATCCGTCTTCCTGTGGAGGAATCTTGTCTCCTACCTTCTACCCTCGTAACGAGACTATAAGCTCTTCCAGGGTAGGGCTTAGATCTTGTGCTTCTCTGTGGCACAGAAAGCCTTCAATAAGGATTTACTGAAGGGGTTGGAGAGTTGGCTTAGCAGTTAAGGCGCTTGCCTGCAAAGCCAAAGGACCCAGGTTCGATTCCCCAGGACCCATGTAAAGCCAGATGCACAAGGTGGCACATGAGTCTAGAGTTCATTTGCAGTGGCTAGAGGCCCTGGGGCACTCATTCTCCCTCTGTCTCTCTCTCTCTCTCTCTCTGCTTCTCTCTCTCTCACTCTCTCTCACAAATAAACAATAAAAAATAAAATATTAATAAAAAGATTTAGTGAGGGCTGGAGAGATGGCTTAGTGGTTAAGGTACATGCCTGCAAAGCCTAAGGACCCCGGTTTGAGGCTCGATTCCCCAGGACCCACGTAAGCCAGATGCACAGGTGACACATGTATCTGGAGTTTGTTTGCAGTGGCTGGAAGCCCTGGCGCGCCCATTCTCTCTCTTTCTCTCTCTGTCTCAAAGAAAGAAAGAAAGAGAGAGAGAAAGAGAGAAAGAAAGAAAGAAAGAAAGAAAGAAAGAAAGAAAGAAAGAAAGATAGATTTAGTGAGGGCTGAAGAATTGGCTTAGTGGTTAAGACGCTTGCCTGCAAAGCCTAAGGACCCATGTTTAACTTTCCAGATCCTACCTTAGCCAGATGCACAAAGGTGAGGCAAGCTCAAGGATGCACATGCCCACTAGGTGGCGCAAGCGTCTGGAGTTCCATTGCAGCAGCTGAGGCCCTGGCTCACTAATTCTCTCTGTCTCTGTCTCTGTCTCTGTCTCTCTAAAAGAAAAATAACTTTACGGCTGAGCCAGGCATGGTGGACAATGACTATAATGCTGTCATTCAGAAGGCTGAGGTAGGAGGATCACCATGAGTTTGAGGCTAGCCTGAGCTACAGAATGAGTTTCAGGTTAGCTGGAGAGATGGCTTAGCGGTTAAGGGCTTGCCTGTGAAGCCTAAGGACCCCGGTTTGAGGCTCGATCCCCCAGGACCCACATAAGCCAGATGCACAAGGTGACACATGTATCTGGAGTTCGTTTGCAGTGGCTGGAGGCCTTGGTGCACCCATTCTCTTTCTCTCTCTCTCTCCCTCCCTTCCTTGTCTCTCTGTCTGTTGCTAATAAATAAATAAAAATAAACAACAACAAAGTCAGGGTTTCTGGTGTAGGTCAGTGACAAAATGCTTCGCTAACATGGGAGCACTCTCCAGGGCCTCCAGCCATTGCAAATGAACTCCAGATGCATATGCCACTTTGTGCATCTGGCTTGTGTGGGTCCTGGGGAATCAAACCGGGGGTCCTTTGGCTTTGCAGGCAAGCGCCTTATCTGCTAAGCCATCTCTCCAGGCTCTCCCAATCATTTTGTATGCCCACAAACCCTATTTTCAGGAAGACTTGTAACTAACTCAGACCTGGAACCAGAGTTTTGAATGGAAGCTCCCTTCTCACTTTACTCAGTCATCCCAGAGGAAACGAGACTGGGGTTCCCTGGTATCTCTGTTCCATGTCCCTTCTCTCATGTCCCATGAACCCCTACACCTCCTTTTTGTTCTCCCTTAGCCTATTGTTTCATTTGAGAGAGAGAGAGAGAGAGAGAGAAAGAAAATTACAGAGGAATAGGCAGGCCAGGACCTCTTGCTTCTGCAAAGGAACTCCAGATGCATGTGCCACTTTGTACATCTGGCTTTATGTGGGTCCTGTAGGCCCTGGGGAATCCAAACCAGGGTGTAAGGATTTGCAAGCAAGCAAGCACCTTTAATAGCTGAGCCATCTCTCCAGCCCTGTTTTTTTTTTTTTTGTTTTGTTTTTTTTTTTTTTGAGGTAGGGTCTTGCTCTAGCCCAAGCTGACCTAGTATTCACAATGTAGTCTCAGGGTGGCCTCGAACTCATGGCGATCCTCCTACCTCTACCTCTGCCTCCTGAGTGCTGGGATTAAACCACCCTCACTTGTCTTTTTTTTTTTTTTTTTTGGTTTTGCAAGGTAGGGTCTCACTCTGGTCCAGGCTGACCTGGAATTCACTATGTAGTCTCAGGGTGGCCTTGAACTCACCGCGATCCTTCTACCTCTGCCTCCCAAGTGCTGGGATTAAAGGCATGCGCCACCACACCCGGCTTTTTTTTTTTTTTTTTTTTTTTTTGAGGCAGGGTCTCACTCTAGCCCAGGCTGACCTGAAACTCACTCTGCAGCTCAGCCTGGCCTCGAGTTCACAGTAGCCTACCTACCTCTGCCACCATGCCCAGCTCCCTCCGCCTTAATGTTCAATGTCACTTCCCGAGCATACAACTTCAGGGAATTCCCCATCATCTGAGGAACAGAGCCTCACTCAGTTCCTGTATCTCCCAGGCATGGAACCTCTAGCCCCAGCTCTTCTGTAAACGCCCCAGCCTGCGTATTTAACAACTCCGTTCATTCAGTGTGCAAAATTTGTTCAGTTCTTCCTTTGGGGCCAAGGATGGTGCGTCTCGGCACTTGGGGAAACGTGGATGGCCAAATGTTCAGTAGCCAAGGATGTTTTGAAAGCTCAGGGTCAGGGGCTCCGAGGAGGGGCACAGAAATGAGACGGGACTGGGCTCCCGCCAACTCCCTTCTCACTGGCTTCCTGTTTACTGCAACAGCTGCCCATCCCTGCCTCGCACACAGATGCCCCAGCCAACCTTGGTGTATTTTCAGACCCTGCCGTTCATCTTGAAATCTGCCTTCAGCTGCCTTGAAAACCTGCGAAGAAGCTCCTCTTCAAGGCCTCTCCACCCCATGCACTCCCCAATTTCTGCCTTCCTCTCCCCTCTTCAAGGACATATGGCCCCTTGAAGTTTTTGTTGGCTTGCAAGGGGGTGGTGGTGGGGGGAACACCCAGCCACAGAATGAAGGGTTTCTCCCTTTTTTCCTCTTTTTAAAATTATTTTATTTAGCATCAAGAGACATAGGAATCTGCTTGCAGATACTGTAGTGCATAATTAATAAAATCTCATTATTTATTTATAAAGAGACACAAGGAACTGGAGAATTAGGGCTATCCCCATTATATATGGAGACGGGGGGGGAGAGTGGGAGAGGAGACGATACTTTTTTTTTTTTTTTTTTTTGCACGTTGGCTCTTTCCAGAGAGGTGTACCCCTAAACATGCAATGAATAATTATGGCATGTGCTCTTTGGGGTAGAATGGTGCTTTGCGCCCAGGAGGGATCAGAAAGTCAAAAGCTGGTCCAGGGTTGACAGGACACGGGGTCTGGTTCTGAACAGAGCTAAGCACACGGGGGCAGCGTGGGGGGACTGCTTGCTGGGCGGAGAGGACCGCCAGGAGCCCGTCAAAAGGAAAGGGGGGCGGGTTCTGAGGCACAAGCTCCAGGGCACATGTGGTCAGGTGGGGGAGATGTGGGCAGTCACCCCATTGGGTACGACATAACCCCTGGTTTGGCCATTATCAGGCAGGTCACTTTAACCTGAGGATGAGCTTTGTAAATGGTAGCTTTTTTTTGGGGGGGGGGGATAGGGGTAGGGTCTCTCTCTAGCTCAGGCTGACCTGGAAGTCACTATGTAGTCTCAGGGTGGCCTCGAACTCACACCGATCCTCCTACCTCTGCCTCCCCAAGTGTGCTTGGATTAAAGGCGTGCACCACCATGCCCCGCCCTTACATGGTCGTTTTTTTTTTTTTTTTCCTAATATATTTTTAATTTGCCTTTTGGCCCTCAGCATCCCTAACGCCCGGCCCCCAGGGCAAGATGTTGCTTCCCAATATCCAGAGCCCAACTTGTTACATAACAGCTCCAGGGAGGCAGTTAAGGCAAGAGTGTGTGTGTGTGTGTGTGGGTGATGGTTAGGTCCTCCGTTTTGCCTTCCCGAGTTCGGGGCGGATCTTCTCTATTTTCCTCTCCTTTTTTCCACCCCCCCACACCCCACTTCTTGAGATATGCTTTAAAATAGAAAACAGGCTTGTGCCATAGGAAAAGGGGTGGCTGGCAAGGGATCGCTCTCTTTTTGGATTCTCCCTCGTACCCCCAATCCTTGCTCCCCCATTTCTCCCCCCCCACATACTCCAGGCTCCGGGAAGGGTGTGTGGGGTCAGGTGGAGGTGGTGGGCTGTAGTGGTAAGGGCATCTCAAGCCTGCGAGGTATTGGGGTGTGTGTATGTTTGTGGGGGGGGTGGAAACGCAGCGATCCTCCCCATCCCCTGCCAGGGTTACCCGGGGCGCGCGTGCAAGGGCGGGGGGGTGGGGGGGCGGGGAGGGAGGGAGAAACGTCTCGGTAATTCACCAGCGCCCGAGCGGAGCGGAGCGCGCACGCGCGCGCGCGCTTGAGGAGGCGAAGGGATGGGGAGGGTGGCGGGGGGGGGGATGGTGGGAGAGGGGGGCGCCTTGAAACCGCCGGCGGCCGCGCGCTGATTGGTCGAGACGCCGCCTCGGCGTTCCAGCCAGGCGCCCCTCCCCCCTCCCGTCTCTTCTCCACTCCCCCCCTCCCCCGCGCCCCGGGCCGAGCTGTGCGCCTTGCGCCGTGCGCCGTCCACCCCGGAAGGAATTTCCTCCTCTGGCGGCTGCTATTGTTGTCCGCCTTTGGCTGTTTGGGTCCGATCGCGTAACCATAGTATCCAAACTGTGTGCTTGCACTGGGTGTAGGGGGGGGTGGGAGAGGTTTAAGTGATGGTGATGGTGGGCATGCCCAACCTGGGACCACCCCCCCCCATCTCCATACATCCACCCCATGCAACCCACCCTTCACTTCTTTCTTTTCCCTTTTTTTTTTCTTTTTTTGCAGCCTAGTTTATCACCACTTCATCGGGACTCCCGGGAGCCTGGAAGGGGGGATGGGGATGGAGAGGGGGGCGGGGAGCCGACCCGCTTCTGGAGGTTCCCCCCCTCCTCACTTCGAGATGGTTTCAATTATAAATTGAAAAAAAAAAAAGAAAAAGAAAAATGGCCTGCTTTGGGCTGGAGAGATGGCTCCGCGCTTAAGGCGCTAGTCTATAATAGCCAAAGGACCCAGGTTCGATTCCCCAGGACTCATCACCGTAAAACCAGATGCGCAAGGTGGCTGCACGCCTCTGGAGTGCAGTTTGCAGCGGCGGCAGGCCCTGTCGCGCCCATTTTTTCTCACTATCTGCCTCTTTCTGTTTCAAATAAATAAGTTAAAAAATTTTTTTAATCTGCTTTGTGGGTTTGAGGCTCCCTTTTGCTTTCTTTCTGCCCCTTCTTCCATTTAAACCGTTGTCCGGGACGTGAATGGCGCTTTCCTCTTCCATCATTGACTTCTGGGTTCCCTACCGGGTTGAGATGTATATGTGTGTGCGGGGGGGGGGCATTGGCCGCAGGAGTGGACCCCTCTCCTTGCGATCGCGGCTGGTGTTCGGGTCCTGGGCCTGGCTTGAACTGGGAAAGAGGGGATCCTGGATCTTCGCAGCAGCCCGGGAGCGTGTCCCCAGCGGCGTTTTGGGGTGGGGGTGCTCCTTAGCGATGGCCTGGATGCGAGGCATGGATGCTGTCAGACGTTCGGTAGGGAGAATGGCCAAAAAAAAAAAAAAATAAAATAAAGGGGCGACAAGGAAGCAGATGACAGATTATTGGGGGAACAAGCCTCCTTTCGACCCTGTGATGCCTCCCTCTAACCCCACCACATCTCCGGGTCCCTTCCAGAAGCCTTGAGTTGAATGTACGTCCCCCCACCTATGAGGGAAAAAAAAAAAAAAAGACCCTTCCCCGCCAAGTGCATCCTGCTGGCCGGGGTGGGAGCCAGCAGCCGGTCCACGCGGAGCAGGATGTTCGGCGCGGGAGCCTTGAGCTGGCCCTGTGGCGTGGAGGGGGGGGCGATGTGTGCTGGGGGATGCTGGGGGGAGGTGGGTCTTGCGTTCCCAGAACTCCAGCGTCCTCCTGGCTGGGAGAGAAGGAGGGGTGGTGGGCAGTGGGCAGCGGGCAGCGGCGCGGTCACCAAAGCTCGGGGCAACACTGCCCTCTAAGGGCCGCTTGGCATCAGGTCTGCGGGCCGGCCAAAGGGGGGAGGCTTGGAGTCCCAATCGAATTCTGGGGCAGGCTTGTTTTCCCTAGGAAAACTGGGGACCAGACAAACTTGGGCGCACAGGGTATGGAGCTGCTGCGATGATCCCGGCTGGAGGATGGCCTCCAAATGACAGTTCTGGGAGTCGCCCCATAAGGTAGTGGATTTTTATCAATTTGACTTTGATCAGAAAGTTGGACACATCCTATGGAAACTTTTGTGATGGACTTGACTATGTTTTGGTAAATTTTTTTTTTTTTTTTTTTTTTTTTTTTTTTGCAAGGTAGGGTCTCACTCTGGTCCAGGCTGACCTGGAATTCACTATGTAGTCTCAGGGTGGCCTCGAACTCTCAGCGATCCTCCTACCTCTGCCTCCCGAGTGCTGGGATTAAAGGCGTGCGCCACCACGCCCGGCTGTTTTGGTAAATATTTTATTTATTTACTTAACAGAGAGAGAGAGAGAATGAGAGCACCAGGGCCTTCAGCCACTGCAAACACACTCCAGTGCAAATGAAGGGACTTGAACCAGTGTTCTTTTTTTTTTTTTTTTTTTAATATTTACTTACTTAGCAAGAGAGAATGAATATGGGCACACCTCCTGCTCACTACAAATGAACTCCAGACGCATGCACCACGTGGTGCTTCTGGCCTTTGTGGGTACTGAGGAATCGAACCCAGGGCCGTTAGGCTTTGCAGGCACATGCCTTAACCGCTGAGCCATCTCTCCAGCCCCTGGACTTGACTTTTAAGATCACTGGTTCAGGGCTGGAGAGACAGCTTGGCAGTTAAAGGTGCTTGCTGGCAAAGCCTGACTTGCATGGGTTCGATCTCCCGGTACCTACTTAAAGCCAGATGCACAAAGTGGTGCATGCATCTGGACTTCATTTGCAGTGGCAGGAGGCCCTAGTGTCCCCATATTCATTCTCTATCTCTGTCTACTAAGTAATTTTTTTTTTTTTTTAAAGATCACCGGTTCCAGTCCCTTCCTTTGCAGTTTTGGCAATGGGCTTCCAGAGAGGGCACCCTTCACTTAGGGACTTGAGGTTTGAAGTAGCTGTCTTTTCAATTAATGTCCTGTGTCGTTTTGGATTCACAGAGTCCTGGGTCACTCTTGAGGACGCCATCTCTCAGGCATCCAATGAAACTCAAGAGAAGTCTAACTTGCTCCATCAGCCCGGAGCTCAACTACCATCTTTTGGTACCAAAAGACTTTTTTGAGAGTTAAGCTAAAGGAGCCAGCGGCTCTGAACCCTGAGCTCTCCATCACCCTGTTAGACCAGGGAGGAGGTCCGGGGTGGAGGTGGTGGAGGGGGCTGCTCCTAGATGGTGAGCTTGCACAAAATCCCTGAAAGTCTGGCCTCAGTGTCCCCATCTCTAAAATGGGAGAGGGCATGGAAATGGGGAAGGCCTCTCCCCTGGTTAACACTCTTTAGTTCCTTCTCTTCTCTGCCACGCCCTTTGGTTGGGGTCTGCCAGGCTGGCTGGCTTCCTTTCTCTCTCTCTCTCTCTCTCTCCCCCTGCAGGTCTCCTGCGGCTCCCCTCCCTTTTCCTCCCCTCCTGGCAGACACAGAGCTGACTGCGGGAGGGAGCGGTGGGCTCAGAGCCAGCGGAGCGGAGCGTCAAGTCAACCCCTGGGGAAAAGATGGGGAAGAAGGGGAGGGACGGGGGCACTGGCTGCTGCCGCGGCCGCAGCTCGCACAGGCAGGGGCAAGGGTCCCTAAGGTTTATTTGTGTCCAAGGTAACTGGTGTCCCGAGCTGGCTGCTGCTAGCCAATCTCCCCTTCCTTTCCCTGGCGACTGGGGAGCCGCTGGGGAGTCATCTTGACTCCTCCCTCTCCTTACCGCCCACCAACAATCAAGCATCAAATCTGGTCATTTCTTTTCTTTTTTTATTTTTTTTCCTTCCCCCTTCAGTATCTCCAGACTTCCCTTCTCCTCCTCATCTCCTTTAACCTGCCCATTATCAGACTCCTGTTGGTATCCTGGGAGGTCGAAAACTGACGACTCTGAGCCTTCTTGCACAGGACTAGAACATCCACCTGCCTGCCTTCTGTAATCCATAAGATCTTCTATTCTCTAGGGCTGGAGAGATGGTTTAGCGGTTAAAACATTTGCCCGCGAAGTCTAAGGACCTCGGTTTGATTCCCCAGGTCCCATGTAAGCCAGATGCACATGGTGGTGCATGTGGATGGAGTCTTGTTTGCCCGCCTGGAGTTGTTGTCAGTGGCTAGAGGCCCTGGCAAGCTCATACTCTCTCTCCCCACCCCTGTCTCTAATAAAAAAAAAATAAAATCTAGGTTGGGCGTGGTGGCGCGCGCCTTTAATCCCAGCACTTGGGAGGCAGAGGTAGGAGGATCGTCGTGAGTTCGAGGCCACCCTGAGACTACATAGTGAATTCCAGGTCAGCCTGAGCCAGAGTGAGACCCTACCTCGAAAAAAAAAAAAAATCTAAAAATAAATAAATAAATAAATAAGATCTTCTACTTTCCAGCTTTTTTCTTTTCTTTTTCTTTTTTGGTCCAGCTTCCTTCTTTTTTTTAAAACTTTTTTTTTGTTTATTTTTATTTATTTATTTGAGAGTGACAGACCGAGAGAGAAAGAGCCAGATAGATAGAGAATGGGCATGCCAGGGCCTCCAGCCACTGCAAACGAACTCCAGATGCATGTGCCCCCTTGTGCATCTGGCTTATGTGGGTCCTGGGTCCTTAGGCTTCACAGGCAAGTGCTTAACCTTTAAACCATCTCTCCAGCCCCCAGCTTCCTTCTTGAGTTCCACTCCAGCACATACAAATGTGCTCTAGTGGCACCATATGTGGGTTCCAGTGCCTCTCTTGTTCCCTAGGCTTCTTGGTAGCGTCCCAGTTGGTTCTTGCTAGGTCTTGAGGAAGCTGAACAACTCCAGCTCTTCTCTGTAGAGATAACAGGCTGCTTGGGAAGATGTCGGTAGATTTGGGTCTTAAAGAGGACCCTTACTTAACCCAGTCTGGGAAGAGTCAGGGAAGGCTTCCTGAAGGAGGCGGTGTGCTGAGTCAGTCCCAAGGGAGGAAAGAGAAGAGTTTCTTACTGTGAGTTCCAAGGCCAGCCTGGGGTTACAGAGCAAGTTCCAGAACAGCAGGGGTTACAGTGAGACCTTACCTTGAATAAAAAACATAAGCCAGGCATGGTGGCACACGCCTTTAATTCCAGCACTCGGGAAGCAGAGGTAGGAGGATCACCGAGAGTCCAAGACCACCCTGAGACTACATAGTGAATTCTAGGTCAGCCTGAGCTAGAGTGGGACCCTACCTCGAAAAACCAAACCAAAAACACATCAACAACAACAAAAACAAGGCTCACCCTTTAATCCCAGCACTTGGAAGGCAGAGGTAGGAGGATTGCTGTGAGTTCGAGGCCACCCTGACTCTGTAGTAAATTCCAGTTTAGCCAGGGCTAGAGAAAACCCTACCTTGAAAAAAAAAGAAAGAGAGAAAAAAGAAAAAGAAAAACCAGCAGGGTGTGGTGGCACATGCCTTTAATCCCAGCACTCAGGAGGCAGAGGTAGGAGGATCTCTGTGAGTGAATTCCAGGTCAGCCTGGGCTAGAGCGAGATCTTACCTTGAAAACAAACAACAAACAAACAAAAAGGGCTGGAGAGATGGCTTAGCTGTTAAGGCATTTGCCTTTGAACCAAAGGATTTCGGTTCGATTCTCCAGGGGCACCTGAACAGGGGCACATGCATCTGGAGTTCGTTTGCATTGGCTGGAGGACCTGGCGTGCCCATTCTCTCTGACTGCCTCTCTTCTCTCTCTCTCTCTCTCTCTCTGCTTGCAAATAAATAAATAATTATTTTTTAAAAAAGAAAAAGAAAAAAGGGTGGGGTAGGGAGATAGTCCTGGAAGAGGGAACATGATTACAGGCAGGCACAAATCATAAGACGGACTCTTTTTTTTTTTTTTGTTTTCTGAGGTAAGGTCTTGCTCTAGCTCAGGTTGACCTGGAATTCACCATGTAGTCTCAGGGTGGCCTTGAACTCATGGCGATCCTCCTACCTCTGCCTCCCGAGTGCTGGGATTAAAGGCGTGCGCCACCACGCCAGGCTAAAACAGGGACTCTTAAAGAAAAAAGATCCGCGCTGGAGAGACAGTTTAGCGGTTCAGCCTCTTACCTGCAAAACCTTAGGGCCCTGGTAGGCCCTGGCACACTCATTCTCTCTATCTACTTCTTTCTCTTTTTCTCTCAAATAAATAATTTCTTTTTCTCGAGGTTGGGTCTCACTCTGGCCTAGGCTGACCTGGAATTAACTATGTAGTCTCAGGATGGCCTCGAACTCATAGTGATCCTCCTACCTCTGCTGGGATCAAAGGTGTGCGCCACCACACCCAGCATAATAAATAAAATATTTAAAAAGAAAAAAGACTTTAGCTGCGGTGTAAGGCAGGTGAGATAAAGGTGGGAGAGAGCTATAGATGGACTTTGAGCCATAGATGGTTGGTTGAGGGTCTGTTGATTCGTTGATTGAGACAAGTCCCTGTCTCTCCCTCCTTCCCTCCCTCCCTTCCTTCCTTTTCTTCCTCTGAGTATTACACTGAAATTTAGACTGGCCTGGAGTCCAGTGTGTAGTCCAGAACCTAACACATGCTGGGATTACAGGTATGTGCTGTCATGGCCGGCTCCCGTGTGAAGTGCTGGTTCCCAGAGAGTGCTGACCCAGGATACTTCTGGGATCTGATGCCCTGCTTGGGTGCTGACGGGCCTACATGTAGAGAGCTACAGCTGGGTGGGGCAGTGCCAGCTGCCATTTGAGTGTCACTGTGCCACTTGGGTACCCAGGCCCTGGCATCAGATGAAAGAGAAAAGTTGAGCATTCAGCAGACTTGGGATTGGGGTGAACCCAGGCAGGAAGAGGCTTGCATGGTGGTCAATGCCTGGGGTCAAAACCTGGAACTTTGGGCTGGAGAGTTGGCTTAGCAGTCAAAGCACTTGTCTGCAAAGCCAAAGGACCTTGGTTCCATTCCCCAGGACCCACGTAAGCCAGATGCACAAGGGGGCGCATGTGTCTGGAGTTCATTTGCAGTGGCTGGAGGCCCTGGCGCACCCATTCTCTCCCTCTCCCTCCCTCTCTCTCTCTCTCTGCCTCTTTCTCTCAAATAAATAAATAAAAATAAAACTATAAAAAAAAAACAACATCCTGGAACTTCCACTCACTTTCATGGTATGACTGGATAATCCAGTGACATATCTATACCTCAGTTTTCTCACTAATACGGAAGCTAGCGATATTACCTTCCTCATAGAATATTCCAGAGATGCAATGAGTGTACGCAAAGTTCTGACATGCCTGAGAGGAAGTACACTGGGTCTTTTTAAATTTTTATTTATTTATTTAATTAATTTATTTATTTTTATTTTTATTTTGTTTTTTTCATTTTTTGGTTTTTCAAGGTAGGGTCTCACTCTAGCCCAGGCTGACCTGGAATTCACTATGTAATCTCAGGGTGGCCTCAAACTCACGGGGATCCTCCTATCTTTGCCTCCCGAATGCTAGGATTAAAGGTATTTATTTATTTATTTAAATTTTTATTTATTTATTCATTTACAAGCAGAGAGAGAGAGAGAGAGAGATAGACAGAGAATGGGCATGCCAGGACCTCCAGCCACTGCAAACGAACTCCAGATGCATGTTCTCCCTTGTACATCTGGCTTACATGGGTACTGAAGAATTGAACCTGGGTCCTTTGGCTTTGAAGGCAAGTGCCTTAATCGCTAAGCCATCTCTCCAGCCCCTATTTATTTATATTTTCATGGTAGGGTCTCATTTTAGCCCCTGGCTGATCTGGAATTCACGAGGTAGTCTCAGAGTGGCCTCAAACTCAAAGTGATCCTTCTGCCTCTGCCTACCGAGTGCTGGGATTAAAGGCATGTGCCACTACACTGGCTTTTGAAAAATTTTTAAATGTTTGTTGTTTATTTACTTATTTATTTTTTATGACAACTTCCATAATTATAGACAACAAACCATGGTAATTCCCTCCCCCCTCCACTTTCCCCTTTGCAATTTCACTATCCATCATAGTCCTTCCCCCTCCTTAATCAGTCTTTATTATTATTATTAGTTTTTGGTTTTTCGAGGTAGGGTTTCACTTTTGTCCAGGCTGACCTGGAATTAACTATGTAGTCTCAGGGTGGCCTTGAACTGGCAATCCTCCTACCTCTGTCTCCCAAGTGCTGGGATTAAAGGCGTGTGCCACCACGCCCCGGCTTTTTTTTCTTTTTTCTTTTTTTTTTTTTTTTTTTTTTTTGGTTTTTCAAGGTAGGGTCTCACTCTAGCTCAGGCTGACCTGGAATTCACTATGTAGTCTCAGGGTAGCCTCGAACTCAAGGCGATCCTATCTCTGCCTCCCAAGTGCTGGGATTAAAGGCGGGTGCCACCACGCCCGGCTCAATCAGTCTTTTAATATCATCATCTTTTCCTCATATTATGAGTTAGTGTGTGTAGGTAGTGTCAGGCACTGTGAAATCATGGATATCCAGGCCATTTTGTGTCTGGAGGAGTACGTTGTAAGGAGTCCTACCCTTCCTTTGGCTCTTACATTCTTTCCGCCCCCTTTTCTGCAATGGACCCTGAGCCCTGGAAGGTGGGTTTGAGATGTTTCAGTGCTGAGCACTCCTCTGTCCCTTCTTCTCAGCACCATGGTGCCTTCTGAGTCATCCCAAGGTTGCCACCATCTGAAAAGAGAAGCTTCTCTAACCAAAAGTGATAGTAGGGCTGGAGGGATGGCTCAGCCATTAAGGCGTTTGCCTGCAAAGCCAAAGGACCTAGGTTTGATTCCCCAAGACCCACGTTAGCCAGATGCACAAGGTGCACATGTGTCTGGAGTTCGTTTGCAGTGGCTGGAGGCCCTGGGGCGCTCATTCTCTCTCCTCTCTCTCTCTTTTTTTTTTTTAAAAGTGAGAGTAGAGCTGGGCGTGGTGGCACATGCCTTTAATCCCAGCACTTGGGAGGCAGAGGTAGGAGGATCGCCGTGAGTTCGAGGCCACCCTGAGACTACATAGTTAATTCCAGGTTAGCCTGGACCAGAGTGAGACCCTACCTCAAAAAAAAAAAAAAAAAAAAAAAAAAAGTGAGAGTAGCATAAATATATGGGTGTGAACATTAAGAGAAGTGCTTACTGGGCAGTTTGGTGAGTATAGTATATACATTTAGCCAGACACCAGCAGACGTTACACCCCTAGGGCTCATGACTACCCCTGTCATAGGTTTTCAGTATCAGGGATGTATTCCCTCCCATGGAGCGGGCCTCCAGTCCAATTAGAGAGCGGTTGGTTTCCCCCATAACAGACATGCCACTATTGTACCTGTTGGCTCATTTGGCCTGGCTGGCCAAATTGAAGGTTTGCAGTGTCCACTGTTGAGTATCTTCACTGGCGATTTCTCTCTCTCCCATGGAGCTGCATGCAGCATAGCTTTTTCCAGCTTTCTGTCAGGTGGGCTACATGAAGGAGGTTTTAAGCTCAGCTCCAGCAGGATTTCTCAGTGAGAAAACAGCATAAGCAATACATTGATTCTTTTTTTGTTTGTTTATTTATTAGCAACAGACACAGAGAGAAAGCAAGCGAGCAAGAGAGAGAGAGAGAGAGAGAGAATGGGTGTACCAGGGCCTCCATCCACTGCAAAGGAACTCCAGATGCATGCACCACTTTGTGCATCTGGCTTACGTGGTTACTGGGGAATTGAGCCTTGAACCGGGGTCCTTAGGCTTCACAGGCAAGCACTTAACCGCTAAGCCATCTCTCCAGCCCAGTACATTGGTTCTTGTCTCTGTTCTTACCCCCTCCTTCTTACCGTAGTTTTCTCTCCCAAGTTCCTTTTCCCATGGGCCCCTGCTCCGTTGAATTGCATGTGTAACCTTAAAGATGTTTGTGTGTGTGTGTGTGTGTGTGTGTCTTGTGGACTTATGTAGTGTCCTCTGGGAACTGTAGGTCTCCTCCAGAGCTTCTCCCTGCACACACTGTGCTTCTAGCCGCCTGTGGCAGTCAGGTTCGCATTACTGGCAGAAATCACCTGACCAAGAGCAGTTTGTGGGAAAAGGGTTTATTTTGGCTTACGGACTCATAATTTCTAATTCACTCTGTCCTCTCAGGGTGGCCTTGAACTCATGGCGATCCTGCTACCTCTGCCTCCTGAGTGCTGGGATTAAAGGCGTGCGCCACCACGCCCGGTTTTTTTCCACAGTTTTATTCTTACTCTCAGTCTTTGCAATAACTAATAGATATCTTTTTGTTGTTTGTTTTGTTGTTTTTTCGAGGCAGGGTCTCACTCTAGCTCAGGCTGACCTGGGATTCACTATGTAGTCTCAGGGTGGCCTTGAACTCACGGTGATCTTCCTACCTCTGCCTTCCAAGTGCTGGGATGAAAGGCGTGCACCACCACGCCTAGCCAGAGATGCCTTTTTTTTTTTTTTTTTTTTTTTTTTTTTTCAAGGTAGGGTCTCACTCTAGCCCAGGCTGACCTGGAATTCACTATGTAATCTCAGGGTGGCCTCGAACTCTCAGCGATCCTCCTACCTCTGCCTCCCGAGTGCTGGGATTAAAGGCGTGTTCCAACACGCCCGGCTCACAGAGATGCCATTTTCTACTCAGTACCCAGTACTACCAGTACTTAGCACGCAAAGTACTAGGTGCACCAAAAATAGTTGATGTATTGGGCTGGAGAGATGGCTTAGCGGTTAAGACGCTTGCCTGCGAAGCCTAAGGACCCATGTTTGACTCTCCAGATCCCACGTAAGCCAGATGCACAAGGGTGAGGCAAGCACATGGTCTCACATGCCTAGTAGGTGGCAAGCATCTGGAGTTCGATTTCAGTGGCTGAGGCCCTGGCGTGCCAATTTTCTCTCTCCCTCTGTCTCTCTAAAATAATAATAAAAATAATTTAAAAAATGATGTATGAAAGTTCCCAGATGTGGTGGTTCAGACCTGTAATCCCAACACTGGGGAAGCTGAGGCGGGTGGCTTGCTCTAAATCTGAGGTCACCATGGGGTTACACAGTGAGACCTTGTCTCATGACAAAACTGTGGGGAGTCTCAGAGCTCTGTATCTACATTCCTGTTTATTCCCTACCACCTGGCCAAGCTAGCTACAGGACCCTGGGACTGCTTCCTGGTAATGGAATCGAGGATTCCTCTGGGCTAAGAGAAGGGAAGGCGTTCTTCCCTGAGCCCACACCTCTGCACACCTCTCAAGGCTCCTCCCTCTCAGGGCAGTTTTCTCTCCTCTCCTCTGACCCTCATGCTCCTCTTTTGTCCCAAGGGGAAAGCATAGTGCTTATTTCTCTCTCTCTCTCTCTGTTCTCTTCAACCTTCCACTCTCAAGCTTGGAGTTTTCCTTCCTTCCCACTCCATTTGTTTTCTTCTTTTCTTTTTTCTTTTGGATTACCTGCCCCCTCCCCCCTACACTGGGAATCTCTCACTCTAGCCCAGGCTGACCTGGAATTCACTCTATACTCCCAGGCTGGCCTCAAACTCAAAGCGATCCTCCTACTTCTGCCTCCCAAGTGTGGGATGCCACCACTCCTGGCTTCCTCTTTTTTTAAAAAAAATTTTATTATTTATTTATTTGAGAGAGAGAGAGAGAGAGATACAGAAATAGGCAGGTAGAGAGAGAGAGAGAATGGGCACCAGGGCCTCCAGCCACTGCAAATGAACTCCAGATGCATGTATCCCCTTGTGCATCTGGCTTACGTGTGTCCTGGAGAATCAAGCCTCGACCGGGGTCCTTAGGCTTCACAGGCAAG
Source organism: Orientallactaga sibirica (assembly GCA_036365145.1). Taxonomy (NCBI): domain Eukaryota; kingdom Metazoa; phylum Chordata; class Mammalia; order Rodentia; family Dipodidae; genus Orientallactaga; species Orientallactaga sibirica. Next base: position 3,921,512 of record JAEOAD010002279.1, on the reverse strand, counting down.
CGTTTAACCACTAAGCCATCTCTCCAGCCCCCTGGCTTCCTCTTTAAAAAAAAAACATTTTAAACAAAATATTTATTTATTTATTTATTTATTTGAGAGGGAGAAAGAAGCAGAGAGACAGAGACAGACAAATAATGGGCACACCAGGGCCTCCAGCCACTGCAAAAGAACTCCAGATGCATGTGCCACCTTGTGCATCTGGCTTACGTGGGTCCTGGGGAATTGAACCTGGGTCCTTTGGCTTTGCCACCGAGCACCTTAACCACTAAGCCATTTCTCCAACCCTTAAAATTAAAAAAAAAATTATTTTTATTTATATTTGAGAAAGGAAGAGAGAGAGAGAATGGAACGTCAGGGCTTTCAGCTGCTGCAAACCAACTCCAAATGCATGTGCCATCATGTGCATCTGGCTTACATGGGTCCTGGGGAATCGAACCTGGGTCCTTTAGCTTTTCAGGGCAGTGCCTTAACTGCTAAGCCATCCCTGCAGCTGCCTTTCTTTTTTGGAGGTAGGGTCTCACTCGAGCCCAAGCTGACCTGGAACTTACTCAGTAGCTCCAGGCCGGCTTTGAACTCATAGCTATCTTCCAACCCCAGTCTCCTGAGTGCTGGGACTGAAGACCTGCGCCCCCTTGCTGGGCTCCCACTCCCTTTCTACCCTGCACCTTGGGTTTTCTGAGTTTCCTTCTACCTGCCTCTTTCCTTTCTGCCCCGACCCAAAGCTCTCCTCCCCTGTCCCTTCTGCTCCCATCCTCTGCTCCGGGGTCAGAGTCCCCTTTCCTCCTTCCTGCTTTGAGCGGTACCACTTCCTTGCCCATGTTAATAAAACCTTCTTGTCCAAAAAGCTTACCTTTTTTATTTCTTTTATTTTTGGTTTTTTCGAGGTAGGGTCTCATTCCAGCTCAGGCTGACCTGGAATTCACTCTGTAGTATCAGGATGGCCTTGAACTCACTGCGTTCCTCCTACCTCTGCCTCCTGAGTGCTGGGATGAAAGGCGTGCACCACCACGCCCGGCCAAAAAGCTACCTTTATGTCCTCTGTCCAAATCTGACAAAACAAAACAAAACAAAATGGGGCTGTGGAGATGGCTCAGGTGTTAAAGGCGTTTGCTTGCAAAGCCTGCCAGCCTGAGTTCAATTCCCCAGTACCCACATACATCTAGGTGCACAAAGCGGTACATGCATCTGGACATTGTTAGCAAGAGGCACTGGCGCACCCATTCTCTCTCTCTCTCTCTCTCTCTCACACACACACACAAATAAATAAACAAAAATATATACCCCTCCCCAAAGAAGCCAGCTTGGATTATGTAGTGAGTTTCAAGACAGCCTGATATACAGAGTGAAAACGTGTTGAAAGAGAGAGAGAGAGAGGGAGAAAAAAATAACAGATCTTGGAGCTGGAGAGATAGCTTAGTTGTTAAGGTGTTTGCCTGCAAAGCCAAAGGATCTTGGTTCAATTCCCCAGGACCCACGTAAGCCAGATGCACAAGGTGGCGCATGCGTCTAGAGTTTGTTTGCAGTGGCTGGAGGCCCTGGCGCACCCATTCTCTCCCTCTCTCTGTCTGCCTCTTTTCCTCTCTCACTCTCTCATAAATAAATAAATAAATAAAACTTAAAAAAAAATAACAGATCATGTTATCATGCATGGTGATAGGAGAACTAAACGGACTGTGAGCCAGAAGGAGCTGCCCTCCCAGCCTGTGAGATGCAGGAAGGAAGGCTTTCTGGAAAAAGTAGTCCTCTGAGTCTCTGGATACCACCTGATTTATTGCCCCACTAGAGGCCTGTCCCCACGTGTGTTGTTGGGACTCTTAGAACCAGAATGTCTCCGTTTCTGGACTCCGGCTGCCATTTCAACTGTAACCTCTGTTTCCCCAAAATGACCCAACCCACACCTCCCAGTTATCACTTCCCTGGAATGAACGACGCAGACCACTCACCCCAATGGTCACTTCTCTGGAATGACTCAAACCACCTGTCCGATAATGACTTCTCTGGAATGGCCCAAGCCCAGAGGCAAGGTGGACCGCCCTTAACCAAAGAATTGCAACATCCCCACAGCCTCTTATGTACCCCTAGCCTGTGAGGGTAGTTTTTTTTTTTTTTTTTTTTTTTTTTTTTGGTTTTCAAGCTAGAGTCTTGCTCTAGCCCAGGCTGACCTGGAATTCACTCTGTAGTCTCAGGGTGGCCTCGAACTCATGGCGATCTTCCTACCTCTGCCTCCCAAATGCTGGGATTAAAGACGTGGGGCTGTCACCATGCCCCGCTGGGAAGCAGCTTTTGATTTACCTGGTCAGATCCCTTTTCAGACTTCCACAAATAAAACCTGTCTTTGGCTGGGCATGGTGGCACACACGCCTTTAATACCAGCACTTGGGAGGCAGAGGAGACCACCCAGAGACTAGATAATGAGTTCCACATCAACCTGGGCTAGAACAAGATCTTACCATGAAAAAAGAAAACAAACAAACAAACAAACAAACAAAAAAAACACCTGTCTGCAGTTGAGTCCAGTCCCTCCCTGCTATTTTATTTATTTATTTTATTTTATTATTATTTTATTTCATTTATTTTATTTTTCTCCTAACAGGGACCCGCTCCCTACTCTCTTCTTACCTCTTTACCCTCCTCTCTCCCAACCTGCAGGCTCACTCTTGCCTCTTGGTTGGAGAAAATTAAGTCAATGGGGAGGGAGGAGTTGACAAATAGAAGGTCTGGTAATTGAATTTTTTTTTCCCCTGTAGCAGCCCTCCCTTCACCCACCTGCAGAGCTAGCTGGAGGAACAGCCCTGGAGACTGCTTGCTTGCTCTCTGCCTAGGCCAGTGAGAAGGGAGCAGAGGCAAGCAAGAGCCTTCTAGAATCCCCAGGGCAAAGCTCTGCACAGAGCTGGAAGCTGTGGCAGTGGCTTCAGCGGGTCACAGTTGGAGACAGGATTGGAAGAGAAAGGCCATCCAGGCCCAACAGCTCCCGGAGTGAGCCAAGGGCTGGGGCTAGGAAGGGTTTAATGTTTTAGCAGGGACACTGGGCCTAGCCAGTTGCAGAACTCACCTAACCCCCAGCGTCCTGTTTTTTTTTTTTTTTTTGGCAGGAGGTGGCATAGTTGCTCTTTCCAGAGATCGGGGAAGTGGTCAGCTTGCTGGGCAGGGTGGGAGGGAGGTGAGCTTGTGTGGTTCTGAAGGTACAGGCACCCCGGGCTCCCATCAGGTCAGGAGAGGGGGCAGAGGAGGGGGTCGCAGCTCGGTGGCTGAGAAGCTGGGCTGGAAATAATGACCGTTCAGACATGGGGTGGCGGACATGTCGCAGGGCTGCCCTGGGGGTAGGGAGGGCACCCCTGGCACTGACTCGGGCCCTGTCCACCAGGGTGTCTCCTTTGCTCCTTGGGAGGGATGGAGACACTGGGGTTTCCAGGTTCTAGGTGATGGGCCAGTAAGTGACAAGCAGCAGGATTAAGACCTGGGTGGCCCTCGCTGGAGGAGCAAAGATGGACTTCTCTTGGGCTTGGAGTGTGGGCAGCGCCCCTGCAGACGGGGAGGAAGTGGGCGTCGGGCGCCATCCCCTCTCCACCCGGCCCAGCGGGGCGTGGGCGGCGGCTGGCAGCTGCGGGAGGCTTTGATTTATTAAGCTAATGTTCTAGCACATTGTCTCCATCCACTAATGAGCTGTTTCCACCAGGGGGTGTCTGCAGAGCAGCGTCTGCGGCTTCCGGACGATCCCGGAGGGGGCGTCTGACACCTGAGAGGAGGAAGTGGTCCAAGAGAGGATGAAGTGGTCCAGGGAGGACGAGGTGTCCAGGGAGGACGGGGGCAGGGGCAGGGAGGACGAGGTGTCCAGGGAGGACGAGGTGGTCCAGGGAGGACGTGGGAACTTGGGCCAGATATGGCATGGGACGTCACAGGTCTGCAGCCCGCAAGCACCACACCTGACGTCCCCAGCATCTTCAGGATACCGTGGACGGTACCACAGCACCCGCATTCTGGCCTGGGTGCTTCCCACTGACACGTTGAACTGTGCCTCAAGGTTAGATCTTCCCGCTGGATTTCTGTGGCTGCGTGGGGCACATCGCTCTTGCACCCAGGCAGAGCTGGGCTCAATTTTCAGCTCAGGAACAGGAGACTCCGTGAACTCTGCAGGCCCCACTTTCCGATTTTGATGACCTCACGTTCACTCACTCCTCACTCCTGAACCCCACTCCTCACCTACAGCCACCGTTTTCACTACCTACATGTGAGAGCTTTGCTTTCTGCATATCATGCAGAGGACACCCCTGACATTATCATATCATGCAGGGACACCCCTTACATTAGCATGTTATACAGAGGACACCCCTTACATTAGCATGTCATGCAGAGGACACCCCTGACATTAGCATATCATGCAGGGGACACCCCTGACATTAACATATCATGCAGAGGACACTCCTTACATTAGCATATCATGCAGGGGACACCCCTTATGCAGTGGGCACCCCTGACATTAGCTTCAGTAAAGCGGCCTCATTTCTCCTTGCCAAGCTCTTTGCTTGGGCTCCACCTTGGGAATGACTTGTTGGCAGGAACTTCCTCTGGTAACTCTTTTCTTTTTCTCTCTCTCTCTTCCTCCCTTCCTTCCTTCCTTCCTTCCTTCCTTCCTTCCTTCCTTCTTTCCTTCCTTCCTCCCCTCCTTTCTTTCTTTCTTTCTTTCTTTCTTTCTTTCTTTCTTTCTTTCTTTCTTTCTTTCTTTCTTTCTTTCTTTCTTTTTAGTTTTTTAGGGTCTCACTCTAGCCCAGGCTGACCTGGAATTCATTTAAGAGTCTCAGGGTGGCCTCAAACTCATGGCGATCCTCCTCCCTCTGCCTCCGGAGTGCTGGGATTAAAGGCGTGTGCCACATCTGGCCTCATTTCTTTTGTCTATTTTTTATTTCTTTTTTTTCTTTCAATTGACAACTTCCTTAATTGTAGACAATATCCCATGGTACTTCCCTTCCTCCCCCCACTTTCCCCTTTGAAACTCCACTCTCCATCATATCCCCTCCCCCTCTCAATCAGTCTCTCTTTTATTTTGATGTCATCATTTTTTCCTCCTATTATGAGTGTCTTATGTAGGTAGTGTCAGGCATTGCGAGGTCATGGATATCCAGGTCATTTTGTGTCTGGAGGAGCACGTTGTAAGGAGTCCTACACTTCTTTTGGCTCTTACATTCTTTCTACCACCTCTTCCGAAATGGACCCTGAGCCTTGGAAGGTGTGATAGAGATGTTTCAGTGCTGAGCACTCCTCTGTCACTTCTTCTCAGCACCATGGTGCCTTCTGAGTCACCCCAAGTTCACCACCATCTGAGAAGAGAAGCTTCTGTAACCAAAAGTGAGAGTAACGTTAATACATGGGTATGGACATTAAGAGAAGTGCTTACTGGGCAGTTTGGTGAGCATAGTATATACATTTAGCCAGACACCAGCAGATGTTACACCCTTAGGGCTCATGACCACCCCTGTCGTACGTTTTCAGTATCAGGGATGTATTCCCTCCCGCGGAGCGAGCTTCCACTTCAATTAGAGAGCTGTTTGTTTCTCCCATAACAGACATGCCACTATTGCACCCATTGGCTCATTTGGCCTGGCTGACCACATTTAAAGCTTGCAGTGTCCACTGTTGAGTATCTTCACTGGTGTTTTCTCTCTCCTATTGACCTGCATGCAGTGTAGCTTTTTCCAACTTTCTGTCAGCTGGTCCTCATGGAGGAGGCTTTCAGCTCAGCTCCAGCAGGATTTCTCAGTGACCTTGCCACCCAAGTATGTGGAGTCTTCAGCAGTAGGGTCTTACCATCTATTCCTGGTGGGAAACCAAGAGCCTCAGCAATGGCCTGTAATGTTTGGGGGCTATCTGTGACCTCCCTGGCCAACAACTCACTGGAAGGTATGCCATCCCTGGCACTGAAAATTTTCTAGTAACAATCTATGGCTTCTGAGTGTTCCATTGTCCAGAAAAGTAGGTTTCCATATGACTTATTTATATCCTCTTAGATTTTGATTCGCCCTCCCTCCACCGTTCCTTTACTCAATCTCTTCCCCTGGCCTCACTTTGGCCTTTTCACCCCTCATTAATCTGTTCTTCTACTTACACATAATACAATACCATCTTATTAATTCCCCCTCCCTCCCTTTCTATTCCTTTTATATCCCCTTTCTAGCTTATGGCTTCTGCTACTGAGTTTTATTTTCACTCACATAGAAGTCCAATCATTTGTAGCTAGGATCCACATATGAGAGAGAACATGTGACGTTTGGCTTTCTGGGCCTGGGTTATCTCACTAAGTATAATCCTTTCCAGATTCATCCATTTTCCAGCAAATTTCATAACTTCATTTTTCTTTACCACTGAGTAGAACTCCACTGTGTAAATGTGCCACATCTTCATTATCCACTCATCAGTTGAGGGACATCTAGGCTGGTTCCATTTCCTAGCTATTGTGAATAGAGTGGCAATAAACATGGATGAGCAAGTATCTCTAAGGTATTGAGATGAGTCCTTAGGATATATGCCTAAGATAGTATAGCTGGGTCATATGGTAGATCTATTTTTAGCTGTCTCAGGAACCTCTACACTGATTTCCACAATGGCTGGACCAGATCGCATTCTCACCAACAGTGTAGAAGTGTTCCTCTTTTTCTGCATCCTTGCCAGCATTTATAGTCATTTGTTTTCACGATGGTAGCCAATCTGACAGGAGGGAGATGGAATCTCAACGTAGTTTTAATCTGCATTTCCCTGATAACTAGGAATGTAGAACATTTTTTTAGATGTTTATATGCCATTCTGTATTTCTTCTTCTGAGAACTCTCTGTTTAGTTCCACAGCCTATTTTTTAAATGGGTTGTTTTATTCCTTACTATTTAATTTTTTGAGTTCTTTGTATATCCTAGATATTAACCCTCTGTCAGATGTATAGCTGGCAAAGATTTTCTCCCATTCTGTAGGTTGTCTATTCGCTCTATTTTTTGCTGTACAAAAGCTTTGTAATTTCATGAGGTCCCAGCAGTTGATCTGTGGTTTTATTTCCTGAGCAATTGGGGTTATATTCAGAAAGTCTTTGCCAAGACCAATATGTTGAAGGGTTTCCCCTACTTTTTCCTCTAGCAGTTTCAGAATTTCAGGTCTGATATTAAGGTCTTTGATCCATTTGGACTTAGTTCTTGTGCATGGAGATAGATAAGGATCTATTTTCATCCTTCTACAGATCCATATCAGTTTTCCCAGCACCATTTGCTGAAGAGGCTGTCTTTTCTCCAATGAGTATTTTTGGCATTTTTGTCAAAGATCAGACTGCTATAGCTATTTATATTTTTATTTTAGTCATTTATTTATTTATTATTTTTTATTATTTTATTTATATATTTTATATTTATTTTTATTTACTTATTTGGGACAGAGAGAGAAAGAGAGAGACAGGCAGGAGCGGGTGTGATGGCACTCACTTTTCATCCCAGCACTTGGGAGGCAGAGGTAGGAGGATCGCTGTGAGTTCAAGGCCACCCTGAGAATACAGAGTGAATTTCAGGTCAGCCTGGGCTAAGGTGAGACCCTACCTCAAAAAACAAAAAAGAGAGAGAGAGGAGAGAGAGAGAGAGGCAGGCAGATAGAATGGGTGTGCCAGGGTCTCCAGCCACTGCAAATGAACTTCAGACACATGTGCCACATTGTGCATCTGGCTTACTTGGGTCCTGGGGAATGGAACCTGGGTCCTTTGGCTTTCCAGGCAAGTGCCTCACCACTAAGCCATCCCTCCAGCCCTACAACTCATTTCTTCATGCATATCCCTAATTTCTCTTTTTTCTTAGCTCATCTCTGGTACAAGGTGTTCATCAAGAGATGTTAATGAAGCTGGGTGTTGGGTGCACACCTTTAATCCCAGCACTTGGCAGGCAGAGGTAGGAGGATCGCTGTGAGTTTGAGGCCACCCTGAGACTACATAGTGAATTCCAAGTCAGCCTGAACCAGAGTGAGAACCTACCTTGAAAAAACAAAAACAACAACAACAAAAAAAGAGATGTTAATGGTGCCAGGCTGTGGTGGTGCACACCTTTAATCCCAGCACTCAGGAGAGAGAAGTAGGATGATGCCGTGAGGCCACCCTGAGAATACAGAGTGAATTCCAGTTTAGCCTGGGCTGGAGTGAGACCCTACCTTGAAAAACCAAAAAAAAAAAAAAAAAAAAAGAAAAGATGTTAATGGGGCTAGGGAGATGGCCTCATGGTTAAAGGCATTTGCTTGCAAAGCCTGACAGCCCTGGTTCGATTCCCCCGGAGTGTCATAAAGCCAGATGCACAAAGTGGTACATGGTTCTGGAAGTCATTTGCAGTGGCAGGAAACTCTGTCATGCCCACACCTACTTTCTCCCTCTCTCTCAAATAAATAATTTTTATTTATTTATTTATTTGAGACAGAGGGAGAAAGAGAGAGAGAGAGAGAGAACGGGTGTGCCAGGGCCTCTGCAAACGAATTCTAGACACGTGCCACCATATGCTTCTGGCTTACATGGTAGCTGGAGAATTGAACCTGGGTCCTTAGGCTTTGTATGCAAGTTCCTAAACCACTAAGCCATCTCTGCAGCCTTGTTTTTTTAAACTTTATTTTATTTATTTGCCAGCAGAGAGAGAGAAAGATAGAGAGAGGAGACAGACAGAGAGAGAATGGGCATGCCAGGGCCTCTAGCCACTGCAAACGAACTCCAGAGGCATGCGCCCCCTTGTACATCAGGCTTATGTGGGTACTGGGGAATTGAACCTGGGTCCTTTGGCCTTGCAGGTAAGTGCTTTAACATCTAAGCCATCTCTCCATTCCCCCACTAATTTTTTTTTAAGAGATGTTATAGGTGTGGCAAATGCCTTTAATCCTAGCACCTGGGAGGCAGAAGTAGGAGGATTACTGTGAGTTTGAGGCCACCCTGAAACTACATAGTGAATTCCAGGTCAGCCTGGGCTAGAGTGAGACCCTGTCTCGAAAAACCAATAACAGGACTGGAGAGATGGCTTAGCGGTTAAGGTGCTTGCCTGTGAGGCCTAAGGATCCATGTTTGAATCTCCAGATCCCATGTGAGCCAGATGCACAAAGATGAGACAAGCACAAAGTCGCACATGCCCACTAGGTGGCGCAAGCATTTGGAGTTTGTTTACAGTGGCTGAAGCCCTTGGGGGGGAGTGCTGGAGAGATGGCTTAGCAGTTAAGGTGTTTGCCTGCATAAGCCAAAGGATCCTGGTTTGATTCTCCAGGTCCCCATGTAAGCCAAATGCACAAGTATTTCTACCCTTCTTTTGGCTCTTGCGTTCTTTCTGCCACCTCTTCCACAATGGACCCTGAGGATTGGAGGGTGTGTTAGAAATGTTTCAGTGCTGTCACATCTTCTTAGCACTATGGTAACTTTTTTTTTTTTTAATTATTTATTTATTTGTAAGCAGAGAGAAATAGAGAGACAAGAGGCAGACAGAGAGAGAATGGGCACGCCAGGGCCTCTAGCCCCTGTAAACAAACTCCAGATGCATGTGCCCTTGTGCATCTGGCTTACATGGGTCCTGGGGAATTGAACCTAGGTACTTTGGCTTTGCAGGCAAATGCCTTAACCACTAAGCCATCTCTCCAGCCCCTATGGTAACTTTTGAGTCATCCCAGTGGTTGCCGCCATTTGAAAAGAGAAGCTTCTCGAACCAAAAGTGAGAGTAGCATCAATATGTGAGTATGAATGTTAAGAAGAGTGCTTACAAGCCGGGCGTGGTGGCTCACGCCTTTAATCCCAGCACTTGGGAGGCAGAGGTAGGAGGATCACCATGAGTTCGAGGCCACCCTGAGACTACATAGCTAATTCCAGGTCAGCCTGGACAACAGTGAGACCCTACCTTGAAAAACCAAAAAAAAAAAAAAAAAAAAAAAAAAAAAACAGAAGAGTGCTTACAGTACAGTTTGGTGAGCATAGTATATGCATTTAGCCAGACTTTTTTTCCATGTGTGTGTGTGTGCGTGTGTAAGGACACAGCAGGGCTCTTACTGCTGTAAACACACCATATAACTGTGCCACTTTTTTTGTTTGTTTTTGTTTTTCTTTTCTTCCTTTTTCTTTTCTTTTTTCTTTCTTTCTTTCTTTTTTTATTTTGCGAGGTAAGGTCTCACTCTGGTCCAGGCTGACCTGGAATTCACTGTGTAGTCTCAGGATGAGCCTCGAACTCATGACGATCCTCCTACCTCTGCTTCATGAGTACCGGGATGAAAGGTGTGCGCCACCACACCCTGCTCTTGACTTGAATTCTTGAGAGCTTGTTTGGAGATTCTGATGATGGGGAGCGTGCGCACTAGGCTAGCCCTCTGTCACTGAGCCAAAGGTATACCCCAGACCCTCCATGGGGCTTCGCTCCCTCCCTCCCTCCCTCCCTCCCTCCTTCCCTCCCTCCCTCCCTCCCTCCCTCCCTTCCTTCCTTCCTTCCTTCCTTCCTTCCTTCCTTTATCTGAGAGAGGCAGAGAGAGTGAAAGAGAGAATGAGAGAGAGAGAGAGGAGAGAGAGAGTGAATGGGCTCACCAGGGCCTCCAGCCACTGCAAATGAACTCCATATGCGTGTGCCACCTTGTGCATCTGGCTTTCCGTGGGTCCTGGGGAATTGAACCTGGGTGCCTTGGCTTTGCAGGCAAGCACCTAACCGCCAAGCCATCTCTCCAGCCTGGAGTTCTTTTTAAAAATAATTTTGGGGGCTGGAGAGATGATTTAATGGTTAAGATACTTGCCTGCAAAGCCTAAGGACCCAGATTCAATTCCCACTTACTCACGTAAGCCAGATGTACACGGTGGTGCATGCGTCTGGAGTTCTTTTGCAGTGGCTAGAGGCCCTGGCATGCCAATTCTCTCTCTTAAAAAAAAATACATAAATATTACCGAAAATCAGTTGACAGGAAGAAATAATAAAGATTAGGGCAGAAATTAATGAAATAGAAACCAAAAATACACTCCAAAAAAATCAATGAAGCTGGGCATGGTGGTGCACACCTTTAATCCCAGCACTCAGGAGGCAGAGGTAGGAGAATCGCTGTGAGTTCGAGGGCAGCCTGAGACTACAGAGTGAATTCCAAGTCAACCAGGGCCAGAGTGAGACCCTACCCCGAAAAACAAACAAACAAACAAACAAACAAACAAACAAACAAACAAACAACAACAAAAAAGAATCAGTGAAACAAAGAGTTGGTTCTTTGAAAGGATAAACAAGATTGATAAACCCTTAGCAAATCTGAGCAAAAGAAAGAGCAAAGATGTGGTCATTCTCAAGAGGAGTGGAGCCCTCGGGCAGGTGAATGAAATCAGGACACGGGGGATGCAGAGCAATGTGAGCAGCTGCATGTTGTATTTCAAGTTCGGGCTGCTTTTTATAATGTCCAGAGTGTGAATACAGTTCATTTAAGTTCAACTTGCTTGAGCATAAGATGTTCTCAAAACACCATCTGAAGAAATTCCAAACATCTCTATAATTTTTTAATAACACACTGTTTCTCACTCTAATATCTTTCTGTACCCTAGAAAAACACCTAAGCCAGACATAAACTATGTGACTATGCTGAAACAAGACTCTCAGTCACAAGGGCTGCGATCTCCTGTTGTGTTCCATTCTTATCTAAACAGGCCATTGCCCATGGGGAAGCATGCTTCCTCCTTGGTCTGGTATGCCAAGAGCACAAGTCAGCCACGCTTAGCAGAACAGAGAGCCCAAGACAGGGGTTCACTGCTTTTCTTTCTTTCTTTCTTTTTCTTTTTTTATTTTGGTTTGGTTTTTCGGGGTAGGGTCTCACTCTAGCTCAGAGCTGACCTGGAATTCACTATGTAGTCTCAGAGTGGCCTCGAACTCTCAGTGATCCTCCTATCTCTGTTTCCCAAGTGCTGGGATTAAAGGCGTGCACCACCATGCCTGGCTTTTTTTTTTTTTTTTCAGGGTAGGGTCTCCATTCTGTTCCATTAACCTAGGCATCTATCTTTATACCTGCTATTAAATTAAATTATTTATTTGAGAGAAAGAGAGCAAGAGAGAGGGTGTGTTAGGGCCTCTAGCCACTGCAAACAAATTCCAGATACATGTACAACCTTGTGCATCTGGCTTATATTGTACCTGCTATTTTAATTGCTATAGTTTGTGTATATATATATATATATATATATATATATATATATATATATATTAATATCTCATCTAGGCTGACCTGGAATTCAGAGTGGTGTTGAACTCACGGCGATCCTCCTACCTCTGCCTCCCAAATGCTGGGATTAAAGGCTTGCGCCACCACGCCCGGCTTTATTATTTATTTATTTATTTGAGAGCAACATACAGAGAGAGAAAGAGGCAGATAAATAAAGAATGGGCTCACCAGGGCCTCCAGCCACTGCAAATGAACTCCAGATGCATGCGCCACCTTGTGCATCTGGCTTAAGTGAGTCCTGGGGAAACGAGCCTCGAACTGGGGTCTTTAGGCTTCACAGGCAAGCACTTAACCATTAAGCCATCTCTCCAGAGAGAGAACATTGGCATGCCAGGGCATCCAGCCACTGCAATTGAACTCCAGTCACATGTGCCACTTTGTGCGCATACCCGACCTTCCACATGTGTCACCTCGTGTGTCTGGCTTACATGGGATCTGGGGAGTCAAACCTAGGTCCTTAGGTTTCACAGGCAAGCGCCTTAACCACTAAGCCATCTCTCCAGCCCAGTAACATTGATTTTTGACTTTTGGGGAGAGGTCAGACCATGCAGACATTGTTAAGAGTGCAGAGAGGTGGTACAGAGCAGGCCACGACCCAGGGACGGAAGGCCAGAGGAGAAGGACTCCCTAGCAGGTCATTGCTTGGGTCTGACTTGACTTTCCCAGCCAGGTTCTTCCCAGCTGCAGGTAGAGTTCTGGTCCATGTGCGGCTCCAGCTTCTCCATGACACAACCCTTGTTATCTGAGGCTTGATTCACCCTGTGTGGGCGTGGGGCGTGGGCGTGGGCGGAGGCGGGGTCAGAGCTGACTCCCAGTGAGCCTATTGGCTGGGAGATTCTCTCCTGGTAGCCTGAATCCCAGCCACTAGCCTCCTCCTGTCAGTGCTCCTTCCACAGCCATGAGATTTTATTTTTATTTATTAATTTTTATTTATTTATTTGAGTCAGAGAAAGAGAGAGAGAGAGAGAGAGAGAGAGAGAGAGTGAGAATGAGTGCACCAGGGCCTCCAGCCACTGCAAAAGAACTCCAGACACATGCGCCACCTTGTGCATCTGGCTTACGTGGGACCTGGAGAATCGAACTGGGGTCCATAGAATTTGCAGGCATGTGCCTTAACCATGTCTCCAGCCCCTATTTTCATTTTTATTTTGTGGTTTTTTTTTTGAGGTAGGGTTTCCCTCTAGCTCAGACTGACCTGGAATGCACTATGCAGTCTCAGGGTGGCCTCGAACTCATGGTGATCCTCTTACCACTGCCTCCTGAGTGCTGGGATTAAAGGCATGTGCCACCACACCCGGCTCATGGGAATAAAATTTTTTAATATTATTTTTATTTTTTTATTTACATGAGAGAGAGAAAGAGGCAGATAGAGAGAGAATGGGCTTGCCAGGGCCTCTAGCCACTGCAAATGAACTCCAGATGTATGCGCCACCTTGTGCATCTGGTTTATGTAGGTCCTGGGGAATCGAACCTGGGTCCTTTGGCTTTGCCAGCAAGTGCTTTAACTGCTAAGCCATCCCTCCAGCCCAACAGCATTTTTTTTTTTTTTTTTTTTTTTTTGTTTTTCAAGGTAGAGTCTTGCTTTAGCCTAGGCTCAGGCTGACCTGGAATTCTGGAATTCACTCTGTCGTCTCACGGTGGCCTCGAACTCACGGCGATCCTCCTATCTCTGCTTCCGGAGTACTGGGATTAAAGGCGTGCGCCACCACACCCAGCTCAACAGCATTTTTCTTTTTCTTTTTTTTTTTCCTGCAGGAAGTCATTTTCCCCAAAGCCCACCAACCCACTTTCTCTGACTCCAGCATTTGCCTATGCAATTAAGAGGGTGAATCCAGCTCTGCCTTCCCCTTGGTGTGGCCCGGAGCAACTGTCTGAGTTTCTCTGAGCCTGGTGCCCAGACCATGGCACCAAGCACAACGAGAGAGAATGACCACCCTCCAGCTTCCACGCAGGCTGGTCTAAGGACTCTTGTGCGGCTCTGGGTCCATGTATGTATGTATGTACATATGCAAGCCCTCTGGGCTTGTGAGTATGTGATGCTGAGTGTTCGCACCAAGATACATGCAAACAGAATTGCGTGTGTCAGCCGGGCATGGTGGCGCACGCCTTTAATCCCAGCACTCGGGAGGCAGAGGTGGGAGGATCGCCGTGAGTTCAAGGCCACCCTGAGACTACATAGCGAATTCCAGGTTAGCCTGGGCCAAAGTGAGACCCTACTTGGGGGGAATAAAAAAGTAAAGAATTGTGTGTGCCATCTTGGGTGCTTGTCTGCGCACGGTTGCCTCTGTGTGTGTGTGTGTGTGTGTGTGTGTTTTTCCCAGCACTATTAATGGAAAGCTGTAATTACGCTTTATGGCAGCAGCTCGGCTCCCCAGCCATTGAGCCGCCTCCCTCCACTCATCTGGGAGTGCGGGGACCTGGGCCACCCGCACCCTCCCTTCGTCCCAGTCCTTGCAATGTTGAGCATGAGCGCACTCCACCCCTCCTCTCTCACCATATGCCTGTGTTTTACAGTTCTTCCGTGCGTGGTGCTCATTGAGTGGCTAATTAGTGGAATGAATTAATTGACATCCATACGTGTAATTAGCAAATGGTTATAAGCAGCTATTCTCCTTGGGACATCTACTACGTTTCTAAGGGTCAGATGCTGGGGGGGGGCGCTTGTTGGTAGGAGGGGGGGTCCGTTATATAGGAGATGGGAAGTGTGAGCACCAGATCCTGCCTGGAGGCTCTGGAAGCTTGTGGGCTGGGAGCAACGTTAAGGGGCCAGGAGCCTGGGAGGCGGAAACAGACTTGGAGGCCTGGGCAAGCGTCAGGAAACGTGGTCCCTCGTGCCAAGCACAAGACTGCCTGGTCCTTGGGTAACCTTTTCCTTTTCTGGGCCAGTCTCAACTTCCAATAGGGACAGATGGGACCTGCTGGTTTCTGGGGACCCTCTCTATCTTTACCCAAAGAGAGAATGGGCGTGCTAGGGCATCCAGCCACTGCAAAGGAACTCCAGATGCATGTGCCCCCTTGTGTATCTGGCTTATGTGGGTCCTGGGGAATCGAGCCTGAGTCCTGTGGCTTTGCAGGCAAGTGCCTTAACCACTCAGCCATCCCTCCAGCCCTGATAGGAGCAATCTATATCAGGTGATTTGAAGACTTAATTATGATTATAGGACAGATGTCCATGTTGACTAACTTTAAGTTGTTACAATTATGTCTTTTTTATTTGTGTTTTCGTTTTTGGTTTTTCAAGGTAGCCCCAGGATGACCTGGAATTCACTGTGTAGTCTCAGGCTGTCCTCGAACTCACTGCGATCCTCCTACCTCTGCCTACTGAGTGCTGGGATGAAAGGCTTGCGCCACCACGCCCAGCTCTACAATTATATTTTCTCAAGGAACTTTTTTCAAACCAATGAAGACCAAGACAAAAGAAATTAGGGGGGCTGGAGAGATGGCTTAGCGGTTAAGGCACCTGCCTGCTAAGCCTAAGAACCCGGTTCCAATCTCCAGGTCCCACATTTAGCCAGATGCAAAGTGATGCAAGGGCGCAATGCTGCACTTGACCACAAGGGGGTGCATGCATCTGGATTTCGTTCACAGCAGCTGAGAGACTGCTGGCATGCCCATCTCTATCTGTCTCCCTCTCCCTCTGTCTGTCTCTCTCTGTGTCTCTCTCCAAAAATAAATAAAATAATTAAAAAAAAAATTAAGGAGCATACCCAAGGCTGCAGTGCCAGGTAATGGCTGAGCAGAACTCGAAAACAGGTCCTCTGACTTTCAATCCAGGCCTTGGCTCAGCTCTGTTTTCAGAAGTCATTCATAAGCATGTACTGAGCATGTATCTGGGGACTGGATGTGGTGTCTGGATCTTGGGGACCAGCTGGGCAAGTCCCTTACACTGTTCACAGTGTCCAGCGCTGGAGGAGACTTTTCAGCAAATCCTTAGGGTGTAGTGTGGCTTACATGATCATGTGATCAGGCCGTTTGGAAATGTTAGCTACTTTAACCACAATCAGTTGAGACTTTTCAGGTTGACTTCCCCTCTGTAAAACTTCCACTGGTATTAGAGAGCGTTGGAATGGCTGTGGGCTCTTGTGATGTGGCTGGGGAAAGTTGTGCTAAGACCACATTTAGTATGGATTCAGTGGGGTGGTGCTGTCATTCCAGAGTACAGACAGTTTACTGGCAGCTGTCCCAGTATAGGAATGGGATAATAATAAGTGCTTCATTAATTTAAAAAAATATGATTCATGCCTGGCGTGGTGGTGCACGCCTTTAATGCCAGCACTCGGGAGGCAGAGGTAGGAGGATCGCTGAGAGTTCGAGGCCACCCTGAGACTACATAGTGAATTTCAGGTCAGCCTGAGCTAGAGTGAGTCTCTACCTCAAAAAAAACAAAAAAACAACAAAAAAAATGTGATTCAGGGGTGGAGAGATGGCTTAGCACTTAAGGCACTTGCCTGCAAAGCCTAAGGACCCAGGTTCAATTCCCTAGGACCCACATAAGCCAGATGCAGAAGGTGGTGCATATGTCTGGAGGTCATTTGCAGTGGTTAGAGGCCCTGGCAAGCAAATTCTCTCTCTCTATCTCTAATAAGTAAATAAATAAATTAAAAAATATTTTTACATTTTAAGCTGGGTGTGGTGGCGCATGCCTTTCATCCCAGCGCATGGGAGGCAGAGGTAGGAGGATCGCCGTGAGTTCAAGGCCACCCTGAGACTGCAGAGTGAATTCCAGGTCAGCCTGAACTAGAGTGAAACCCTACTTCAACCCCCCCAAAATAATGATAATAAAAATAAATAATAAAAAGTAAATAAATATATATATATATTATTTTACATTCTATTTATTTATTTAGTTGAGAGAAAGAGGGCGGGAGAGAGAGAAAGAGAGGAAGAGGCAGATAGAGAATAGGCGTACCAGGGCCTCCAGCAAGTACCTTAACCGCTAAGCCATTTCTCCAGCCCCCAAATAAATATTTTTAAAAAATGCAGAAAAAGAGGATAAAGAGAACAATCAACAGGTGAGACAAATATGGAAGGTTTAACCCAACCGTATCAATATCCGCATGACTTGTCCATTCAATGCCTGCTGTGGTTCAGGGAACATTGTGGAAGAGGTGGCAGAAAGAACGTAAGAGCCAAAGGAGAGGTTAGGAATGCTTACAAAGCTGTCATCCAGGCACAAAATGACCTCACAGAGGTTGATGCTACCTACAGGAGACATGCATAAGAGGAAGAAACAAAAGTTATGGCATCAACATAGAAAAGAGGGCTGGAGGGATGGCTTAGCGGTTAAGGTGCTTGCCTGTGAAGCCTAAGGATCCAGGTTCGATTCTCCAGGTCCCATGTAAGCCAGATGCACATGGTGGTGCACGCTTCTGGAGTTCTTTTGCAGTGGCTGGAGGCCCTGGTGCGCCCATTCTCTCTTTCCCTCTTTCTCTCTCTCAAATAAAGAAATAATAAAGTGGGTTGTGGTGGCACATGCTTTTAATCCCAGCACTCCGGAGGCACAGGTAGGAGGATCGTCATGAGTTCGAGGCCACCCTGAGACTACCTAGTGAATTCCAGATCAGCCTGAGCTACAGTGAGACCCTACCTGGAAAAACCCAAAAAGAAATAAAAATAAAGTGTGCATGAATAGCAAATCATACTTGGTTTTGCAGACTCCCCAGGGAGTCTGCTATGGCCCCCTCCCCCCCAGGGATTCTCGCCCACGTTTGGATCTTTGCCCAGAGCCCGAGGTAATGGACCCAAGGGCCTGGCCCGGACAGGCCTCGAGATTGTCCCTTGTGATGGCCCCAGGGGCCCTGGCCCCACCCGCTCCGCGCAGACTCGCCGGGACCTCACCTCTCCAGGAAGCTCCCGGCGCCCGCCTTGAGCCCCAGCCTCCCCGCACCTCGGCGCTGGCATCCCGGGACTGTCGCAGCTCTTGGGTAAGACCACCCCCACCCCTCCGCCCTACTCCTCCAACCACCCCCTCTGCCCTTCCTCCAAGTCCAGCCAAGGGACACGAGTCCCAGGAGGCTCCTCCCTACAGGCAGGATTTCTCTCCCGGGAGTGGCCTCCACTCCCTGGCGACGTGTGCATCCGGCTGGCCTTGCAAGGGAGGACCCTGAGGGGCCCAGACTCGATCCAAGAGCATGCATCTGGGCCAGCCTCACTGGGCAGTGGGGTGACATGTAGAGCACCAGTCCCTGGGGCCAAGGCCAAATCTGGGGAAGTTGAGCCTGCTGCACACCCTCAGCGGGGGGGCGTGCGCGCGCCTGCAGGAGGTCCGAACCTCATTGGAGGAGCTGGAGGAGACTAGAAAAAAAGTATATGGCAGCCCCACCAGGAGGCAGAGTTAAATATTGCTACCCTATTGGGGTGGGGGTTCTGGCCTCTAGGACTTGGAGACCCTCTTTCCATCCCTGAACCATTTGGCTAGTTTAGCCCCTTGGTCTCTCCTTGTCCCATCTTGTTCTCCCATCGAGGTGAGGGCCTGGACAGGGA
This sequence comes from Orientallactaga sibirica, assembly GCA_036365145.1. Classification (NCBI taxonomy): domain Eukaryota; kingdom Metazoa; phylum Chordata; class Mammalia; order Rodentia; family Dipodidae; genus Orientallactaga; species Orientallactaga sibirica. The sequence goes on along the minus strand of JAEOAD010002279.1, from coordinate 3,902,828 downwards.
TGGGGCTGGCATGGAAACTGGCCACCACCTGTACATCCTCTCCTGCTGGTATGACTTCACTCTAACTTGAGCCCTCTCCCTTCATTGCCCCCGCCCCGCCCCCACCTTTATCTCTGGGCTTCCTTTAATCTGTCATGCCAAAGACGGACAACCAGAAGCTGAGGAACAGAAGGGGATGACAATGTTCTTGCCTTCATCCAGGCGCAGTCCTTCCGTTCACACAGCATTTAAGGGTTCACTTCTGCATGTGCTATGGAGCATCTACCGCGTTCAAGGCTCTGATAATGCCAGCTTGCAACAATTAGCCGAACTTGAGAGAAAAAGCACCCGGCGGGGGGTGTAAGCTCAGTGACAGAGTTCTTGCCTAGCATGCACGAGGCCAGGAGTTCAAGGCTGCAGCACGAAGAGGTGAAGGACTGAAGTATTTGTGTGTTTGTGTGTGTGGGTGCGCGCGCGCAAGGGTACTTGTGTGCCGCTGAGGAAGGGCCAAGAAAGCTTCCTGGGCATGGTGTCAGCTGTACCTAGATGGCAGGGTTTGGATGTAGTTGGAAACCTAGGTGGGGAGAGCCCAGGAACAAAAGAAACCCCAAGAGTAAGCTGGGCGTGGTGGCGCACGCCTTTAATCCCAGCACTTGGGAGGCAGAGGTAGAGGTAGAGGCAGAAGATCGCCGTGAGTTCGAGGCCACCCTGAGACCACATAGTGAATTCCGGGTCAGTCTGGGTTTAGAGTGAAACCCTACCTCAAGCGCACCCCCCCAAAACAAAACAAAACGAAAACCCCAGGAGTGTGAGGGAATGGTGGGAAGGAAGGAAGTGCATGCTAGGAGAGGGTTAGAAGAGCCGAAGTCTGGGCAGGAGGTCAGAAGTGAGCCAGAGCTGAGTGGAGGACAGGACATGTGTATTCCTGTTTCTGCCAGCTGTTCCAGGCCAGGGAGCAGCCCTGATGGCTGGGTGACCCAGAACTGGGTGACCCTGTGGTGAGTAGAGCTTCTGAACTGTCCAGACAGCCATAGTGGAGCGAGTGATTCAATACTGGAGACCAGGATGCTGGTGTGCGTGCGTGCGTGCATGCGTGAGTGCGTGCGTGTGTAGCTGAAGGTTCTTGTAAGGTTCAGGAGTGACCACGACCACGCAAACCATTCTGAAGCAAAGATGAAAGCTTTTATTCAGGAAAATCTTGAGTTGCCTGGGCTGGCTCAGAAGAGCAGAGCACAAGCCACCTGAGTTCCTCAGGTAGTGGGCTTTATAGGGCTTTCAGTTGGGGGAAGGTGAGGAAAGGAAAAGAACTCCTTTGTTCTCTACCTTAGCCATTTCAAAAGCTGGGGTATGAGACCAGAACAGTGACCAGGAGGCTTATGAGATAAGGGGGCAGGAAACCATGACCTGGGGCATTGCAGGCAAGGAGGGGATAATGGCTAGGCCGGTTTCTTGAGGAATCTGGACAGTCCACTTCCTTATGTCTCTGGTGACTCCAGCTGTCTGACTTAACAGTTCTGTCATAACATCTTTTTATTTTTTTACAATATTTTATTTATGAGAGAGAGAGAGTGAGAATGGGTGTACTGGAGCCTCCAGCCGCTGCAAATGAACTGCAGACACATGTGCCACCTTGTGCATCTGACTTACGTGCATCCTGGGGAATTGAACCTGGGTCTTTTGACTTTGCAGGCAAGGACCTTAACCTCTAAGCCATCTCTCCAGCCCTCATAACATCGTTTTTTTTTTTTTTTTTTTTTAAGATTTTTTTGTTTGTTTATTTTTTATTTAAGAGTGGGGGGAGAAAGGGCACGCCAGGGCCTCCAGCCATTGCAAATGAACTCCAGATGCATGCACCACCTTGTGTATATGGCTTATATAGGCCCTGGGGAATTGAGCTTCAAACTGGGGTCCCTTGGCTTCTCAGGCAAGGGCTTAACCACTAAGCCATCTCTCTAGTCTCATAACAACTTTTTAAAAAAATTATTTATTGGAGCCGGGCGTGATGGCGCACGCCTTTAATCCCAGCACTCGGGAGGCAGAGGTAGGAGGATTGCCATGAGTTCGAGGCCACCCTGAGACTACATAGCTAATTCCAGGTCAGCCTGGATCAGAGTGAGACCCTACCTTGAAAAACCAAAAAAAAAAAAAAAAAAAAAATTTATTTACTTGCAAACAGAGAGAGAGAGAGAAAGAAAATGGGAGCACCAGGGTTTGTAGTCGCTGGAAATGAACTCCAAACACATGCTCCACCTTGTGCAGCTGGCTTACATGGGTCCTGGGGGAATCGAACTTGGGTCCTTTGGCCCTGCAGGCAAGTGCCTTAACCGCTAAGCCATTTCTCCAGCCCTGTTAAAACATCTCTTTTGTTTTTTATTGGTTTTTCGAGGTAGGGTCTCACTCTAGCTCAGGCTGACCTGGAATTCACTATGCAATCTCAGAGTGGCCTCAAACTCTCGGCAATTCTCCTACCTCTGCCTTCCCGAGTGCTGGGATTAAAGGCGTGCTTCACCACGCCTGGCTTCTTGTTAGAACATCTTTAAGGTTCATACGTATGTGCATGAAAGGCTTGCATGCAGCCACAATGCTGCTCATTGCGATATCCTGTCAAAGCTGTCTTTGGAGTCACCCAGCCTCATTGTGCACGCTGATCTAGCTCACTGGTTCTGAATGGTGGCTGGGCTGGCACAGCAACAACACCGCTGGGGACCTTACTAGACACACAAGTTCTTGGGCTTTGTTTGCATTCTGAGTCAGAACCCTCTGGGGTAGGGCCCAGCAACCTGAGTGTTAAGGGAACGCTCTGGGTGGTCCTAGTGCAGGCTGATGTTTTTCCAGAACAGTGATTCATTCATTTCTGCATTTGGGTCTCTGGTCTGGGTGATGCCGGGAGAGGTCCAGAGATTAAGAAGATGAAGATCCTATCTTCAGGGGGGGGGCTCAGGTGAGCTGAATGGGGTGGGAGGGGGGAAACACCCATGGGAAAAAAAAAATATATGTAGGAACAGGCGGTGCAGAGCCACTGAGGCCTCCTGGGAGCTGGTTTCCAGAGGGTACAGATCTTTCTTTTGTTGTTGTTGTTTCATGGTAGGGTCTCGCTCTAGTCCAGGCTGACCTGGAATTCACTATGTAGTCTCAGGGTGGCCTCGAACTCACGGTGATCCTCCTACCTCTGCCTCCCGAGTGTTGGGATGGAAGGCGTGCGCCACCACACCCGGCTGCAAGCTCACTTTCTATCTCTGGACTTTAATCACCCATGTCTAAGGTGGGGGCTGGACTGAGCCAGTGGGCCTCTGGAGAGAGGGGTGTCTGGGGCTCAGGCTGTGAATTTCTTGTGTTCCATTCCTTCTGCATACTGAGTGCCCTGGCGCTGCCTGTCATGTTATCCTGGGGACGCAGTGAGGCGACATGTCCAGGGAGGTCTGGGACACTTGTTCTATCCACCTCATGTGCCTTTCATTGTGTTGAGTGTGGTCAGAGGGTCCAACCTTGGCATAGAGTATGAGGCCTTCCAAGGTGATTCCTGCCTGTCTGTAAGACGAGGTATCTCCCAACCCCACTGGACTGCACCCTGTGTGTTTGACCTTCTATCTCACCCCTCCTTCCAGCCTGCCCAAACCCATTCAGTTTTTTTTTTCAATTTAAAAAAATATTTTATTTTTATTTATTTATTTGAGAGACAGAAAAATGGCAGGAAGAGAAAGAGAGAGGGGAGAATAGGCATGCCAAGGGCCTCCAGACACTGCAAACAAACTCCAGACACATGTGCCACCTTGTGCATTTGGTTCACATGGGTACTGGGGAATCAAACCTGGGTCCTTTGGCTTTGCAGGCAAGTGCCTTAACTGCTATCTCTCCAGCTATATATATATATTTTGTTTGTTTGTTTGTTTGTTTGTTTGTTTTGTTTTTGTTTCTTCGTGGTAGGGTCTCACTCTGGTCCAGGCTGACCTGGAATTAGCTATGTAGTCTCAGGGTGGCCTTGAACTCATGGCAATCCTCCTGCCTCTGCCTCCCGAGTGCTGGGATTAAAGGCATGCGCCACCATGCCCAGCTCACCTATTTTTAAATATTTATTTATTTATTTGAGAGAGAGGGACAAGGAGAGAGATAGAAGCAGGTAGAGAGACAGAGAGAGAGAAAATGGGCCTGCCATGGCCTTCAGCCACTGCAAACAAACTCCAGACGCATGTGCCACATTGTACATCAGGCTTACCTGGGTCCTGGGGAATCGAACTTGGGTCCTTGGGTCCCAAACCACCCCACGCAGGGTCTTTAACATCTTAGTCCAGAGCTGGCCTGAAACTCACTGTGTGTAGCTCAGGCTGCCCCCAAGTTCATGGTATTCCTCCTGTCTCAGCCTTCCAAATGCCTCCCATTTTGATGTCTTTAGGGTATTTTTTCTTTTTTTTTTTTTTTTTTTGGTTTTTTGAGGTAGCGTCTCACTCTGGCCCAGGCTAACCTGGAATTCACTATGTAGTCTCAGGGTGGCCTGGAACTCACCTCTGCCTCCCAAGTGCTGGGATTAAAGGCGTGCACCACCACACCCAGAATGTCTTTAAGGCTAACAGGGGACAGACACTCCGCAGGCAAGGCTTGAGCCCACAGGGTCTGGACATGACAGTCCTTGAACCCCTGCAGCAGAGAGGCCTCCAGAAAGGAGGGGACTTGCCCAGAGTCCCAGGACCCCTTAGTGAGCCCAGGTCTCATGAGCTGCCTGGAGGGACATTGTGGAAGGTGGGTGAATGAAGCAGAAACTAACAGCAAAGGAATTTTGCCGTTCTTTTCCTCCTGTGTACTCACTGGCCACGCTACCTGGCGACTGTCGTTTCTTCTCTGGGGTGGGACAGAGGTCCTGCCCACCTAGCTCCCTCCCTTGCCCCCGTCCCTTGACCACCCGCAACTTGACCTCCGAGCTCTTTAGTTTCCTGTCCTAAGTCCAGCCTGAGTAGCAGGGCCACCTCCTCACATCTCTTGCAGAAGGGACAGAGAAAAGGGACAATCCCCGGGGATTCTCAGCTGGTGGTGGCCAAAGGGGGGGGGGTGCAGAATCAATCCTATGTGTTGGGCAGGGTGGACTCGGTAGGTGCCTCATTCTGAAGAATCGCCTGCCTGTTTTAAGGAAGTGGCGTCCGGGTATGGGGGGAGTGTACCCCCATGCCTGGCAGGGGTGGGTCTGATGTCGCTCTAGGAGCCAGGGACAGGCCACTCTCCAGCCTGCCCCCTTGTGGACTGATGGAACACCCTGGCAGAGGTCCTGTCCCCTGGGAAGCCAGAGAGAGACCTGGTGGGGAGTGCAGGGCTGCTGGAAGTCAGGGCACTGGAGTTGGGCTATGGCTGGAGGCGAAGTGAGAGTGGAGCCGGTGCCAGTAGGCGGGCACCAGGCCCCTGACGTGGCTGTGGCTCAGCTGACTGAAGGTGTCTGGGGCATGGAGGGTGGGCAGAGGGCAGACTGAGGAGGGGCCAGGACAGCTGGCTGCATAACAGTTGGTTCTAGAGGGCGGGGGAAGCCTGGGAGGAGGAGCCGACGCCGCCCACCCGGCTGCACTGGGAGCTGCAGGCCGGCTGCCGCTCAGGTGACCAGCGGCTGGGCTCTCTCTAGGAGCCTGGATGACCCAAGCTAGCAAAGCCGCAATGATCCAGAATGTGGGAAATCACCTGCGAAGGGTATGGACGGTGGGCTGGGGTGGATGAGGGAACAGGAGCAAGTAGTGGGGTCCAGGAGGACCAGGTTGATGCCGCCCTTTTAAGCGACAAGTTCTGCCACCTTCTCGCCCTCTTTGTCGGGAGAACTTCGCAGGACCCTTCCTGGTTGCTTAGTTAAAAGATGCGTCGTGGCAGGGGTGGGGGGCGGGGGCAGTAGATCCCCGTGGGCTGACTGTGTGTGGCCTTGTGGGGTAGAATCTCTTGCTGAAAGTTCTGGAATTCTGTCCTGGTGTGTGTGTGTGTGTGTGTGTGTGTGTGTGTGTGTGTGTCCAGGCACAGGTCTGTGTGTCCACACAAGTTCAGGGCTTTAAGGCCATGGACCTGACAAAAGTTATGGGGTGACGTGTGTGTGTGTGTGTGTGTGTGTGTGTGTGTGTGTGTGGGGGCAAGGACAGTAGAACAAGTGCAGGACCATGTGAGCAAAAGGCCATGTGGAAAATCGTCCTGTGAGATGACCTTGGAGCATGCTCTTTTTTCCTGGAACCCCCTAATGGGAACTTTGGAGCTGAGATAGGGGCTGGGGACTGCGAGAGATCTAAGTGCTCCTTGGCTCGCTGGGGGCCTTTGACCCTGGACTTGGAAAGCCTGGGACGGACTGCAGCCTGTGCTGGGCACAGAGTGGCTGCCTGCTAAGGGCATGCTCAAGCAAAACCCTTTTGCGAAGGAGCGGTGTGGGGGGGGCAGTTGCTGACAAACAAGGATATGTCCACCCTGTCCCTTTCACCAGCCACCACTCCGGAGACTCAGCATCCTTGCTTGGCATAAAGCACCTTGTTCTCCCAGGTTCCCAGGTCCCCTGTCCAGCCCATTCCTCCTCTTTCTTTCTTTCTTTCTTCCTTCCTTCCTTCCTTCCTTCCTTCCTTCCTTCCTTCCTTCCTTCCTTCCTCCCTCCCTCCCTCCCTCCCTCCCTCCCTCCCTCTTTCTTTCTTTCTTTTTTTTGGTTTTTTTGAGGTAGGGTCTCACTCTAGCCAGGCTGACCTGGAATTCACTATGTAGTCTCAGGGTGGCCTCGAACTCTCGGCGATCCTCCTACCTCTGCCTCCCGAGTGCTGGGATTAAAGGCGTGCGCCACCACGCCCGGCTTTTTTTGGTTTTTTTGAGGTAGGGTCTCACTCTAGCTCAGGCTGACCTGGAATTCACTATGTAGTCTCAGGGTGGCCTTGAACTCATGGTGATCCTCCTACCTCTGCCTCCCGAGTGCTGGCATTAAAGGCGTGCGCCATCATGCCTGGCCTTTAAAAAAAATTTTTTTTAATTAAAAAAATTTTTTTATTGACAACTTCTATACTTACATACAAAAAAATGCATGATATTTCCCTCCCCTCCCCCATTCCCCTTTAGAACTCCAATCTCCATCATATCCCCTCCCTCTCTCCATTAGTCTCTCTTTTAATTTGACATCATCATCTTTTCCTCCTATTATGAGGGTCTTGTGATGGTATTGCTGGGCACTGAAAGGTCATGGATGTCAAGGCCAATTTCTGTCTGGGCAGTTGCATTGTAAGGAGATGTACCCTTCCTTTGGCTCTTCCATTCTATCCGCCCCCTCTTCTGCAATGCTGGCCTTTTTTTTAAAATAAACTATATTAGCATATTGCCATGTGCTATTTTTTAATATTGAGAGAGATTGGAAGAGGCAGAGAGAGAGAGAGAGAGAGAGAGAAAAATGGGCACGCCAGGGCCTCCAGCCACTGCAAATGAACTCCAGACGCATGCGGTCCCCTTGTGCATCTGGCTTATGTGGGTCCTGGGGAATTGAACCAGGGTCCTTAGGCTTAGCCTTCACAGCTAAGCTAGTTCCCCAGCCTCCTCTGCATTCTTAGCAGCACTGTACTGTACTGCTTTCTTTGCTTCGGTGGGTGACCTCTGCTCTCTCCTCATGCTATTGTGCACGCCACGTCTTCTGCCAGTGACCCCAACCCCCTGCACCTCCCCATCCTGTTGTCTCCTGGGGTAGGTTGTTTCTGAGCCCTCAGACTCAGCTCGGATGCCTCCTTCCCAGGAAAAGCCTTCCCAAGCTCCTCGCCACACCATGAACCCCACTGTGTGAGCCCTATGTGACCCCTGTGTGCTTGGCTTGGCCCCCTCCATCTAGGACTGTGCTTGGTGTACCCAGCCCTGGCCTGAGGCCAGTGGATGCCTAGACAATGAATGGGGGCAGGCAGCTCCTTCGTCAGGGCCAGAGTGGAATCTGAGCCTCAGTGCCTCTCGCTCCTGTCCCCACACCAGAGTAGAGTGTCCTCACGCACTGGTTGTGCCAAGCAGCATGCTAAGAGCACTTTTCATCTCTGTGACGGTGGTTCTTAAAATCTTATTATTACAAATTTTATTTATATCTATTTATTTGAGAGAAAGAGGAAGAGAGAGAGGGGGAATGTTCACACCAGAGCTTTTGGCCCCTGCAAAGGAACTCCAGATACATGCGCCCCCTTGTGCATCTGGCTTACGTGGGTCCCGGGAAATCAAACCTGGGTCCTTTGGCTTTGCAGGCAAACGCCGTAACTGCTAAGGCATCTCTCCAGCCCTTGGCTAAATTTAGAGTGATACAGAAGACACACACCTCTAGGTATGTCTGTGAGGGTGTTTTCAGAGAGGTTTAACTGATGAGAGAAGACCCACCCTGAGTGTAGGTGGCACCACCAATGGGCTGTGTGTGTGTGTGTGTCGGGGGGGAGATGGGGGTCCCAGACTGAAGAAGAGAAATAAACAGGAGAGAGAGTGTGTGTGGAGGAATAACATTCAGATCTCTGTTTACTGACTGCAAACATGTTCTCACTGCCTCAGGCCCCTACCTCATCCCTTCCCCACCAAGATGGACTGTAACCCTTCAAGCTATGAGCCAAAATAAACCCTTCCTCCCTAGACAAGTACTTGGCCCATCTCCTTGTCCCGGATGAAGAATAACTCTTGGGCTCAGAGACGCTAGTGGTCTGTCCAGGATCACGGCGGTAGGAAGTGACAGAACTCTATCTGGACTCAGTGATCCTGGCTCCAGAGTTTGCCCTCTTTGGGCCGTGGGGCTCAGCCAGATGGAGGCTGGAGGTAGCATTTTAGCCCTACATCCTGACTTGAGCCCAGCTAGCATCCATCCCTGGGGAGGGAACTACGTGTTAGGTGTGGAAATCGGGCCCATGGGGACACAGGGAGCTCACATCAGCTAAAAACCCCCCGTGACTTTGATCGCCACCTTTGAACTTTTGCCTGGTTGGCAGATCTTGGCTTTCTCTGGCTTCTTCTTCTTTTTTTTGGTCTTACTCTAGCCCAGGCTGACCTGGAATTCACTGTGTAGTCTCAGGGTGGCCTCGAACTCACGGCGATCCTCCTATCTCTGCCTCCCAAGTGCTGGGATGAGAGGCGTGCACCACCACCTGGCTTTTGAATTTCCTGAGCTCCTCTGCAGGAAAAGTGGAGGGGATATTTTTGGCTTGAATCTTGAAAAAAAAAAAAAAAAAAAAAAAAAAAAGGACTCAGCCAGCCAGAATACCCTACTGAGCTATCTTCCCTAGGGACAGCCAGGTTGAATTGGGAACGAGGGGGTCTCGGGTAATTGATGAGCCAAACTGCATGATTTAGGGGCCCTATTTTGGTATCCCAAGACACTGCAGACAGTGAGTGTTGGAGCCCGGGGGTGGGGTGGGGGCTGGCTCCTACTCTCGCTGGGTACCCATCAGGCCCTCAGCTCTTGTGAGCAAACAGGCAGGCACGTGGGTGAATTGTGGGTCTGCTGCCTAGTGGGGAGGCAAGAGGAGTGTTGAGTGCTTTTCTGGGGATGCTGGAAAGTTGTTTAGTCCTGATCTCTGTCTGGAGATTGTCTCCCCTCTCCTCAAGTGTCAGTCTATACTAGGTACGGAGACTCTCTCTCCTGGGCTGACAAGAATGCCCTGGTGCTGTAGCAGGAAGCTGACCAGGACTCTTGGGAGTCCTGGGAACGTCTGCCGAGCCTTAATTCTAGCCTGGGTCCCAGTGGGACCTAGGAACTATTTCTTTTGTATTATTTTATTTGAAAGAGCAATTTTAGCTTTATTTATTTATTTATTTGAGAGAGAGAGGTAGATGCGGGAAAGAGAGAGAGAGAGAGAATGGGTGTGCCAGGGTCTCTAGCCACCATAAACAGCAGATACGTGCGCCCCCTTGTGCTTCTGGCTTACGTGGGTCCTGGGGAATCAAACCTGGGTCCTTAGGCTTCACAGGCAAACACCTCAACCACTAAGCCATCTCTCCACCCCCCTCTTTTCTTTTTCTTTTCTTTCACTTTTGGTTTCAAGAAAGGGTCTCATTGCCTAGCGCAGGCTGGCCTCCAATTCATCATCCTCCTGCCTCAGCTTCCCGAGTGATGGGATTATGGGTGTGGTGCCACTGTGCCAGGTTTGGACTAGAATCTCATGTTCATGTGACCTCAGGCTGGGCATTCCTCTGCCCTGTGTGATCCTGAAAGTCCCCTGGCCTTGACATCCAGAGGTCTGAGCGCGCTCGCTTGCTTGTGAGAGGTTTGCATATCACTTCTATAGCGGCCATGGCTGTGCCAGAGGAAGGGAAGGAAGGCCTATGGAAAGATGATGCGCCTGTCACATAGCACAGGTTCCAAAATGGCTGAATGAGTGAGCGACACTAGGGGCTCAAAAGGGGGCTGCGAGCCAGGTGTGGTGGCGCACGCCTTTAATCCCAGCATTCGGGGAGGCAAAGGTAGGAGGATCGCCATGAGTTCAAGGCCACCCTGAAATTACACAGTGAATTCCAGGTCAGGCTGGGCTAGAGTGAGACCCTACCTTGAAAAAACTGAAAAAATGAAAAAAAAAGGGGGGGGGCTGCGGTGGTCACAGAAGGCTTCTGGGAGGCAGAGGTGAGACTCCATCCATTAACATCACCCTGTTCAGGGGTGGACATGAACCTCAGTTTCCGCATGAGCAGACATGCTTCCTGTTTTCTTTTCTTTTTTTTAAACACATTTTATTTATTTATTTGAGAGAGAGAGAGAGAGAGAGAGAGAGAGGACGTGCAGAGAGAATGGGCGCACCAGGGCCTCCAGCCACTGCAAATGAACTCCAGATGCATGCACTCCCTTGTGCATCTGGCTCAAGTGGGTCCTGGAGAATCGAACCGGGATCCTTTGGCTTTTCAGGTAAACACCTTAACCGCTAAGCCATCTTTCCAGCCTTTTAAAAAAATGTAAAAAATATTTTATTTATTTCCTGTTTATTTTTTATTTTTTATTTTTTGGTTTTTCGAGGTAGGGTCTCACATCTCACTCCAGCCCAGGCTGACCTGGAATTCACTATGTAGTCTCAGGGTGGCCTCAAACTCACAGTGATTCTCCCAAGTGCTGGGATTTTTTTTCTTTTTATTTATTTATTTATGAGAGAAATTAAAAAATGGGTGCACCAGGGCCTTTAAACCACTGCAAACAAAGTACAGATCCAGCCCACTCTTTATGTTATAAATCTATCTGGAGGAAGCTTCTTCATCTTCAAAACCCAGCCTGTCCATCTCTCCCTCTCTGATTTCCAATCTTGCCTGGCCCCTCGGTCAGTGATGCCCCTCAGGACATTGTGTTGGGTTCATTTGTTCCCTCCCTTACTGTGTGATTAACGGAGCAGGTGCCAAGGAGGCTGTGACTCCTGGTGACATGGGGCTGCTAGCTCATAAGGGGAGAGATGGTGGAAGGCCAAATACATGGCAGTGAAGATCTGCCACAAATGTTGTGCATGACAGCACTGGTGAGCAAGGGCTAATATGGAGTGCTAGCTGTGTGCAAGAGCCCGCGAGGATTCAGCTCTTGCAAAAACTCTGTGAAGAGGTGAAGTCATCAGTAGAGACGCAATGCAGACAATGAAGTTGATTAATGTCACTTTCCCAAGATCACGCAAGCTAGTAAGTGGCATGGAAGGGCTTCACCTCAAGCTGACTGGAGAGCCGGGAACCTTGAAAGAATGGGAAGAGGGCCACGCAGCAGCCCTAACTAAGGCTGAGGTGTGAGGTGGGGGTGAACATCTGAGCCCCAAGGTAGGTGAGCTGCAGGCACCTAAGTTGCTAAATGGAGCCAGGTGGTGTTGAGGGGCGTGAGGTGGGGGTACAACAGCTGAGTTGGGTTTGGAGCACTGTAGACCCTATTTCTTTTTTTCTTTTTTTTTTTGTTTTTTGAGGTAGGGTCTCACTCTAGCTCAGGCTGACCTGGAATTCACTGTGTAGTCTCAGGGTGGCCTTGAACTCATGGCGACCTCCTACCTTTGCCTCCCCGAATGCTGGGATTAAAGGCGTGCGCCACCACGCCGGCTGTAGACCCTATTTCTAAGAGCTCCCTCCCCTAGGGCTCTCTGGTCCCCCGGCTCAATGCCAGGTACGCAGTGCCCATTGGCTGCTCTGATGGTCCCAGCTGCCTTTCCATCTATCCCAGCTCTGCACAACACGGAGGTAGGGTTAAGACTAGCCTTTAACCCAGAGGAGGTGCCTGGTCTCACAAAGTGGGTAACCTGCAACCCCTGCTCTAACCTCCAGCCCGAGATGTATCTGGAATCCCAGTGAGTGGCCTCTCGGTCCAGTCCGTCTGGGGACAGCCACCTCTGCTTACCCTCGCATACTGACAACAAAGGCCACGAGAGGGCTGACCTCACCAACACACAGATTATGTAGGTCACAAATTCCTCATCCGTGAACCAGATCTGCCCTGCAGGTGTTGGTAGATCATTGGCAGAATTACAGACATTGGGGCTCCATCGACCTTGGCATGCCACCACTGGCAGTGGTAAATAGAATCTCCTTAGTTTGTTTATTCCAAGGTAGGGTCTCACCTAGCCCAGGCTGACCTGGAATTCACTATGTAAGTCTCAGGGTGGCCTCAAACTCATGGTGATCCTCCTATCCCTGCCTCCTGAGTGCTGGGATTAAAGATCTGAACTACCACACTTGGCTAATTTTTAAAATTATTATTATTATTATTGGTTTTTCGAGGTCACGCTGTAGCTCAGGCTGCGCTGGAATTCACTCTGTAGTCTCAGGCTGGCCTGGAACTCACAGCGATCCTCCTACCTCTGCCTCCCAAGTGCTGGGATTAAAGGCGTGCGCCACCGCGCCTGGCTTTTTATTCCTCTTCTCTTCTCTTCTCTTCTCTTCTCTTCTCTTCTCTTCTCTTCTCTTCTCTTCTCTTCTCTTCTCTTCCCTTCCCTTCCCTTCCCTTCCCTTCCCTTCCCTTCCCTTCCCTTCCCTTCCCTTCCCTTCCCTTCCCTTCCTTCCTTTCCTTTCCTTTTCTTCATCCTATCTGTATTTGAGTTTCTTCCTTGATTCATGGTCAGTCAAATGAGATGGCCAAGCAAAGGTTTATGTGGAGTTCCTGCTAAATGTCAAGCATCTTTACATGCCCTAAGTTGCTGCAAGGCCTCTAGCATTCAATGGGCTTTGCAGGCTAGAAAGCAAACACCCTAACCCTTATCCACTATGAACTAGTTAGAGAATTCCAAGTCTTTTCTGACCTCAGGCTCCGGGTGCTCCTGACTCCTTCCTTTGTCCTGGGTTGACCTGACTGAGCTGAGGCTGTGACATCTTTGCCTTTAGTGGGCCTCTAGGGACAGATGGTGCAGCCAAATGGGTCTCCTGCCAGTTCCTTGGTCGCAGGCCTGTGTGTTTCTGCCATTCTAGGAGCATTCGCCTGGCAGGTAGGAGATGACATCAGGACGGTGATGGAAAAGATCAGAATATGGAAGCGGCAGGAGAGACGGCTCTTGCTTGCGAAGCCTGGTGGTCCAACTTCAATCCCCCAGGACCCACGTAAAGCCAGATGCACAAAGTGATGCATGCATCTGGAGTTTGTAGGAGTTCGTTTATAGTGGCAAGATGCCCTGGTACGGCCAACCCCTCTCTCTTTCACTCTCTCTGTGCATGCAAATAAATAAATTAATTAATTCAAAAGCCGGGCATAGTGGCGCACGCCTTTAATCCCAGCACTCGGGAGGCAGAGGTAGGAGGATCGCCATTGAGTTCAATGCCACCCTGAGACTATATAGTGAATTCCAGGTCAGCTCAGGCTAGAGTGAGACTCTACCTCGAAAAAGCTGAAAATAAATAAATAAATAATAAATAAATAAGAATCTGGCACTTTGGGGACAAGATGAATTAGGCAAGACCTGTCCTTAGGTGCCCCTGGGGAGACTGGTGTGACCAGGGACGAAGCCCAGGGTTCAGGTGGACACCTTGTCCAGGTTAGGGGGAAGGGCCCAGGCAGAGGCACCTGTATGGACAAGAGGGAAATACTGAGGGAATTTGGCAGTGGCCCCTTGAGGACAGCTTCCCTGGCCCCTTAGGCAATGTGATTGATATACGTAAGAAGAGGGTGTGTTGGTGAGTAATGTCACTTGAGGCAGCCCGGTGAAGTGAGGACTGCAAGGGAGAAGCTTCTAGAAACTCAGCTCCACATTCATTGCATCCTCTCCTTGTCTTCTCTCTCTCTCCTCTCCTCTCCTCTTCTCCTCTGTTCTCCTCTCCTCTCTTTCTCTCCTTTGCTTTCCTCTGCTCTCCTCCTCTCCTTTGCTTTCCTCTCCTCTCCTCCCCTCCTCTCCTCTTCTCTTCTTCTTCTTCCCACCCATCCCCTCCCTTTTTTTTTTTTTTTCCCCTGAGACAGAGTTGAACTCACTCTGTAGCTGAGGTTGTCCCTGAACTTCTGCTATCTGTGTCTCTACTTCCCAATGTTAAGAAAAAGAAAAGCGGCTGGTTTTTCATTTTCTGGTACTCAGGATTGAACCCAGGGCCTCCCACATGCTAGGTAAATGCTCTACCACTGAGCTACATGCCTACACCTCAGATCATTATTTTATTTTAAATTTAAATTTAATTTAATTTAATTTTTTTTTTTTTTTTGGTTTTGCAAGGTAGGGTCTCACTCTGGTCCAGGCTGACCTGGAATTCACTATGTAGTCTCAGGGTGGCCTCAAACTTTAGGCGATCCTCCTACCTCTGCCTCCCAAGTGCTGGGATTAAAGGCGTGCGCCACCATGCCTGGCTTATTTTTATTATTATTGTTATTATTGTTTGAGGTAGGGTCTCACTCTAGCCCAGGCTGTTGTCTTGGAATTCACTATGTAGTCTCAGGGTGGCCTTGAACTCACAGTGATCCTCCTACCTCTGCCTCCTGAGTGCTGGGATTTTTAAAAATTTATTTATTTGCAAGCAGAGAGAGAGATAGAGATAGAGATAGAGATAGAGAAAATGGGCACTCCAGGGCCTCTAGCCACTACAAACGAATTCCAGATGCATGTGCCCTTTGTGCATCTGGCTTACGTGGGTCCTGGAGAATCGAACCGGGATCCTTAGTCTTCAGCAGGCAAACACCTTAACCACTTAGCCATTTCTCCAGCCCAGAGTGCTGGGATTTTTTTATTTTTTATTATTTTTAAATATTTATTTATTTATTTATTTATTTATTTTTTATTTATTTATTTATTTTTGGAGAGAGAGACAGAGAGAGAGAGACAGAGAGGGAGAGGGTGACAGAGATGGGCGCGCCAGCAGTCTCAGCTGCTGTGAACGAAATCCAGATGTGCGCCCCCTTGTGGGCAAGTGCGGCATTGCGCCCTTGCCTCACTTTGCATCTGGCTAAATGTGGGACCTGGAGATTGGAACCGCTGAAGATTGGAACCAGCGTTCTTAGGCTTAGCAGGCAGGTGCCTTAGCCGCTAAGCCATCTCTCCAGCTCATTATTTTTAAAATTTTTAAAAATTATTTTATTTATTTTTGAGAGAGACACAGAGAGACAGACAGAGAGGGAGAGGAAGACAGAGATGGGCACGCCAGCAGTGTCTCAGTTGCTGTGAACGAAATCCAGATGTGTGCACCCCCTTGTGGGCAAGTGCGGCATTGCGCCCTTGCGTCACTTTGCATCTGGCTAAACGTGGGACCTGGAGATTGGAACCGCTGGAGATTGGAATCAGCGTTCTTAGGCTTAGCAGGCAGGCGCCTTAACCGCTAAGCCATCTCTCCAGCCCCAGTGCTGGGATTTTTAAAGGTGCGCACCACCATGCCCGGCTCCTCAGGTCACTTTACACAGTCACTTTACAGTTTGGAAAGTGCTTTGGCTGTTCAGGAGCTCAGAGCTGAGGCCCAGACTGGACCTTTGCTCCTGATGCTTGCTGGGGGCCAATGTGCCCGTTCTTGCTTCTCCACTCCTTGGTGTTGTCCTATTTTGTAACCCTGAGGACAGGCTGTGATCCACCCTGGGGTGTGGCTTGGCCCAGGTGTGGCCTGGCCCAGGTGTGGCCTGACCTGGGTCCGAGGTCTGAAAAGGGAGTGGTTCTGGGGCCTTCCCCTAAGGCAGTCTTGGATCCCCAAAACACTCCAGGCTCAGCCAAGCAGGGTGGATCTTTTCTTTTCTGTTTTTCTTTTCCTCTTTTCCTTTCCTTTCCTTTCCTTTCCTTTCCTTTCCTTTCCTTTCCTTTCCTTTCTTTTCTTTTCTTTTTTGGTTTTTCGAGGTAGGGTCTCACTCTAGCCCAGGCTGACCTGGAATTCTCTCTGTACTCAGGGTGGCCTTGAACTCATGGTGATCCTCCTACTGCTGCTTTCCTGAGTGCTGGGATTAAAGGTGTGCACCACCACACCCTGTTTTTTTTTTTTTTTTTTAATATTTTTATTTATTTATTTGAGACACACAGAGAGAGAAACTGGCATGCCAGGGCCTCCAGCCAATGCAAACGAACTCCAGAAGCATGTGCCACCTTGGCTTACGTGGGTCCTGGGAAATCGAACCTGGGTCCTTTGGCTATGCAGGCAAACGCCTTAATCACTAGGCCATCTCTCCAGCCCTTTTTAAAAAATTTTTTAAATTATTTATTTGAGAGAGAGAGAGAGAGGCAGATAGAGATAGAAAGAATGAGAAAATGGGTGTGCCAGGGCCTCCAGACACTGGAAACGAACTCCAGATGCATGTGCCACCTTGTGCATCTGGCTTACATGGGTCCTGGGGAATTGAACCATGGTCCTTTGACTTTGCAGGCAAGTGTCTTAACCGCTAAGCCATTTCTCCGTCCCTTTTAAAATTTTTTTAAATTTTTTTTGAGGCAGGGTTTCACTCTAGCCCAGGCTGACCTGGAACTCACCTTGTAGCTCCAGGCTGGCCTGGAACTCACAGTGATCCTCCTACCTCATCTTCAGAGTTAAAGGCGTGCACCACACCTGGCTTAGTCCTTGACCAGCAGTTTTAGCTTTCAGCTTCGGTTTCCGTATGTGGGCGGCGGGGTCCTTTGGTCCATATCCCTGAGCAGGTCCACGCCCTCTGGCATTTAGAGTGAGAAGATCCATTTTAGGAGCGCAAGGGGCAACCCCCAAAGGCTCCGAGAGCGCATGGGTAGTGATGGGGCCAAGGACTCAGTGACTTTGGTGCCAAAGGAGCTGTCCCTGAAGACAGCCAGAAGGGGAAGTCCCAGGACTGCTTTCTAGCCCCTTTCTGGAGGGCCTCCTGGTCTCTGAGTCAGCCTGGTCCTGCCTTCTCGTTGCTTTGAAGATAAAAGCGGGGTTTCTGGGCAGCAGGCTGACAGGTGCGTCTCACTTCAAAGGAATCAATTTCTGAGTCAGCTATGTTGGCCCTCTGGATGGAGGGAGGTGGCTGCTGCTGCTGGTGGTGGTGGTGGCAGCTAGAGTTACCAGGGACGTCCTCAGACCCAGGTGGGACTTACTGGCCACAGCAGCTCTGCTTGCATATTGATAAGGCCCTTGTGGAGGGTCTCAAAGTACTCCTAATTGTGGTCACCTGTAGCACCTCTTTGCCCTTTTCTGGCCAACACCCTTTCCGGTGTGTGGGGGGGTGGGGATTTTTTTTTTTTTAGTTTTTTTTTTTTTTTTTTTTTTTGGTTTTGCGAGGTAGGGTCTCACTCTGGTCCAGGCTGACCTGGAATTAACTATGTAGTCTCAGGGTGGCCTCGAACTCTCGGCGATCCTCCTACCTCTGCCTCCCGAGTGCTGGGATTAAAGGCGTGCGCCACCACGCCCGGCTTTAGTTTGTTTTTTTTTGAGGTAGAGTCTCACTCTGGCTCAGGCTGACCTGGAATTCACTATGTAGTCTCAGGGTGGCCTCAAACTCACAGCGATCCTCCTACCTCTGCCTCCCAAGTGCTGGGATGAAATGTGTGCCACCACGCCCGGCTTTTTTTTTTTTTTTTTCTCATCCTTGTCCACAGCCCTTTTCCTAGTCTGTGACATGGCTGTAGTAAAGTGGAGTTGAGAATGAAAGAGCCAGCCCTTTCCCTAGTCTGTGACATGGCTGTAGTAAAGTGGAGTTGAGAATGAAAGAGCCAGCCCTTTCCCTAGTCTGTGACATGGCTGTAGTAAAGTGGAGTTGAGAATGAAAGAGCCAGCCCTTTCCCTAGCCTGTGATATTGCTGTAGTAAAGTGGAGTTGAGAATGAAAGAGCCAGCCCTTTCCCTAGCCTGTGACATGGCTGTAGTAAAGTGGAGTTGAGAATGAAAGAGCCAGCCCTTTCCCTAGTCTGTGACATTGCTGTAGTAAAGTGGAGTTGAGAATGAAAGAGCCAGCCCTTTCCCTAGTCTGTGACATTGCTGTAGTAAAGTGGAGTTGAGAATGAAAGAGCCAGCCCTTTCCCTAGCCTGTGATATTGCTGTAGTAAAGTGGAGTTGAGAATGAAAGAGCCAGCCCCTTTCCCTAGTCTGTCTGACATGGCTGTAGTAAAGTGGAGTTGAGAACCAGCCCTTTCCCTAGTCTGTGACATGGCTGTAGAAAGAGCCAGCCCTTTCCCTAGTCTGTGACATGGCTGTAGTAAAGTGGAGTTGAGAACGAAAGAGCCAGCCCTTTCCCTAGTCTGTGACATGGCTGTAGTAAAGTGGAGTTGAGAATGAAAGAGCCAGCCCTTTCCCTAGTCTGTGACATTGCTGTAGTAAAGTGGAGTTGAGAATGAAAGAGCCAGCCCTTTCCCTAGCCTGTGACATGGCTGTAGTAAAGTGGAGTTGAGAATGAAAGAGCCAGCCCTTTCCCTAGCCTGTGACATGGCTGTAGTAAAGTGGAGTTGAGAATGAAAGAGCCAGCCCTTTCCCTAGTCTGTGACATGGCTGTAGTAAAGTGGAGTTGAGAATGAAAGAGCCAGCCCTTTCCCTAGTCTGTGACATTGCTGTAGTAAAGTGGAGTTGAGAACGAAAGAGCCAGCCCTTTCCCTAGTCTGTGACATGGCTGTAGTAAAGTGGAGTTGAGAACGAAAGAGCCAGCCCTTTCCCTAGTCTGTGACATGGCTGTAGTAAAGTGGAGTTGAGAACGAAAGAGCCAGCCCTTTCCCTAGTCTGTGATATTGCTGTAGTAAAGTGGAGTTGAGAATGAAAGAGCCCTGAGGGTTGAGGCTGGCACACAGGAGGTGCATGTCAAGTGGCAGCCGTGGTTTCTAGAAAGGGTCTTCAAGCTCCTGCATGTACACCTCTTAACGTAGCCCCTAAGAAACCTCACCTCTCCTCTCTCTCTTCCTCTCCCCTCCCCTCCCCTCCCGTCTCAGGGAGACCCCCGTCCGCCGATTCTGTCCCTTAGCAGACGAATGTACTTCCGTATCTCCCAGCCTCCAGGCAAGTAGCGCCCTTTCTTGTCCATTGCCAAATGCTGCCCCTAGGAAGTGCATGGGCACAGAAGAGGGTCTCCATTTCCACTTGGTGGCCTCTCATCTCTCACCACCCTCCTCCCTTTCTTCCGCATTCCCAGCTTCTCTCCCCACCTGCCTTGTCTCTGCTGAACATGTCAAGGAGCCGGGGTCCCAAGGGTCCCTCGCAGCCGGCTGACTGCCCCTGGTCTCTTCGCAAGCTCTCCCTTCCTGCCAGCTTCCAACGTCTCTGTCTGCACTTTCTCTTGGGACCGTATCTCTTTAAATTACTCTTTTTTTTTTTTAATTTTAAAATTATTTTATTTATTTTTGGAGAGAGACACAGAGAGAGACAGACAGATAGGGAGAGGGAGACAGAGATGGGCGCGGCAGCAGTCTCTCAGCTGCTGTGAACGAACTCCAGATGTGTGCGCCCCCTCGTGGCCAAGTGCGGCATTGCGCCCTTGCGTCACTTTGCATCTGGCTAAACGTGGGACCTGGAGATTGGAACCGCTGGAGATTGGAACCAGCGTTCTTAGGCTTAGGAGGCAGGCTCCTTAACCGCTAAGCCATCTCTCCAGCCCTAAGTTACTCTTTTTTTTTAAAAAAATTATTTTTAACTGGGTGTGGTGGTGCGTGCCTTTAATCCCAGCACTCGGGAGGCAGAGGTAGGAGGATCACCGTGAGTTCAAGGCCACCCTGAGACTACAGAGTGACTTCCAGGTCAGCCTGGTGAGTGTGAACCTACCTCGAAAAACTGAAAAAAAATTATTTTTATTTTTATTTATTTATTTGAGAAAGAGAGAGGCAGAGAGAGAGAGAAAAATCAAAGCAGCAAAGAGAGAGAGAAAGAGAGAGAGAGAGAGAGATGGATGCACCAGGGCCTCCAGCTGTTGCACATGAACTGCAGACGCATGCGCCACCTTGTGCATCTGGATTTATGCAGACACTGGGGAATTGAACCTCGGTCCTTTGGCTTTGCCGTCCAGAGCCTTAACCTCTAAGCCATCTGTCCAGCCCTTTAATTACTCTTTCAGTTATCAGGCTTGCAAAATAGACAATGCCAACGTTTTGTGGCTCAGCAAACTGACTGGCTTGTGATGTGTTGTGATTTGTGGGTCAGGAACTTGGGCAGGGCTCGGCGGGGCAGTTGGTTTGCGCTGTGGAGCCCAGGTGGAGGGTGCTCAGTAGTGTTTTGTTGGGCTGGTGGATGGGTTGAGTATTGGGGTGTAGCTTCACTGGCATTGTGGTGGGGGTGACTGCCAAGGTCTGAGTCAGCCGAGACTCATTCAGAGCCCCCACACCTAGTCTCTTTGTTTTACCAGTCACAAGGCATTTAAATTTCCTACATGGCAGCTGGCTCGCCTGGAGCAAGAGTTGTAGGAGCCTAGGGGATGCTGGCCAGGCCTCTCATGATCTGGTTGAAATGTAACTGGTGCTGACTCAGATCCAAACGACAGGATTCAACTCTCCTCTTCCTCCTCCTCATGGGAGGAGCAGCATAGCCCTGGTGGCCTTTAACCTACTACATGGGTTCCCACACCCCTGGTGCCTCCAGGTATAGCTGGTTTTCAACTGTGAGCTACCATCTGGAACTTTGATGCCTTTCTCTAAATGTTTAATAGGCCTCTTGTAAATTCTTGATTTCTTCCTCTACTTATTTCTCTTGGGCTCTCCCAACCCATTATAGCTAGCACACTAGCAACCAGCCACTATTTTTTCTTATTTTATTTAATTTTATTTATTTTATTTTATTTTGAGAGAGACAGACAGAAAATGGGCGTGCCAGGGCTTCTCAGCCGCTGTGAACAAACTGCAGACGCGTGTGCCCCCTTGTGTCGCATGTACGTACTTGTGTCACTTTTGCATCTGGCTAAACGTGGGACCTGGAGATTCGAATGAGCGTACTTAGGCTTCACAGGCAGGTGCCTTAACCGCTAAGCCATCTCTCCAGCCCGTTTTTCTTATTTATTTTATTTTATTATTTTATTTTATTTGTTTTGGTTTTTTGCAGTAAGGTCTCACTCTAGTCCAGGCTGACCTGGAATTCACTCTGTAGTCTCAGGGTGGCCTTGAACTCTCGGCGATCCTCCTACCTCTGCATCCCGAGTGCTGGGATTAAAGGCATGTGCCACCACGCCCGGCTTTGTTTGTTATTTTAGAGAGAGAGAGAGAGAGAGAGAGAGAGAGAGTTGGCGCACCAGGGCCTCAGCCACTGCAATTGAACTCCAGACACATGCGCCACCTAGTGGGCACGCACGATCTTGCTCTTGCCTCACCTTGGTACATCGTGGCTTATGTGGGATCTAGAGAGTTGAACATGGGTCTTTAGGCTTCGAGGGTGAGCGCCTCAGCTGCTAAGCCACTTTCTTCCTCCAAGCCTGGGCCCTCCCTGTCTTTCCCTCTCAGTATGGAATCCCTCAGCGTGGGTCCATCACCTATGAATATCCCAGCCCCAGGTGCTTCCGCTCTTTTCCTGTCCCTTACCAACCGCTACTGTGAGGACTCTCCCTGTCTCTTCTGCGTATCGTGCAGGCTCCTCCCTCCTCCCAGCAGGTGAGATCTGAAGAGCAGATCATATCCCTGCCGGCTTACAGTTTCCAGTACTCCCCTCACACTTGGAGTCAAAGCCCCACTCTGGGGACCCACCCACTCCTTTGGCTGTGTGCACCCTGAAGTACCCTCCTGCCTTATCTCAGACTGACTACTTCCTCTCCCTCTGTCAGCTGATCCCAGACCCTCTTGAGGAGCTATACCTTAGAGCCACCATTCCCTTGCATAACGGCTCCTCTTTCATTCAACCAAACCTCAGGCAGGAAGCCTTCCCTATTGCCACCCCAAATTAGGGGATCCCCACTAGCTTTTCTCTTCTTGTTCCCTTTGTGTTTCACTATTCACCCTTTTCTTAATCTTTTCTTTTTCTGATTTTTTATTTTATTTTTTATTTTTGGAGAGAGAGACAGAGAGAGATAGACAGAGAGGGAGAGTGTCTCAGTTGCTTCAACGAAATCCAGATGTGTGCCCTTTTCTTAACTTTGCATCTTTTGGAGATTGGAACTTTTTAGGTTTAGCAGGCAGGCGCCTGTTTTTCCAAAAATTGATTTATTTATTCATTTTTGATTTTTCGAGGTAAGGTCTCACTCTAGCCCAGGCTGACCTGGAATTCACTATGCACTGTCAGGGTGTCCTTGAACTCATGCCGATCCTCCTACCTCTGCCTCCCAAGTGCTGGGATTAAAGGTGTGCGCCACCACGCCCAGCTTCTTTTTTTTTTTAATAAATATATATATATATTTAAAAAATATATATTTATTTGGAAGAAAGAGAAAAGGTAGAGAGAGAGAGAGAGAATGGGCACTCCAGGGCCTCTAGCCACTGCAAACGAACTCCAGATGCATGCACCCCCTTGTGCATCTGGCTAACGGGGGTCCTGGGCAATTGAACCTGGGTCCTTTCATTTTGCCCCAGCCCCCCGCCCCACTTTTTTTTTTTTTCCAAGGTGGGTCTCACTCTAGCCCAGGCTGACCTGGAATTCACTGTGTAGTCTCAGGGTGGCCTCGAACTCACGGTGATCCTCCTACCTCTGCTTCCTGAGTGCTGGGATTGAAGGTGTGCACCACCATGCCGGCTCTGCATAGGAGTTTTTTTTTTCTTTAAGATTTTATTTTTATTTGTTTATTTAGTAGAGAAGGAGAGAGAGAGTGAGATTGGGCGTGCCAGGGCCTCTAGCCCCTGCAAACGAACTCCAAACGCATGCGCCATTATGTGCATCTGGCTTACGTGGGACCTGGAGAATCAAACCAGGGTACTTAGGCTTCGCAGGCATGCGCCTTAACCACTAAGCCATCTCTCCAGCCTTGCATGGGAGTTTTAACAGAAATGTGATCCCCAGGCAGAGTTGGCCTCTTTCTAAAGTTGTCTGCCCTGCGTGCCCTTGATTCAAACTCTACCTGGAGTCCTCTAGGCTCCCTTGCTGGGTAGCCAGCCCTCAGATTGCAGCCAGAGGCCCCACACTTGTTGTCTGTCTTGGCTTGGGGCCAGTCCCTGTTCCCTCTGTTCCTAGCTCACAGAGGGCCTCACGTTGCCTGCAAATCCCAGCCTGGGGCTGCCTCCTCCGCACTGACTCCTTCCTTCTCTCTCCCCTCCTAGCCTGATGGGAAGCCTCACCCACCGCAGGGACATGCCTTGGTTACAGCAGGACTTGCCACAGTTGTGTTTGTGGAGGCTGTTTTCACAAACAGCCTCCACAAACCCCTGCGCACCACCAATTTAGTAAAACCAAGGCAGCAGCAGAAACGCTTAGATCAACGCAGCACATGAATGAGCCTTACCCATTCTCCTCTCTTGGTGGTTTGTCTGTTCCCACCTCTGCCGTGGCTGGATGTCTTCATTCTAGCTATGGGTCTAGGGCTCAATGGAGCAGGCACAAGTGGGCCCAGGCTTGACTGTGCACACTTTCACTCTGTTCACGCCTGCTTGGGGGCCTGTACAAATGCAAAGTACTTAAGACATGTCTACTCCTGCCCCCAGGAATTCCCCCTGTGCTGGTTCCCAGTGACACCCCCTCAACTGCTTTCTAGTGATCACAGCCTTTGATTCGAAAAGTCTACTTCCTTCTTTTTTTGTTTTGAATATATATTTTTATTTATTTATTTATTTATTTATTTATTTATTTATTTATTTATTTATTTATTTGAGAGAGAGAGAAAAGAAGCAGAGAGATAGAATGGACACGCTAGGGCCTCCAGCCACTGCTAACGAACTCCAGATACGTGCGCCCCCTTGTACATCTGACTTACATGGGTCCTGGAGAGTCGAACCAGGATCCTTTGACTTTCAGGCAGACGCCTTAACCTTTAAACCATCTCTCCAGCCCTCTACTTCCTCCTTGAAATGTGAAGCCTTCCCAGGGCGGGGAAGTCCTGGCAGTTGTTGTGTGTGGTTGCACAGTGTGTGGACATTGGTGACATTGGTGGGAGGCCTGCAGAGGGACATGGACTTTGACCTGTCCATTCTTTTTCTTAAATTTTGTTTAATTTTACTTATTTATTTGAGAAATTATATATATATATATATATATATATATATATATATATATATATATATAGAGAGAGAGAGAGAGAGAGAGAGAGAGAGAGAGAGAGAGAGAGAGAATGGACGCTCCAGGGCCTCCAGCCACCGCAAGCAAACTTCAGACACATGTGCCACCTTGCACATCTGGTTTATGTGGTGGGTACTGGGGAATTGAACCTGGGTCCTTAGTGAGTGGCATAACTGCTAAGCCATCTCTCCAGCCCTGTCTACTCTTTTTGTTTGTTTGTTTTTTTGTTTTTTCAAGGTAGGGTTTCGCTCTAGCCCAGGCTGATCTGGAATTCAGTATTAGGGTGGCCTTGAACTCACGGCATTTCTCCTACCTCTGCACCTCCCGAGTGCTGGGATTAAAGGCATGCGCCTCCATGCCTGCCGGCCTTTTTTTTTTTTTTTAGGTAAGGTCTTGTGATACCCCTGGCTGACCTGGAATTCACTATGTAGTCTCAGGGTGGCCTCGAACTCACGGCAATCCTCCTACCTCTGCCTCCTGAGTATTAAAGATTAAAGGCAGGTGCCACCACGCCTGGCTCCTTTCCATTCTTTTATTTTAAAAAATGTTGCCGGGCGTGGTGGCGCACGCCTTTAATCCCAGCACTCGGGAGGCAGAGGTAGCTTTCAAGGCACTCTTTATTTTCCAGGTCAGCCTGAAAAGTGAAACCCTGGGGGCTGGAGAGATGGCTTAGCAATTAAGGTGAGTGCCTACAAAGCCTACGGACCCAGGTTCGATTCCCCAGTACCCACATAAGCCAGATGCACAAGGAGGCACATGCATCTGGAGATCGTTTGTAGTGGCTGGAGGCCCTGGCATGCCCATATTCTTCCCCTCTCTCTTTCTCTGTACTTCTTTCTTTTTCTCTCTCTCTCTCTATGCCAAATAAACAAACAAACAAACAAACAAATAAATAAAAAAATATTAAAAATATGTGTGTGTCGGGGGTTGGAGAATGGGCACATCAGGGCCTCTTGCCACTTCAAACAAACTCTAGTCACACGCACCACTTTGTGCACCTGTGTGTTTAACCTGGCTACTACGGAATGGAACCTAGACAGACAGACTTTGCAAGCAAGCACCTTTAACAGACAGGCCATCTCCCCAGCTTCACCATTAAAAAAAAAAAAATCTTTGCGCGTGTATGCTGGGATATAGGTACACGTGTGCCATGGCATGTGTGTGGACGTCTGAAGACAAACTTAGGTGTCAGTTCTTGCCTTCCACTTGTTTGAGACAGTTCCTTTTATATTTTATTTGTTTTATTATTTATTTGAGAGAGGGAAAGAGGCAGAGAGAGAGAGAGAATGGGCATGCCAGTGCTTCTAGCCATTGCAAACGAACTCCAGATGCATGCGCCACCTTGTGCATCTGGCTTACGTGGAGAATCGAACCGGGATCCTTTGGCTTTGCAGGCAAGTGCCTTAACCGCTAAGCCATCTCTCCAGCCAGAGACAGTGCTTTGTTAACTGCTGTGTATGCCTGTCTAGTTGGCATTTTAAAAAAAAATTTTATTATTATTATTTTTAATTTATTTTTGGAGAGAGAGACAGAGAGAGATAGGCACAGAGAGGAAGACAGAGATGGGCGTACCAGCAGTGTCTCAGCTGCTGTGAACGAAATCCAGATGTGTGCGCCCCCTTGTGGGCAAGTGCCGCATTGCGCCCTTGCATCACTTTGCATCTGGCTAAACGTGGGACCTGGAGATTGGAACCGCTGGAAGTGTTCTTAGGCTTAGAGGCAGGCGCCGCCACTAAGCTGTCTCACTTTTTTGAATTTAATTTTTTTGCATCTGGCTAAGCAGTCTCTCAGGGACCAAGCGCGGCATTGCGGCCTCACTTTGCATCTGGAACCTGGAGCTGGACATTGGAACCAGCATTCTTAGGTTTAGCAGGCAAGCGCTTTAGCCGCTAAGCCATCTCTCCAGCCTTAGTTGGCATTTTTGCTTCTGGGGGTTCTCTGGTCCCCCGCCTCCCATCTCACCATAGGAATGCTGGGATTACAGATGGCATTGCTGCATCTGGCTTTGCGGGGGTTCTGGGGATCCAAATTGGCAACCTAACCCTGTGCGGCAAGTGCTTTACCCACTGGGTTACCCCCCAACCCCCAACCTTGAGTTGAAATATTAGTAGTTGAGAGACTTTGTGTGCCAGGAGGAAAAGTGAATGTCACTGTCACCGAGTGGGCTGACAAGGTCCCACCTGACCCTTACCGCTCTGCCCAAGGCCACCTGTTCAGTTTTGGCACACGTCTTCTACTCTTGGGACCTATGGATGGTTTCCCATGTCTTTCTACAATGCCTTTTTCGTTTTTGGTTTTTCAAGGTAAGGTCTCACTCTAGCTCAGGCTGACCTGGGATTCACTCTGTAGTCTCAGGGTCACCTTGAACCCATGGGGATCCTCCTACCTCTGCCACCCAAGTGCTGGGATTAAAGGCATGCGCCACCATGCCCGGCTACAATGCCCCTTTTTAAAAAATGATTTTATTTATTTATTTATTAAAGAGAGAGACACACACAAAGAGAGAAACATACAGAGAGAGAGAGAGAGAGAGAAAGTGAGTGAGAGAGAGGAAGAGGGAATAAGGGCGTCCAGGGCTTCTGGCCACTGCAAAGGAACTCTAGATGCATGTGCCACTTTGTGCATCTGGCTTTATGTGAATTGAACCCAGGCCATCAGGCCCTGCAAGCAAGTGCCTTTAACTGCTGAGCCATCTCTCTAGACCTTGTCCTGGCCTTTTTTTTTTTTTTAAAGATTGATTTTATTTATTTATTTATTTATTTATTTATTTATTTATTTATTTATTTATTTGAGACAGAGAGAGAGGAAGAGTGAGAATGGGTGTGCCAGGGCCTCTAGCCACTGCAAACGAACTCCAGATGCATGTGCCACCATGCAACTGGCTTACGTGGGACCTGGAGTTTTGAACCAGGATCCTTAGGCTTCACAGGCATGTGCCTTAACTGCTGAGCCATCTCTCCAGACCTTGCCCTGCCCTTTTAACAACACAAAGAGCTGTGGTCTGGGGCACTTCTCTTGGGTCAGGTCCTGTTCTAAGCACTTTGCAATGAGCTTTCATTGAATCTTCTCTGTGCTACTGCTAGTCCCATCTTAAAGATGTGGAAGGTGAGGTTAAGAGTGGCTCTGGCTGCCTGGGAGGCAGAGGTAGGAGGATCGCTGCTTCGAGGCCCATCTTAAAGATCAGCCTGGACCAGGTGAGACCCTACCTCGCAAAACCAAAAAAAAAAAAAAAAAAAAAAAAAAAAAGTGGCCTAAAGATGGCTCAGCGGTTAAAGGCCTTTCAAAAGCTTGCTGACTGGGGTTCAATTCCCAAGTTGCCCACATAAGCTGGATGCAAAAAGTGGTGCAAGTGTCTGGTGTTTGTTTGCAGTTCGGGGAAGCCTTGGTGTGGCCCTCCCACTCTCCCACATGCAAACTAAAAGAGGGCTGGAGAGATGGCTTAATGGTTAAGGCACTTGCCTTCAAAGCTTAAGGACCCAAGTTCGAATCCCCACTACCCAAGTAAAGTCAGATGCACAAGGTGGCACATGCATTTGAAGTTTGTTTTGCAGTAGCTAGAGGCCCTAGCATGCCCATTCTCTCTCTATCAGCTTCTTTCTCTCTCTCTAAATAAATAAATAAATAAATAAATAAATAATTAATTAAAAAATATTTTTATTTATTTGCAAGCAGAGAGAGAGAGAGAGAGAGAGAGAGGGAGAGAAGAAAGACAGAATGGGCACACCAGGGCCTCTAGCCACTGCAAATGAATTCCAGATGCATGTGCCCCTTGTGCATTTGGCTTACGTGGGTCCTGGGGAATCGAACCGGGATCCTTTGGCTTCGCAGGCAAACACCTTAACTGCTAAGCCATCTTTCCAGCCCCCGATAATTTTTTTTTTAATTAAAAAAAGGAAGCTGGGAGTGGTGGCGCATGCCTTTTAATCCCAGCACTTGGGAGGCAGAGGTGGGAGGATCACCATTAGTTCGAGGCCACTTTGAGACTACATAGTGAATTCCAGGTCCAGCTGAGAGCTTGGATCCATTTGGCAAACACCTTAACTGCTAAGCCATCTTTCCAGCCCCCGATAATTTTTTTAATTAAAAAAAGCTGGGAGTGGTGGCGCATGCCTTTTAATCCCAGCACTTGGGAGGCAGAGGTGGGAGGATCACCATTAGTTCGAGGCCACTTTGAGACTACATAGTGAATTCCAGGTCAGCCTGAGCTGGAGTGAGATCCTACCTGAAAAAACAAAACAAACAAACAAACAAAAATTTTTAAAAAGGCTGGAGAGATGGTTTAGCGGTTAAGGCACTTGCCTGAGAAATCTAAGGACCTGTGTTCGATTCTCCAGATCCTACATAAGCTAGACACACAAGGTGACACAAGTGCACAAGGTTGCACAAAGTGGTGCATTCATCTGGAGTTCGATTATAGTTGCTGAGGCCCTGGCACTCTGATTCTGTCTCCCCCATTCTCTCACTCTTGCTCTCTTGCTTTAAAAGGGGGAGGGGCTGGAGAGATGGTTTAGTGGTTAAACCCTTGCCTGTGAAGCCTAAGGACCCCAGTTTGAGGCTCGATTCCCCAGGACCCACACATGCGCCACACATGCATCTGGAGTTGGTTTGCAGTGGCTGGAGGCCCTGGTGTGCCCATTCTCTCTCTGTCTCTCCTCCTCTTTCTCTCTATTTGTTGCTCTCAAATAAATAAATAAAAATAAACAAAAAAAATTTTTTTAAAAGCCAGTCTGGAGCCGGGCGTGGTGGCGCACGCCTTTAATCCCAGCACACGGGAGGCAGAGGTCAAATACATAGTGAATTCCAGGTCAGCCTGGGCTAGAGTGAGACCCTTCTTCGAAAAAAAAAAAAAAAAAAAAAAAAAAGCCAGTCTGTTGAGCTTGCCTCAAAAAAAAAAAAAAAAAAAAAAAAAAAAAAAAAAAAGACTTGTTTAAGTCATAATGGGTTTGGGTTATCCAGATTTTTTTTCAGTAGCCTTCCTTGTCGTTCACGCTTCTCTGAGACAGCGTAAAGCATGTAGGGATAGGGCCAGGACAGGCCAAGGCCATTTTGCAGGTCATCAACCCCCCTGAAATAATTAATGGTTGAGGCTCATCTGGGGCATGGAGTGCATGCGTGAACTGTCTGCATACCCCCTCTGTTCACACCTCTGTCATGGGCTGCTTGCATCTCTTCCACTCTTGGAGTCTCCAACTTAGACCACTTTTTTTGAGGTCCGTCCTACTCCCTGGGCAAGCATGACAGAATGCATTCAGTGGATAAATCACTACGCCTGCTTCTGCTTGGAAATGGCTTTCTGAATCCTGATGAGCAATGAGTTGTGTTGAGTAAGGGTAAGTTGTGTTGAGGAGGTCAGCTGTTAGGAGAGCTTTAGGGGTGGTTGGGGCCTTGGGGATTCGAGGAGGATGCCCTGAGTGGGGAGATGAAAGCTGAGGGGCCCGAGGAAGGGGCCCTACTTGCTGGGGAAGGCCAGGACAGTGTCCTGCAGCAGCTGGGGCTTGAAGGGGCCCCGTTAGGATATGCCAGTGTCCTGGAGCTGGGAGTCTCGGCTGTCCAGAATCCCAGCAGGCTCAGAGCAGCTCAGGCAGAGGAATGTGTGTGGTGGGGATCAGAAAGGGGGCTCTTTCCTGCCTCCCTGCCTCCTCTACTGTCCCTCTGCCCTGTGTGTGTGTGTGCATGGTTTTGTGTGTGAATGGTTTTGTGTGCGTGCGTGATTGTGTGTGTGTACATGGTTGTCTGTGTGCATGCATGTGTGTGTACATGGTTGTATGTGTGTGCATGGTTGTGTGTGTGCAAGGTTGTCTGTATGTGTGTGCATGGTTGTGTGTGCATGGTTGTGTGTGTGCATGCATGTGTGTGTGCATGGTTGTCTGTATGTGTGTGCATGGTGTGTGTGTGCATGGTTGTGTGTATATATGCATGGTTGTGTGTGTGCATGGTTGTGTGTGTGCATGGTTGTCTGTATGTGTGTGCATGGTTGTGTGTGTGCATGCATGTGTGTGTGCATGGTTGTCTGTGTGTGCATGGTTGTGTGTGTGCATGGTTGTCTGTATGTGTGTGCATGGTTGTGTGTGTGCATGCATGTGTGTGTGCATGGTTGTCTGTGTGTGGTTGTCTGTGTGTGTGTGTGTGTGTGTGTGTCCTCTTTTCACCTTGCTGTGTTCCCACACAGCCATTTCTTTCCCTGATCTCCTCTTTTTTCTGTTTTTTTTTTTTCTTCTCTGGTTAACTTCTTTCTTTTTGTTTTCCCTTTTGTTCTCTCCCCCTTGCCCACTGGAGGGGGAATTGTGATGTCCACAGCGTCTGTGCCAAGTGCCAGGGTACATGAGGTGGTTTGCAGGATGGCAGCAGGGCCTGGGCCCCCTGTTGCCGTGGTGACCTAGAGGCACTAACTGGCCTGCAGCCTTGGCCTTGTGGTGGGGAGAACTCTGCTGGGGGAGAAGCCAGGTCTGTTCCCCTCAATGCCCCCACCTCGAGGCCACGACTCCTCACTACTGCATGTGAATGGTATATTCTGGGCTGCGTGCTCTCAGGGTGGCTTCCCTGAGGGGCACCTGGTGGGGTTGTTCCCGCTTGGATGCTCAAAACCATCCCGGTCTCTTTCTGAGTCTGGTGCTGGTGGTGGTGGTGGGTGGGACAAACAACCCCGAGGCAGGAGGCCCTCAGGGAGAATGGAAGAAGTCAGAGAAGCAGGCCTCCTGGGCAGAGGAAGGGTTTATTTCAGAAGGGAGTAAGCCCTCTGACCCTGGGGACAAATGAGTTCATGCTGGACAGCCACCTCGGGGAGAGGTAGATGGCATTATTGCTGCAGCCAAACAGGACCTGTCTAGCAGATATGAGGTGTTCTCTACTATGTAGACTATATAGTGAATTCCAGGTCAACCTGGGCTATAGCCAGACATTATCTTGAAAAAAAAAACACCTTTTTTTTTTTTTGGTTTTTTCAAGGTAGGGTCTCACTCTGGTCCAGGCTGACCTGGAATTAACTATGTAGTCTCAGGGTGGCCTCGAACTCTCAGCGATCCTCCTACCTCTGCCTCCCGAGTGCTGGGATTAAAGGCGTGCGCCTCCACGCCTGGCAAAAAAAAAAAAAAAAAAACACCTTTATTTATTTATCTTTGTGCAAGGGGAGTTGGGGGGAAGAGAGAGAGAGAGACATGAAGAGGTGAAGGGGCATGCCTGTGAAGCCTAAGGACCCCAGTTTGATATCCCAGGTCCCATGTAAGCCAGATGCACTTGATGGCCCATGCGTCTGGAGTTCATTTGCAATGGCTAGAGGCCCTGGTGTGCCCATTCTCACTCTTTCTCTTTCTCTGTCTCAAATAAATAAATTCATAAATAAATAAATAAAATAAAATCTTTAAAAGGTAAATGTGGCCACGCCCAGTGGTGCAAGCCTATAATCCCAGCACTTGGGAAGCTGAGGTAGGGCCATTGCTAAGGTCACCCTGGGCTACACAGTAAGTATGAAGTCAGCATGGACCATAGAATAGAGACCTTGTTTCAAAAACAAAATGAAGATTGGGCTGGAGAGATGGCTTAGCAATTAAGGCGCCTGCCTGCTAAGCCTTAAGAACCCTGTTCCAATCTCCAGGTCCCACGTTTAGCCAGATGCAAAGTGACGCAAGGGCGCAATGCCACACTTGACCACAAGGGGGCGCACACATCTGGATTTCGTTCGCAGCAGCTGAGACTGCTGGTGCGCCCATTCTCTGTCTCCCTCTCCCTCTGTCTGTCTCTGTATTTCTCTCCAAAAATAAATACAATTAAAAAAAAACCCAAAAAACAAAATGAAGATTGGGCTGGAGAGATGGCTTAAGCTCTTAAGGTGCTGGCTTGCAAAGCCAAAGGACCCAGGTTCAGTTCCCCAGGAGCCATGTAAGCCAGATGCACAAGGGGGCGCACGTGTATGGAGTTCGTCTGCACTGGCTGGAGGCCCGGGCATGCCCATTCTCTCTTTCTCTATCTGCTTTTTTCTCTCTCAAATAAATAAAAATAAAAAATTAATTAAAAAATGAAGACAGAGAGAGTGAGAGAGAAGGAAGAAAAAGAGAGGGGAGGAAGAGAAATATTCAGGAAAAATGGTTATCCCAGCATGCAGCACTTATGAAATCCTTAAAAGAATGGTGATTGTGGTCCATGTCACCTGCATACCTACCTCCTTCAACTTTTTTTTAAAAAATATATCTTATGTATTTATTTGAGAGCAAGAAAGAGGCAGAGAGATAGAAAGAGAAGGAGAGAATAGGTGTGCCACTGCAACAAACTCCAGACGCATGCTCCCCCTTGTGCATCTGGCTTATATGGGTCCTAGAGAGTCAAATCAGGATGCTTTCACTTCGCAGGCGAACGCCTTAACTGCTAAGCCATCTCTCCAGACCAAGTTTTTTTTTTTTTGGTTTTTCGAGGTAGGGTCTCACTCTGGTCCAGGCTGACCTGGAATTAACTATGTAGTCTCAGGGTGGCCTCGAACTCTTGGCGATCCTCCTACCTCTGCCTCCCAAGTGCTGGGATTAAAGGCGTGCGCCACCATGCCCGGCTCCCAAGACAGGATGTTTTAAGTGGCTGTGGTTGCACTGGTGGCTCTGCTTTTGGATAGAGTCCTCTGGTGGGGTGTGGAGACCTGAGGCCAGGCTTTGGAAATAAGCAGCTGCAGCGTGCGTGCGGGGTGGGTGCTGGGTGGACTATACTAAGTCTTTAAGGATCTGAGATTCTGGAGGCTGGAGAAAGGAGGAGATGGAGAAGAAGCTGTTGTCGGGGTGCCTAGCAGACTCGGCTCCCTCTCTGGGTGACACCGGGTCAGCCTTTCCTCGTCCGTGTCTCATCCCCAGCCAAGTGGTCTCTTCTGCTCTGATGTGTGATGTGTGCTGTGACTCTGGTCGGGAGGAAGGACATCAAGTCCATGGTGTGGTCAGCCAGGGCCATATCTGCACAGGCTTGTGGCCTAGGGCCAGTCCCTGGCACAGCTGATATCTGAAAGGGCCTGTCTCTGACCTCCACATGCCCTCCTTTCCTGTCAGCTGCCTTGGCCCTGCCTGCCTGGCATAGACTCCATTCAGGGTCCTTGCTCGCCTGGGAGGAGTGGCTTTTGGCCCGGGGTCCCATTGGATAAACGTTCCCTGGCTGGGCACACCCCTGCCTCCTGCTGGCTGCCTGCCCGCCTTGGCCCCTATGAGTGGGCAGACTGCCTTGGAGGCCAGGGAGGGGTGTGGCATCTGAGAGACTGTGTGACGCTCTTTCCGCTGCTTGTGCTGTAACTCAGGGCAGCATTTCTGTCTCATAGCATGACAGGGTCTCGCAGCTTCTCACCAGAAATCTCAGCTTGTTAGGCCAGACCTCAAGCTAGACCCTTGGAGTCCTCCACCGCTGGTGAGGGACAGATGTGGCTCAGGAAGAGAGAGGGGGCCTTTTCCCAAATCACCTAAGTGCTTGAAAGACTGGCTGGGGTTTGTGCTTAAGTCTGTAAACCTCTGACGAAGTCCCACTGCGTGCCAGGCCCTTCTGGATCCAATGTTTGTTTTTCGAGATAGGGTCTCACTCTTAGCTCAGGCTGACCTGGAATTCACTCTAGTCTCAGGGTGGCCTCGAACTCACGGCGATCCTCCTACCTCTGCCTCTCAAGTGCTGGGATTAAAGGCGTGTGCTACCACGCCTGGCTTTGGATCCAACTTTGTCTTGTACCCTTGGTATTTTGGCCCAGGGGCCTAAGGCAGAATAGGTGTTTGGTGAGTGAATGATTGATTAATTGATTGATTGAATGGGCCATCAAGGCAAGGCTCCTGTCTCCAGGCATGTAGAGATGGGGGGGGGGTCACACTCCGGTAAGCAGGAGGCTTCTGGGCACAGGGACCGAAGTGGAGAGGCTGGCACTATATACCGACTGCTGGCCCGGGGTTCTGCCATCTTTGCCACCCTCACCTGTAACACACAAGCCCTCTCTTTCTGCTTTCCTAGTGAGGATCCTATAAGGTCAAGGATATATTGAAGGGTGCTATGTGCATGTCCACGAACAGGAAGTTGGGCCACCTACTCTTTTGCCTTCTGCCTGCTGGCAGAAGTGCATCTTGCCTCCTGCATTTCCTCAGCCCTCCCAGATTTCTTGTCTAGAATGTTCTCTGTAGAACTCCCAACTACGAGAGGGGTTTGGGAAGAGTGGGAAAAATGGGGCCTGCCCGCCCCCCTCCCTCTTACCTGTTCCCACACCCGGCAAGCCAGCCACCCACCCACAGCCGCATGCACGCGGGTCTCCTTAGCGCCCAGCCAGGCGGGAGAAGCCTTGCCGGTGGTTTCCATGGCAACGGGCCCTGCTGCTTGAACTGGAACAGCCTCAAAGATGGGTGGCCTGGTACCCGTTAGATCACCGCCCCCTTCGCAACCCAGGCCGAGAGCCCCTAAAGAGGGCTGGCTTCCTTTCTCTCCTTGATGTGTCTAGTCGTGTGCCTGGCACCCAGCATCTCTCAAGAAGCAGCTTTATCTGTGGCAGCCATAAGAAGACGTTCTGGGTCACACATGCCTGACGCCAGGCATCATGGACCTTGACATATTTTATTTTATTTTATTTTATTTTATTTTATTTTATTTTATTTTATTTTATTTTTTATTTTATTTTATATTTCAGAGAGAGAAAGAGGCAGATAGAAAGAGGGGAGAGAATGGGCGTGCCAGGGCCTCCAGCCACTGCAAATGAACTCCAGATGCATCTGGCTTACATGGGTCCTGGGGAGTTGAACCTGGGTCCTTTGGCTTTGCAGGCAAATGCCTTAACCTCTAAGCATCTCTCCAGCCCCCTTGACATTTTTTGAATTTTTTTTTTTTGAGGTAGGGTTTCACTCTAGTCCAGGTTGACCTGGAATTCACTCTGTAGTCTCAGGGTAGCCTCGAATTCATGGCGATCCTCCTACCTCTGCCTCCCGAGTGCTGGGATTAAAGGCTTGTGCCACCACGCCCAGATCATCTTTTGAATTTATCAAATTCTCTACAGGGATGGGGGGAAAGATGGCTCAGTTGGACCTGAGTTCAAACTCAACACCCATGTAAGATGCTGGTCATATGGGCTTGAAATCTTAGGGCTGGGGAGGCAGAGAGAGAGGAGGCTCTCTGGGGCATGCTAGCCAGCCAATCTATGACTTGGTAAGCTTTAAGCTAATGAGAGACCCTGTCTCCTCCCCCCCCCCAAAAAAAAGGTGGTCCTTGGGCTTGGGAGATGGCTTAGTGGTTAAGGCACTTGCCTGTGAAGCCTAAGGACTAAGGTTCGAATCCCCAGGAACCACGTAAGCCACATGTGCAGGTGATGCACCTGTCTGGAGTTCATTTGTTTGAGTGGCTGGAGGCCCTGGTGCGCCCATTCTATCTGCCTCTTCCTCTCTCTCTCAAATAAATGAATGAGTAGGGCTGGAGAGATGGCTTAGCCATTAAGATGTTTGCCTGCAAAGCCAAACGACCTTGGTTCGATTCCCCAGGGCCCTCGTAAGCCACATGTGCAAGGGGGGGGGGACCCATTCTTTCTCACTCTCTCTCTGCCTCTTTCTCTCTTTCTCTGTCTGTCTGTCACTTTCAAATAAGTACAAAATAAACAAAAATAATAATAAAAAAGAAAAGGAAGATAGGAAGGGAGGGAGGAAGGAAGGAAGGAGAAGGAAAGAAGGAAGGAAAGAAGGATAATGTGCCTCCTATATGGGGAGGCCCAGTGGGCCAGGGAGCCTGAGGCAATGGAGCCTAGGATTATTCCCAGCACTGTTTTCAAAGAGAAGTTCCGACTTCCCTGACATAGGCCCCTTCACAGACTCCCTCCTTGAGATGGCCTCAAGGGTCAGAGGGAGCCTCAGCAGAGAAGCCCTGGACTTGCACAGGAGAGATGGAGCTTCAAGCTTGGAGCACCCTGCCTGCCCTCCAGGCCAAAGGGGGTGGTGTGCTTGACAGTCCCTCTGATGGAGGGGCCTGGGGTCCTATCTCTGGGGGCTGCCTCCCTAGTCCAAAAGAGAGCTAAGGGGCTGGAGAGATGGCTTAGCGGTTAAGGCGCCTGCCTGCTAAGCCTAAGAACGCTGGTTCCAATTTCCAGCGGTTCCAATCTCCAGGTCCCATGTTTAGCCAGATGCAAAGTGAGGCAAGGGTGCAATGCCGCACTTGACCACAAGGGGGCGCACAAATCTGGATTTCGTTCACAGCAGCTGAGAGACTGCTGGCGCGCCCATTTCTATCTGTCTCCCTCTCCCTCTCTGTCTGTCTGTCTCTCTCTGTGTGTCTCTCCCCAAAAATAAATAATAAAAATAATTTAAAAAATTAAAAAAAAAGTGAACTCAGGAGCTGGGCAAACCTTACGTGTGTGTGCATACATGTGAATGTGTTCATGTGTGTGCAGGCGCAGGTGTGTGGGGGCCAGAGGACAACTTCAGGTGTCACCCTCAAGAACAAGCACCACCTTTTTTTAAACATAACATATATGTGTTATTCATACATATAAACATATAAATATGTTATATATGTAAACACATATAACATATATTTTTAACAGAATTTTTAACATATATATATAATTTATTCATTCATTTTTTTAAATATATTTTTTTATTTCTTTGAGAGAGAGATACAGAAATAGGCAGGTAGAGACAGAGAGAGAGAGAATGGGTGTGCCAGGGCCTCCAGCCACTGCAAACAAACTCCAGATGCATGTGCCCACCATGTGCATCTGGCTTATGTGGGACCTGGAGAATTGCACCAGAGTCCTTAGGCTTTGCAGGCATGTGCCTTAATCGCTAAGCCATTTCTCCAGCCCCAAATGTCCTTTCTTTTCAAGGCTGAAGGACACGAGACACGGGTGATTCCGTGTTTTGTTGGGGGGGGGGTCTTTCAGAATGAAGGTCTTGAGCCAGATGTGGAAGCAGAAGTGGAGGGTCAAGCTTATAATCTTAGCATTGGGAAGCTGAGGCAGGTGGATTGCTATGAGTTCAAGGCTAGTATGATCTGCATTGTTCAGACAGACTCTGTCTCAAAAAATAAACAAACAGGGCTGGAGAGATGGCTTAGGGGTTAAGGTGCCTGCCTGCTAAGCCTAAGTACCCGGTTCCAATCTCCAGGTCCCACATTTAGCCAGATGCAAAGTGACGCAAGGGCGCAATGCCGCACTTGCCCACAAGGGGGCGCTCACATCTGGATTTCGTTCACAGCAGCTGAGAGACTGCTCGCGCGCCCATCTCTATCTGTCTCCCTCTCCCTCTGTCTGTCTCTCTCTGTGTCTCTCTCCAAAAATAAAAAATAATAATAATAAAACAAACAAAAAAATCCTGGGGATGGGAAGATGGTTCAGTGGTTAAAGGTGCTTGCTTGCCTTTCGGCATGGGTTCATTTTTCTAGCACCTACATAAAACCAATCCCAATAATTGGTGTAAATGTCTGGTGTTCATTTGCAGTGGTAAGAGGCCCTGGTGTGCTGACATACATGAACACTTGTGCATACACACACATATTTTTAAAAACTCACCACCACATAGCCAGGTGTGGTAGCACACACCTTTAATCCCAACCGCCGGAGGCAGAGATAGAAGGAACGCTGTGAGTTCAAGGCCACCTTGAGACTACATAGTGAATTCCAGGTCAGAGCTTTACCTTGAAAAAACAAACAAACAAACAACAACAACAACAAAATCCACCACCACCCCAAAAAAGAAAAAAGAAGCCGTAGCCGGGCGTGGTGGCGCACGCCTTTAATCCCAGCATTTGGGAGGCAGAGGTAGGAGGATCACTGTGAGTTCAAGCTAGCCTGAGACTACATAGTGAGTTCCAGGTCAGCCTGGGCTAGAGTGAGACCCTACTTCGAACTCCCCAAAAAAAAAAAAAAAAAAAGAAAAAGAAAGGAAAGGAAAAATAAGTCAGACTTGGTGGTGTGTCTGTAATTTTAGCACTCTCCTGGAGGCAGGTAAGGATTGAGAGTTCAAAGCCAGCGTGGTGAGACTTTGTCTTAAATACACACACACACACACACATACCCCACAGGGCAATCTAAAGCAAAACTTTAAAAAGTTGTCGACCAGTCAGAGCAAGGAACTAGATATTCTGCCAGGACGAAGCCAGCACAGATGGCATCTAAAGAGGTCTTTGGGGGTGGAGAGATGGCTTAGCGGTTAAGACGCTTGCCTGCAAAACCAAAGGACCCAGGTTCGATTCCCTAGGACCCATGTAAAGCCAGATGCACAGGATGACGCATGCGCCTGAAATTTATTTGCACCCATTCTCCACTCTCTTCCTTGCCTTTTTCTCTCAAATAAATAAAAAAATCAAAGAGATCTTGAGGCTCAGCTCATAGACTGAGAGAGGTAAATTGCCACTCCCAACTGGGCTGGTGGGAGGTGGCCCTCTGTCCCTGAGACCAATGAGAACTGACCACTTATTGCTGCTCGTCCCCAGGGCTTGGCCACTGTGTTCTCGGGTCGTATGTCCCGGAAGTCCATCCCACGTGCAGAGGACGAAGGCACCATGGCAGATGGTGAGGGGTACCGGAACCCCACGGAGGTGCAGATGAGCCAGCTGGTGCTGCCGTGCCACACCAACCATCGTGGTGAGCTGAGCATCGGACAGCTGCTTAAGTGGATCGACACCACGGCCTGCCTGTCGGGTGAGCCTGCCCACTTCACTGAGTGGAGAGAGAGGGAAAGAGGGAGAGAATGGACATGCCAGGGCCTCCAGCCACTGAGAACAAACTCCAGATGCATGTGCCCCCTTGTGCATCTGGCTTATGTGGGTTCTGGGAAATCGAACCGGGTCCTTTGGCTTTGCAGGCAAACGCCTTAATGGCTAAGCCATCTCTCCAGCCCCAGTTGTTGATTTTTTTCCCCCTGTGAATGCCTCTTGGCTTTTGTTCCTTCCAGTCCCCTGCCTTGAATGCTTTGCCAGTGTCCCCGTGCTGAAGGCAGCCTGTCCTTTCCCTCATGCCTGGCCCTGGACGTTGGTACCTACCTTGCCCGCACACATGGCAGCTTTATTTTTATTTTTATTTATTTATTTGAGAGAGAGAGAGATACAGAAATAGGCAGGTAGAGAGAGAGAGAATGGGCATGCCAGAGGCCTCCAGGCCTCACTCCAGACGCATGCGCCCCCTTGTGCACCTGGCTTATGTAGGTCCTGGGAAATTGAATCCAGGTCCTTAGGCTTTGCAGGCAAGCGCCTTAACCACTAAGCCATCTCTCCAGCCTGTATGGCAGCTTTAAACACCGCTGCTTCCTCACTGTCTGGAGTAGAGACCTTGGCCGGGGCTGCTTATGGTCTTCCTCATGGTGGGCTTTTTGTTTGTTTTTTAAAAATTTTTTTTATTATTTTATTTATTATTTTTGGAGAGAGACACAGAGAGAAACAGATAGAGAGTGAGAGGGAGACAGATAGAGATGGGTGCGCCAGCAGTCTCTCAGCTGCTGTGAAGGAAATCCAGATGTGTGCGCCCCCTTGTGGTCAAGTGTGGCATTGCGCCCTTGCGTCACTTTGCATCTGGCTAAACGTGGGACCTGGAGATTGGAACCGCTGGAGATTGGAACCAGCGTTCTTAGGCTTAGCAGGAAGGCACCTTAACTGCTAAGCCATCTCTCCAGCCCTGTTTGTTTTTTTTTTCAGGATAGGGTCTTGCCTCTAGTCCAGGCTGACCTGGAATTCACTATGTAGTCTCAGGGTGGCCTCCAACTCATGGCGATCCTCCTACCTCTGCCTCCCGAGTGCTGGGATTAGAGACGTGCGCCACCACACCCGATACCTCTGCTCTTGACAGTTCTCCCGTGGCCTTCACAACCAACCCAGTGGGTCTCTAGCGGGGTTACACAAGTGACACAATGCCCCCCACACAGTGGAGAGTCCCTGAGTGAGTTCTGTGGCCAGGGAACCTTTCTTCAGGGTTCCAGAGGACGCAAGGAAGGGAACAGAAAGGTGTGGCACTCACATGGAGAATTCTGCCTCTGCAAGAGGGCACGATGGAATCAGAGGCCTGCGTGATCCGGGGAGGCTGCTAATCTCTGCCTTTTCCCTCCCGAGCCAGCGGAGAGGCATGCTGGCTGTCCCTGTGTCACGGCCTCCATGGATGACATCTATTTTGAACACACCATTAGGTAAGTGACCCTCTGGCTTCATCACCCTTCTGGTGCCCCAACCACCTCCACCCAGGGCCCACATTCCTGTGTGCTCACCAGCTAAGCTGCTTGCCACCGGGGTGCTACCTCAACTGGTTGGTGGGCCTTTGAGCATGGAACCAGGGAACCTCTGGTGACAAGGTCACCTCTGTAGGGTGTCTGGTGGGACAGTGATGGTGTAAGAGGTGCCTGCTGTTTGGTGCCATAGGGTGGGCCAGGGAAGGTGCCCCCGCTTTGCACCTGGATGTTACTGACATTTTGTCCTGGCGTGCTGTGTGACTATGGGGAATTCAAAACTTTTTTTCTGGGCTGGAGAGATGGCTTAGCGGTTAAACACTTGCCTGTGAAGTCTAAGGGACCCCGGTTCGAGGCTCCATTCTCCAGGACCCATGTAAGCCAGATGCACAAGGGGGTGCATGCATCTGGAGTTCGTTTGCAGTGGCTGGAGGCCCTGGCACCCATTCTCTGTCTGCTTATTTCTGTATCTCTCTCTTAAATAAATAAATAAATAAATAAATAAATAAATAATATTTTTTAAAAAAAACTTTTTTTTGGGCCTTTGTTTGTGGAAGGACTTACACCTGATTAGTGAATGCCTCTGAGCTCAGATACTCTGTGTGGGTCACTGGACTATAAGGAAGCCCCTAGCAAGGTGCCAGGGCATAGCCTGAGCCAGTCACCCTTGGGCCATAACCCTCCAGCTCTTTTTTTCTTTCTTTTTTTTTTTTTTTTTTTTTTTTTTTGTTTTCGAGGTGGTGGCCTCGAACTCATGGGGCTCCTCCCAGCTTTCTAAAAAATATATTTTATTTTATTTTTATTTATTAAAGAGAGAGAGAGACAGAGTCAGGTAGAAAGAAAGAGAGAGAATGGCCTCTAGCCACTGCTAATGAACTCCAGACGCATGGGCCTCCTCGTGCATCTGGCTTACATGGGTCCTGGGGAATTGAACCTGGGTCCTTTGGCTTTGCAGGCAAGTACCTCTCCAGCCCACTAGCTCTTTTTTTTTTGTTGTTGTTTTGGTTTTCCGAGGTAGGGTCTCACTCTAGCTCAGGCTGACGTGGAATTCACTATGTAGTCTCAGGGTGGCCTCAAACACGATGATCCTCCTACCTCTGCCTCTGCCGAGTGCTGGATTAAAGGCGTGCGCCACCACGCCCGGCTCCACCAGCTTTTTTAAAAATTATTTTTTATATTTATTTATTTGCAAGCAGAGAAATAGATACAGAGAAAAGAGAGACAGGGAGAATGGATGCACCAGGACCTCTTACCACTGCAAATGAACTGCAGACACATGTGCCACTCTGTGCATCTGGCTTTATATGGGTACTGGGGAATCAAACCTGGGCTATCAGGCTTTGCAAGCAGGTGCCTTCCACTGCTGAGTCATCGCTGCAGTCCTTTTTAAACTTTTTTTTTTCAAGGCAGGGTCTCACTCTAGCCCAAGCTGACCTGGAATTCACTATGTATTCTCAGGGTGGCCTTGAACTCATGGAGATCCTCCTACCTCAGCCTCCCGAGTGCTGGGATTAAAGGCGTGCGCCACCACGCCCGGCAGTTTTTAAACTTTTGATCATAAAAACTTTCAAACACAAGGAAAATCAAATAGTGAAATGGTTCCTGTTAACTAAGATCCAACCCTTGATATTTTATTTGATTGTATCTTTATTGCATGTGGATGTGTTGCGTATAAACACACTTGCTGCATGTAGACACGTGTGCATATAAACACAAGTTCCCTCTTGTTCTGTTCCATTAGAAGTGGACTACAGGCCTCATGCCGCTTTGTTCCTTTTCTTTCTCTTTATTTTTTTAAAGATTTGATTATTTATTTATTTATTTATTAGAGACAAGAGAGAAAGGGAGAGAGAGTGAGTGAATATGAGTGGGCACGCCAAGGCCTCCAGCCACTGCAAACGAACTCCAGATGCATGCGCCACCATGTGCATCTGGCTTACGTGGGACCTGGAGAATCAAACCCGAGTCCTTAGGCTTCATAGGCATGAGCCTTAACCGCTAAGCCATCTCTCCAGCGCCCTTTTTTTCTTTTTCTTTTTCTTTTTTTTTTATTTATTTATTTTAGAGCAACAGAGAGGGAGAGAGGGAGAGAGCGAGAGAGAATGGGTCCACCAGGGCCTCCAGCCACTGCAAACGAACTCCAGATACATGTACC
The DNA here is from genome assembly GCA_036365145.1 of Orientallactaga sibirica. NCBI lineage: Eukaryota > Metazoa > Chordata > Mammalia > Rodentia > Dipodidae > Orientallactaga > Orientallactaga sibirica. Next base: position 3,860,229 of record JAEOAD010002279.1, on the reverse strand, counting down.
ACTTTGTGCATCTGGCTTACGCGGGTCCTGGGGAATCGAGCCTCGAACCGGAGTCCTTAGGACTCACAGGCAAGCGCTTAACTGCTAAGCCATCTCTCCAGCCCCGCTTTGTCCCTTTTCATGTCATCAACTGTCTCCTACAAGGGACCCTCCCCTGTCTGAGCCGCATCAGTACTGTGGAAAAACGTTAACAGAGATCAGGTGAGCCTGGCTGTGAGCACGTGGAACTCACATAGTCCCTGTGTTGGGCCAGCCTGGTGCTGGGCTGAGCCTGCCTCCCACCTGGCCTTTAGAGATGCAGGCAGGTGTCACGCCATCCTTGGAACTTTACACACATTGAAACAGACTCAGGGAGGTGAAGCGATTTGTCCCAGGTCACACAACCTGGTGGTGGCAGGGCTTGCCACGACCCAGTCCCGCACAACCATCCCACCGTGCTCACTAACCTTCGACCGGCAACCCCCTACGAGTGGACTCCTCCAGGCTCGGGTGGAGGCAGCACTGTTTAGAAAAGCTGTGCCCTGTTCTGCACATTTAAGCAGAGTTCTAGAGAGATTGCACAGCCTCCTGCCCCCTTAGCCCCACGACTCATCAGCTGGGCACCCTCTCTTGCCTCCAGCCAAACACACAGGGCAGGCTAAGTGGCTCCTGTGGGGGTTAGAGTGCATATTGCAGAGGGACAGTCCACACAGTCTAGAATCCTGGCCCTGCATGTGTTGAGCTGGGTGACCTTGCAACAGTGACGTAGCCTCTGTGATGGTCTCCTGCTGAACCTACCACCAGGCTTGTTTGGAGGTCCCAAGATGTGCCTGGCACATTATGGGCATTTTCCCACTGCTTCCCATTTCTGCCATGCCCTCCTTTTAGCCCCTTGCGCTTAGCAGGCATCCAGTCAGTATGAATGCCACACGTGGTCCCCTAGGCCAGGGATGTGGCTGGGCGGTACAGCATGTGACCAGCTGGCATGCGCTAGGCCCTGGGTTCCATTCCCTGCACCACAGCCAATGAACTAAAGAGAGCAAAAGTCACGTGGCCCTTGGTGCTGTGGAGTCCCAGGGAGACAAAGATCGCCTGCCACAAGGAGCGTTGAGTGAGCTCAGGAGCACTTTGGGGTTTGAGGGCTGCCCCGGGGGTGACTGTGGATCAAAAGGAAGTGTGGCATTTTCTGTTTGTTTTTTTAAGATTTTATTTTTTAATTTTTTTTAAATATATCTTTTTAATTTTTAATTTTTTTGGAGACACACACACACACACACAGAGAGAGAGAGAGAGAGAGAGAGAGAGAGAGAGAGAGAGAGAGAGAGAGGAAGACAGAGATGAGTGTGCCAGCAGTGTCTCAGCTGCTGAGAACGAAATCCAGATATGCGCGCCCCCTTGTGGCCAAGTGTGGCATTGCGCCCTTGCCTCACTTTGCATCTGGCTAAACGTGGGACCTGGAGATTGGAACCACTGGAGGTTGGAACCAGCGTTCTTAGGCTTAGGAGGCAGGCACCTTAACCCCTAAGCCATCTCTCCAGCCCTTTTTTAAAAAAAAAAATGTTTATATATATATTTATTTATTTATTTGAGAGAGAGAGGCAGAGAGAGAGAAAGAGAGAGAGAGACAGAATGGGCACACCAGGGCCTCCAGCCACTGCAAACGAACTCCAGATGCATGTGCCCCCTTGTGCATCTGGCTTATGTGGGTCCTGGAGAATTGAACCGGGATCCTTTGGGTTTGCAGGCAAATGCCTTAACTGCAAAGCCATCTCTCCAGTCCCCAAGTTTTTATTTTTATTTATTTATTTATTAGAGACAGAGAGGGGGGGAGGAGAGAGAGAGAGAGTGAGAATGGGCATGCCAGGGCTGTTTTTTGTTTAAGTTTTAATTTTTTAATTAATTAATTAGGTTTTTCGAGGTAGGGTCTCACTATAGCTCAGGCTGAACTGGAATTCACTATGTAGTCTCAGGGTGGCCTCAAACTCACAGCAATCTTTCTACCTGTGCCTCCTAGGTGCTGGGATTAAAGGCGTGCACCACTATGTCTGGCTTAATTTTTTATTTTATTTAATTTTTTTATTTTTTAAGTTTTGTTTTTTAGAGAGAGAGAGAGAGAGAGAGAGAATGGGTGTACCGGGGCCTCCAGCCACTGCAAACAAACTCTAGACACATGTGTGATCTTGTGCATCTGGCTTACGTGGGTCCTGGGGAATTGAACCTGGGTCCTTTGGCTTTGCCGGCAAACGCCTTAAGTGCTGAGCCATCCCTCCAGCCCATGTGTGGCATTTTCTAGAGCAGGAGGAGGAAGGAAAGGGAGTGAAATCTTGCAGCTCACAGTCCACACCTGTGGGTGGGTAGGTGCTGGTGCTGTCTCCTGGCTTGGTGACACTGATATGAACATGTTCTGGGAGCCCCAAAGTCCCCTCAACAGAGGCCTCTGTTCCCTCCCTTGACCCCTCTGGAAGGCTCATTTCCTGTTTTCCTTTCCCCAGTGTTGGCCAAGTGGTAAATATCAAGGCCAAAGTGAACCGGGCCTTCAATTCCAGCATGGAGGTGTGTGGGGTGGGCCCTGGCTGGGGTGGTTGGGCTGGTTTTCCCCATACCTGGCTATCTTCTCAGAGCCCCCCCCCCAACCTCAGGCCAAGCCTAGCCCCTCTCACATAGCAGGGTCCCAGCTGTAGCTCCGTAATGGCTGGCTAGGTTGAGAGGACCCCAAAACCTTCTTGGCCAACACTCCATAGCACAGAAGGGGACACAAGGCCCAGAAAGGCAATGGAACTTTCTCGGGTCACTAACACAGCACAGATACTAGTATGGGACTTGACTTCTGTTCCCTGGCCAGGCAGGTTCAGCAGCAGGTGGCAGGGAGTGGAAGAAAGACAGCAGTGTGAAAGACGAGATCCAGGGGAGGGCTTCTTTTTCTCCCATGGGCTTCAGGCCCAGGCATCTTACCACTGATTCCAGGTGCTCCAGGGCACCCCACAAACACCCAGATACTCCCCCCAGACAGTTATCTTTAAAATTAGTCAGCATCGTTACAACCGAAGCTCTTTGTGGACAGCGATGCATTGTAATTCTCTCAGTGAGGGTAGCTGGGTCCATGCCCATTCTACAGATGAGGAAGTTGAGACCCAGAGCCACCCCAAGTCCCCTGTCTTCCACAGTGGGTAGGTGATGCATGAACTCCAGAGGCCTTGCCTGGGTGTCATTTCAGCCTTGCCCAGCAAAAGGCCTCAACTTGATGGGTTTTCCACCTTAATCCCTCTCTTCTTTAGGTGGGCATCCAAGTAGTTTCAGAGGACCTGTGCTCGGAGAAGCAGTGGACCGTGTGTAAGGCTTTGGCCACCTTTGTGGCCCACCGGGAGCTCTCCAAGGTAGCAGACTGGTCACGTGGTCCCGCTGTGATCTGTGCAAGCACCCTCCCCCCCACCCCCACGTCCTTCCCCACCTCTCCCTACCCATCTCCGACACAGAGGGTTCCTAAGCCCATTCCTCGTGTACTATATATAAGGGACCCTTCTATTTCTGGGACTTGGCCCCAAAGGATGGGGCCTGAGGGACATCTGGACTCCTCTGTCAGGCCTATAACTGTGGAAGCAGGGAGGTGGGCTGCAGAGAGGGGAGCCCCAGGCCCTTGGATTGCTTTGGGGACACTCGTCTTGAATGTGCCTCCCTGGCTCCCCGGCCGACAGGTCAAGTTGAAACAGGTCACACCACTGACAGAGGAGGAAAAGACTGAGCATGGGGTGGCGGCGGAACGCAGGCGCATGCGGCTGGTCTACGCGGACACCATCAAGGACCTCCTGGCCCGCTGTGCCATTCAGGATGGTAAAACTTGTGTGTTAGCAAGGCGGCCTTCACCTTTTGCCACCCCCTTGCTGCTGGAGGAACGAGGAACCGAGTTCGCTTGCTAGGTGTCAAGGGTCTCTTCTAGGGAAAGTGGTGTTGGGGTTTCTCACCCAGAGCCCCAGAACAGTGTTGGTGGAGTGGGGAACCTACAGAAAGCCTTTTTGTTACCCACAGAATGCATTTGAGCCTCTAGGAGCTGTGGTGTTAGGGGCGGTCGTATTGAGCTATGTCCGGAAAACGCCTAGGAATTAAAAAAAAATCAGTATATAAGTATGTGCTCTCTGTCAAAAAATATTGAAAAAAATAAAGGCTCCTGTCCGGAAAACGCCTAGGAATTAAAAAAAAATCAGTATATAAGTATGTGCATATTATTTTCTTCTTTCCTCAAGAAATCTAAAGATAAAAAAATAGGCTGAGAGATGGCTTAGGGGTTAAGGCGCCTGCCTCCTAAGCCTAAGAACACTGGTTCCAATCTCCAGTGGTTCCAATCTCCAGGTCCCACATTTAGCCAGATGCAAAGTGACGGCAACAGGTGCAAAAAAATGCCGCACTTGCCCACAAGGCTGAGGTTAGGTTATTTCACACACCCCAGGCTGGATTTCATTCTCAGCAGCTGAGACACTGCTGGCGCGCCCATCTCTGTCTTCCTCTCCCTCTCTCTGTCTCTCTCCAAAAAAATAATAAAAAATTAAAAAAAAAATAAAGGCTCCTCCTACACCAGAACACAGGTCATCTCCCCAGAGGCAGACACTGGTTTTTTTTTTTTTTTTTTTTTTAAATATCATTCTAGAAATTTTCCCTGTGAATTTTAAGTATAATGTGCATTATTTATTTCCCTGTTTTTAACCCTAAAAAAGAACATTCAGGACACATTGTTCTGTATCTTGATTTTTTAAGATTTATTTTTATTTATTTATTTATTAGAGACAGAGAGGGAGAGAGAGAGAGTGAGAATGGGCATGCCAGAGCCTCCAGCCACTGCAAATGAACTCCAGATGGCTCTGCAGGCAAACGCCTTAACTGCTAAGCCATCCCTCCAGCTCCTGCCCTTTGTATTCTAATACTGTGCAGCTGCTCCAAGCAGCATGTGGAAGAGACCGTAGCCACTAAGTATGGACAGTATGGGCTACTGGGGTCGAACCTGGGTCCTTCACACAGTTGTATGGGGGCAAGTGTCTTAACCACTAAGCCATCTCTCTAGCCCTTGATTTCCCCCCCCCCCCATAAAAATGTGTCTTGGTGGTTGTTCTCTGTCAGATAGGAAGTTGGAGATCATAAATTAATGTCTTAAGATGGGGTATCCCGGGGTTACCCTTTGGGAACGTCTCACCTCCCTGCCTTCTTCCCCGGTCAGATCTGGACACCAGGGACTGCAGCCATGCGGTGCCAGCTGAGAAGACCCGTGTGGAGAGCGTGGAGCTGGTCTTGCCCCCCCATGCCAACCACCAGGGCAATACCTTCGGGGGCCAGATCATGGCATGGATGGAAAATGTGGCCACCATTGCAGCCAGGTGAGGCAATCGCTCCTTCTCACTTCCTCTGCTTCCAGAGGCTGCTCCCTGGCAGGAGAAACCCCTGCTGGTGTCACCGGTCAAGTCTGGCTGCTCTGCTGGAATAACCCCAAGGCTTTCAGACCCAGAGAGTCAGAGAGGAACCATTATTTTGAGAGCTGGTCATTTCTTTCTCCACACAATGCCCACCACCCACCACCCACCACAAACCCTGTGGCCACTGGGAACCTCCCCATAAACCCACCAAGCCCTAGACCCTCCCCTTGATCTGCCCTTGCTTGACTCCTGCCAGTCACTGCTCCTTCAGCCTCTGTTTCCCGCCCCACTCCCCACTTCATCCCCTCCCTTTGCTCCTGGTGTGATCTCTCACCATGAAGCCCACTGCTTACATCCTTTGCACCCCTCCTCAAAACCACCTCAGACTGGTCCTTTGTCCTAGTGCTGAAAACAATTTCCTAGTTTCTCCTATAATCTCCGTGCCTGGTTGGAACTTGTGCTTCCCAAAATGCTAGAGAGTTTTAAAAAAAATAATTGCCTGGTGTGGTGGCGCACGCCTTTAATCCCAGCACTTGGGAGGCAGAGGTAGAAGGATTGCCGTGAGTTCAAGACCACCCTGAGACTACATAGTGAATTCCAGGTCAGCCTGGGCTAGAGTGAGACCCTACCTCAACCCCCAAATATAGCTATGAGCCGGGTGTGGTGGCGCACGCCTTTAATCCCAGCACTTGGGAGGCAGAGGTAGGAGGATTGCCATGAGTTCTAGGCCACCCTGAGACTACATAGTTAATTCCAGGTCAGCCTGGACCAGAGTGAAACCCTACCTCAAAAAACCAAAAAAAAAAAAAAAAAAAAAAAAAAAAAAAAACTATAAAAATATATATATATATATATATATATATAGCTATGATGGGCTGGAGAGATGGTTTAGCGGTTAAGGCGCTTGCCTGCGCCACTTAAGGACCCATGTTTGACTCTCCAGATCCCACATCAGCCAGAAGCACAAAGGTGAGGCAGGCGCAAGGATGCACATGCCCACTAGGTGGCGCAAGTGTCTGAAGTTTGATTTCAGTGGCCAAGGCCCTGGTGTGCCAGTTCTCTTCTGTCTCTCTTTCTCTCATGCTCTCTAAAAATAAAAAAATATATAGTTATGCTAATTGAGTTACTAGTTGACATTCTTATACCTTTGGGACTATCCTTGCTCTTCCTCAGTTGTGTGGGGTGGGGATTTTGATCCACTAGGCCACGTCTTCCTTGTCCATAGTGCCAGTCAGGTGACCTGTAATCAGAGGTTAAGCAGGAAACAGCCCCTAAGCAATGCCACTTGGGGGAGCTTGCTGTGAGGGTGAGCGTGAGGGCCTGGGTCATCAGGGGAAGTTTCCTGGTCTAGGAGCACCCAATGGTGCCTTGGGTGACAAATAGCTTTGGGCCAGGGAGGAAGGGAAGCGAATGGGGACAATGGTCTGTGAGGCACAGACATTAAGGAAAGGCGAGGTAAAGATTTATCCCAAGTCTTGTTTCCGTTCTTACAACACAGCTCCATCCCATTCCACACTCAGGGACCTGTGTGCTAAACTGGGTTTTTGGGGGGGCTGGAGAGATGGCTTAGCCGTTAAGGCTCCTGCCTCCTAACCCTAAGAACACTGGTTCCAATCTCCAGCGTTTCCAATCTCCAGGTCCCACGTTTAGCCAGATGCAAAGTGACGCAAGGGCGCAATGCTGCACTTGACCACAAGGGGACGCACGCATCTGGATTTCGTTCCCAGCAGCTGAGAGACTGCTGGTGCACCCATCTCTATCTGTCTCCCTCTCCCTCTCTCTCTGTCTGTCTCTCTCTGTGTCTCTCTCTAAAAATAAAAAATAAAAATAAAACTTTAAACTGGGTTTTTGGGGAGTGGTTTTGATGCCTCACTGCAAAGAGAAACTTTGGCAGGTGGGCGGGACATAGAGGATGGAGGAGGCTGGCTCAACCCTTGGCTTCACCACTGACCATTTCTCCTGTCTCCCTGCTCTCGCCCCTCAGCCGGCTCTGCCGCGCTCACCCTACCCTCAAGGCCATCGAGATGTTTCACTTCCGAGGCCCGTCCCAGGTTGGAGACCGTCTGGTGCTCAAAGCCATCGTGAACAATGCCTTCAAGCACAGGTGAGGGGCTGGGATGAGTGGATCCAGTCCAAGTGCTCATCCTGACCATCCAAAGGACCTTAATGCAGACCTGCCCTGGGTCTTTTTCCCCCTCCCCGTCGGCCGATGGGGTCTGAACTGCTGGGTCCTGCTGGCTGAATGGAGATCTCTTCTGGGTTCCCTAGGCCCTGTGCCTCCTGCTGGCTGGAATTATGCCACACGCTTGGCTGGGGACTAACTCCTGGGGATGCACAGGTCATGGGGTGACTTCTGGCCATGTCTAGATGCTTCTCAGAGCCTTTCCCAGCCATGCCCTGAAATAGCTATTCCCAGTGCACACCTGTGGAGGAATTCTGAAGTCTGTTCCTGTGGCAGCTGGCTTTAAGTAAGCATCACTTCTGGTGGGTTCAGAGAACACAGCGTACTTATTTTTTTTAAACTTTATTATTTTTTCTTTTTTGGGGGGTTTTTCGAGGTAGGGTCTTAGTCTAGCTCAGGCTGACCTGGAATTCACTATGTAATCTCAGGGTGGCCTCGAACTCTCGGTGATCCTCCTACCTCTGCCTCCTGAGTGTTGGGATTAAAGGCATGTGCCACCACAGCTGAAGTCCTCTCTTTAAAAAAATTTTTTAAAAATTTTATTTCTTTATTTGCAAGCAGAGAGAGAGAAAGAGAGAAAGAGAAAAGAGAGAGAAAGAGAGAGAGAGAGAGAAGAGACACAGACAGAGAGAGAATGGGCACTCCAGGGCCTCTAGCCACTGCAAACAAACTCCAGACACATGTGTCCCTTGTGCATCTGGACTATGTAGGTCCTGGGGAATCAAACCTGGGTCCTTTGGCTTCTCACACAAACGCCTTAACCATTAAGCCACCTCACCAGCCCAAAAATATTTTTTAAAATTTGTTTGAGAGAGAGAGAGAGAGAAAAGAATGGGTGTACCAGGGCCTTCAGCCACTGCAAACAAACCCCAGATGTGTGCATGTGCGACAATGCATGCTTGTTTCACTGTCTGTCTGGCTTACTTGGGACCTGGAGATTCGAATAGGAGTTTTTTAGGCTTTGCAGGCAAGCACCTTAACCACTAAGCCATCTCTCCAGCCCTTGCCTCAGCGTCTCTAGTGCTAGCATTACTGTCACACACATCACACACCTGGCTGGCTCCCTTTGCAGTTTCCAGTGACTTTTTTTTTTTTTTAAGGTCAGGAATTCTCTTTTTTTAAAAAAATATTTTTTATTTTACTTTATTTATTTGAGAGAGAGAGAGAGAGAGATACAGAAATAGGCAGGGAGAGAGAGAGAATGGGTGCGCCAGGGCCTCCAGCCACTGCAAACGAACTCCAGATGCATGTGTCTCCTTGTGCATCTGGCTTACGTGGGTCCTGGAGAATCGAGCCTCAAACCGGGGTCCTTAGGCTTCATAGGCAAGCGTTTAACCACTAAGCCATCTCTCCAGCCCTTGTTTTTTTTTTTTTTTTTCTTAATTAATTAATTTATTTATTTGCAAGGAGAAAGAGAGAGAGAAGAGAGGCAGACAGAGAGAGAATGGGAACACCAGGGCCTCTAGCCACTACAAATGAACTCCAGATGCATGTGCCCATTGTGCATCTGGCTTACGTGGGTTCTGGAGAACTGAACCGAGACCCTTTGGCTTTGCAGCAAATGCTTTAACCACAAAGCCATTTCTCCAGCCCTCCAGCCCTTGTTTTTGTTTTTGTTTTTCAAGGTAGGGTCTTGCTCTAGCCCAGGCTGTAGTCTCAGGGTGGCCTCGAACTCGCAGCGATCCTCCTACCTCTGCCTCCCAAGTGCTTGTATTAAAGGCGTGCGCCGCCACGCCCAGCTCTTTGCTTCCTGTTGACTTCCTGACTATTAGCCCAACACCTGGACCGGGACAGGTTTATTCACTTCTGTGCTGGACACACAGTAGGTGTTCTGTAAACGCCAATGAGGAGGGCACCTCTAGGTTTGGGACAGGGGTGGGGGGGACTCCACCTGGGCTGCTGGAAGAACCACAGGGGAGCGCGCACACAGCGTGCGTTCACCTGTCCGTGCGCGTGTCGTGTTCTGGGGAGGGTCCACCCAGCAGGACAACAGCCCTCCTTCCCTCCCCGTCAGCATGGAGGTGGGCGTGTGCGTGGAAGCCTATCGCCAGGAGGCCGAGACCCAGCGACGGCACATCAACAGCGCCTTTATGACCTTTGTGGTGTTGGATGCAGATGACCAGCCTCAGAAGCTGCCCTGGATTCGGCCTCAGCCTGGGGTACGTGGGGGGCAGCACCCTGCCCCATCACTCCTCCCTTACCACCCCTCTGATAGGCCCAGCCTCGGCCCTCTGCTAGGGTACGCACAGCCGGCTCTGAATGTCCTTGTTGGGACTCCAGAGTGCCCCCCAGTGAAGGTGGGTGCTGCTGTGCCCACAGAACTGGAATGTGCAGTGGGATCTTGGCCAGCATTGGGGCTTCATTAGCCTGCGTCAGATTGGTCGGCAGGACTATGGAGGTCCCTGCATTGGGAGTCAAAGGAAGATCTCATCCCTGCCATGTTCTTTTTTTTTTTTTTTGGGGGGGGAGGAGGTTTGGAGGTAGGGTCTTGCTCTGTGTCAGGCTGACCTGGAATTCACTATGGAGTCTCAGGGTGACCTCTTGACACCCAAGTGCTGGGAAGAAAGGCATGTGCCACCACGCCCAATTAACATTCTTTAAAAAAAAATTTAAATGTATTTATCAGAGAGAGACACACACACACACAGAGAATGGGTGCACCAGGGTCTTCAACCACTGCAAACAAACTCTAGACACATGTGCCACCTTGCTCATCTGGCTTACGTGGGTTCTAGGGAATAGAACCTGGGTCCTTAGGCTTTGTAGACAAGCGCCCTAACCACTAGCCATCTCTCCAGCCCCACTGTCATTTTCCTTCCTTCCTTCCTTCCTTCCTTCCTTCCTTCCTTCCTTCCTTCCTTCCTTCTCTCTCTCTCTTTCTTTCTTTCCTTTCTTTCTCTTTCTCTCTCTCTTTCTCTCCTTCCTTCCTTCCTTCCTTCCTTCCCTCCCTCCCTCCCTCCCTCTTTCTTTCTCTTTCTCTCTCCCTTCCTTCCTTCCTTCCTTCTTTCTTTCTTTCTTTCTTTCTTTCTTTCTTTCTTTCTTTCTTTCTTTCTTTTCTTTCTTTCTTTCTTTCTTTCAACTTTTTTTCTTTCTGAGGTAGGATCTCCCTCTAACTCAGGTTGACCTGGAATTCACTATGTAGTCTCAGGGTGGCATAAAACTCACAGCAACCCTCCCACCTCTGCCTCCTGAGTGCTGGGATGAAAGGCGTGCGCCACCACGGCCAGACACATTCTTTATGTGTGTGTGTGTGTGTGTGTTTTTCGAGGTAGGGTCTCCCCTAGCACAGGCTGATCTGGAATTCACTATGTAGTCTCAGGGTGGCCTTAAACTCACGGCGATCCTCCTACCTCTGCCTCCTGAGTGCTGGGATGGAAGGCAGTGCACTGCCACCATGCCTGGCTGCATTTTCCGACCTTGAAGGGGGCCTGGAAAGAGGTGGGAAGAGGCTGACTCGGAGGCAGGATGTCTTAATTCCGTCCCTCCCTCCCACCATGTTCCTCTGACCTTGGGTGAGGCACTCTTACCCTCTGAGCCTCAGTATCTCCCTGTGGAAATTGGGGAGAGTGGGTTCTAAGTCCAGGGGCTGCCATAAGGACCAGGTAGGGCCGTCAAGGAGAACCCTCGGCAGACACCAGTTCATAGCAGGTGCCCAGCAAATGTGTCTGTGGGGACCATTGTGAGGCTCCCCGATGCCCCCATTCTACAGATGGAGAAACTGAGCTAGGAGGGATGTGATGTTCCCAAACCCTACGGGTGAGGGAGGGAAGGGCTGTCATCCCACCTGCACCATGGTCTGCTTGTCCTTCCTTCCCAGGAGGGTGAACGACGATATCGAGAAGCCAGTGCCAGAAAGAAAATCCGCCTGGACAGGTGAGTGGGGCTGAGTTGTGCAAGGGACATGGGCCCAGAGGTGGGTGGGCCCTGCTTCCTTGGCCCAGGGGTGCTTGAGTTTCCTTAAGACTATGCCTGGCCTGGGCACTAGGTTGACCCCTGACCCTTTTTTAAAAAAATTATTTATTTATGTATTTGAGAGAGGGAAAGAGGCAGAGAGAGAGAGAGAGGGGAGAGAATGGGCATGCCAGGACCTCCAGCTGCTGCAAACAAACTCCAGATGCACATGCCACCTTGTACATCTGGCTTACATGGGACTGCTAAGCCGTCTCTCCAGCCCGACACTTTTTAAGAAAAAAAATTTATTTATTTATTTATTTGAGAGAGAGGGAAAGAGGCAGATAGAATGGGTGCACTAGGGCCTCCAGCCACTGCAAACGAACTCTAGACGCATGCACCACCTTGTGCATCTGGCTTACGTGGGTCCTGGGAAATAGAACCTGGGTCCTTTGGCTTCGCAGACAAACGCCTTAACCACTGAGCCATCCCTCCATCCTCCCCCCTAGCACTTTTTTTTTTTTTTTTGTTTTTCAAGGTAGGGTCTCACTCTAGCCCAGGCTGACCTGGAATTCACTATGTAGTCTCAGGGTGGCTTTGAACTCATGGCGATTTTCCTACTTCTGCCTCCCAAGTGCTGGGATTATAGGTGTGCGCCACCACGCCTGGCACTTTTTGAAAATTTTTATTTGACAGAGAGAGAGAGAAAGAGAGAGAATGAGAGAATGGACATGCCAGGGCCTCTAGCCACTGCAAACAAACTCCGGGTGCATGAGCCACTTTGTGCATCTGGCTTATGTGGATCCTGGGGAATTGAACTGTGGTCCTTTGGCTTTGCAGGCAAGTGCCTTAACAGCTAAGCCATCTCTCCAGTCTCCCCTAACATTTTGTGAGACAGGATCTCAGACTGTAGCCCAGCTTAGCCTGGAACGCAGGTAGTCTGGGCTTGCCTCAAACTCTTGGCAATCCCTCTGCCTTAGCCTCCCAAGCTCTACAATTGCAGACATGAGCTACCATGCCTGGCTATGGGCCGGTTCTTTTCATCCACACATCCTCCCGTGTCGGCCCTGTCACACAGTTATCTTATGACCCTTTGTACAGTTGAGAACACCAAGGACGGACAGGCGGGACCTGGGCACACTGTTGGGCAAGATCAACAGTCAGCATTTGACCCTGTCCTGGGCAGTTGACTTTAAACCTTGTTTTCATCCTGTTAATGATGGTGCCTATCTGAAGAAAGGTTTAAATCTGGGCTGGAGGGTTGGCTTAGCAGTTAAGGCATTTGCCTAAGAAGCCAAAGGACCCAGGTTCGATTCCCTAGGACCCGTGTAAGCCATATGCACAAGGGGGCGCATGCATCTAGAGTTCGTGTGCAGTGGCTGGAAGTTCTGGTGTGCTCATTCTCTCTCTGTCTGTCTCTTCTCTTTCTCTATCTCTGCTTGCAAATAAATAAAAAAGAAAAGAAAAGAAAGGGTTCAAATCCCAGTATTTGAGAGGCAGAGTAGGAGGACTGCCACAAGTTCAAGGCCAGCCTGGGCTATATGAAGATTCCTGTCTCAACCAAGCCAAACGAAATCACACGACACCATCCCGCCCCACACTACCAGGAAGGTTCAACGTGGAGACCCAGTGGCTGAACTCACGTAGCTAGGGACGTCTGAGCCCACTGTGAAGTGCCTTATAAACCAGAGTGTTGTTCGTTGTGTTCGGGCTCACAAGCTGTTGCCAGTATGAGCAGCCAGCATTTCTGGGGTAGTTACTAATATGCCAACCCATTTCACAGATGAGGACACTGAGGTACACTCTGAAGGAGCTTTGAGGGCCTCCATTCTTTTTAAAAAAATATTTATTATTATTTATTTATTTGAGGGAGAGAGAGAAAGGGAGAGGCAGATAGAGAGTAAGAGAGAATGGGTGTGCCAGATGCACAAAGGGGGCACAACTCCACACACATGCGCCCCCTTCATGCATCTGGTTCACGTGGGTCCTGGGGAATCGAACTGGGGTCCTTACGCTTCGCACGCCAATGTCTTAACTGCTAAGCCATTTCCTCAGCCCTTGACCGCCCCTGTTCTTGTCCACCCTGATCTGCTTAAAGGGTCCTGGCCAAGCTTGGGTGCCTTTTTAGCTCCTGTTTTCTGGGTGTCACCATGTCCCATTCCTCTGCCAGATGGGAATCCCAACCCGCTGGGGCTTAGCGCTGCCTTGGCATCCAGTACTTGCCAGTGAGGCCTGCCAAGAGTGGTGGATTCCGAGAGACCCAAGCTGTCTTCTTTCCTTCCAGGAAATATATTGTGTCCTGTGAGCAGACGGAGGTGCCCCTGTCTGTGCCTTGGGACCCTAGCAACCAGGTAAGGTCCTCTCCTCCAAAGGCCCACAGGCCCCTGCTCTCTATAGGTTTGGCAGGAGACTTCTATAAACCCTCTGCCCTGCCTCTCGCTGGCAGCTTGCAAAGGAGCTTGCCTGTGTCAGTTGTTTGGCAGAAGAGAGACTATCCCAAACCGGGGCTGCCCAGGGCAGTTTCTGTCCAGTTTCTGTCCCTACACCAGCATGGTCTGACCCAGGGACACCTGAGGCAAGGTGGTACGTATCAAGATAGTATGTCTGTTTGTGCGTCCCTCCCAGGTGTACCTGAGCTACAACAATGTGTCCTCCTTGAAGATGCTTGTAGCCAAGAGCAACTGGGTCCTCTCCTCGGAGAACAACCAGGTAGGCAGTTAACCTGCCTGACATCTTCCTCTTGCTTCCAAGTAGCCAGGGCTGGCTGGTGGCAGGCACCAAGAGAGTCTCCGAAGGGCTGGAAGGATGGCTTAGCAGTTAAGGCATTTGCTTGCAGAGCCAAAGGACCCAGGTTCGATTCCCCAGGATCCACGTTAGCCAGATGCACAAGGGGGCACATATGTCTGGAGTTCATTTGCAGTGGCTGGAGGGCAGACACACCCATTCCCTCTCTCTCCCTCTCTCTCTCTCTCTGTCAAATAAATAAAAATAAAATATTTAAAGAGAGAGAGAGGGAGTCTCTGAAAGCCGGGTGTGGTGGCACACACCTTTAATCCCAGCACTGGGGAGGCAGAGGTAGGAGGATCACCGTGAGTTCGAGGCCACCCTGAGACTACAGAGTGAATTCCGGGCCAGCCTGGGCTGGAGTGAGACCCTACCTCAAAAACAAACAAACAAACAAACAAACAAACAAACAAACAAACAAACAAAAAAAGAGAGAGTGAGTCTCTTCAAAGCGATTCAGGGAGATCAGGAAACCATCCATTTCCCGAAACATGCTTGTCCCCCAGGGCTTGGAGTGAAGCCAGTCCCCCATTCTTTTGCCCTACCTACCACCTCTCCCTGGCAGCTTTTTGCGTTCTTCCTTCCCTCTTCTCCCTCTGCTCTGTCCAGAGCAGGCCACACTGTAGGGATGGGACAGTTATGGCTTCTGTTCCCTCTGGCCTGTGCCCTTGGACAAGTCGCCTGTGACCTTAGGAGTTGGATAGATCCTAGGCTCAGGCTCTGGAGACTTGTCAGCACCCCTTCTTGCCCATCTCTATCTGCTGAGTTCTCTCAGAAGTCTGTTTCCACAGGGTCCTGACTGAGGCTCCGGGACGCTTGATCACCCGTTAAGTGACACAGCAGATCCGTGGCAACCCTTAGCTTCTAGCCCTGGGCTCTGCATCCCAGGCAGCTGCTCCCCGCAACACCCACCCCAGCATAATCTTGAGGTTATGGGGCAGGAATGAGGCCACTCTCTATACCACGCAGGTCCGCCTGTATACCCTGGAGGAAGACAAGTTCCTCTCGTTCCACATGGAGATGGTGGTACACGTGGATGCGGCCCAGGCTTTTCTGCTTCTCTCGGACCTGCGCAGGAGGCCAGAGTGGGACAAGCACTACCGGTGAGGGGCTGGAGCTAGCAGGCAGCTGGGGTTGTTGGGGTTGCTGCGCCCAGCAATCCTGCCCCCCCCCCCCGTGTTCTGTCACCCCTGGCTTTCAGCAGGGGTGGGGCTGGGCATGAGCTGCAGTTATATGATTGGTGGGAATCAAGGTCATGGGCATTTTGAGTCCCTAGAGAAGGAAGTGAGCTTACAATTGGCTATGGAAACCCGAGTTTTAAGTCCTACTTCTGTTCCAAGTAGCTGTACCACATTGGTGAGGTCGTTTCCTTTCTAAGCCTCAGTTTCCTCTCTTTAAATGTTTTTTTTTTTTTTTGGTGGGGGGTGAGCCATGGATTTGTATTCAAGGTAGATGAATAATTTTCAAGCCACTTTAAAAAAAATATATTTTTAAAAATTTTTTTTATTTATTTTTTATTTTTAGAGAGAGACACAGAGAGAGACAGAGAGAGAGGGAGAGGGAGATAGAGATGGGCGGGCCAGCAGTGTCTCAGGTGCTGGGAACGAAATCCAGATGTGCGCGCCCCCTTGTGGTCAAGTGCGGCATTGCGCCCTTGTGTCACTTTGCATCTGGCTAAACGTGGGACCTGGAGATTGGAACCGCTGGAGATTGGAACCAGTGTTCTTAGTGTTAGGAGGCAGGCGCCTTAACCGCAAGCCATCTCTCCAGCAACCCCCAATTTTTTTTTTTTTTTTTTTTTTTTTTTTTTTGGTTTTGCGAGGTAGGGTCTCACTCTGGTCCAGGCTGACCTGCAATTCACTAAGTAGTCTCAGGGTGGCCTCAAACTCTCGGCAATCCTCCTACCTCTGCCTCCCGAGTGCTGGGATTAAAGGGGTGCGCCACCATGCCCGGCAAAATTTTTTTATTTTTATGTATTTATTTGAGAGAGAGAGAGAGATAGAGAGAGAGAGAGAGAGGGTGAGAGAGATACAGAAACAGACAGGTAGACAGAGCATCTGGCTTATGTGGGTCCTGGGGAATTGAACTGGGATTCTTTGGCTTTGCAGGCAAGCGCCTTAACCACTAAGCCATCTCTCCAACCCTCAAGCCACTTTTTTTTTCTTTTTGGTTTTTTTTTTTTTTTTTTTTTTTTTTTTGGTTTTTCGAGGGTCTCACTCTGGTCCAGGCTGACCTGTTAATTAGCTCAGGGTGGCCTCGAGTCCTCAGGGGGATTAGCCTTCCAGGCTGACCTGGAATTAACTATGTAGTCTCAGGGTGGCCTTGAACTCTCAGCGATCCTCCTACCTCTGCCTCCCGAATGCTGGGATCAAAGGCATGCACCACCACACCAGGCTAAGCCACTTTTTTTTTTTTAATAAAAAAGTATTTTATTTATTTATTTGAGAGAGAGAGAGAATGGATGCGCCACTGCAAATGAACTCCAGATGCATGCGACCCCTTGTGCATCTGTCTTATGTGAGTCCTGGAGAATCGAACCGGGATTCCTCTGGCTTTGCAGGCAAATGCCTTAACCACTAAGCCATCTCTCCAGCCCTCAAGCCACTTTTAAAAAAGAAATTCCATTCTTTATCCATTTGTTTTTAAATATTTTATTTATTTATTTGAGAGAGAGAGAATGGGCACACCAGGGCCTCCAGCCATTGCAAATGAACTCCAGATGCCACTTGGTGCATCTGGCTTATGTGAGTCCTGGGGAATCAAACCTGGGTCCTTTGACTTTGTAGGCAAGCACCTTAACTGCTCAGCCATCTCTCCAGCCCAAGCGTTACTTTTATTTATTTATTTTTATTTTCTGGTTTTTTTTTTTTTTTTGGTTTTTGCGAGGTTGGGTCTCACTCTGGTCCAGGCTGACCTGGAATTAACTATGTAGTCTCAGGGTGGCCTCGAACTCTTGGCGATCCTCCTACCTCTGCCTCCCGAGTGCTGGGATTAAAGGCGTGCACCACCACGCCCGGCGTTATTTTCTGGTTTTTCAAGGTAAGGTCTCACTCTACCTCAGGCTGACCTGGAATTCACTATGTAGTCTCAGGGTGGCCTTGAACTCATGGTGATCCTCCTACCTCTGCCTCCCAAGTGCTGGGATTAAAGGTGTGCACCACCATGCCCAGCTCAAGCGTTACTTTTAAAAAAATTTTTAAAATTATTTTTATTTTGTTTTTAGAGAGAGAGACAGAGAGAGATAGACAGAGGGAGAGGGAGACAAAAATGGGCGCACCAGCAGTCTCTCAGCTGCTGTGAACGAAATCCAGATGTGCGCGCCCCCTTGTGGTCAAGTGCGGCATTGCGCCCTTGCCTCACTTTGCATCTGGCTAAACGTGGGACCTGGAGATTGGAACCTCTGGACATTGGAACCAGTGTTCTTAGGCTTAGCAGGCAGGCGCCTTAACCACTAAGCCATCTCTCCAGCCCTCAAGCGTTACTTTTGAATACAGTACATTATTGTGAATTTATTATTCCTGTGAAGAGTTTGGTACTCAAATGTATCGATCCTTCATATACATAAATGTCTTCTTCAAGAAGATAAATATTCTTTTAGGAAAATAGCCAAAATCTTGGAGTTGAATATGGAAAGTTAATGTTTAAAGGGGTGTCTGTTCAGGACCCTCAAAGTCACTTTCTGTTATGTGAATGCTGGCTGGGTGTGTCTGGTCAGTCGCCCATGGCTTCCACTTGGATCCTGTAGTGCCGGGAGATAGATGCACTTGGAAATTCAGCGAGCTGCCCCTACCTACCGCCTCTGACTTCAGCAGAGCAGACCCACTTTGTAGCTGCTCGCATCCAGGCTCCCTGAGTTTTCTTTGCACAGAAAGTGCTATGTTGAGTTTTGAGCCGGGTGTGGTGGTGCACACCTTTAATCCCAGCACTTGGGAGGCAGAGGTAGGAGGATCGCTGTGAGTTCGAGGCCACCCTGAGACTACATAGTGAATTCCAGGGTGAGATCCTACTTTGAAAAACCAAACCAAAACAAAACAACAACAACAACAACAACAAAAGTTCCGTCTGGGTAACCCAGGCCTATTGGTGGTATGTTCTAGAAGGCTGAAGTGTGACTGGTAGTGGGGTGGGTGGAAGGGTGCTGGGGAGGTGGTCTGTTGTGGGCCACTGAGAATGGGAGAGACCTGAAGCGAAAGACCCCAGACTGGTTTCCTCAGCCTTGACAGCCTGCTCCCAAGGCAGCTGCCGGGCAAGGCAGGAAGGACGTATGTGGACACAGTCCTGTCTCTTTGTGTCAATGTCCTCGTGTGTCCCTGCATGCATATGTGTACCTAGCTGTATGGATGCGGTGTGTCTGGGCTTGGGTTACAGCTCTGCTGCCAACCAAGCTGAACATCCCGTTTTTCTTTTTTTCTTTTCTTAAAATTTTTTTTTTATTTATGTATTTGAGAATGACCGAGAGAGAGGGAAAGAGGCAGAGAGAGAGAGAGAGAGAGAGAGAGAGAACGGGTGTGCCAGGGCCTCTAGCCACTGCAAACGAACTCCAGATGCATGCACCACTTTGTGCATCTGCCTTACGTGGGTCCTGGGGAATTGAGCCTCGAACCCAGGGTCCTTAGGCTTTACAGGCAAGCACTTAACCACTAAGCCATGTCTCCAGCCCTCTTTTTTTTTTTTTTTTTTTTTTTTTTCCCAAGGTAGGGTCTCACTCTAGCCCAGGCTGACCCGGAATTCACTCTGTAGTCTCAGGGTGGCCTCGAACTTACGGTGATCCTCCTCCCTCCGCCTCCCAAGTGCTGGGATTTTTAAAAAATTTTTTTGTTTATTTTATTTATTTATTTGAGTGACAGACAGACTGAGAGAGAAAGAGGCACCAGGGCCTCCAGCCACAAGCTCCCCCTTGTCCTGATTTCCTAATGAATTTTTAGGCTGCCTGTTTGAATTTTGTGCCTGTTTGTCTGCCCTGGTGCGTGTGACTCGTGGTGTGTTGTCCCTGCACGCATGCATGCTGTGTTGGTCCTGGTGGGCCTCCTGCCCTCTCTCTGGCCCTGGCTGAGCTGTGCGGGGAGGGAGGAGGCAGTCATCCCAGGAGCTGCTCACTCAGGAGTCTCCCACGGGGAGCTGCCGTGCCTCCCGGGCCCTGATTCCAGCCTCCCCACAGGAGTGTGGAACTCGTGCAGCAGGTGGACGACGACGACGCCATCTATCACGTCATCAGCCCGGCCCTCGGTGCCGATGCGAAGCCCCAGGACTTCGTGATCCTGGCTTCCCGGCGGAAGCCTTGCGATAGTGGGTGTGTGCTCGCCTTCTGAAGGGTGGTCGGGTGGGAGACCTCATCTCCCTCCCCTGCGAGGGGTGTCAGCCTGGAATCAGAGCTCTGCCACCCACTGGCAGGATCCAGATGCTACCAGAGAGTTCCAGGCCACCAGGCTTTTACGATGGTCACAAAGGCACACCTTGTAGCTAAAGCAGGACCATCTATGGACGGGGCACTTCTCATGGGTCCGCTCCTTGCCCTCTGGCCTCTGGAAGCGACTGGTACCCATAGTTCTGTGCTGGGTAGGACAACCCAGGAGGTGGGGCTTTTCCTCAAAGTTGATGAGGGGGACTTGGGCTCCCAGTGCATCTGGCGTTGCTAGCTCCCCCCACCCCCGGGTACCTTCTTGTTACAACTGGCCTTAAGACAGGAGTCAGGCCGGGCGTGGTGGCGCACGCCTTTAATCCCAGCACTCGGGAGGCAGAGGTAGGAGGATCGCCGAGAGTTCGAGGCCACCCTGAGACTACATAGTTAATTCCAGGTCAGCCTGGGCCAGAGTGAGACCCTACCTCGAAAAACCAAAAAAAAAAAAAAAAAAAAAAAAAAAAAAAAGACAGGAGTCAGGCTCTCTGGGGCTAGGTGACCTCCGGTGATCGATCTGACTCCTTCCTACCCTTTCTCTGGCTCAGGGACCCGTATGTCATTGCCCTGAGGTCAGTCACACTGCCCACACACTGCGCGACGCCAGAGTACCAACGTGGGGAGAACCTCTGCTCAGGCTTCTGTCTCTGGCGTGAGGGGGAACAGTTGACCAAGGTGAGGTGGGGGGGCCCCTTTCTCCATGCCCACCCCTGCACCCCAGTGCCACTGGTGAATTGAACTCTGTGCTGTTGGACTAAGCACTCTTCCAGACTTGGGTCCCCTCCTGCGACTCTCCTCTCCCAGGTCTAGGGGAGTCAGAGTGTCAGGGGCTTAAAAAAAGGGGTTCAGCCGGGGTGTGGTGGCGCACACCTTTCCTCTCAGCGCTCGGGAGGTAGGGGGATCACTGTGAGTTCGAGGCCACCCTGAGACTACATAGTGAATTCCAGGTCAGCCTGGGCTAGAGTGAGATCCTACCTTGAAAGACAAAATAAATAAATAAATAAATAAATAAATAAATAAATAAATAAATAAATAAGAGGGTTCATTAAGATCTAGTCAGTGTGTGGTCAGTCAGAGGCCACCACTGGGGTTTAGAGAATGTTCTGGACATGAACTGTAGGAAGGCCTGCTTCTGATCTAAAATTCCATCTCATTATTTATTTACTATATTCTTCTTCTCTGTCTGGAAAGGCTTTATGTGGCTCTGAGGGCTCGTAAAACTCAGCAAGGCATTTGGTGTAAATTGAAAAGGAGGGGGGAGGGGCACTGCACCCCCTTCCCCCCCCCTCCTCATGGCCTTAAGCTCCAGGCTGGTCCTGAGCCTTGCCCATGTGGGGACTTTTTAAAAACTTTTTTTTTAAAATACAGTTTTATTTTTATTTATTTATTTGATAGAAAGAATCATAGAGGGAAAGAGACAGAATGGGTATGCCAAGGCCTCCGGCCACTGCAAACTCTCCAGATGCATGCACTCCTTTGTGCATCTGGCTTACGTGGGATCTGGGGAATCGAACCCGGATCCTTTGGCTTTGCAGGCAAATGCCTTAACCGCTAAGCCATCCCTCCAGCCCCCATGTGGGGACTCTGGTCAGTGTTGAGGACCTTTGTGGAGTGAGCCTAGGCTTTTGTGTAGCAGGGTCTGGCAGCCTTGATTTAAAGGCGATTTTGGTGCCGGGCTTTCAAGACAGAGTCCCTATCCTCCGGGTTGGTTGGTGGGGAGGATTCACGGTGACTGAATGGTATGTGATCATGGGACCGCCATGGTCAAAGTACCCCGAGGGTCACGGGGGACTTGCCACCAAAGGCCGTGCTTGCCAGAGGTTTGCTCACTGCCTCTAAACCTCCCAGGGGCTTGGATTGTACCTGCTGCACTCCCAGAATACAAATCGGGCTGACTCCCCTACCTGCCTCAGACCCAAGGGTCCCCATGGCCCTCGCCCACTCTGCCTCTCTGATCTCGGTGTCCTGTCCTGCAGGTGTCCTATTACAACCAGGCCACTCCGGGCTTTCTCAACTACGTGACCACCAATGTGGCTGGCCTGTCCTCTGAGCTGTCTACTACCTTCAAGGCTTGTGAGCAGTTCCTGTTGGATAACCGGAACGACCTGGCCCCCAGCCTCCAGACCCTCTAGGCGCACCGGTCCATCCTGCCCCAGGACTCTGTACACAATGCGTGAAACCAAACCGAGACGTTTATTCACCCCGGCTCCTCCAGAAGCCGAGAGCCATGGTCAGATGCCCCCACCTCCACCTCCGCTGGGTGGTCAGTTCCTGCTTACATATCTGGCAGCAAGTTTTTCCAGTACCCCTGAGGTAGCCTGTAATAGATTCGGGTCCTGTCCTGTGCCCTGGCGGCCTGCAGCCCTGCCCGCACAGCCGTGTAACTGCTCTGCGCAAGGCTGTGCTGCACCGTGACGGTGGCCCGAGGAGAGGCTGCCAATAGCTTGGCCACGACTCCTGCCATGCTCTGGCCCAATGGCCCAGCCTGCAGCTGGAAGGACACGGGTTGCCAGAGTCCCTGACACAGCTCTAGCATGTCTGTGAGCATCTGTTCCTGGTAGCCATTGGCCAGCACCTCCTTGGGCCAGCCCAGAGCCACTGTCACGTGGGGAAAGACCTCAGCTACAGCCGTAAGCAGCTCTCTGCCAATCACATGGCCAGGGACTGCAAAACTCCCATGTGAGATTGTGGCCCCCACCCACACAGGCCGGAGGAGATGGCCAAGGGTGGAGAGGTTTGCCAGCACAGCCAGAGATGGCCAGAGGGCTTCGGGTTCCACTATGTTCACGTGGATGCCCCAACGTCCAGGGCGTGTGGCCAGCTGTAACAGGCAGGACTCCAGGGTCAGGGTAGAGCTACCTTGTGCAAGCACAATGGGCACGGGGTCCCCAGCTGCAGTTTGCTGGAGGCCAATGTCCAACAGGATCATGCCTTCTCTATCTGGAAGAGGCAACAGAGTTTGGGGTTCCAGTCATCATGGGATGCCAGGGGTCCTTGTTAAAGTGGGGGATCCTGGGGATAGATGAGGAGGAACTGGCACCTGTCCACTCTGGAATCTACCTGTCCTGGGCTCCAGGTGCTGTGCCTGGCTACCCTCAGACAGACGTGATAAAGTGCTGTCTCGGCTCTTGACTCTCCTTGTCACTCACAAAGGGCCTAGGCCTGCTCTAGTCACACTGTGCTGTGGCTGAGGACGCAAGGCTGCTAGTCTGAGGCCAGGAGCCCCCGCCTGCCCCACTCCACCCTGCCAGTCTGTAGCCATGGTGAGAGACGAGAGCGAGCCACTCAAGCTGGGTGGCTCTAGCTGGGAGCTCTAGAGCTGCAAGCAGACTTACTGGGGATAGCAACGACCGCCGTTCTCACGTTGCCGTGCACTTCGGGAACCAGCCACTCCACCTGCAGGCCATCACCCCCAGCCTGCTGGAGAAGAGGGACCAGGCTGCCGCCCGTGTAGTATGCTTTCTTCCGGGTGCCATTCACTGTGGGTCCCGAAATCGTCAAGGTGAAGGGACCAGTCTTCACAGATCACCTTTCGTATGGCCCCTCACGCCCGTACCCTAGTCTCAGCAACCCATCAGGCAGCCCCTTTTGACAATTAGAAGTCATTGACCCAAGGTCCTATGGCCAGGATGCATGTGAATGGAATCAGAGCTAGCAGGGCCCAAAAGCCTGGTCTCCTTTCTCTCTCCCTGGGGTGGCTTTTTCAGTAGGACTGTGGCATTTTGTTTTGTTTTGTTTGGAGAGAGTCGGGCGGGGGGAGGGACAGATAGAGATGGGCGCCAGCAGCCTCTCAGCCGCTGTGAACAAACTCCAGATGCATGTGCCCCCTTGTGGGCAAGTGCAGCATTGCACCCTTGCATCACTTTTACGTCTGGCTAAACGTGGCACCTGGAGAATCAAATGGGCGTTCTTAGGCTTAGCAGGCAAGCACCTTAACCGCTAAGCCATCTCTCCAGCCCGACTGTGGCGTTTTGATATGACCCTTTGGGATGGCTTAGCTATGGGCACCCCCCAGCTCGGTTAAGGGAACAAGGGGTTTTTGCCCTGTAGCCTCTGGATCATCAATTAGTGGGCCCAAAGGAGGGCTGTGCTCTGAAATACTAGTGTTACCCAAATGTGAGCTTGGCTACAGGGGAAGTGTGTGGGTTTGGAATTGGCTGTGCTCCAAGCTGGGTCCTGTACAGGCTACATGACTATAAATTCCTAAGCCTACATTTCCCTCCCTATAAAACAGAATCCTGGCTTCATGGATGCGTGAGGATTAAAATAGGATAGCATTGTCGGGCTGGCAGGCGACAAGTACGTAGCATGCTTTCCCGTCTCCTATTTCACTCAGGAGTTTTCCTTCCTGTGTCCCTTCCCGCCCTGCTCCAGTGCCCACCTAGGGCTGCCCCAGCGCAGAGCCCAGCCCAGATTGCCCATCTTCCTCCTTACATGCCAGCTGCTTGAACTGAGACAAGACGGGCTCAAACAGGTCATAGTAGACTTGGTGGGCAGCGCTGTTGTCCCGGATGTAGAGGAGATCATCCACTGACACGGGGTCTGAGGCACCCTGCCACAGCGTCAGGCTGTACCTGGACCCGAGAGCTGCCTTAGTGCCTGCCTGGACCTCACAGGACCCTCAGCCCTACTCCAGATGCCAGTAGAGCCCAGGGCTGGAGAATTTGCCCAGCTTCCTCCACCCTTTCTTCCCCGAGCCCATCCCTTCTTAGAGGAAGACTGAAAAGCAGAGTCCTGGAGAAGGGAGCAAGTACCCACTTGGGGTGTCACCCACCCATGGAAGCCTCTCTCAGGAAGTAGAAAGCCCACAGCCAGAGGTACGTAAGCCAAAGGCAGGGTGTTGAAGGAGTGAGCAAGAATGGAGCTGTTATAGGTTGATCTCAGCACCCCTCCCACCATGCTTAGCCACAGCGGATATTCAGAGTCCCAGGGTTGGTTGAGAGCCAGTGGGGGCTGACAAGACTCCTGGGGTCTTCACCTCTCCGATTGGCCCAGCAGCCAGCTGAAGTTAGGCCAGGCCGCTCGCACCATGACAGCCCGTACAGGGAAGGTGACCCTCTGGGGCAATGTTCCCACCAGCTCCTGCATGGTCTCCACCATGGTTCGGGTGTATGTGCTGTTGGGCAACAGAGGCACATAGAGAGTGGTCCAACCAGGAGATAGGGTGGCCTTGGGATACTTCTCCTGAACCAGTGCCAGGAATCTGCAGAGAACAGAGACACCGACCTTGGGGAGCCCACAATGACCCCTTTCTCCTGGGCTAATGTCGCAGAGAGCCAGGCGGTGGCTGGACCGGCTGAATCTGCTTGGAGGGGGAGGCAGAGCCGTAAAGAGCAGCTTGTCCGAGCGCTTAACTGTATGCACGCCCTGTGCAGTCAGGGAGGTCTGTGGTCAGGTTCTGACTCTGACCCCGGGGCTGGTCACTGGGCCTGTAATACTCAAAAGACAGCAACCCTCCACTGGGGCAGGGTTTCTAAGCATCTACATGTGAGTCAGACTTCCAGGAGTGCAGATCTTGGCTCTACCACTGAGCTGTGAGTCTCTGAGCTTCCTGTTGTTAAAAAAAACACTCTTTCTCTACCTGTCTATTTCTGTATCTCTCTCTCTCAAATAAATAAATAAATAAATAAATAATAAAATATTAAAAACAAAAAGAAAAGGGCTGGAGAGATGGCTTAGCGGTTAAACGCTTGCCTATGGAGCCTAAGGACCCCGGTTCGAGGCTTGATTCTCCAGGACCCACGTAAGCCAGATGCACAAAGGGGTGCATGCATCTGGAGTTCATTTGCAGTGGCTGGAGGCCCTGGCGCACCTATTCTCTCTCTCTCTCTCTCTACCTGTCTATTTCTGTATCTCTCTCTCTCAAATAAATAAATAATAAAATATTAAAAAAAAAACACAATTTCATGCCAGGCGTGGTGGCGTACACCATTAATTCCAGAACTCGGGAGGCAGAGGTAGGAGGATGGCTGTGAGTCTGAGGTCACCCTGGGTCTACAGAGGGAGTTCCAGGTCAGTCTGGGCTAGAGTGAGATCCTACCTTGTATAAACAAAACAACAACAAAAGTAAAAAGTTCGGGGCTGGAGAAATGGCTTAGTGGTTAAGGTGTATGCCTGCGAAGCCTAAGGATACAGGTTAGATTCTCCAGGTCCCGCGTAAGCCAGATGCACATGGTGGCGCATGCATCTGGAGTTCGTTTGCAATGGCTGGAAGCCCTGGTGCACCCCTTCTCTCTCTCTCCCTCTCTCTCTGTCTCTAATAAATAAATAAATAAAAATTAAAAAATCTTAAAAAAAAAAAGTAAAAAGTTAAAAGCAATTTCATATGAGCCAGGTGTGATGGTGGCTCAAACCTTTAACCCAAGCATTTCTGAGGATCCCTGGTGAGTTTCAGGCCCGCCTGCGCTACAGAGAGTTCCAGATCAGGCTGGGCTACAGTGAGACCCTGCATGCAAAAAAAAAAAAAATTATTTGAAATTTGTCCTGATGTAGATTTCTCTAGCACCACCCTTCCCCGCCTCCATACATACACCCTGATTGCTTAGTAGACGTAGGCAGGCTATTTAACTGTTCTAAGATAGATCGCGTGCTTACAAAATAAAAATGACTAGAAGCTACCTGGGCCTTCTAAGTGTTCGGCTTTATTCTGCAAGTAAAATGTTTGAGACAGTGCTTGGGGCACAATAAACGCTTGGCAAAGCGAGCCTGGGTCACCTGTACTTTCACATCTACAAAATGGGGAGGAAAACAAAAACCACTCCTAACCTGGAGAATTGAATGGACTTTCTTAGGCTTCGAAGGCAGGTGCCTTAACTGGTAAGCGGGCTCTTCAGCCCCTGTTTGTTGTTTTGAAGGAGGGTCTCACTCTAGCCCAGGCTGGCCTGGAATTCACTTTGTAGTCTCAGGGTTAGAGATGAAAGGTGTGCGCCACCGTGCCTGGCAAAAGTCAGGGACATTTCTGGAGGTGGTAGTGGCTATGCAGACTCATTAGAAAAAGAGAGAAAGCTAGGCACAGTGGCACATGCCTTTCATCCCAGCACTTGGGAGGCAGAGGTGGGAGGATCGCCAAGAGTTCGAGGTCACCCTGAGACTACATAGTTAATTCCAGGTCAGCCTGGACCAGAGTGAGACCCTACCTTGCAAAACCAAAACCAAAACCAAACCAAAACAAAAAACAAACAAAAAACCCGCACAGGCAGGGCTGGAGAGATGGCTCAGCAGTTAAAGGCACTTGCTTGCAAAGCCTGTTGGCCCCGGGTTTAGTTCCTCAATACCCACATAAAGCCAGATGCACAGAATGGCACATGCATCACTAGTTTGTTTGCAGTTGCGAGAGGTCCTGGCGCATCCATACACATACACTCTCCCTCTGTCTGTCTGCCTGCCGCTCTGTCTCTCTTTATCAAATAAATAAAATATATATATTTTTTAAATTGGGGCTGCAGAGATGACTTAGCAGTTAAGAACTTGCCTGTGAATCCTAAGGACCCCAGTTCAAGTCTCAATTCCCCAGCACCCACGTAAACCAGATGCACAAGGTGGGGCAGGCATCTGGAGTTTGTTTGCAGAGGCTGGAGGCCCTGGTGTACCCATTCTCCCTCTCTCTCTGTCACTCTCAAATAAATAAATAAATAAATAAAATGAACAAAAAGTTGAAAAATGGTGCTGGAGAGATGGCTCAAGCAGTTAAGGCACTTGCCTGCAAAGCTATAAGACCTGAGTTTGTTTCCCCAGTACCCATGTAAAAGCCAGATGCAAGCTGGGCGTGATGGTGCACGCCTTTAATCCCAGCACTCGGGAGGCAGAGGTAGGAGGATTGCAGTGAGTTCAAGGCCACCCTGAGACTACATAGTTAATTCCAGGTCAGCCTGGACCAGAGTGAGACCCTACCTTGCAAAACCAAAAAAAAAAAAAAAAAAAAGCCAGATGCAAAAAAGTGGCACATGCATCTGCATTTGCAGAAGATGGAAGCCATGGTTTGCCCCTTCTCTCTGACTCGCTCTCTCTCTGATTGCAATAAAAATATTTCTAGGGCTGGAGAGATGGCTTAGCAGTTAAGGCACTTGTCTGCAAAGCCTAAGGACCCATGTTTGACTCTCCATATCCCGTGTAAGCCAGATGCACGAAGGTGAGGCAAGCGCAAGGTTGCACATGCCCACTAGGTGGCGCAGGCACCTGGCGTTTGATCGCAGTGGCCGAGGCCCTGGTGTGCCACTTCTCTCTCTGTCTCACTTTCCAAATGCTTGCGTCTCCCTACACCAGGCCGGTGGCCTCTGCTTCCCTGCAATGGTCAAAGGCAAGCCTGTGTCTGGCTTGACTCTCTCCATGGGAGAGGCACCCTCACACCCCGCCACCATCTAGTCTCTATCTTTCCACTCTCTCCCAACCCCCGATCCCTCCCCCACCTCCTCTTCCTGTCCAGAAAATCATGTCTTATGGCTCCCTGGCCCTCACTCCCTTCTCACAGGCATCAAACTGGATTTCAAGAGTATATATATATATATATTTTGGTTTTTCGAGGTAGGGTCTCACTCTAGCTCAGGCTGACCTGGAATTCACTATGTATTCTCAGGGTGGCCTCGAACTCCCGGAGATCCTCCTACCTCTGCCTCCCGAGGGCTGGGATTAAAGGCGTGCGCCACCATTGCTGTTTTGGAAAAAAAAAAAAGCAAAAAAAGCAAACCCACAAAGAAAGGGATTGAAGTCATTTGCAAAGGTTTACATGTGGGACTGGCTAATGCAATACTGGTCCCTGGAGGTCTCCTTCCATGCTCCATGCTGATGGAGTTAAACTGGGCAGAGGGGCCCAACACTCACTGTGTGGCATTGACCTCAATTGAGATGGGCACATTGGGGCCACGCAGGATGTCAGCGTTGATCCACACAGGCCTCCGGACCCTGCCTGCCTCTGTCAACTGCCGCAGGAGGTCCAGGGAGGGGCCCACAGCCTTGATACTCTTGAAATCCAGTTTGATGCCTGTGAGAAGGGAGTGAGGGCCAGGGAGCCATAAGACATGATTTTCTGGACAGGAAGAGGAGGTGGGGGAGGGATCGGGGGTTGGGAGAGAGTGGAAAGATAGGGACTAGATGGTGGCAGGGTGTGAGGGTGCCTTTCCCATGGAGAGAGTCAAGCCAGACACAGGCTTGCCTTTGACCATTGGGGGAAGCAGAGGCCACCAGCCTGGTGGTGTAGGGAGATGCAAGCATTTGGTTAAAAAAAATAAAATAAAAAGCCGGGCGTGGTGGTGCATGCCTTTAATCCCAGCACTGAGGAGGCAGAGAGGTAGGAGGATCGCCATGAGTTCAAGGCCACCCTGAGAATAAAGAGTCAATTCCAGGTCAGCTTGAACTAGAGAGAGACCCTGCCTCGAAAAACAAAACAAGCCGGGCGTGGTGGCGCACACCTTTAATCCCAGCACTCAGGGAGGCAGAGGTAGGAGAATCGCCATGAGTTCAAGGCCACCCTGAGACTACACAGGGAATCAGTCCAGGTCAGCCTGAGCTAGAAGACCCTACCTTGAAAAACCAAAAAAAAAAAAAAAAAAAAACAAACAAACAAACAAACAAACAAACAAACAAACAAAAAGCCAAGCAAGCAGGCGGGAGAGATGGCTTAGTGGTTAAGGCATTTGCCTGCAAAGCCAAAGGACCTCGTTCGATTCCCCAGGACCCACGTGAGCCACAGGTGCACAAGGTGGCACATGCGTCTGGAGTTTGTTTGCGGTGGCTGGAGGACCATGGGGAGCAATGGAAGAGACCTTTTGGAAAAGATCCCTTGGCTGTATGTGGCAACTGTCAAGGCTGAGTGAGGAAGGCAGTCCACGGGAGAGATGATGCGGCCGGGACCAGGGTTGGAGTTGGCAGGTGAGGATGAGGGAGAAGGTAGTGTTAGGGTGACGGCAACTACAGCCAGGAAGGTATGTGGAGGGAGGGCTTTGGCTTTTGAGCACATTGTATCCAGTTCCGGGGATCCGCGGGGGGACACTGTGATCCTGTCTGTACCTTTCCATTTCCTCTTTCATGTCTCGCACCCCCCATGTGTCCCAGAGAGAAAACGCTTGGATTTCATTTTCTCACCTCACTTAGCCCTCTCTGAGCCTGGGTGGTAGAGCAGAGCCTGGCCTGATCCTGTCCTAGAGGGATCCCCAGCCAAGGACAGTGGGCTGGACAGAGGGTCCTTACCTTTCTGGGAAGAGGCCAGCACGGCCTCCAGCCACTGCTGCAGAGTGTTGTTGCTGTAGATGTCTGGGGGATGAGCCATAATGGGGACTCCTGTCTCGTTGGCTGTGTTGAGCCCTTCTACAGTGACATCTGCCTCCAGGGCCGTGGCATTGCCTATTTAAGAGGCAGAACTCAATTAAAAAAACAATGAGGGCTGGAGACATGGCTTAGCGGTTAAGCGCTTGCCTGTGAAGCCTAAGGACCCTGGTTCGAGGCTCCAGTCCCCAGGACCCACATAAGCCAGATACACAAGTCTGGAGTTCGTTTGCAGTGGCTTTCTCTCTCTCAAATAAATCTATAAAAATAAAATTAAAATTAAAAAAAAAAAGAGCCAGGCGCGGTTTTGCACACCTGTTATAGATCACTTGGGAGGCAGAGGTAGGAGGATTGCTGCGAGTTTGAGGCCACCCTGAGACTACATAGTGAATTCCAGGTCAGCCTGGGCTGGAGGGAGACCCTCCCTTGAAAAACCCAAAAGAAAAAAAAAAAAAGGCTGGGGAAATAGCCTAGCAGTTAAGGAGCTTGCCTGTGAAGCCTAAGGACACTGGTTTGATTCCCCAGGACCCACATAAGCCAGCTGCACAAGGTGGCGCATGCATCTGGAGTTTGTTTGCAGTGGCTGAAGGACCTGGCGTGCCCATTCTCTCTCTATCCTTTTCTCTATCTGCCTCTTTCTCTCTCAAATTAATAAATAAATTCAAAACAAAACAAAAAAAATCACCACCACTATCAACAACAACAATAAAAAATCCAGAAGGCTGAAAGCGTGGTTGAGGGTGATCACTACAATGTAGCTGGCAGTCCCCCTATCTCACAGACATATTGGTAGTTTCCAATGGTTTTGCAACTAATGAATAGTGATGTCATATTTTTCTGTTTCTCTGTTTTTGGTTTTTTTTTTCAAAGTAGAGTCTTGCTCTAGCCCTGGCTGATTTGGAATTCACTATGTAGTGTCAAGGTGGCCTCAAACTCACGGCAATCCTCCTACCTCTGCTTCCAGAGTGCTGGGATTAAAGGCATGCACCACCATGCCTGATCTGTTTTTTAAAAATTATTATTATTATTGCCGGGCGTGGTGGCGCACGCTTTTAATCCCAGCACTTGGGAGGCAGAGGTAGGTGGATCTCCGTGAGTTCGAGGCCAACTGAGACTACATAGTGAATTCCAGGTCAGCCTGAGCTAGAGTGAGACCAAAAAAAAAAAATTATTATTATTATTATTATTTAGTTTTTTCGAGGTGGGTTCTTGCTCTAGCCCAAGCTGACCTGGAGCTCACTCTGTAGTCCCAGACTGGCCTTGAACTCATGATGATCCTCCTACCTCTGCCTCCCAAGTGCTGGGATTGAAGGCCACTGCCATATCTGGCTCAAAAATTGTTATTATTATTATTATTATTATTATTATTATTATTATAACTGTGAGTGTGTGTGTGTGTGGTTTTCTGAGGTAGCGTCTCAATCTGGTCCAGGCTGACCTGGAATTAACTATGTAGTCTAAGGGTGGCCTTGAACTCTACCTCTGCTTCCTGAGTGCTAGGATTAGAGGTGTGTGCCACCACGCCTGGCCCTAAAAATGATTATTTTTGATCTCTACATGTAGAATGAGTCAGGACCATTTTAAAGCCACTTTGTGCATCTGGCTTTATGTGGGTACTGGGGGAATTGAGCCCAGGCCATCAGGCTTTGCAAGCAAGTGCTTTTAACCACCGAGCCATCTCTCCAGCCCAAGTTACTGTCCAGAACAGTGTTTCTGGTTCATGTTCCCAGATGAAGTCCACAGGCCGTCCATCTCATTGCATCCTCACCAGCACCCATCAGTTTTTTGTTTTTTTTTTTTAATTTTTAAACTTCACACAGTTAACTCGGGTGGACATCCCATCTCTGCCTTTGGGGGTTAAAGTCTAGATGGGATTCAGACTTTGGCCCCAACTTGATAAATTTTCATTCGTGTGTGTGTGTGTGTGTGTGCGCGCGCGCGCGCACGCCAAGATCTCTTGCTACTTTAGCCACTTTAAATAGGTGGTCCAACTTTAAATAGGTGGCCGAGGAATTAAAACTGGGCCAGCAGGCTTTTTAAGTGAGCACCTTTAATCGCTATGCCATCTCCCCAGCCCCTACCCCCAATTTTAATATTTTTAAAAATTATTTATTTATTTATTTGAGAGAGAGAGATACAGAAATAGGCAGGTAGAGAGAGAATGGGTGCGCCAGGGCCTCCAGCCACTGCAAACGAACTCCAGATGCATGCACCCCCCCTTGTGCATCTGGCTTACGTGGGTCCTGGAGAATCGAGCCTCGAACCGGGGTCCTTAGGCTTCATAGGCAAGCGTTTAACCGCTAAGCCATCTCTCCAGCCCCCTACCCCCAATTTTAATTGGGTGCTTGCATCACCCTGAAACTTTCAAATTTTAGGTATTATTTGTTTATTTATTTGCATAAGAGAGAGAGAGAGAGGGAACACGCATGCACGCACAGTGTCTCTCTTCATTGCAAACGAACTCTGGTCAGCAGTGTACAAGCAAGTGCCTCTTCTAATCCCCTCCCATTACCCTTGTGTCCCATCCCCTTCCCTCTCTCCAATGAACCCCTTCTTCTTTCTTTTTTTTTTTCAAAACTTTTTTTTTAGTATTTTTTTTTTATTTAAAAAAAATTTTTTTTTTTTTTGCAAGGTAGGGTCTCACTCTGGTCCAGGCTGACCTGGAATTAACTATGTAGTCTCAGGGTGGCCTCGAACTCTCAGTGATCCTCCTACCTCTGCCTCCCGAGTGCTGGGACTAAAGGCGTGCGCCACCACGCCCGGCTTTAAAATTTTTTATTTATTTTTGGAGAGAGAGACAGAGAGAGACAGTCAGAGAGGGAGAAGGAGACAGATAGAGATGGGCGCGCCTGCAGTCTCTCAGCTGCTGTGAACGAAATCCAGATGTGTGCGCCCCCTTGTGGCCAAGTGCAGCATTGCGCCCTTGTGTCACTTTGCATCTGGCTAAACGTGGGACCTGGAGATTGGAACCGCTGGAGATTGGAACCAGCGTTCTTAGGCTTAGGAGGCAGGCGCCTTAACCGCTAAGTCATCTCTCCAGCCCTAGTATTTTATTTTTATTTATTTATTTGAGAGCATGAAAGAGGCAGAGAGAGAGAGAGAGAGGGACAGAATGGGCGCACCAGGGCCTCCAGCCACTGCAAACGAACTCCAGATGCATGTGCCCCTTGTGCATCTGGCTAACGTGGGTCCTGGGGAATTGAACTTGGGTTCTCTGGCTTTGCAGGCAAAAGCCTTAACTGCTAAGCCATCCCTCCAGCCCTCTATCTACCTTTTTCTAAGACAGGGTCAAGACTGGCTGACCACTTAAGGCACTTACCTGTGAAGCCAAACGCACAATGTGGCACATGTGTTTGGAGTTTGTTTGCAGTGGCTGGAAGCCCTGGCGCGCCCATTCTCTCTCTCTCTCTCTCATCTCTTTCTCTCAAATAAAAATAACAATAAGAGCTGGAGAAATGGCTTAGTGGTTAAGGCATTTGCCTACGAAGCCAAAGGACCCAGGTTCTATTCCCTAGGACCCACATGCATCTGGAGTTTGTTTGCAGTGGCTAGAAGCCCTGGCATGCCCATTCTTTCTCTGTCTGTCTCTCCTCTATCTCTTTCTCTATCTCTGCTTGCAAACAAATAAATAAATTTTAAAAAATAACAATAAAATATTTTTAAAAAAATCATTTCCTTGAATCTGCAATTGCCAATTTCTTCGGTTCCTTTGCAGATACGTACCCAGGGCTTGGGGTTCCAGAAAGCACCACCAGATCCCCAACTCCCACCCCTTCCCCATTACAGTCTGCCAAAGCCTGGGTGGCTGAACTTACTCTTCAGTGCAGCCTCCATCTCCTTCCGGCTGTTGGCGGCATGGTACCAGGTCACCAGCAGGCCATCCTTGGAACCGATGTGGTTCATGCTTAGCAGGTAGTCCAACATGTCAGCATCAGGGCGGCAGAATGCTTCCTGCTCACAGCCTGGAGCCCATCCCAAGATGGTCAGCAGCACCGGCCCCAGCCCCAGCCCCAGCCCAGTGTGTTTATCCCACCACCCACCCTGGTTTCCTATTATGCAGCTACCATGTAACCCAGCAGGCAGACAGTGGGACCAAAGCACCAACACAAGGAACTGGCTAGGCCTGTGGTGCACACCTGCAATGCCAACACTTGGGAAGACAAGGCAGGAGAATTGTCATGAGCTTTAGGCTAGCCTGGGCTACCATCATAAGTTGCTGTCTCAAAAAGAAAGCAGGGGGGGGGTGGGCTGGCGAGATGGCTTAGCGGTTAAGGCGTTTGCCTGCAAAGCCTAAGGACCCCGGTTCGATTCCCCAGGTCCCGCATAAGCCAGATACACGCAGTGGCACACGCATCTGGAGTTTGTCTGCACTGGCTGGAGGCCCTGGCATGCCCATTCTCACTTTCTCTCTATGTCTCTCTCTCCCTCTATCTGTCTCTAATAAAAACAAAATATTAAAAAAAAACCTTTAAAAATGCTGAGCATGGTGTGCCTTTAATCCCAGCACTCAGGAGGCTGAGATAGGAGGATCATCATGAATTTGAGGCCAACCTGGGCTACACAGAGGGAGTTCCAAGTTAGCCAGGGCTAGAGTGAGACTCTCCCTCAAAAAGGGAGGGCACTCATCATGGGAACCCCTTTTCTCTCTCAGGGAGTTTTTCCTCCTGTTTCATTGTGAATAAAACTTTGACAGGAACTGCATGGGCTCCTGAGACCACAGACACCCTGGTTGTTAGCCTGAGGCTGTCAAGAATCAGGGAGCTTTCAGGGTCCATGCGGGAGAGGGGGTGGAAAGAATGTAAGAGCCAAAGGAAGGGTATGACTCCTTACAATGCAACTGTCCAGACAGAAATTGGCCTCAATATCCATGACCTCGCAGTGCCTAGTAATACCTTCACAAGACCCTCATAATAGGAGAAAAAGATGATGACATCAAATTAAAAGAGAGACTAATGGAGAAAGGGAAGGGATATGATGGAGAGTGGAGTTCTGAAGGGGAATGGAGGGAGGGGAGAGAAATATGATGGTTTATTGTCTGTAAGTATAGAAGTTGTCAATAAAAAAAAGAAAAAGAAAAGAATGTCAAAAATTTAGAATTAAAAAAAAAAAAGAGGGCTGGAGAGATGGCTTAGCGGTTAAGGCGCCTGACTGCTAAGCCTAAGAACCGGGTTCCAGTTTCGAGGTCCCACGTTTAGCCAGATGCAAAGTGATGCAAGGGCGCAATGCCGCACTTGCCCACAAGGGGGAGCAAGCATCTGGATTTCGTTCACAGCTGCTGAGAGACTGCTGGCATGCCCATTCTCTGTCTCCTTCTCCCTCTCTGTCTCTCTCTGTGTCTCTCTCTCAAAAAAAAAAAAGAAAAGAAAAAAGAAAGAAAGAAAGAAAAGAAACAGGGAGCTTAAAGAGAAGGAGACATTTAAGGAGAACCTCAAAGGAGGGGTGTAGGCAGCCGGGCATGGTGGCACACTCCTTTAATCCCAGCACTCGGGAAACAGAGATAGGAGGATCGCCAAGAGTTCGAGGCCAACCTGAGACTACATAGTGAATTCCAGGTCAGCCTGAGCTAGAGCGAGACTCTACCTTGAAAAACAAAAACAAACAAACAAACAAACAAACAAACAAAAAAAGAGGGGTATAAGGCTGGAGAGATGACTTAGCAATTAAGGCGTTTGCCTGCAAAACCAAAGGACTATGTTTGATTCCCCAGGACCCACTTTAGCCAGATGCATAAGGTGGCACATGCATCTAGAGTTTATTTGCAGTGTCTGGAGGCCCTTGTGTGTCCATTCTTTCTCTCAAATAAATAAAAATAAAAATAAACTAAAGAAAGATGGGGGCTGAGGAAATGGCTTAGTGGTTAAGACGTTTGCTTGCAAAGCCAAAAGACCCTGGTTCGACTCTCCAGGACCCACGTAAGCCAGATGCATAAGGGGGTGCATGCGTTTGGAGTTCGTTTGCAGAGGTGGGAGGCCCTGGTGCGTCCATTCTCTCTCCTCTCTCTCTCTTTCTCTCTCTCTATCTGTCTCTTCCTCTTCCTCTCTATCTCTCTCTCAAGTAATAAATAAAATATTTTTTAAAAAAGATGGGTGTACATTTGACAGGAAAGGAAGAATAGGTGATTCTGAAAAACAAAGAATAGCGTGTGTGACAGCTTGGTTGCAGGAAAGAGCATGCTTGCATAAAGGAATGGTCATTAGCCTAACCCAAACGGAACAGAGAAGTGGAGGGTGAGGCTGCAAGAGAGCTGGGATTAGGTCCCAAAACATCTTGATCGCCAATGCAGGAGTTGGGTGTGTGCAGGGCAGTGAGCCAGTGAGGCTGTTCTTAAAAAAAGGAGCAGGGCTGGAGAGATGGCTTAGCAGTCAAGGCGCCTGCCTGCTAAGCCTAAGAACGCTGGTTCCAATCTCCAGGTCCCACGTTTAGCCAGATGCAAAGTGACACAAGGGTGCAATGCCGCACTTGCCCACAAGGGGGTGCACAAATCTGGATTTCATTCGCAGCAGCTGAGACACTGCTGGCGCGCCCATCTCTATCTGTCTTCCTCTCCCTCCCTCTCTGTCTCTCTCTGTGTCTCTCTCCAAAAATAAATAAAATGGGCTGGAGAGATGGCTTAGGGGTTAAGACGCCTGCCTCCTAAGCCTAAGAACGCTGGTTCCAATCTCCAGCAGTTCCAACCTCCAGGTCCCAAGTTTAGCCAGATGCGAAGTGACGCAAGGGCGCAATGCCGCACTTGGCCACAAGGGGGCGCACACATCTGGATTTCGTTCTCAGCAGCTGAGAGACTGCTGCCGCGCCCATCTCTGTCTTCCTCTCTGTCTCTCTCTCTCTCTGTCTCTCTCTGTGTCTTTCTCCAAAAAATAAAATAAATAAATAAATAAATAAATAAATAAAATAATAATTTTAAAAAAAAGGAGCAGCTGGGTGCAGAGAGAGCAGGCTGGTGACAGGCCACTGGGAGCAGGACTGTGCAGGTGCTTGGGAGATCTCTGAGGTTAGGGTGGAAGGCAGAGCCCGAGGCTCAGAACAGGCGCATGACCTGGCATGGTGGAGACTGCTCAAGGTTCCTGGGCGGCTGGAAGAGCCGGTCCCCAAGGAGAAGGTACCGGACCAGCAGATGTGCGGGCAAGTGGGACGTGAAGTAGGGTCAGGCTCCCCACAAAATCCCTCTAGGAGGAGGGCACGGGCTAAGATCTGGTGGCCTTGGACACTGACCAGAAGAAGCCATGGGACCGTGCCCTGTGGATGAAGAAGTCTCTTGGCAGCTCTGGGCTTCGGGTACTGAAGAGCTAAACAAGCTGAGGGTGGGGAGAGAGCTTGGGGTGAGCAATAGAGACTCTGGCAGTCAGGATGGCACAAGGAGGAACTCCTACCTGGCTGTGTGCCCCGATGAAGGAGAAGGCCCAGGATCAGCCCGATGGCTACCATCAGCGCCACACTAGCGCTGCCAGCAAGAGCCCACTTGGTCCGGCTGGCTGAGCACCATTTCCTCCAGGTCATGATGTCCCTCCTTTGGAGACTCTTTCCTCTTCCTGGCTCTTCACGATCCTCGAGGCTCCCTGCAACTGGGATCTGCTGGGACGCAGGAGTCCCCAGCAGTACCTAACCCTTCCCAGGCTTAGTCGCTCCCACAGACCTGGGTGGCTAGAGCTCAAAAGCCTCTCCTCTCCCCTTGCCCTCCTCTTCCTCCTCCCTGCACCCGCCCTGCATTTTAGCAGGCCAAGCAGAAAATCCTGGCACCCTAAAATGACCTTTGAGCCCCGGCAGGAGCAATGGAAGGTGTTGGAGAAAGCCCCTACACCTGCCTAAGAGTCAAAAGCCAGAGATCCAGCTCAGACAGCCTCAGTTTCCCAGACGCATGGAACAAGCACAGGGACCTTTTTTGTTTTTTCAGGGTTTATTTTGCCCCACCGTGAAAGGAAATCAAACAAACCTGGCAACGATCCCTTGACTCTTCTAAACCTAGACCTTTTGCACTGCCCCAGGGACATCATCAGACAAGGGTTGGTGACAAGGACAGATTAGATCTGCCCCAGGGACATGAATTTTCCTTCTATCTGAGATCTTGGCAGATAAATAGGGCTTGGAATAAAGCTGATGGCCTTGGCACGCTGGCCTGTGTAGTGAAACCGCTCCTGGGGCGAGTCTGCGGGCAGGGCTGAGTTTGTCTGCTCATGTAGAAAGAAGGGGATTCTGGGGGCCCCAGGATGGAAGGAAGTTAAAGACGGCCCAAGAACCTCAGCGTCATCTGTAAGGAGTGCACAGGGGAACAGAAGCTTATAAAGGTTCAGAAACCCAGCAGGACATCGGGGGCACTTGGTTAACAGTCACTGGTGAGGAAGCGAACGATTAGCCCAAGGTTTTCATTTTTTTAAAAACTTTATTTTATTTTTATTTATTTATTAGAGACAGAGAGAGGGAGGGAGGGAGAGTGAGAATGGGTGTGCCAGGGCCTCTATCCATTGCAAATGAAATCCAGACGCATGTGCCCCTTGGTGCATCTGGTTAACGTGGGACCTGGAGAATCGAACTAGGATCCTTAGGCTTCACAGGCATGTGCCTTAACCGTTAAGCCATCTCTCCAGCCCAAGGTTTTCATTTTTTAAAAAATGTTAATTTAATTTAATTTATTTATTTGAGACAGAGAGAGGGAAAGAGACAGAGGGAGAGAGAGAATGGGCACGCCAGGGCCTGTAGCCACTGCAAACAAACTCCAGATGCATGCGCCCCCTTGTGCATCTGGCTTACGTGGGACCTGGAGAATCGAACTGGGGTCTTCAGGCTTCATAGGCAAATGCCTTAACTGCTAAGCCATCTCTCCAGCCCCCAAGGTTTTCATTTTTATGCATTCGTTACTAATCATGAAGCTTTTAAAAAATATTTATTTATTGTATTTATCTGAGAGAGAGCGAAAGAGGCAGATAGACAGAGGGAATGGGCACATCAAGGCCTCCAGCCGCTGCAAACGAACTCCAGATGCATGTGCCACCTTGTGCATCTGGCTTTCGTGGCTCCTGGGGAATCGAACCTGGGTCCTTTGGCTTTGCAGGCAAGCGCCTTAACTACTAAGCCATCTCTCCAGCCCTATGAAGTTTATGTTGCAGTAGAAGACATCAAAGCCCCCACAGGTTACTCCTGGTGCCAGGTCTTCTCAGAGTCACATTTGAGCAACTGCCTGGTGACTCTAGTCCCAGCTGTCTGGGTTTATGGCATTTGCTGGTATTTTATTTTCTTTCTTTCTTTCTTTCTTTCTTTCTTTCTTTCTTTTTTTTTTTTTTTTTTTTTTCTTTTTCGAGGAAGGGTCTCACTCTAGCTCAGGTTGACCTGGAGTGAAACCCTACCTCGAAAAACCAAAAAAATTTTAAAAAATTAAAATTAAAATGATGAGCCGGGGCTGGAGACATGGCTTAGTGGATCAGCGCTTGCCTGTGAGGTCTAAGGACCCTGGTTCCAGGCTTGACTCCCAGCTTTCTTGAAACAAAGGGCTCCCTATGTAGAAGGAAGGTCACTGTCAAGTATCAATGCCAGGAAGGGTGGAGTCCAATGAAGCCCATTTCTATATAGCATCTTAGAAAAAACCTATGTCTTGGGATGGAGAGCTGGCTTAGCGGTTAAAGTGCTTGCCTGCAAAGCCAAAGGACCCAGGTTCAATTCCCCAGGACCCACATAAACCAAATGCACAAGGTGGTGCATACATCTGGAGTTCATTTGCAGCTGCTAGAGGCTCTGGCAAGTCCATTTTTTCTCTCTCTCTGCCTCTTTCTTTCTCTCTCAAATAAATAAAAATAAATAAAAAAAATAAATAAATAAAAGAAAAAGTATAAAAAAGAAAAAAAACTGGCTGGGTGTGGTGGCACACACCTTTAATCCCAGCACTCGAGAGGCAGAGGTAGGAGGATCTCTATGAATTCAAGCCCACCCTGAGACTACATAGCGAATTCCAGGTCAGCCCAGATTAGAGGGAGACCCTACCTTGGGGGAAAAAAAGGGGGGAGGGCTGGAGAGATGGCTCAGCGGTTAAGGCACATGCCTGCAAAGCCAAAGGACCCAGGTTCAATTCCCCAGGACCCACGTTAGGCAGATGCATAAGGTGGCGCATGTGTCTGGAGTTTGTTTGCAGTAGCTGGAAGTCCTGGTGCACCCATTCTCTATCTCCCTCTTTCTCTGTCAAATAAATAAATAAATAAAAATAAAATATTTTAAAAAAACCTACGTCTCATCTGAGAATATCCTGAGAGTTACTGACCTGAGTCCAAACAAGGATGTAACTGCACACATAGTTCTTCTCTCACGTTGTCAATGGTGGCTGCATAGTGTATTTCTTTTTTAATTTTATTTTTATTTATTTTTGGAAAGAGACAGAGAGAGGACAGAGAGGGAGAGGAAGACAGACAGAGAATGGGCACGCCAGCAGTCTCTCAGCTGCTGTGAATGAAATCCAGATGCGTGCGCCCCCTTGTGGGCAAGTGCGGCATTGCACCCTTGCATCACTTTGCATCTGGCTAAACGTGGGACCTGGAGATTGGAACCAGTGTTCTTTAGGCTTAGCAGGCAGGCGCCTTAACCTGCTAAGCCATCTCTCCAGCCCTGTATTTCTTTTTTAATTTGAGAGAGACAGAGAGAAGAAGGGGCAGAGAAAGAATGGGCAGGCCAGGGCTTCTCAGCCCCTGTGAATGAACTCCAGACACGTGCGCCCCCTTGTGGGAAAGTGCGGTATTGCGCCCTTGCGTCACTTTGCATATGGCTAAACGTGGGACCTGGAGAATTGAACCAGTGTTCTTAGGCTTGGCAGGCAGGCGCCTTAACCACTAAGCCATCTCTCCAGCCCTGCATAGTGTGTTTTTATTTCATCTTCATGATCTTAGCTATTGCCCATCATGACAACATGGTCTTTAGAACCACAGGGTCCTTATTTGTTTGCTGCAGAATCCAAGTCACACAGTTTTTATTTATTTATTTATTTTATTTATTTATTTATTTTTGGTTTTGCAAGGTAGGGTCTCACTCTGGTCCAGGCTGACATGGAATTAACTATGTAGTCTCAGGGTGGCCTCAAACTCTCAGCGATCCTCCTACCTCTGCCTCCCAAGTGCTGGGATTAAAGGCGTGCGCCACCACGCCTGGCACACAGTTTTTATTTTTATTTTTTGGTTTCTCAAGGTAGGGTCTCACTCTGGCTCAGGCTGACCTGGAATTCACTATGTAGTCTCAGGGTGGCCTCAAACTCACAGCGATCCTCCTACCTCGGAAAACAAAAACAAAAACAAACAAAAGAGAGAGAGAAAGAGAGAGAGAGAATGGGCACAGGAGGGCCTTCAGCCATTATAAATGAACTCCAGATGCTTGTGCCACTTTGTCCATCTGGCTTACGTGGTTCCTGGGGAATCAAACCTGGGTCCTTTGGCTTTGGAGGCAAACACCTTAACCACTAAGCCATCTCTCCAGCCCTTTTAAAATTTTTTATTTATCCATGTTGAGACAGAGAGAATGGGTGCGCCAGGGCATCCAGGCACTGCAAACAAATTCCAGACGCATGTGCCACCATGTGCATCTGGCTTACATGGGTCCTGGGGAATTGAACCTGGTTCTTAGGCTTCACAGGCAAGCACCTTAACCATTAAACTACTTCTCCAGCCCAGGTAGGTACTCTTTACAGTTCTGCT
The DNA here is from genome assembly GCA_036365145.1 of Orientallactaga sibirica. Classification (NCBI taxonomy): domain Eukaryota; kingdom Metazoa; phylum Chordata; class Mammalia; order Rodentia; family Dipodidae; genus Orientallactaga; species Orientallactaga sibirica. The sequence continues at coordinate 3,818,685 of JAEOAD010002279.1, read as the reverse complement.
CCTCTCTTCCCTGTGGCTAGAAGCAGGAACCTTATTGGCTGGGGGAGGTCATGAGATCGTGATGACATCACAAAGACTGTAATCTCAACCCGGACTGGGGAAGCCCAGGTAGGCTGGAGGAATGGCTCTGGCATAGGGCCAGGGTTGGGAGGGGGTGGTCAGCCTCCACGCTCTCCACAAGGCAGTTCCTGCCTTGGTCCCACCCCCTTGGGTCAAAGCCGCGCCCTCTGGCTGTAATTTCATAGTTAGAACTTCATACCTTTGGTTTAAAGCTGGATTTTTGTTGTTGTTGTTGTTGTTACCACGTGGATGGCCCAGGTGGAGGTAACACAACAGACTTTTTACATCTGCTGCTCAGGGATGACAGAAAAAGTTTAAGTATCAGGGCTGGAGAGATGGCTCAGTAGTTAAGGTGCTTGCCTGCAAAGCCTAAGGGTCTAGGTTTGACTCCCCAGAACCCATGTAAACCAGACGCATATGGTGGCACATGAGTCTGGTCTTGGTTTTCAGTGGTTAGAGGCCCTGATGTGTCCATTCTCTCTCTCTCTTCTTTCCCTCTAATAAATAAACATATAAAACAAAGTATTTTAAAAAAGTTTAAGTATCAGATCTTAAGACTCGTGGGTGGGAATATAGGGAAAGTGAGAGGGAAGAGGGGGCAGGAAGACACATGAGGGGGGGTCTCACAGACTGGGGGAAGGGACAACCTGGAACCAGATCTCTTTTTATTTATTTATTTTTTGATTTTTCAAAGTAGGGCTCGCTCTAGCCCAGGCTGACCTGGAACTCACTCGGTAGTCTCAGGGTGGCCTTGAATTCACAGTGATCCTCCTACCTCTGCCTCCCAAGGGCTGGGATTAAAGGTGTGAGCCACCACACCTCACTCCTCTTTCTTTTTTAAATACTTTATTTTATTTTATTTATTATTATTATTTTTTTATTATTTTTTTTTTTTCGAGGTAGGGTCTCACTCTAGCTCAGGCTGACCTGGAATTCACTCTGTAGATTCAGGGTGGCCTTGAACTCATGGCGATCCTCTACCTCTGCCTCCCAAGTGCTGGGATTAAAGGCGTGCGCCACCACGGCTGGCTAAATATTTTATTTTTATTTAATTATTTATTTGAGAGAGAAAGAGAGAGAGAATGGGCCTTCAGCCACTGCAATTGAACTCCAGATGCATGTGCCACCTTGTGCACCTGGGGTACTGGGGAACTGAACCTGGGTCCTTTGGCTTTGTAAGCAAGTGCCTTAATCACTAAGCCATCTCTCTAGCCACTCTTTGTTTTTTAAAATGTTTTTAAAACAATTTTTAATATTTATTTATTTATTTATTTTTGTTTTTTTGAGGCAGGGTTTCACTCTGGTCCAGACTGACCTGGAATTCACTATGTAGTCTCAGGCGATCCTCCTACCTCTGCTACCTGAGTGCTGGGATTAAAGGTGTGCGCCACCACGCCTGGCTTCCAATTTATTTATTTATTTTATGAGAGACAGAGAGAGGGAGAGACAAAGAGTGAGAATGGGCACTCCAGGGCTTCCAGCTACTGCAGACGAACTCCAGATGCATGTGCCACCATGTACATCTGGCTTACGTGGGACCTGGAGAATCGAACCAGGGTCCTTAGGCTTCGCAGGCAAGTGCCTTAACCGCTCAGCCATCTCTCCAGCCCCAGACCACCTCTTTCTCTCAAGTCCTGCGCCTCCCTCTTACTCAGGGAAGGAAGGATGGTGTGATGGACATTTGTGGAGGGCAGGGCACCGCAAGCATCACTGTAGGGTGATTTTCGCTTTGGAGGACAGAGATGCACGCGCAGAGTGGAAAGGCTTTCTGGGCAGGTTTATGCACTAGTGTCAACAGCCGGTTCTAGTGATCTAGCACTCTAAAGCCCAAGAGTCCCCACCATGGCTGGGAGTCAGGAGGGCTGCTTTTCCCGGGATGGGAGAGGGTGGCAGGTGAGAAACAGGAAGCTGTTTGTTTGTTTGTTTTCCACCGGGGGATTCCTAGGAATCTCTGGGTACTATCAGGGGAAATGCAGCTGGAAGAGGATCTGGTTTGTATCCGTCCGCTGCCACTTGATGGGAACTTTACAAAAATTACTTTGTATTCATTTATTTGAGACACAGAGGGAGAGAGAGGGAGAATGGGAGCGCCAGGGCCTCCAGCCACTGCAAACAAACTCCAGACGCATGCACCACCATGTGCATCTGGCTTACGAGGGTCCCGGGGAATCAAACCTGGGTCCTTGGGCTTTGCAGGCAAAAATGCCTTAACCACTAAGCTATCTCTCCAGTCCACAGAAATTACTTCAAACCATTCTGAACTGGCATGTTAGTAAATTAGAAGAATGTTAATTATCTTCAATATATGTCATTCATTCATTCATTCATTCTAAGGATGATTTTGAACTCCCAGTCCTCCCACCTCTATCTCCCAAGTGCTAGGATTAACAGGCAAGTGTAACCGTGCCTGATTAGATTAAGTAAACTTATCTGTCCTTGAATTCAAGGTTCTATCCACTGTCGTTTAAATTTTTTTTTTAATTTTCATTTATTTATTTATTTTGGTTTTTCAAGGTAGGGTTTCGCTCTAGCCCAGGCTGACCTGGAATTCACTATGTCGTCTCAGGGTGGCCTCGAACTCACAGCCATCCTCCTACCTCTGCCTCCCAAATGCTATATTTTAGAGAGAGAGAGATGCCCGGCTTAAAATTTTTTTAAATTTTTATTTATTTATTTATTTTGAACAGACTCCAGATGCATGTTTCTCTTGCCCAGGCTGACCTGGCATTCACTGTTTACATCACGTTTGCCTAAACATGGGACCTGGAGATTCTGCCTCCCAGGTGTTCTTAGGCTTCACAGGCAGGCACCTTAACTGCTAAGCCATCTCTCCAGCCTTTTTTTTTTTTTTTGGTTTTTCAAGGTAGGGTCTCACTCTGGTCCAGGCTGACCTGGAATTAACTATGTAAACTCAGGGGACCTGGAACTCTCAGCGATCCTCCTCCTCTGCCTCCCAGTGCTGGGATTAACTGCGTAAGCCATCTCACCAGCCCGGCTTTTTTTTTTTTTTTTTGATATAGGGTCTCATTCTGGCCCAGGGTTGACCTGGAATTAACTATGTAGTCTCAGGGTGGCCTTGAACTCATGACAATCCTCCTACCTCTGCTGGGATTAAAGGCATGTGCTACCATGCCAGGTGCCTCTTTTTTTAAATTGTTATTTATTTATTTACTTATTAAAGACAGAGAAAAGGGGAGAGAGAGAGAGAGAGAGAATGGGCACAACAGGGCCTCTAGCCACTGCAAATGAATTCCAGACACATGTGCCACCATGTGCATCTGGGTTATGTGGGTACTGGGGAATCGAGCCTCAAACTGGGGTCCTTAGGCTTCAGAGGCAAGCGCTTAACCACTAAGCCATCTCTTCAGCCCTCCTTTTTTGTTTAATACACTATTTCTTTATTTGAGAAACAGATGGAGAGAGAGAGAAAGATAGATAGAGAGAATGATTGCATCTAGCCACTACAAATGAACTCCAGATGTTTGCGCCCAAATGTGCATCTGGCTTACGTGGGTCCTGGGGAATCGAACCTGGTTCCTTAGGCTTCATAGGCAAGTGCCTTAACCACTAAACCATTTCTCCAGTCCAACTAAGATCTATCACCTCTCTCTCTCAGTCTTGCTCACGCTCTGTTTGTGTGTGGTGTGCGCCTGCCTGTATACACAGGTGGGAAGGAAGATCAAGAAGAAATCAGGTCCTTTGTCAAGCAAAAGGAGGAAAAAATATATGAGCACAAAATTAAGTCCAGGCCTTAGGCAAGGGAACTGAACTCAAGGAAGCTAGCATCTTAAATTCTTTAGCTTCAGGCAACATCGCCTCTGGTGCACGCTTCCTGTTTCCCAGGCAGCAGTTTTTGAGCTGATACCAGGTGCTTCACATGCAGGCAGCTCCTGCTGGGTCCCCAGGCCCTGACTGCTCAACCCTACAGCTGCAGGCACAGAGGACTAGAGGTAGCTAGGATGTGCATGTGCACACATACGCACACACACACACACACACACTCGAGGTGGTGGCGGTGCACACCTTTAGTCCCAGCACTTGGGAGGCAGAGGTAGGAGGATTGCCATGAATTCGAGGCCACCCTGAGACGACATAGTGAATTCTGGTTTAGTCTGGGCTAGAGTGAAACCCTACCTCGAAAAACCAAAAAAAGGGCCTGGAGAGATGGCTTAGTGGTTAAAGCACATGCCTACCAAGCCTAAGGACCCAGTTTCAATTCTCCAGGTCCCATGTAAGCCAGATGCACATGGTGGCAACTGTGTCTGGAGTTCATTCGCAGTAGCTGGAGGCCCTGGTGCATCCACTCTCTCTCTCTCTCTGCCTCTTTCTCCCTCTCTCTCTCAAATAAATAAAAATAAACAAATATTCAAAGTGTGAGGACATCTGGAGATGCAGCCTTTTAAAAAAAGGAGAAGGAAAAATAGTTTTTAAAAAACCGTAAGAAGGGCTGGAGGGATGACTTAGCGGTTAAGGCATTTGCCTGCAAAGCCAAAGGACCGAGGTTTGATTCCCCATTCTCTCTCTCTGTCTCTATCTCTCTCTAAAAAAAAAAAACACGTAAGAAGAGATACACATATTCTCTTTTTTAAAAAAGAGCAAAGCAGAGCATGGTGGTGAAAGCCTATAATTTCTGCAGTCAGGAGACTGAGATAGGAAGACTGCTGTGAATTTGAAGCTATCCTGGGCTACAGTGAGTTCCAGGTCAGCCTCTACTACAGTGAGAGTCTGCCTAAAACAAAACAAAGCAAGGGCTGCAGAGATGGCTTAGGGGTTAAGGTACCTGCCTGGTAAGCCTAAGAACGCTGGTTCCAATCTCCAGGTCCCACGTGTAGCCAGATGCAAAGTGACGCAAGGGCGCAATGCTGCACTTGACCACAAGAGGGCGCACGCATCTGGATTTCGTTCACAGCAGCTGAGAGACTGCTGGCACACCCATTCTCTATCTGTCTTCCTCTCCCTCTCTCTCTGTCCCTCTCTGTGTCTCTCTCTCAAAAAAAAAGTCTCTCTCTTGCCATGACCTGATTCCCTCTGTGTCTCCTCCCAGGGGTCCACTCCTGCTTAAGAACATCATGCCTGCAGGTGAGCTGCCCCACAATTCCGGTAGGGAGGGTGACCCAGGAATGGAGTGGGGTGGCAGAGGATGGGGGGCACTCACCCACCATTAGCATGCCTGGCCAGGCAGCTCCAGGTCCCCGTTTCCGTGGCCGCTCCGTTACTCTCCTGCATGTAGCCTGTCTTACCTTGAACTGGCCGACCGTCAGGAGCCACAGGCAGCTCTGATAAGGTGGCTTGCCGAGTAATTCTGATATGTCTTAAGGGTTTGTCTTTGGCTTGGAACGACCTCTCCCCTCTTTTGTTTTCTTCCTTCCTTCCTTTCTTTCTTTCTTTCTTTTTCTTTCTTTCTTCCTTTCTTTCTTTCTTTCTTTGGTTTTTCGAGGTAAGGTCTCACTCTAGCCCAGGCTGACCTGGAATCCACTCTGTAGTCTCAGGCTGGCCTTGAACTCCCAGTGATCCTCCTACCTCTGCCTCCCGAGTGCTGGGATTAAAGGCGTGTGCCACCACGCCCAGCTTATTTTTTTTTTAATTAACAACTTTCTTAATTATAGACTATAAATCATTAATTTCCCCCACCCGACATCTCCTTCACAAATTTCTCCTCCCTCTTTCAATCAGTCTCTCTTTATTTTTGTTTTATTTTTATTTTTTTTTTTTTTTTCAAGGTAGGGTCTCACTCAGGTCCAGGCTGACCTGGAATTAGCTATGTAGTCTCAGGGTGGCCTTGAACTCCCAGTGATCCTCCTACCTCTGCCTCCCGAGTGCTGGGATTAAAGGCGTGTGCCACCACGCCCAGCTTATTTTTTTTTTAATTAACAACTTTCATAATTATAGACTATAAACCATGGTAATTTCCCCCACCCCGACATTCTCCTTCACAAATCGTATCCCCTCCCTCTTTCAATCAGTCTCTCTTTTATTTTTGTTTTATTTTTATTTTTTTGGTTTTTTCAAGGTAGGGTCTCACTCAGGTCCAGGCTGACCTGGAATTAGCTATGTAGTCTCAGGGTGGCCTCGAACTCTTGGTGATCCTCCTACCTCTGCCTCCCGAGTGCTGGGATTAAAGGCGTGTGCCACCACGCCTGGCTCTCTCTTTTATTTTGATGTCATGATCTTTTCCTCCTATTATGATGGTCTTGTGTAGGTAGTGTCAGGCACTGCAAGGTCATGGATATCCAGCTATTTTGTGTCTGGAGGAGTACGTTGTAAGGAGTCCAACTCTTCCTTTGGCTCTTACATTCTTTCCTCCCTCTCTTGCACAATGGACCCTGTGCCCTGGAAGGTGTGTTTGAGATGTTTCAGGGCTGAGCACTCCTCTGTCACTTCTTCTCAGCACCATGGTGCCTTCTGAGTCATCCCAAGGTCACCACCATCTGAAAAGAGAAGCTTCTCTAATCAAAAGTAAGAGTGGCATTAATATATGGGTGTGAACATTAAGAGAAGTGCTTACGGGGCAGTTTGGTGAGCATAGTATATACATTTAGCCAGACACCAGCAGACGTTACACCCCTAGGGTTCATGACTACCCCTGTTGTAGGTTTTCAGTACTATTTTTATTTTATTTTATTTTATTTTATTTTATTTTATTTTATTTTATTTTATTTTATTTTATTTTATTTTTTGGTTTTTGCAGGGTAGGGTCTCACTCTGGTCCAGGCTGACCCGGAATTCACTATGTAGTCTCAGGGTGGCCTCGAACTCTCAGCGATCCTCCTACCTCTGCCTCCCGAGTGCTGGGATTAAAGGCGTGTGCCACCACGCCTGGCTATTTTTATTTTTGAGAAAGAGTCTTACTACTATGTACCCCAGGCTAACCCTTCAACTCACGGTGTGGCCCAGGCTTGTCTCAAACTTACAATCCTCCTGCCTCAGCCTCCCAAGTGCTGGGGTTACAGGCAAGGTTACACACAGTTTATGACACACCCAGAGCTTTTCTCTAAGCCGGGGTCACTCAGTGAATTGTTGGCAAGAAGTGAGAGGAGTATTTGAGTAAGAGAAGTGGGGGTTGGCAGAGGGTAACGGGAGGTTCCTAGCCAAGGGCGTTGCGTTTGTTTAGGTCTGTAAGGTAACAGGGAAGCAGGGACTGAATAAAGCCACCAAAACCTTCATAAATCACAGCAAGGGCTGGGCGTGGTGGCGCACGCCTTTAATCCCAGCACTCAGGAGGCAGAGATAGGAGGATCACTGTGAGTTCCAGGCCACCGAGACTACAGAGTGAATTCCAGGTCAGCCTGAGCTAGAGACAGACCCTACCTTGGGGAAAAAAAAAAAAGTCACAGCATGGGGCTGTGATCCTAAGGGAAGCAGGGTGCCGTGCAGGCGGGATTTCAGCAGGTGGCCTTGTTCTCTCTCAGGAGTGCTGCAGGAAACTCCCTCAGTCAGCAGTCGGAGAGAAGGAAAGGTGGCTTTGGGAAGCCTCCAGACAGGACATGTCCCTGAGTCCAGGGGCTAGCCTCGTCCTCCATGAAGACCCAGAGACAGCTGAACATCCCATCTCCTATGAGGAACCAGGTACAGGCTCGGGCACCATGCCCAAGGAGGTCCACTCTGGATATGGTCCCTGTTTCTACCCCAAATCCTGGTTTGCTTTCTCTCTCTCTCTCTCTTTTTGGTTTTTCGAGGTAGGGTTTCACTCTGGTCCAGGCTGACCTGGAATTAGCTATGTAGTCTCAGGGTGGCCTCGAACTCACGGCGATCCTCCTACCTCTGCCTCCCGAGTGCTGGGATGAAAGGCGTGAGGCACCACACCCGGCTTCTGGTTTGCTTTCTCATTCTAGCTTTTCATCCAGGTCTGAATCCTGTCCCAGAGGGGGTCCCTGGCCTGATGTCTAATGACACCCCCAGTTCCGATGATGCCAACAGAGCCAGGTCCTGCTCTGTGGAAGCTATCAACCGAGATCCCAGCTACATCTCCAGGTCTGACTCAGCAGGGTTTCTCTGCCCAGCCTCGCAGCCCATCCTGAGCCCGAGCTCTACAGTTCTGAGCTCCGAGAACTGCTCTAAGCCAAGCTCTGAAGAGGACATCCCATTCTCAAACAAGGTTTTTGACTTGGCTCAGAGTAACTCCAATCCTTCCATGCGTGAGTCAAACCCATTTCTAAGGGCTCATTGCAGAGATACCCTGGTCCAGGGCCATAACATCTCTCGGCGGAGCTCACAAGCACTTTTTCCTCCAACCTCACACACTTCCCTGGTCCCTAACTCTAACAAGCTGTTCCGTGTACTCTCAAGAAACAGCTCCAAGCCGTACCTGAGCGTGGTCCCAAACCAAAGCGAGACCGTCACATCCTCTTCATGTAATATCGCCACACCTGTTTCCAGAGAAACCTTGCGAGTGGTCTGGGATGCAAGCACCCAAGGGCCTCCCAATCTGGCTTCAAATAGTCAGTCCAGGCCTGATCCAGGCACGACCAGCCCTCAGGCCTCATGTGCCAGCCTGATTCCTGGCTCCACTGATGACAGCTCCAGCGCCAAGGGACCCAACTCCATTCTCTGTCCATCTTCCTACATGTCATTCTTGATCCTGGACTCCAAGGAGACCCTGAGCACGGGTTCCACCTTAACCACCACTGACACCTCCACCCTGACTCTGAGCAGCCCCCAGGATTATTCCGAGGACAACAGCGTCCGCACCATGCCGCTGGAGGAGGATCTAGGTGAGTGTGGGTGAAGGGGTTGGCCTGTAGGATGCTGGGACCTTTGGCAATACCTTACTCAGTTCTCAGCCCATCCAGAACCCCTGTCTTTCTTTCTGGAGAAATCTTAGGCCTGGCTCCTGAGGCTTAGGTGTGGCTGGAGGAGCAGGCAGGTTCTAAATCATTTCGTTCTCTCTGCTGTTGAATCTTGGGGTTCCCAGCCCTCCCCCGCCCTGTCTGGAGCCTGTAACCTCCCTCTTGACATGCAGGAAGGAAAAGAACCCCCTGCCAGTTTTCTGAGGCTGGAAGTTCTCTAAATCAACATTTGCCGACCAGGGCCTTCAGCCACTGCAAACGAACTCTAGACACATGGGCCATGTGCATCTAGCTTATGTGGGCACTGGGGAATTGAACCTGGGTCCTTAGGCTTGAAGGCAAGCACCTTAACTGCTAAGCCATCTCTCCAGCCCAGGAGCCTTTTTTTGTTTTGTTTTGTTTTTAGTGGAGAACAGTATTTAAAGGCCTAAATCTTGCTGGGTGTGGTAGCGCACACTTGTAATCCCAGCACTCGGAGGGCAGAAGTAGGAGGATCACCATGAGTTCGAGGCCACCCTGAGAATACATAGTGAATTCCAGGTCAGCCTGGGCTAGAGCGACACCCTACCTTGAAACCCCCTCCCCCCCAAAAAACCCAAATCATGGGGCTGGAGAGATGGCTTAGCAGTCTGCGAAGTCTAGGAACCCAGGTTTGGTTAGTGAGTTACATGCATGAGGTGGTACATGCATGTGGAGTTCATTTACAGTGGCAAGAGGCCCTGACATGCCCATTCTCTCTCTCTTATATAGGTGATGATAGATAGATAGATAGATAGATAGATAGATAGATAGATAGATAGATAATAGATAGATAGATAGATAAAAATAAAAAAGCTGGGCTTCAGAGGTGACTTAGCAGTTAAGGTGCTTGCCTGCGAAGCCGAAGGACCCATGTTCAACTCTCCAGATCCCACGTAAGCCAGATGCACAAAGGTGAGGCAAGCACAAGGTCACACATGCCCACTAGATGGTGCACACATCTGGAGTTCGATTGTGATAGCTTAGGCCCTGGCATGCCAATTCTCTCTCCCTCTGTCTGTCTCTCACACTCTAAAGTTAAACTAACTAACTAGCTAAATAAATAAAGAAAGAAAGAAATAAAGAAAGAAAGAACTGAGAACAGAGTTTGCACAGTGGGGCCCAGGGCACCCTTGTTTAGCCCAGAGACCAGACCTCTTTCAGGTGTGTCAGGCAAGAATAGATCTGAGAAGGGGAGTCCAAGAGAAAGAAAGGCAAGAGAGTGCATGTGTGGGGCTGGAGAGATGGCTTAGCGGTTAAGGCACTTGCCTGTGAAGCCAAAGGACCCAGGTTCAATTCCCCAGGACCCACGTAAGCCAGATGTGAAAGGGCACACGTGCATCTGGAGTTCGTTTGCAGTGGCTGGAGACCCTGGCACACTCATTCTCTCCTCTCTCTCTCTCCCTGCCTATTTCTCTCTCAAATAAAGAAAAATAAAATATTTAAAGAAAAAAAAAAAAAAGAGAGAGAGACCTTTGCCTAAGTCCTGAGCCTGAAGCTTGTTGGTTCCAGGATGGATTCCAGTGTGGACAGAGCCAGGGAGCTGGGATAGAGCAGGGACTATAAGGCTGGGAGGTGGACAGGGAGACTGACCAGGCAGGGTTGTGAAGGAGCCAACAAGGTACTGAGGAACATTCCGTGACCTGATGTTCCACTGAGAGAAGCGGAGGAGGTAGACAGGGAACAGATCACAGGCCCCTAAAGCTATGTTTTAGGGAAGGGTGATTTGTGTTTTCCAAGCCCAATCGGTCTGCCGGGGGAGTGAGGCTTGGCGGTGCCCCAGTGAGGGGTGGGGGAGACATGGACTACGGCACCCCAAGCAAACCACGCTCTCCCTCTCCTGCTGAACCTGTGACATGCAGGAACCTCGGAGGATATGACCTTGTGCCTGGTGAAGGTGCTGAAGGAGAAAGGAAACGGCAATAAACCAGCTCCGGTATGTCCAACGCCCTTATCTTTGTCCCTCTGAGACAAGGTCTCCCTTATGAAGCTCTGGATGGCCTGGAACTCCCTGTGCCCCTCTGCGCTACACCCCCATCACGTCCCTCTGCCACAGCACAACACTCCTGGCTCCTTGCATCTCTCCTTTCTCCCTCCGGAGTGTAGGATGTGTGTGCTCCAGCTCCTCTTATAGCAGCCCTCTCACCACTGTATTAAATACTTTGTTTTCTCATTTCTTTTCTTGAGGCAAGCCCAACAGACTGGCCTTTGAGGGAGGGTCTAGCTCACGCTGACCTGGAATTCACTCTGTAGTCTGAGGGTGGCCTTGAACTCAAGGCGATCCTCCTACCTCTGCCTCCCGAGTGCTGGGATGAAAGGTGTGTGTCACCACGCCCGGCTAACAATTTATTTTTATTTATTTATTAGAGACAGAGGGGGAGAGAGAGATAGGGAGTGACACTGGGCATACCAGGGCCTCTAGCCACTGCAAACAAACTTTAGATGCATGCGGCCCCCTTGTGCATCTGGCTTACTTGGGTCCTGGGGAATTGAACCGGGATCCTTTGGCTTTGCAGGCAAACACCTTAACCACTAAGACATCTCTCCAGCCCTTTAAAAAATATTTTTTATATTTATTTGAGAGACAGAAAGAGGCACAGAAAGAGAGGGGGAGGGAGAATGGGCATGCCAGGGCCTCCAGCCACTGCAAACGAATTCTAGATGCATGCGGCCCCCTTGTGCATCTGGCTTACTTGGGTCCTGGGGAATTGAACCGGGATCCTTTGGCTTTGCAGGCAAACACCTTAACCACTAAGACATCTCTCCAGCCCTTTAAAAAAATATTTTTTATATTTATTTGAGAGACAGAAAGAGGCACAGAAAGAGAGGGAGAGGGAGAATGGGCATGCCAGGGCCTCCAGCCACTGCAAACGAATTCTAGATGCACGCGCCCCCTTGTGCATCTGGCTTATGTGGGACCTGGAGAATCGAACCTAGGTCCCTGGGTTTTTCAGGCAAGTTCCTTAACCGCTAAGCCGTCTCTCCAGCCCTGGCCTTTGTGTGTGTGATTTATTTCTTTCTCCCTTCCTTCCTTCCTTCCTTCCTTCCTTCCTTCCTTTCTTTCTTTCTTTCTTTGAGACGGGGGAGGGGAGAGATAGAAAGAGAGAGAATGGGTGCACCACAGCCTCTTAACCACTGGAAACGAACTCCAGACACATGAGCTACCATGGGCATCTGGCTCACGTGGGACCTGGGGAACCGAACTTGGGTCCTTTGGCTTCATAGGTATGTGCCTTAACCACAAAGCCATCCCTCCAGCCCCCCTCCTCTTTTTTTTTTAATATTTTATTATTTATTTATTTGAGAGAGAGAGAGATACAGAAAGAGGCAGGTAGAGAGAGAGAGAGAGAATGGGTGCGCCAGGGCCTCCAGCCACTGCAAATGAACTCCAGATGCATGCACCCCCTTGTGCATCTGGCTTACGTGGGTCCTGGAGAATCAAGCCTCGAACCGGGGTCCTTAGGCTCCACAGGCAAGCATTTAACCACTAAGCCATCTCTCCAGGCCCCCCCTCCTCTTTTTTAATGAGAGAGAAAGAGAGAGATTTGGCTCACCAGGGCCTCCAACCACTGCAGTCAAACTCCAGTCCATGTATGCTTGCATCACTTTGTGTGTCTGGCTTATGTGGGATCTGGAGTCAAACACCGGTTCTTCGACTTCTCAGGCAAGCACCTTAACTGCAAAGTCATCTCTCCAGGCCTGTATTCGATAGATACTTTTGTGTTACTGTGATTGAAATACTTGACAGGAGCAATTTGAAAGGAAAGATTCATGCTGGAGAGATGACTTCGTGGTTAAGGCACTTGCCTACGAAGCCTAAGAACATTTGTTTGACTCTCCATGTCCCACATATAGCCAGATGCACAGTGACCCAAGCACACAATGTCACACATGCCCACAAGGGGGCGCACGCGTCTGGAGTTTGTTCCCAGCGGCTGAAAGGCCCTGGTGCACCCATTCTCTCTCTCTCTCTCTCTACCTCTTTCTCCCTCTCTCTAAAAAAGAAAAAAGAAGGAAAGGTATTTCTGGCTCACAGTTTCAGAGCGTCGCAGTGCATCTGGGCAGAGCAGCTCAGTTCATGAAGTGAGAGGATGTGGCAGAGACAGCTCACATCATGGCAGACCAGGAAGCAGAGACAGTGAGACAGGAAGTGGGCAGAGATAAAGTCCCCCTCCCACCCGGGCTGGAGAGATGGCTTAGTGGTTAAGGCACCTGCCTGCTAAGCCCAAGAACGTCAGTTCCAATCTCCAGGTCCCACGTTTAGCCAGATGCAAAGTGACGCAAGGGCGCAATGCTGCACTTGACCACAAGGGGGCGCACGCATCTGGATTTCGTTTGCAGCAGCTGAGAGGCTGCTGGCGCGCCCATCTCTATGTGTCTTCCTCTCCCTTTCTCTCTCTCTCCAAAAAAAAGACCCCCCCCAAAAGACCTGCCCCAGGGACAGACATCTATCACTCCACTTCCGAAAGGTTTGGCAGCCTCCAAAATAGCACCACCAGCTGGGACTAAACATTCCAAACACGAGCGTGTGGGGGACATTACAAATTCAAATTCAAACCACACACCTCCTCCGTCAAAAGGAGTTTCCCATGAACCAGGAATTTTTGTTATATCTGCACCTTCATGTGCTTGGCATATAGTCCCCAACTTAAAAAAAAATTTTTTCCAGGGCTGGAGAGATGGCTTAGCAGTTAAGGAGCTTGCTTGCGAAGCCTAAGGACCCCATGTTTGACTCTCCAGATCCCACATAAGCCAGACACACAAAGGTGAGGCAAGCGCAAGGTCGCACAGGCCCACTAGGTGGCGCAAGTGTCTGGAGTTCGATTGCAGTGGCTGAGGCCCTGGTGCGCCAGTTCTCTCTCCCTCTCTCTAAAATAAAAAATACTATTTAATTATTTTCAAGGAAAGAGATACAAAGAGAGAGAGAGACACGAGAGAGAATGGGCATGCCAGGATCTCCAGCCACTGCAAACAAACTCCAGATGTGTGCCCGCCCCCTTGTGCATCTGGCTCATGTGGATACTGGGGAATTGAACCTGGGTCCTTAGGCTTCATAGACAAGTACCTTAATAGCTGAGCCATCTCTCTGGCGCTAGTTCTGGACTTTTAAACAACTGAACGCACAGGTGGATGACACTGGATAACGTGTTTCCTCTCTCTCGAGTACCAGAACGTCTCAATCAGTCTTGTTTGTACTAGAAAGCTCAGAGGGGCTGCTAGTGGTGGAACCTCCAGCTGAGGTGTGGAGACCTTCTGTCCACCCATAGTTGACCCTGTAGAAACGTGTCACTTCTCTGGGGTCAATGCTGGGGCTAGATGACTGGGGAGGAGCTGGTTCACCTGCAGGTGCTGGGTGGGTGGTCACCGGGTGCCATATGTGCCACTGCGGAGGGCAGGGCTGGATTCTGTAATATTCTCACTGTGGAGTTCTGCCCTCAAGGTCAAGAGCATTATCACCCTGCAGAAGAACCAGGAGCTGCTGGACATGAAAGAAGAGAAGGAGACGATGATGAAGAAAATGATGGTGCGTGAGCCAATCTGTGGCCCTCGGGTAGGATAGAGTCCAACTGTTGGAGAGATGTGGGAAGGCATGAGGTGGAAGGAGACAAGATAAGAAGGCAGGTCAGCCAGGGCGTGGTGGCACAAGCCTTTGATCCCAGCGCTCGGGAGGCAGAGGTGGGATAGCCATGAGTTCGAGGCCAGCCTGAGACGACATAGTGAATTCCAGGTCAGCCTGTACTAGAGTGAAAAAAAAAAAAAAAAAAAAAAACAAGGGGGAGATGGCTTAGCAGTTAAATGCTTGCCTGTGAAGCCTAAGGACCCTGGTTCAAGGCTCGATTCCCCAGGACCCATGTAAGCCAGATGCAGGAGGGGAGCATGCATCTGAAGCTCGTTTGCAGTGGCTGGAGGCCCTGGCGTGCCCATTCTCTATCTATCTGCCTCTTTCTCTGTCTGTCGCTCTCAAATAAATAAATAAAAATAAACAATTTTTTTAAAACTATAAAAAAACAAAAAAAAAAAAGAAAAACCAAGAAGAAGAAGGAGGAGGAGGAGGAGGCAGGTCACCCGGGTTTGAGGCTTAGTTCCATCTACCTGTAAAGTGCCCTACCTGTCCAGCGGAAGTGTGGGCAAGTTATTTCCCTTCCTCAAGCCTCACTCTACCCATAACTATGCTTGGGTTTTAGCTTGTGGAAAGATACAACCCAGGAGTTAGGTTACTTCACTGTAAAGCTGATGCACCCAGGAGCAGTCACGCATAACGGATTCTTCCCCCAGAAATGGCTCCTTGTGGGCAACTTCCACGCATGCCCTCATGTCTTTGCTGCTCCTCTCACTTCTCCACTGAAATAGCTGATCATCGCAGAGGCTTACAAAATTATATTTGAGGCTGTGGCCCTTAAAGAGAGAGAGGGAGAGAGAGAGAGAGAGAGAGAGAAAAGTTCTAGTCTGTCTTACCTGCGTTTAATGGACATTAATTGAGCACCTGTTTGATGTAGTGATAGATCAAAAGTCAGAAGTAAGGTACTGGAGAGATAGCTCAGCAGTTAAGGTGCTTGCCTGCGAAGCCTCAGGACCCATGTTCAACTCCCCAGATCCCACGTGAACCAGACACACAAGGTGACACATGAGCGTGGTTGCACACGCCCACTAGGTGGCTGCATGCGTCTGGAGATCAATTGCAGTGGCTGGATGTCCTGGCGCACCAATTCTCTCTCTCCCATAAAAATAGCTTAAAAATAAATAAATAAATAAATAAATAAATAAATAAATAAATAAATAGCCGGGCATGGTGGCGCGCGCCTTTAATCCCAGCACTCGGGAGGCAGAGGTAGGAGGATCGCCATGAGTTCAAGGCCACCCTGAGACTACAGAGTGAATTCCAGGTAAGCCTGGGCTAGAGTGAGACCCTACCTCGAAAAACCAAATCAAAAATGAATTAAATAATAAATAATAAATAAAGTGAGAAGTACTTAGAAGGATGTGGCAAAGTTTACCTGGACAGCTTTCAAGGGCTCTGCACAGTGCTTTTTGGGGTAGACCAGTTCTGTGATTTAAATATGCCCCAAGGATGTAGCAGAAATTATTCGTGCTGAGCCCTCAATGGGTTTGTGCAGTAGACTTTTTTTTTCCTGGTTTTTCAAGGTATGGTCTGACTCTGGTCCAGGATGACGTGGAATTCACTCTGTAGTCTCAGGGTGGCCTCGAACTCACGGCGATCCTCCTACCTCTGCCTCCCGAGCGCTGGGATTAAAGGCGTGCGCCACCACACTGGGCTGCACTAGACTTTGAACGGAGAGCTCTGATTGGGGCTGAGCAGTGAGCTGGCTCCTCATTCTGGCTAATGTGGGAGTGTGCCTGGCTTGGGAGGCTGTGTGGTCTGTAGTACAGTCAGCCACAGCTGGCCTCTCATCCACTCTCCATGGTCCCTGTCCCCCCTCAGAGGCAGATTCAGGAGGAACCGTTGGATTCTCTCTCCAGCTCTGTCCGCCAACAGGCCATGGAGACCCTGACCCAGCTGAGGTGTCCCCCGCTCCTCTCTTCTCTAAGGCTCTACCATGTTCCCTATCGTCCACTCTAAGCTCCCGTCTCTCCCCTGCCCAGTCCCCCATGGGTCTTGTGTCATTTCCACACCCACTCCCCTGGTCTCTGGTCCCTGGTCCCATGTCCCATCACATCTTGTCCTCTTGTGGACCTGATCTCAGGCCGTATAGCCAAGCTGGGTGTCACTTCCCACCTCGAGCTTGCTCTCACTCCATGCCTCTTCCTCAGTCACATCCAACCCCTCCTGGGGGTGCGGGAGAGGGCCGAGCTGGTGCACATATGTGTGCAGAGCGTGTTCTCGCTGCCCTCCGTGCAAGCCATGGCGGAGAAAGACGAGGCCAGAGCAGACAACCTCCAGGTAAGACAGGCCCTCTTTGTGGGTTCAGGCTGTGGGGTCACCTCTCAGGGGACACCTCACAGGGAAGAGAAAGAACCTTCTAGAAATGGGTAGTCCGCACCAGCCCACTCTCCTTGGCTGTGTGGCCTGGAGCCAACACCTGTGTTGTTGATCACCTGTGTTGTGTTGTCCTGAGACACGCTAACTCTGGTGGAGAGCGAGCCATCGCAGCAATGGCTCCGTGGGAGAGCCCCGTTTACTTGTGATCCTTTGCCCTGTGTCAGGGAAGTGGGCAGATGTTGTATGGGCATAGTAGGCGGCCAATATTGAAGGAATGAAGCCTGAGCTGTGCAGAGAAGAGCCAAGAGCTGGGGCAGAGACAAGGAGGAACACAGCCTCAAAGGTTTGGTGGGAGCATCTTCAATCCTCGGCCAGGTCATTTGGCAGGTTCCAGCGACGGGGGCCTGTAGCGTAGGACACAGGGAGAGCTAGGGTCAGGCTGATAAGGGAGAGGGGTTCCAGCTGTGCAGTCAGCAGTTGCTAACTTCATCCCTCTCCGCTCCATCCTCACGTAGTAGTCATGCCGCAGGGTGAGTGCTGGTGGTCAGTGTTGTGAGCAAAAGTATGGGGTCCTGGGGCTGGAGAGATGACTTAGCGATTAAGGAGTTTGCTTGCAAAGCCAAAGGATCCCGGGTTGATTCTCCAGGACCCACGTAAGCCAGATTCACAAGGGGGTACATGCGTCTGGAGTTCATATGCAGTGGCTGGAGGCCCATTCTCTCTCCATCTTTCGCTCTCTCTCTCTCTCTCAAAAAAAAAAAAAAAAGCATGGGGTACTGCTGGGTGTGGTGGCATATGCCTTTAATTCTAGCCCTTGGGAGGCGGAGGTAGGAGGATTGCTGTGAGTTCAAGGCCACCCTGAGAATACATCGTGAATTCCAGGTCAGCCTGGAGAAACCTACCTCGAGAAACCAAAATAAATAAATAAAAATAAATAAATAAAGGAGAGAGAGAGGGAGGGAGAGATGGCTGAGTGGTTAAGGCACTTGCTTGCATAGTCAAAGGACCCAGGTTCCATTCCCCAGGACCCACATAAAGCTAAGATGCACAAGGTGGCACATACGTCTGGAGTTCCTTTGCAGTTCCTTTGCAGTTTCAAATAAGTAAATAAAAATAAAATAAAAGGCCGGGTGTGATGGCGTACACCTTTAATCACTCAGGAGGCAGAGGTGGGAGGATGGCCGTGAGTTCGAGGCCACCCTGAGACTACGTCATGAATTCCAGGTCAGCCTGAGTTAGAGCGAGACCGTACCTTGAAAAACAAAAACAAAAACAAAATAAAACAAAAAGTATGGGGTACTTTAATGAGCCTAGAATGGGGGTCATGGCCTAGGGAGGGCCTGGAGTCATGAATCTCGAGGTGGGGACTTAAAAGAAGAGCTGATTATGTGGGAGGGGGTGGCAATAGGGGACTGTGGACAGGCCGTAGGTTGACTCCATGGGTGACATGGAGGAAGTGTGAGACAGAATCTCCGGGAGCAAGTTGCAGAGTAGTGGGGATGTGGAGGGGTGGGGGGGGGTCAGACCACTGGGACAGGCAGCATGAGGGTTCTGGAAATCTTGTAGGTGGTACCCCAGAGAGAAAGAGCAGACAAGCCCTCTTGTAGTTACAAGTACTGCCAGCAGAGGGCAGTGCAACCCAACGAGCAAGAGCAGTGGGCGGGAAGGAGGATATAGTCGGCAGAGAGGTTTGCATGGTGTTGTGGTGTGCAGACCACCTGATAGCTTTGAGGAACCAGCAGGAGAACAGAAGGCAAAGAGAGAGATACAGAACTAGGCAGGTAGAGAGAGAGGGAGAATGGGCACACCAGGGCCTCCAGCCACTGCAAATGAACTCCAGATGCGTGCGCCCCCCTTGTGCATCTGGCTTACGTGGGTCCTGGGGAGTTGAACCTGCGTCCTTTGGCTCTGCAGGCAAGCTCCTCAACCGCTAAGTCATCTCTCCAGCCTGACAAGGCTTTTCCAGAAGAGCTCAAATCCACCACCCAGTCTCACCTGCACCCATAAAGCATTCCCCCCAACCTTGCCTGCACCCACAAAGCAATTCTAGGACAGTAGTATGGCCAAGTGACACGGGAACAAGAGAGGAGACGGACAGAATCATTCCTTGAGGGAAACCTGGAGGTCTGTTTGGGTCTAGCAGTAGCAGTTCAGCCAAGAACCAGGCTGACCTGGAATTCACTATGTAGTCTCAGACTGGCTTCGAACTCATAGCAGTCCTCCTACCTCAGCCTCCCGAGTGCTGGGATGAAAGGTGCGTGCCACCACACCTGGCTTCCTCTCATTTATTTCTTACAACTTGCAAGTTCCTTGACATGTGACCTCGTACCAGCATCTGTGACTTTTGTAAAATGTGAAGAGCATTCGGTCTAGCTCATGGCAGAATCTCCATAAGCATCAGGAGTTCAGGGACGTTAACCACTAACTTTTACCCCACCTTTTTGTTTTGTTTTGTTTTGTTTTGTTTTTTCGAGGTAGGGTCTTACTCTAGCCCAGGCTGACCTGGAATTCACTCTGTATTCTCAGGGTGGCCTCGAACTCGCAGCGATCCTCCTACCTCTGCCTCCCGAGTGCTGGGATTAAAGGCGTGCGCCACCACGCCTGGTTGCAGAGATGGGGTCAGAAAGTAGCTCTCATGGGTCCACATGTGACCTCTTCCCTGACCCACCCCTGGGCATTGGGTGCGGGGGGGGGGAGAGGTAGGGTACCTGGACGGCAGCTGCTCCAGGATCCCAGCCCCCCAGATGTGTGGTCCTGTCTTTCTGTTGCAGACACTTTATCGACAGACCGTAGATGCCTTGCAGAAACTGCTCAATGCTCTCTTTATTGAAGACCCTACTCCTGCTGGGTTGAAAAGCATCTTAGAGGTACAAGGAGGAGACTGGGGAGGGAGGAGAGGAAGTCCGAGGGAGACAGGAAGATGGGCGAGAGTAGTGGGAGGTGAAGCCGGAAGGAGTGGTTTCACTTTAAGGGTGTCATCCTGGTCCAGCGTGGTACCTCCCTGTCAACTGCATGTGTGGGGTGGGAGGTACTGAGGATTGAACGTAAGTGTGAGCGAAAGCCCTACTGCTGAACTGCTAGGCCTCTTTTTAAATTTTTTTTTTCAAGATTTATTGTTATTTATTTGTTAGAGACAGAGGGAGAGAGAAAGAGAGAGTGGAAGAATGGGCACACCGGGGCCTCTAGCCACTGTGCATATCTGGCTTATGTGGGACCTGGAGAATCGAACCTGGGTCCTTGGGCTTTGCAGGCATGTGCCTTCACCGCTAAGCCATCTCTCCAACACCCTCTTTTTATTTATTTATTTTTTAAAATTTTTATTGACAACTTTTTTAAAAATTTATTTATTTGCATGCAGAGAGAGAGATAGAAGAGAGGCAGACGGAGAATGGGCACACCAGGGCCTGCAGCCACTGCAAACAAACTCCAGATGCATGTGCCCCTTGTGCATCTAGCTTACGTGGGTCCTGGAGAATCGAACTGGGATCCTTTGGCTTCGCAGGCAAACGCCTTAACCACTAAGCCATTTCTCCAGCCCCCTCTTTTTGTTTTTGAGACAAGAGACTCGCCAAGTTGCCTAGGCTGGCCTTGAACTCACTCTGTAGCCCAGGCTGGCCTTGAACTTTCTTTCTCTTTTTAAAAATAATTTTAGGGCTGGAGAGATGGCTTAGGGGTTAAGGCGCCTGCCTCCCAAGCCTAAGAACACTGGTTCCAATCTCCAGCGGTTCCAATCTCCAGGTCCCACGTTTAGCCAGATGCAGTGACGCAAGGGCGCAATGCCGCACTTGACCACAAGGGGGCGCACACATCCGGATTTCGTTTGCAGCAGCTGAGACACTGCTGGCACGCCCATCTCTGTCTTCCTCTCCCTCTCTGTCTTCCTCTCCCTTTCTCTCTGTCTCTCTCCAAAAAAAAAACAATAATAAAAATAATTGTATTTATTTATTTATTCGTTTGAGATAGAAAGACAGAGAAAGCGTGGAGGCGGGGGAGGGAGAGAATGGGCACGCCAGGGCCTCCAGCCACTGCAAATGAACTCCAGAAACACGTGCCACCTTGTGCATCTGGCATACATAGGTCCTGGGAAATCAAACCTGGGTCCTTTGGTTATGCAGGCAAGCGCCTTAAACGCTAAGCCATCTCTCCAGCCCTGGCACCGAACTTTTCAGTCCTCCTGCCTCAGCATCCCAAAGTGGCTGGAGTTACAGACCTGTGACATCTGCCGCTCTACTCTCTGTACAATGCATTTACACACACATGCATGCAGGCACGCGTGTGCGGCTGTCTCATAACTACGTCTGTTGCCTCACCTCTTCTCTCTTCCATGTGAGCACTCTGACCTCTCAACTGTTCTATAACCTTTCACCCGTCCCTTTGGTCTGAGTCCTAGGCTCACCTTGAACTCCGTCCTTGCCTGAGCCTTGTGAACAGGAGGGCCATGGCAAATTGCCTTTCTTTTTTCTTTTTAAATAGTTTATTTATTTATTTATTTATTTATTTATTTATTTATTTATTTATTATTTGAGAGAAAGAGAGATAGAATGGGCATGCCAGGACCTCCAGCCACTGCAGAGGAACTCCAGAAGCATGTGCCACCTTGTGCATCTGGCTTATGCGGGTACTGGGGAATCAAACCTGGGTCCTTAGGCTTCACAGGCAAGTGACTTGACCACTAAGCCATATCTCCAGCCTTCAGATTATCTTTTTTATTTTAATTTTATTTAAAAAAAATTTTTGCCGAGCGTGATGGCGCACGCCTTTAATCCCAGCACTCGGGAGGCAGAGGTAGGAGGATCGCCAAGAGTTCGAGGCCACCCTGAGACTATATAGTTAATTCCAGGTCAGCCTGGACCCAGAGTGAGACCCTACCTCGCAAAACCAAAAAAAAAATTATTATTATTATTTTTAAAATTTATTTTTGGAGAGACACAGAGAGAGAGAGAGAGAGAGAGAGAGGGAGGGAGGGAGAGGAAGACAGAGATGGGCACGCCAGCAGTGTCTCAGCTGCTGTGAACGAAATCCAGATGTGAGCGCCCCCTTGTGGTCAAGTGCGGCATTGCGCCCTTGCGTCACTTTGCATCTGGCTAAACGTGGGACCTGGAGATTGGAACCAGTGTTCTTAGGCTTAGAAGGCAGGCGCCTTAACTG
Organism: Orientallactaga sibirica; assembly: GCA_036365145.1. NCBI lineage: Eukaryota > Metazoa > Chordata > Mammalia > Rodentia > Dipodidae > Orientallactaga > Orientallactaga sibirica. The sequence goes on along the minus strand of JAEOAD010002279.1, from coordinate 3,796,734 downwards.
CAAGCCACCTCTCCAGCCCCTTTTATTTTATTTTTAATTTGAGAGAGACACAGAGAGAGAGAATGGGCGCACCAGCGGCCTCTCAACCACTGTGAATGAACTGACGCGTGCACCCCACGTGCGCATGTGCAGCATTGCATGCTTGTGTCACTTTTACATCAGCTAAACGTGGGACCTGGAGAATGGAATGGGCGTTCTTAGGCTTTGCAGGCAGGCGCCTTAACTGCTAAGCGATCTCTCCAGTTCCAGATTATCTTTTTTTAAAAAAAATTATTTATTTATTTATTTGAGAGAGAAAGAGACACAGAGAGAGAATGGGTGTGCCAGCGTTTCTAACCACTGCAAAAAAACTCCAGACGCATGTGCCACCTAGTACATTTGACTTACATGGGTCCTGGGGAGTAGAACCTGGGTCCTTAGGCTTCGCAGGCAAGCGCCTTAACCACTAAGCCATCTCTCCAGCCTTCAGATTATCTTTTTTAAAAAAAATTTTATTTTAGAGAGAGAGAGAGAGAGAGAGAGAATGGGTGCGCCAGCGTCTCTAACCACTGTAAACAAACTCCAAACACATGTGCCACCTAGTGCATTTGACTTACATGGGTCCTGGGGAATCGAACCTGGGTCCTTAGGCTTCATAGGCAAGCGCCTTAACCGCTAAGCCATCTCTCCAGCCCCGAATAGCTTTCCTGAACCCTTCTGGAGGTTTCTTGGGTTTCACTGGGCTGCCCACCCAGCAGCAGGGGTTCATATCCAATAGTAACAGAGTCTCTCTGTCTGTCTTGTCTCCACAGCCCTTGGGGCCCTGGATGAACTCTGGGAAGGTCCATGAGCGTGCTCGGGCTGTGAACAGCAACGTGTCTGTTCTGAACCACACACTGATGACCCTACCTTTCCTTGTGAGTGTCCCCGAGGGAGTGGCGTGGAAGGGTGGGGGGGGGGACTCTTCTCAGTGCCCAGTTTCCGATGTTGGGGAAGGCCATCGGGGGTGTGCAGACTTCATCCCTGTGTTTGTGACAACGACAGGTGTCCTCGGGTTTCCCAGCACTGGGCCTTCTCCTGGGGAGACTCCTTCTGCGCGTCGGGGATCCCGAGGAGGAGATAGGCCGGGAGGCTCTGGACGGCATCACCATCCTATACACGATTCTGGAGCTCCAGAAACGTATGTCCTGTTCTGCTGGGGCCAGGGAGGGGAAGGTGGGAGTGGGCAGCTGGAGGCAGGTGGCTAGGTGCTGGGGGGACCAGGAGACAACAAGGATCAGATGGGGACTGGGAACTGATGGGGGACTCTCCTCTTCACAGAACCAGGGCCAGAGACACAAACAAACCTTGGTGGTATTTATTTATTTGGCCTTTCTTTCCTCCCCCCTCCCTTTCCCCCTCCCCCTCCCTCCCTCCCTCCCTCCCCCCTCCCCCCTCCCCCCCCCCCCTTAAAAAAGGCGTGCACTGCCACACCCGGCTTTTTGTTTTTTGTTTTTTCAAGTTGGGTCTCACCCTAGCTCAGGCTGACCTGGAATTCCCTACGTAGTCTCAGGGTGGCCTTGAATTCACAGTGATCCTCCTATCTCTGCCTCCCAAGTGCTAGGATTAAAAGCGTGCACCACCATGGCTGGCCTTAATTTTTTTTTTTTTATTTTGAGAGAAGAGAGAGAATGGGACCTGGAGATTTGAACGTGAGTTCTTAGGCTTCACAGGCAAGTGCTTTAGCTGCTAATCCATCTCTCCATCCCCTGTTTTTCATTTTTTGGTTTTTTTGTTTGTTTGTTTGTTTTTCAAGGTAGGGTCTCACTCTCTAGCCCAGGCAGGCTAACCTAGAGTTCACTATGTAGTCTCAGGGTGGCCTTGAACTCATGGCAATCCTCCTACCTCTGCCTCCCGAGTGCTGGGATTAAAGGCGTGCGTGCGTCACTATGCCCCGGCTCTTTTCTGTTCTTTTCTAATTTGAGCCTCTTACTAACCCCAGAGCTTGCTAGTTTTTAAAAAAAACTTTTATTTTTATTTATTTATTTATCAGAGACAGAGAGAGAGAGAGAGAGAGAGAGAGAGGAGAGAGGGAGAGAGGGAGAGAATGGACGCACCAGGGCCTCTAGGCACTGCAAACGAACTCCAGATGCATGCGCCACCATGTGCATCTGGCTTACGTGAGAACTGGAAAATTGAACCAGAGTCCTTAGGACTCACAGGCAAGTGCCTTAACCATGAAGCCATTTCTCCAGCCCCCCCTTTTTTTCCTGGGAATCCCAGCCATTCTCTGGTTTCTTTTCTTTTCCCTCCTTCCGTTCCTCCCTCCCTCCCTCCCTTCCTTCCTTCTTTCTTTCTTTCTTTTTTTGGTTTTTCGAGGTAGGGTCTCACTCTAGCTCAGGCTGACCTGGAATTCACTATGTAGTCTCAGGGTGGCCTTGAACTTGTGGTGATCCTCATGCCTCTGCCTCCTGGTGCTGGGATTAAAGGCATGCGCCACCACGCCCGGCTCATTCTCTGGTTTCTGTTCCCTATAGGACTGTGGGGTTACAGGCATGTGTGTCCATGCCCAACTGTTGATGTGGGCCCCTGGGATTGGATTTGAGCAGTCTCTCGGGCCTTCTCAGGCCCTCGTGCTTGCACAGGAAGTGCTCTCAACTGCTGAACCATCTCTCCAGCCCCGAGCTCCTGTCTTAAAGAATCAAGCCACTCAGTTCCCAAAACTTGGTGTCATGGCTGGTTATCTCACCCCCATTTAGGACCTATAATTATATGACCCCAACTGGATTCTCTAGGTGGGCTTTATGCCCTCCTTCCTTCTCATGGGCAGGGGCTCGTCATACTGTCCTCTCTTCCCTTCTCTTAAAGTAATAAATTCTCTTTAAACTTTTTTTTTTTTGAGAGAGACAGAGAGAGGGCGAGGAAGACAGATAGAGAATGGGCGCGCCAGTAACCTCTTAGCCACTGCAAACGAACTCGAGATGCGTGCGCCCCCTTGTGGGCAAGTGCGGCATTGCGCCCTTGCATCATTTTGCATCTGGTTAATCGTGGGACCTGGAGATTGGAACCAGCATTCTTAGGCTTAGTGGGCAGGAGCCTTAACAGCTAAGCCATCTCTCCAGCCCTAAACTTTTTTTTTAATTTTAATTTTTTTATGAACAACTTTCAAAATTATAGACAATATCCCATGGTAATTCTCTCCCTCCCCCTTTCCCTTTGTAACTCCACTCTCCATTATATCCCCTCCCCCTCTCAATCAGTCTCTCTTTTATTTTGATGGCATCATATTTTCCTCCTATTATGATGGTCTTGTGTAAGTAGTGCCAGGCACTGTGAGGTCATGGATATCCAGGCCATTTTGTTTCTGGAGGAGCGCGTTGTAAGGAGTCCTACCCTTCCTTTAGCTCTTACATTCTTTTTTTTTTTTTTTTTTTTTTTTTTTTTTTTTTCGAGGTAGGGTCTTACTCTGGCCCAGGCTGACCTGGAATTACCTATGTAGTCTCAGGGTGGCCTTGAACTCACAGCGATCCTCTTACCTCTGCCTCCCGAGTGCTGGGATTAAAGGCGTGCGCCACCACGCCCGGCTGGCTCTTACATTCTTTCCACTCCCTTTTCCACAATGGACCCTGAGCCTTGGAAGGTGTGTTTGAGATGTTTCAGTGCTGAGCACTCCTCTGTCCCTTCTTCTCAGCACCATGGTGCCTTCTGAGTCATCCCAAGGTCACCGCCATCTGAAAAGAGAAGCTTCTCTAACTAAAAGTGAGAGTAGCAATAATATATGGGTATGAACATTAAGAGAAGTGCTTACTGGGTATAAAATTAAACAAAACAGTGTCGGTGTATGCATTTACTCCCAGCACTTGGGAGGCAGAGGTAGGAAGATTGCTGTGAGTTTGAGGCCACCCTGACAGTACATAGTGAACTCCAAGTCAGCCGAGGCTAGAGCAAGACCCTGCCTCGAAAATAAATAAATAAATAAATAAAACAATCAACCAAGGGCTAGAGAGATGGCTCAACAGTTAAAGACACTTGCTTGCAAAGCCAGTCAGCCTGGGTTTGATTCCCCAGTACCCATGTAAAGCCAGATGTACAAAGTGCTGCATGTGTCTGCAATTTGTTCAGCAGCAAGGCGCCCTGGAGCACCCATTGTCTTTCTTCTCCCTCTCTTTTTTGCCTCTCTCCAATATATATATATATATGTATATCCATCCAAAGCTGGGTGTGGTGGTGAATGCCTTTAATCCCAGCACTCAGGAGGCAGGGAGGTATGTGGATTCTGGTGAGTTTAAGACCACCTTGGGACCACAAAGTGAGTTTCAACTCAGTCTAGGCTAGAGTGAGACTCTACCAGGAAACAATACGAAAACCAAGCCAAAACAAGAACAACAACAAAAATAAGCCACAGAAAAGTTGTCAGGCCAGGGGTGTATTTTTCTAGCATGTGGCAGGTCCAGGATTCCGTCTCCAGCACTGCCCCCCCCCAAAAAAAAATCAAGAACTATTGCTGGTCTGGAGAGATGGGTTAGCAGTCAAGACGCTCGCCTGCCAAGCCTAAGCACTCATGTTCAAATCTCCAGGTCCCACGTAGTCAGATGCACAGTGACACGTGCATGCAATGTTGCACATGTGCCACAAGGGGGCGCACACCCTGGAGTTCATTCAAAGCTGGCTGAAGGTCCTGGCACACCCATTCTCTCTCTCTCTCTCTCTCTCTCTAAAGTAAAAAATAAAAATAAAACAAACGTTTAGGGCTGGAGAGATGGCCTAGTGGTAAAGGCACCTGCCTGCAATGCCAAAAGACCCAGGTTCAGTTCCCCAAGACCCACATAAGCCAGATGCACAAGGTGGCACATGCATCTGGAGTTTGTCTGCAGTGGCTGGAGGCCCTGGTGCACCCATTCTCTCTCTCTCTTTCTCTCTTTGCCTCTTTCTCTCTTTCTCAAGGAAATAACTAAAAATAAAATATTTAAAAATATTTTTAAAAACAAACCTATTGCTTGCCAGTGTGGCAAAATGAAGCAGATAATGCCATGGGTCAGTAAGGCACAGAGCAACAGGAACTGGTGCACACTGCTAGTGGGAACCCTGCCAGACCCCACTATGGAACTAGTCTAGGGTACCTTGGGAAGGTGAGTCTTTGCCTACTTGTGATCCAGTGATTCCTTTCCTGACGCCTGATAAGTGTGTGGATAAAGTCAAGTGTTCATAGCAGCACTGTTCAGGAGAGCTAGAAGCGGCCCGAATGAACGAATGCCGCTGAGTAGGAAAGGGGCGCGCGCGCGCGCACGCACACACACACACACACACACACACACACACACACACACACACACAGTCCCTCCCAGCACAGAAAACCAAAGTGCACTCAGAATGAATGAGAACAAACGCTGGGTGCACCGGGTGTCGATCCAGACACGAGGGAATACATCGTGAGTCCATTTGTTCCAAATTCAGAAGCGAGGCACTCTGCTAGGGGCTCCAAACCCAGAACAGTGCTTGTTGCACAAGGTGCTGAAAGGAGTGCGTGGAAAGGGGTCTTCTGGGGTGCGGATTCTGTCTCTTGTTGGGGGTCAGCCACTTGGGGATGTTCAGTATGTGAGACTGAACTGTCCTGGTTATGGAGGATGGGTACTTCCTGGACCTGTGTTTAAAGAAAGTTCCAGAGTGGAGCCGGGCGTGGTGGCGCACACCTTTAATCCCAGCACTCGGGGAGGCAGAGGTAGGAGGATCTCAGTGAGTTCGAGGACACCCTGAGACGACAGAGTGAATTCCAGGTTAGCCTGGGCTAGAGCGAGACCCTACCTCGAAAAAACAAAAACCGGGACTGGAGAGATGGCTTAGTGGTTAAGGCACCTTCCTGCTAAGCCTAAGAATGGCAGTTCCAATCTCCAGGTCCCATGTTTAGCCAGATGCAAAGTGACGCAAGGGCGCAATGCCGCACTTGACCACAAGGGGGCGCACACATCTGGAGTTCATTCACAGTGGCTGACAGGCTGCTGGCACACCCATCTCTGTCTGTCTCCCTCTCCCTCTCTCTCTGTCTCTCTCTGTGTTTCTCTCCAAAAGAAAGAAAGAAAGAAAGAAAAGAAAGAAAGAAAGAAAGAAAGAAAGAAAGAAAGAAAGAAAGAAAGAAAGAAAGGGAAAACCAAAAAGAAAGAAACAAAGAAGGAAAGAAAGGCAAGTTCTAGAGGGCTGGAGGGATGGCTTAGTGGTTAAGGCATTTACCAGGTTCAATTCCCCAGGACCCATGTAAACCAGATGCCCAGGGTAGTGCATGCTCCTGGAGTTCATTTACACTGGCTGAAGGCCCTGGCATGCCCATTCTCTCTCTCTCTCTCTCCCAAATAAATAAAATAAAAATTAAGAAAAAGATTGAAAAACAAAAAAGCCTAGATAACAGGACAGGCTTCTGCAGAGAGATCTTTTCTTTCAGGAACTAAGGACAAGGTCGAAACCAACAAGAAAGAGCTGTATGAGAACAACAAACGCTTCCTGGGCTCCTACAACCCCGTCAGCCCGTGCCAGAACATCCTGCGTGTGATTGCGGTGACTCCCTGCTGTGGCCGCCTTGGGCCTCCCAGGGCCAGGAGGGGAGAGGAGGGAAGTGGGCAATACCCCCAGGAAGGCAGTCACAGGGGCACACTTTCCTGCTCTGTGTTCTGGCCCATGGCTTCCTTCCCCTGCTGCTGCCACCCAGTTCCAAGTGCAGGGATCATGCTGCCTTGTCATTATTATTATTATTATCATTATTATTAATTATTATTATTTTTGATTTCTCAAGGTAGGGTCTCACTCTAGCCCAGGCTGACCTGGAATTAACTATGTATTCTCAGGGTGGCCTCGAACTCACAGCAATCCTCCTACCTCTGCCTCCCCAGTGCTGGGATGAAAGGCGTGCACCCCCACGCCCTGCTTATTTTCGGCTTATTATTTTATTTTGTTTCATATTATCATTTTATGTTTGGAAGATGGAGGCTTGCTATGTTGCCCAGGCTGGTCTCAAAGTCCTGAGCTCAAGTGATCCTCCTGCCTCAGACTCTTTTTTTTTTTTTTTTTTTTTAACTTTTTATTTTATCTTTTTTTTTTTTTTTTTTTGGAGAGAGAGAGAGAGAGAGAGAGGAGAGGGAGGGAGGGAGGAAGACAGAGATGGGCGAGCGAGCAGTGTCTCAGATGCTGCGAACGAAATCCAGATGTGCGCGACCCTTGTGGCCAAGTGTGGCATTGCGCCCTTGCGTCACTTTGCATCTGGCTAAACGTGGGACCTGGAGATTGGAACCGCTGGAGATTGGAACCAGTGTTCTTAGGCTTAGGAGGCAGGCGCCTTAACCCCTAAGCCATCTCTCCAGCCCCTCAGACTCTTTTAAAAAAATTATTTATTTATGTGAGAGAGAGTGGCAGGGAGGGAGAACGGGTGTCTCTAGCCACTGCAAATGAACTCCAGACACATGCACCACCATGTGCATATGGCTTACGTGGGACCTACAGAATCTAACCTGGGTCCTTAGGCTTTACGGGCATGCGTCTTACCTGCTAAGCCATCTCTTCAGCCCCCCTCAGCCTTTTTTGTTTGTTTGTTTTTTCAAAGTAAGGTCTCGCTGTAGCCCAGGCTGACCTGGAATTCACTATGTAGTCTCAGGGTGCCCTCGAACTCATGGAGATCCTCCTACTCAGTCTCTTAAGTGCTGGGATTAAAGGCATGTGTCACCACGCCTGGCTTCCTTAGCCTCTTTTTTAAAAAAATATGATTTTAATATATTTTATTTACTTAAGAGAGAGAAAGAGGCAGCGAGAGAGAGGGAGAAAATGGGCACACCAGGGCCTCCAGCCACTGCAAACGAACTCCAGACACATGCTTCCCCTTGTGCATCTGGCTTACGTGGGCCCTGGAGAATCGAACCGGGATCCTTTAGCTTTGCAGGCAAACACCTTAACCGTTAAGCCATCTCTCCAGCGCCCCCCCCCTTTTTTAAAGATTTTTTTTTGTTTAAAGATTTATTTATTTATTTATTAGAGACAGAGAGAGGGAGATTAGAGAAAGTGAGAATGAGCACGCCAGGGCCTCCAACCACTGCAAATGAACTCTAGATGCATGCACTACCTGGAGAATTCAACCTAGATCCTTTTGCTTTGCAGACAAACATAATAACCGCTAAGCCATCTCTTCAGCCCTCAGACTCTTAAAAAAAATTTTTTTTTTTTACTTATTTATTTGAGAAGAGGGAGAGAGGCAGATAAAGAAAGAGAATGGATGGGCCAGGGCCTCTAGCCACTGTGGACGAACTCCTGACGTATGAGCCACTTTGTGCATCTGGCTTACGTGGGTCCTGGGGGAATTGGATTTGTAGCTTGGCCCCAGAGTCCAACGCTCACCCATTAATAGAATACACATGGCCCTAACTGATGACGTGTACCATGTGGTCAGGGGGGATTCTGTGTGGTTTTTGGACTCTGCCAGACTCAGTGGTTTTGAGATGTTCTACATGTCTGTTTCAGGAATTTGGAGACTTCCTGGGCCCCCAGCAGGTGAAGGACCTGTTGCTGGCCACCCTGGAAGGGCTGAAGGGCATTTCAAACCATCAGGGGAAGGACTCTTGGGAGATGATCCAGCTGGCCTCGGAGGTCACGCTCAGCTCGGTGCTGGAGTGGTACCGCCACAGGGCCGTGGAGGTGGTAAGATCTGTTGGAGAGTCTTGGAGTCTGGTCTGGCGTGGGATAGACCCTGACGATGGGGCCCTGGGTGGGGGCTGAGCACTGGGGGCAGGCGGGCACGTGTACCACCCTGGAAAGAGCCCAGATGACTTGGGGGGGGGTTGAGTAGCAGCAAAGAGGGACCGATTCAAAGCTTGGGCACCAGCAGGCTCTGGTGCTCTTCCGTTTTCTCTTTGCTGTACCCTGTCTCCCTTCAAACTTCGATCTGGAGTCTCCTCCTCCTCCCGTCCCCTACCGTGCCCCCATGCCTCCCCCCCCCAGACTTCTCTAATGAGTCTTTTTTCCACTTGCTCATGTCTGATTGCACCTTTCTCTCCACCCCCCGCCGCCCCCCTCCCCCAAATTCCCGGCCAGATTCCAGAAATCATGCAGGCTATATATATGCACTTGAGCCACATCCAGGAACCACGGGCCCGCAACGTGGCCCTACTACCCATCTCTTTCCTGGCCAGCTCCTTCATGACCGAAGTTGTGGTGGCTCTGTTCATGTGCCCCCTACCGCTGGACAGGTACCAAGTAAGGGGACTCCCAGTCTGTTCTCCTTAGAGGGCTGAAGCACCCCAACCTAGGCTGAGCCCCTCCTTCAGCCCGGAGACCCCCCCACCCTCCCCTGACCCCTCTCTCATGGGCTGTGTAAGCACATCCTGGGTTTTGCTGGCCCGTGCTGGGCATCCATATGCATTCTCTTATTCCCAAATCAGTCCCATTCTACAGATGCAGAAGTGAGGCTCGGGAGATGTTTCTTGGCCACTCAGTCATTCACAGAAGGAAGTTGTAAACTCAGGTCTAACTAATTCCAAGCCTACAGCTCTTTCTTTTTAAAATGTATTTATTTATTTGACAGAGAGAGAGAGGGGGGAGAGAGAGAGAGAGAGAGAGAGAGAGAGAATGGGCACACCAGCAGCCTCTCAGCTGCTGTGAACAAACTCCAGATGTGTGTGCTCCCCCTTGTGGGCAAGTGCGGCATTGCGCCCTTGCATCACTTTTGCTTCTGGCTAAACGTGGGACCTGGAGATTTGAATGGTGTTCTTAGGCTTTGCAGGCAGGCGCCTTAACCATTAAGCCATCTCTCCAGCTCGGGACTTAATTTTTTGTGGACTGCTGGAGGGCTAACTCAGGCAAGTGCTTTCCCACTGAACTATAGCTCAGAAGGTTTCTGTTAAAAAAAAAAAAACATTTTGGGCTGGAGAGATGGCTTAGCAGTTAAGGCGCCTGCCTGCTAAGCCTAAGAGCACTGGTTCCAGGTCCCACGTTTAGCCAGATGCAAAGTGACACAAGGGCGCAATGCCACACTTGCCCACAAGGGGGCGCACTCATCTGGAGTTTGTTCACAGCAGCTGAGAGGCTGCTGGCGCCCATTTTCTATCTGTCTTCCTCTCCCTCTCTCTCTGTGTCTCTCTCCAAAAAATTATTTATTTATTTATTTGTTTATTTATTTATTTGACAGAGAAAGAGGGAGAGGGAGAGAGAGAGAAGGGCAGGGGAGAGAATGGGCACGCCAGGGCCTCCAGCCACTGCAAACGAACTGCAGACGCATGTGCCCCCTTGTGCATCTGGCTAACGTGGGTCCTGGGGAATCGAACCTGGGACCTTTGGGCTTCCCAGGCAAATGCCTTAACCGCCAAGCCATCTCTCCACCCCCCCCCCAGAAGGTTTCTTTTCTGGTCCACTAACATTCAGACTCGAGTACCAGGGTCACCCTTGACGACATGGCCACTTGCATGAGACCGAGAGTGGAAGTCCCCTTTCTTTTTGTACCCTCGGTGCCTCAGTTTATCCCTTTGGCCTTGAGAAACTTCCAAGCAAAGCTCCGATGTGAGGGAAGGTGACCCATGGGGTCCCAGGGACCAGAATCTTATGCCCGTTGCATAGGTTTGACTTCCAGACTCTCCATAGACAAGACTCACTGTCCTTGGAAAACCTCAGTCAACTGGCCGTTCCTCCCAGTCCAGATGCCGTGTACCAAGTGGCCATTTTGTACCATAAAGCAATGTTGCCTGGCAACGTAGTTGACATACTACCCTTACCGGGTGGGTTTCCAAGGAAACAGAGCTGGGAAGGTTCAGATGCTCAGGCACTCAGGCGAAAGGGTTTCGTTAACCCTTTAGCTCACTGCCCACTGCCCACCAGTGCCGGCTAGCGCTGCTGCCCTTCCTTCCCGGGAGAAGCTGCCTTCAGTGAGCCCATAGGGTAGTATTCCTTGGGATTCTGTGTCTCAGCTCTCGCTCCTTGGTGTGGAGGAACAAGGCAGGCTTTGAGGACCTTGGATCTGGTCACATCTTGCCTCCCACAGTCCATTAAGCTATCTTATCTTCGAGTGGAGGTTTTCCCCTCCCTGAGCCCCCATGCTGCATCTGTAAAATGGGAATGGCACCCTCTCTCCATAACTTCCAGGGTCTCCCATTCGCGTTCACATCCATACCCCCAGAGATTTGCCTAGTATCTGGCTGCACATGTAGAACTTGTTTAGTAAGCATTGGCTAAAATAATAAATTGCGTGGAGGCCGGGCGTGGTGGCGCCCGCCTTTAATCCCAGCACTTGGGAGGCAGTGGTAGGAGGATCACCGTGAGTTCGAGGCCGTCCTGAGACGACAGAGTGAATTCCAGGTCAGCCTGAGCTACAGTGAAACCCTACCTCGAAAAACAATAAATAAAGAAATAAATACATTGTGTGTAAATAAAGCACCTAGCCTGGGTCCTGGGGAAGTAGAGTTTTTGATCACTGTGAGCCTCTTGTCTCACAGAAGGGTGGGGCAGAGTTCTGGATCATTCCTTGCTGGCATTCCCCATGGATGCCATCGCATTGGCATCTCGCCTCTCTCTAGCCATTTGGGGGTGCAGGTGACTCCTGCTGTAGGCACCACTGGCCTTCCCTCTCCCCACTCAGCAATGGAGGAGAGATGTGGAGGCAGCTGATACTGCGCAAGCCCAGTTGTGATGTCCGGAACCTGCTGGATCTGCTCTTGACCAGCCTGAAGGAAAAACCCTTCACCAAGAAGGGCCGGGGTTCCTTCATACCCCTGGCGGTGAGGACTGGCTCCAGCAGTCACCAGCCTTCCACTTGCCTCCCCTCCTGTCACCCCAACCCCTACTTAGCGTGCCCGTTTGCCAGCTCCCCTTTTAGCAGCGGGTGTGGCATCCATGTCTGCCCCAGGAGCTTGCTCAGACCAGACCTGAGCCAGCAGTGCTGGGGGGAAAGGGCTGGATAATGGAGCACGTTACCTGTCACCCTTTCCTTCCCAGGCAGCCAGTGGCCTGTGTGAACTCCTGTCCATCAACAGCTGTGTGGGCCGCGTGAGGCGCATCTACCCGCAGCTGCTCCTGGCCCTGCTCATTCAGGTCCACTACCACATTAACCTCAACCTGCCTGGCCCGGTGGCTCCTCGCAAGGATGCCAGGAAGGACACGCAGCCTCCTGTGTGGTAGGACCTTCGAGCTCCACACCTGGCAATCCTGGGCAGTAGGGAGGGTCATCCACCCAGCAAGGGCTTTATAAGATTGGGTAGTGACCAAGACCACACAAGCCCCTCTGAGGCAAAGAGGGAAGCTTTCATTCGGGAGAAGCATGAGCTGCCAGGGGCTGACTCTCGAGAGTGGAGTACAGCCCACCTGAGTTTTCAGGGAGTGGGCTTTCTGGGGCTTCTTCAGTTAGGGGAAGATGCAGAAGGGAAAAGAACTCGTTCATTTTAAGTTGAATGGAAAAGTTCCTTTAGGGCTGGAGAGAGCCGGGCGTGGTGGCACACACCTTTAATCCCAGCACTCGGGAGGCAGAGGTAGGAGGATCACCGAGTTTAAGGCCACCCTGAGAATACAGAGTGAATTCCAGGTCAGCCTGGGCTAGAGTGAGACCCTACCTCGAAAACAAAACAAAAAGTTCCTTTAGGGCTGGAGAGATGGCTTAGCGGTTGAGGCACTTGCCTGCAAAGCCAAAGGACTCGGGTTCGATTCTCCAGGACCCATGTAAGCCAGATGCACAAGGGGGTGCACACCTCTGGAGTTCATTTGCAGTGGCTGGAGGCCCTGGTGTGTCCACTCTCTCTCTCTCTTTCTGCCTATTTCTCGCTCTCAAATAAATAAATAAAAATTAAAAAATCTTTTTGGGCTGGAGAAATAGCTTAGTGGTTAAGGTGCGTGCCTGTGAAGCCTACGGACCCAGGTTTGATTCTTCAGGTCCCACGTAAGCCAGATGCACATGGTAGCACATGCATCTGGAGTTCGTTTGTAGTGGCTAGAGGCCCTGGCGTGCCCGTTCTCACTCTCTCTTTCTCTCTCTCTCCCTCTCTCTGTCTCAAATAAATAAGTGAAAATAAAATTTAAAAAATGTTTAAGGGCTGGAGAGATGGCTTAGCAGTTAAGGCGCCTGCCTGCTCAGCCTAAGAACCTGGTTCCAATCTCCAGGTCCCACGTTTAGCCAGATGCAAAGTGACGCAAGGGCGCAATGCCATACTTGCCCACAAGGTGGTGCACACATCTGGAGTTCATTTTCAGTGGCTGGAGGCCCTGGTGCGCCTGTTCTCTCCCCCCTTCCTCTTTCTGTCAAATAAATAAATAAAAATAAAATTGTTTTTTAAAACAAGCTGAAATGGAGTAACTCCCCAAAAGTCCCATTTGCCAGGTGTTCTCAGAGGACCCTGTCATCAGCCACAGCACTCATGATGAGATTGCTAACACCCCCATGCCTTTAAAAAAATATTTTATGGGCTGGAGAGATGGCTTAGCGGCTAAGGCGTCTGCCTCCTAAGCCTAAGAACCTGGTTCCAGTCTCCAGGTCCCACGTTTAGCCAGATGCAAAGTGACGCAAGGGCGCAATGCCGCACTTGCCCACAAGGGGGCGCTCACATCTGGATTTCGTTCACAGCAGCTGAAACACTTCTGGCGCGCCCATTTCTGTCTTCCTCTCCCTCTCTATCTCTCTGTGTCTCTCTCTCCAAATAAATAAAAAATAAAAAAGTTTAAAAAATATTTATTTATTTATTTATTTTATTTATGAGAGAGAGAAAGAGGCAGGCAAGTGTCTTAAGTGCTAAGCCATCTCTCCAGTCACTGGCTGGTTCTTATAGATTAAAGAAATGAAATTTTTTTTTTGTCAGTTTGGTGCTTAGCCTGAAATTGTTTTATGAGTGTTTTACCACTCAGAATGATAAATATTTTCCATGGTCATGTTGCTCTGTTTGCTTTTTTATTTTTCATTTGTTTATTTGACAGAGGGAGAGAGAGAGAGAGAGAAATGGGCACACCAGGGCTTCCAGCCACCACAAACGAATTCCAGACGTGTGCGCCCCCGTGTACATCTGGCTAACGTGGGTGCTGGGGAATTGAACCTGGGTCCTTTGGCTTTGCAGGCAGACACCTTAGGCACTAAGTCATCCCTCCAGCCCCCGTTTTCTTTTTGGGCAAGAGCAAGCTGAGCTATGCGTAGCTGGACTTCTGACTGAAGTCACAGCCCCTTGATGCAAATCCACCCATTAATGCTTTGTACTTTGGGTAATGAATCATACACTTGTTGGCTAGTTTCCTTGCCTATGAAATGGGTAACTGATTCCTGCCAGTCCCCCTTCTCCCATCTCACCCTTACTGAGCCTGCCAGGAGAGACTGGTGGCACTCTTTTTTTTTTCTTCTTGTTTTTTTTTTTTTTTTTTTGAGGTAGGGACTCACTCTAACCCAGGCTGACCTGGAATTCACTATGTAGTCTCAGGGTGGCCTTGAACTCCTACCTCTGCCTCCCAAGTGCTGGGATTAAAGGCGTGCCCCCCATTCTATGCTCTCTCGTGACACTCTTGACTCAGAAAGCTGTTGGGGGCTGGAGAGATGGCTCAGCGGTTAAGGCGCTTGCCTGAGAAGCCTAAGGACCCATGTTCGACTCTCCAGATCCCACATTAGCCAGATGCGCAAAGGTGAGGCAAGCGCAAGGTCGCACATGCCCACTAGGTGGCGCAAGTGTCTGGAGTTCGATTTCAGTGGCTGAGGCCCTGGAACACCCATTCTCTTTCTCTCTCTCTCTAAAAAAAAAAAAAAAAAAAAAAGCTAGTGGGTTCTGGGGAAACTGAGCAGGGGTGCTGCAGCAGGAGGGGGAGGAAGAACACAGGTGAGCCACGCCAAGAGCTGGGGAAGAGCCTGCAGCAAGGAGGGCCCTGCTCAGCTCCGGACTTCAGGAGTCACTAGAAGAAACCCAGAGGATGCACCTTACCCACCGCACAGTGGCAGCTGGGAGGCAGCAAAAGCAGAAGGCTGGTGCCAGACTTGGGGACCAAAGAGCCACACAGTGGTGCCTAGGTGAAGGAAATAAATAGTGCCCCAAAGATGCATCCACCTGGAACCTGTTACTGGCCTGATTTAAACAAAGGCTCTTGAAGGCTATAATAATTATTTTTTAATTTAATTAATTAATTTACTTATCTATTTATTTATTTTGGTTTTTCGAGGTAGGACCTCACTCTGGTCCAGGCTGACCTGGAATTAACTATGTAGTCTCAGGGTGGCCTCGAACTCTTGGCGATCCTCCTACCTCTGCCTCCCGAGGGCTGGGATTAAAGGCATGCGCCACCACGTCCGGCATTAAATTTTATTTCAGACAGACAGAGAGAGAGAGAGAGAGACAGAGAGAATTGGCACACCAGGGCCTCAGCCACTGCAATCAAACTCCAGACACTTGCGCCCCTTAGTGGTCATGTGCGACCTTGTGCTTGCCTCACCTTTGTGCATCTGGCTAATGTGGGATCTGGAAGGTCGAACATGGGTCCTTAGGCTTCACAGGCAAGCGCCTGAATGGCTCAGCCGTCTCTGCAGCATGAAGGCTATAATTGTATTAAGTGTCGAGATGAGCTTGTCCTGGGCTAACTTAAGTGGACCCTGGATCTCACACCAAGATCTTTATGACAAGAGGAGATTCTCAGATATATAGATGGAAGATGGCTTTTTAAACAACTTTTATATTTTTAACTTTTTATTTCTTTGAGAGAGAGGTAGCGAGAAAGAGAGAGGGAGGGAGTGAAAATGGTCATGCCACTGCCTCTTGCTGCTGTAAACCAACTCCAGATGTGTGTGTCATAGTGTTCATCCGGGTTTACTGGGCAATCAAACCCAGGCTAGAAGACTTTGCAAACAAACACCTTGAACCACTGAGCCATCTCCCCAGTTCAAGAATATTTTCATTAGCCGGGCATGGTGGCTCACGCCTTTAATCCCAGCACTTGGGAGGCAGAGGTAGGAGGATCGCCATGAGTTTGAGGCCACCTGAGATTACATAATGAATTCCAGGTTAGCCTGGGCTAAAGTGAGACCTCGAAAAAACAGCATATATTTTTTTAATTTACTTGTGAAGCTGGATGTGATGGCTTACGCCTTTAATCCCAGCACTCGGGAGGCAGAGGTAGGAGGATTGTAGTGAGTTCAAGGCCACCCTGAGATTACATAATGAATTCCAGGTCAACCTGGGCTGGAGTGCGACCTTATTTTGAAAAACCAAAAAAATTTACTTGTGTGTGTGAGAGAGAGGCAGATAGAGAAAGGTCACGCCAGGGCCTCTTACCATTGCAAAAAAACTCAAGATGCATGCGCCACCTTGTGCATCTGGCTTTATGTGCGTACTGGAGAATTGAACCTGGGTCTTTTGGCTTTGCTGGCAGGTGCCTTAATTGCTAAGCCTTCTCTCTAGCCCCACAATGCATTTTTTTTTTTTTTTTGGTGTTTCGAGGTAGGATCTCACTGTAGCTCAGGCTGACCTGGAATTCACTATGTATTCTCAGGGTGGCCTCGAATTCATGGCAATCCTCCTACCTCTGCCTCCTGAGTGCTGGGATTAAAGGCGTGTGCCACCACACCCGGCTCCTCCACAATGCATTTTGATCATAATCATCTCCCATTACTTTCTTTTGACTCCTCTCCCCATTGAACCTCTTTTTCTTTCCAGCTAGTCCTTCTATTTTCTCTCTCTCTTTCTCTCTCTCTCTCTCTTTTGAGGTAGAGTTTCACTCTAGCTCAGGCTGACCTGGAATCACTCTGTAGTCTCAGGGTGGCCTCGAACTCACAGTGATCCTCCTACCTCTGCTTACCGGGTGCTGGGATTAAAGTCGTGCACCACCACGCCTGGCTTTTAGTCCTTCTATTTTGAAGTTTGCTCTAATGAGCAGCAATCAGTGTTTGTTTATTTGTGAGAGATTGAAAGAGGCAGAGAGAGAAAGAGAGGAGGAGAGAATGGGCACACCAGGGCCTCCAGCCACTGCACAGGAACTCCAGACGCATGCTCCCCCTTGTGCATCTGGCTTACGTGGGTCCTGGAGAGTCGAACCAGGATCCTTTGGCTTTGCAGGCAAATGCCTTAACCGCTAAGCCCCCATCAGTGTTTATTTTTATTTATTTATTTTTATTTTTTGGTTAAAAACCTTTTATCTTATTTATTTTTTGGAGAGAGAGAGAGAGAGCGAGAGAGAGAGGAAGACAGAGATGGATGCGCGAGCAGTGTCTTAGCTGCTGCAAACGAAATCCCGATATGCGCGCCCCCTTGTGGCCAAGTGGGGCATTGAGCCCTTGCGTCACTTTGCATCTGGCTAAACCTGGGACCTGGAGATTGGAACCGCCGGAGATTGGAACCAGTGTTCTTAGGGTTAGGAGGCGGGCGCCTTAACCCCTAAGCCATCTCTCCAGCCCTATTTTTTGGTTTTTTTGAGGTAGGGTCTCACTCTGGCCCAGGCTGACCTGTAGTCTCAGGGTGGCCTTGAACTCACAGTGATCCTCCTACCTCTACCTCCCAAGTGCTGAGATTAAAGGTGTGCGCCACCACGCCCGGCCCATCAGCGTTGATTTCAATCAAAGTTTTTATTAACAGTCATGGACTATCCTAACAATGGCTGGTCAGTGATGGACTGAATATATGATGGTGGTTCCCCCAAGTCTGTGGCGGAACCCCATGTGCAGTGGCAACACCATCTAGGGTTGCTAAGCACCTACCATGATGTTCCCATAATGCAATGAGCTCTCAAACCCTTTCTCAGGATGGGTACCACCACTACTCACCATGTTTAACTTGTCCAGAGTGACAGCACTAGGTACCCAGCAGGTGGCAGCACCTTCCAGGCTCCCTGAGCGAATTTGGGACCTTATTTAACATAAAGCCTGAGCCCCAGCCTGGTCACTTTCCAATGTGTGACAACTCTCCAGGGGCCTCCTGGACATGCAGATGGGAGTCACTTCTGAAGGAAGCAAAACCAGAAAGCAACCTGGGCTTGGGCGGGAGACTGAGTGCTCAGGAGAGCAGAGGGCTGTGTTAACAGCTGCCACTAGCCATGGCTTGATGGGGCATGGAGTGACAGTCAGAGACCCACCAGGCCCCGTGAGTAAGGCCCAGGAGAAAACGGGGAGTCAAGAGTCCCACCTTTATAGAGAAGGGTGTTTTGTTTCTGTCGCCACTTTTGCTCTGAAAGGGATGTGTGACTTGTAAAAGCCAGCTCTCATTCACACGCTATCTAACGGAAGCTGGTGGAGAGAGGCCCATGGGGGCCCAGATGGCAGCTGATGACAGGAGAGGCTGTGTGGAGGGCAGCACCAGGTAGACATGAGGCCGTGCCCCCTTGTCTTGGCAGCTGGGTGGTGAAAGTGGTAAAAACCTTGCTGCTGAAGATGGGCTGCTCTTACGAGGCTATGCTTGTGGAAGACCAAGGTGGCTGGGAGCTCATGGGCCAGGCGGAAAACCACCACCGCGGGGTGTCCCTGCTGGCAAGGTGAGGCAAGGGGGTGCCTCGAGTGGGATGGGTGTGTATCTTGGGAGGAGATGGGTACCACCCACAGTGGCAATGGTTCCTGGTGTTCATGGAGCCCTAAGATAGTTTATAAAGCTCCTTTCCTTTCCAAGGTGTGAACGCTCTCTTTTTATTTATTTATTTATTTGACTGAGAGAGAGAATGGGCATGCCACTGCAAATGAACTCCAGGTGCATGCGCCCCCTTGTGCATCTGGCTAACGTGGGTCCTGGGGAATCGAACCTGGGTCCTTTGGCTTCACAGGCAAACGCCTTAACCACTAAGCCATCCCTCCAGCCCCAAGCTGTGAGCTTTTGCTCCTACATCAATACAGATGTGGAGGGAGAGCCCAGTACGTGGGAGTGTTGTCTGAACTTTCAGCTGCTTGCCAGGCAGCTGGAGGATCTGGGACGAGCTGCCATTCCCTGGGCAGTGAGGGGGAAATGCTGGTAAGAGCTGCCTCCGAGGGGCAAAGTTTAAAAAAATGCTTTGAATAGTAAGAGCTCTACACAGGTTTTGACAATGGAGACTGATACCCGAGACAGGCAAGGATTACTAATTTTTTTTTCAAGGTAGGGTCTCGCTCTAGCCCAGGCTGACCTGGAATTCACTATGTTGTCTCAGGCTGGCCTCAAACTCACAACGATCCTCCTACCTCTGCCTCCCAAGTGCTGGGATTAAAGGTGTGTGCCACCACGCCCAGCTTATTTATTTATTTGAATGAGAGAAAGTGGCAGAGAGAGAGAGAATGGGTGCACCAGGGCCTCCAGCCACTGCAAACAAACTCCAGATGCATGCGCCCCCTTGTGCATCTGGCTTACGTGAGCCCTGGGGAATCGAACCAAGGTCCTTTGGCTTTGCAGGCAAGCGCCTTAACCTCTAAGCCATCTCTCCAGTCCCCCAGCTTCTCTCTCTGACTGATATGCTTGGTGCTTTCAGGCTAGTTGCTTTCCCACTCTGGCCTTCACTTTCCCCATCTGTACAATGGCCTCTGAGATCCAACGGGGGTTCCCTGTGGGGCTTGGTGGCTGAGGGGCGGCCCTCCCGCAGGGCCATGGTGCAGTACTCCTGCCAGGAGCTGTGCCGCATCCTCTACCTGCTCGTGCCACTGCTAGAGCGAGGCGATGAGAAGCACAAGATTACTGCCACAGCCTTTTTCGTGGAGGTACTGCTTGGGGCCCTGGGGAGCCTGGTGGAGGGTGGTCCTAGCCCGAGTTCACATCCAAAGTCACCGCTGCTCCCGGAGCACTTGACAGCCTCCTCCAACGCCTTTTCCAGGTGTTTTCATTTCTCCTCCAAGATCAAAGTCCTTTAGGGCTCCCTCCCTTGCCCCCTCCAGCACCCCAGCCCACTCTTCCAGATTCCCCAAGTGTCCCCAGGCAATCACCAACCCGAAACCCACAGATGCAAATATGTAAAACCCCACTCTGGCCTTGAGGAATTCTGGGAGACACAGGGAAGACAGAGGACACTGGTTTTTGTTGTTGTTGTTGTTTGTTCGTTTTTTGTTTTGCTTTTTTCGAGGCAGGGTGCCGCTCTAGCCCAGGCTGACCTGGAATTCACTCTGTATTCTCAGGGTGGCCTCGAACACATGGCGATCCTCCTACCTCTGCCTCCTGAGTGCTGGGATTAAAGGCATGTGCCACCACACCCAGCTGTTTGTTTTTTTATTTAATTATTTTTATTATTTTTTATTTTTTTGGAGAGAGACACAGAGAGAGACAGACAGAGAGAGAGGGAGAGGGAGACAGATAGAGATGGGCGCACCAGCAGTCTCTCAGCTGCTGTGAATGAAATCCAGATGTGTGCGCCCCCTTGTGGGCAAGTGCGGCATTGCGCCCTTGCGTCACTTTGCATCTGGCTAAACGTGGGACCTGGTGATTCGAACCCGGTTCTTAGGCTTAGCAGGCAGGCGCCTTAACCACTAAGCCAACTCTCCAGCCCCGACACTCTGGTTTTTAATACCAGGGTGCCTTATGCTAAGTGTGACTTATGCTAAGTTGGGGGACAGTCCCAGGCAGCCCCAGTTGTGTTTTATTTTTCCAAATTATTATTTTATTTTAGTTTAGTTTACTTTAGTTCTGGTTTTTTGAGGTAGGGTCTCGCTCTAGCCCAGGCTGACCTGGAATTCACTATGTAGTCTCAGGGTGGCCTTGAACTCACAGGGATCCTCCTACCTCTGCCTCCCGAGCGCTGGGATGAAAGGTGTGCGCCACCACACCTGGCCACATTGGGGCTTTCTGATGGACACTGGGGTGGAGATTACCATCCAACTGTCCTTTTCCCAAGTGTGCAGCTGTGGGTGGAGGCCTGGTAATGCCGGTGTAGGGAACCCCTTGGTCCAGAAGCAAGTGCCATTTGCTCTCCCTAGCTCTTCCAGATGGAACAGGTGCGTCGCATCCCCGAGAAGTACTCCCTGGGGCGCATGGTGGGAGGCCTGAACCACCAGGACCCTGTCATGAAGATGCTGTCCATCCGCGGCCTGGTGATCCTGGCCCACAGGTCTCAGAAGGTGAGCAAAGAGCGGAGGGAAGCCCGGCCCAACTCAGGCCCCAGACCCCTGGAAAGTAGGGCAGAGCTTGGCTGCCACAGTCTCTCAGATGCTGCTGGCTGGAATTAAATCATCAATAAAATGCCTCGAGGGCTGGAGAGATGGCTTAGCGGTGAAGGCGCCTGCCTGTGAAGCCTAAGGACCCAGGTTTGATTTTCCAGGTCCCACATTTAGCCAAGGGTGCAATGGTGCACTTGGCCACAAGGGGGCACACGCGTCTGAGTTTGTTCACTGCAGCTGAGAGGCTGCTGGCACACCCATTCTCACTCTCTCTCAAAAAAAACCAAAACCAAAAAAACAAAAAAACCCTCAAAATACCTTGAGGGAAGGGGAGTGGCAGTAGTTCTTCCCATCTTAAGAGTCAGTTTTGGGCTGCAGAGATGGCTTAGCGGTTAAACGCTTGCCTGTGAAGCCTAAGGACCCTGGTTCGAGGCTAGATTCTCCAGGACCCACATAAACCAGATGCACAAGGGGGCACGCATCTGGGGTTCGTTTGCAGTGGCTGGAGGCCCTGGCGTGCCCATTCTCTCTTTCTCTCTACCTGCCTATTTCGGTATCTCTCTCTCTCTTAAATAAATAAATAAATTAAATATTTTTTAAAAAAGAGTCAGTTTTGATGCCCATAGAGTTGCTATGCCCTTAGCATTGTAAAAAAGAGCCTGATTTTTTTAAGCTTAAAAAAATATTATTTATTTATTTATTTATTTGAGAGAGAGAAAGAGGGAGAGAATGGGCGTGTCAGGGCCTCCCACCACTGCAAATGAACTCCAGATGCATGCTCCCCCTTGTGTATCTGGCTTACGTGGGTCCTGGAGAATCAAACCGGGATCCCTTGGCTTTGCAGGCAAAGCGCCTTCACCGCGAAGCCATCTCTCCAGCCCAAGAGCCTGTTTTTCTCTGCCGGACACTGCTGCAGAGCATGGTGTAGCAGGCCCAAGGGACGGGACACAGAAAGTTAGCTCATAGTGAGGGATGTCGTCCGCCTAGCACCAGAGAAGGGACCAGGAGCCAAACAGTGCAGGGCCCTGGGCTAGCATGGTGTCAGGCTAAAAGGAGCTTGGGGGTGGGGGGGGGCGGGCGGCAAAGCTCAAAGGAGGCTTGCAGGACACGTGGAGTAGGTGGGTGGGAGAGAGGCTGTCCCAGTCCCTCTTAGTGAAGGGGAAACCTGGCTAGCCCAAGGGACTCCTTCCATGGGCTTCCGCCTGCAGATGGCCGAGGTGCAAGCCCTCCTGCCGTCCATGGTGAAGAGTCTGGAAAGCATGGACGGAGTGCTGATGGTGGAGGCGCTCCACAGCCTCAAAACCATCTTTAAGGGGCAGGGCTGGAAGCAGATGGACAGCTTGGCCTACGTGGAGATGCTGCGGATCCTGCAGCCTTACTTCATCGACGTAAGGACTCTGGCTTGGAAGGGGATATATGGAAGGGACCCCGCCCCCCCTCACCCCATTGGTGCCTAGGCAAGGCCCATTAAGTCCAGAGAAAGCAGTTCCTTATTCCAACCATTCCCTTTATTATTATTGTTGTTGTTATTATTATTATTGGGTTTTCGAGGTAGGGTCTCACTCTGGCTCAGACTGACCTGGAATTCACTCTGTAGTCTCAGGGTGGCTTCGAACTCATGGCGATCCTCCTACCTCTGCCTCCCAAGTGCTGGGATTAAAGGCATGTGCCACCACGTCCAGCTCTTATTTTTTAATTTTTAATTAAAAATATATATATTTGAGAGACAGAGAGAATGGGCATGCCTGGGCCCCTAGCTGCTGCAAATGAACTCCAGATGCATGCACCATTTTGTGCATCTGGCTCATGTGGGTCCAGGGGAATCGAACTGTGGTCCTTTGGCTTTGCAGGCAAGTGCCTTAACTGCTAAGCCATCCCTCCAGCCCCAGTTTCTCTTTTTAATCAACTTCTCTGATGGTGGATTTATTGTTGTTGGCCTAATAGGAGCATTATTTTATCAGTCCCAAGTGAAAGGGACATTTTCCCACTTTCTTTAAAAAATATGTATGTATTGGGCTGGAGAGATGGCTTAGCGGTTAAGTGCTTGGCTGTGAAGCCTAAGGACCCTGATTTGAGGCTCATTTCCCCAGGACCCACGTAAGCCAGATGCACAAGGTGGTACATGCATCTGGAGTTTGTTTGCAGTGGCTGGAGGCCCTGGCGCACCCATTCTGTAGCTATCTGCCTCTTCCTCTGTCTGTCTGTCTGTCACTTAAATAAATAAATAAACAAACAAAATTTTAAAAAAATATGTATGTATGGGCTGAAGAGATGGCTTAGCAGTTAAGGCGTTTGCCTGCGAAGTCAAAGGACCCAAGTTTGATTCCCCAGAACCCATGTAAGCCAGATGAACAAGGTGACGGAGTTTGTTTGCAGAGGATAGAGGCCCTGGTACTCCCATTCTCTCTCTCTCTCGGTCTGCCTCTTTCTCAAATAAATAAATAAAAATAAAATATAGGGCTGGAGAGATGGCTTAGCTGCTAAGGCGCCTGCCTGCTAAGCCTAAGAACGCTGGTTCCAATCTCCAGGTCCCACGTTTAGCCAGATGCAAAGTGAGGCAAGGGCGCAATGCCGCACTTGCCCACAAGGGAGCGCACACATCTGGATTTCGTTCGCAGCACCTGAGAGACTGCTGGTGCACCCATTTCTGTCTCCCTCTCCCTCTCTATCTCTCTCTGTCTCTCTCTTCAAAAATAAATAAGTAATAATAATAAAAAAATTTTTTTAAATAAAATATAAAAAATATGTATATGTGTGTGTGTGTGAGAGAGAGAGAATGAGAATGGGTGTGCCAGGGCCTTCTTGCTGATAGAAACCAGCTCCAGACATGAGCCACTTTGCACATCTGGCTTTATGTGGATCCCCGGGGAATTGAACCAGGGTTGACAGGATTTGCAAGCAAGTGCCTTTAACTGCTGCGCCATCTCCCCAGCTCAAAGGCACCTTTGAGGGCAGCGGAGTCTGGATGGGGAGGAATGGAGAGAGCTCCAGACACAGGCTTGATGAGGGGAATGCCGGGCTAGATCAGCCCTTCAGGGCAGCCGTGGCTCTTTGTGTGTGAGCATGCGTGCCTGCGTGTGTCTGGGCCCGAGCATGCACTGTCCATGAGGAAAAGAAAGGCCACGGAGCCTCCTTCGGAAGCATGGGTGCCCCTGAGCCTCCTGTCTGCCCCAGGCAAGAGAGGAGGTCCGTTGTTCCTGCATTCACCTATACGGGAAGGTGGTCCAGAAGCTTCCAGCGTCCCCCACCCAGTCCATGACGGAGCAGCTGACCAGCACCCTGGTGCCCCTCTTGCTGATCATTCAGGAGGGCAACGCCAAGGTGGGCCAGGTGAGAGGAGCAGAGGCCCCCTACCCCTCTCAGGTCCTGCAAGGACCCGTCCCTTACAGAAACCAGGCCGGGATGGCGGACGATGCACAAAAGGCAGTTATGTCCAGTGGTGTGTTTTGGGATTCCTCCTCCGACTGGCTAACCTTAGGGAATGATTCTCACCCCCCCCCAATCCAGTTCTTCATTCTTCTTCTTCTCCTCCTCCTCCCCCCCCCCCCCCTCCTCCTCCTCCTCTTCTTCTTCTTCTTCTTTTTTTTTTTTTTTTGGTTTTGCGAGGTAGGGTCTCACTCTGGTCCAGGCTGACCTGGAATTAACTATGTAGTCTCAGGGTGGCCTCGAACTCTGGGCGATCCTCCTACCTCTGCCTCCCGAGTGCTGGGATTAAAGGCGTGCGCCACCACGCCCGGCTTTCTTTTTTTTTTTTTTTTTTTTGTCCTGGAACCTGTGCGCTGTCCTGGAATTCCACAGCTCGGGTGTTCTCTTCCTATTAAATCCCCAGAAATGCGCCAAGACCCTGTTGCACTGCTCCTGCTTCATGGCCTGGGATTTACCGAAGAAAGCTTACAGCCAGAAGCTCTGGGACAACGAGCCGCAAACCGTGGCCAAAATTTGCAAGTACCTGGTAAGCATTTCCAGAATCTACACTGGCTCTTTCCTGGGAGGAAGGGGTTTTGTCTTTCTCTGGCAAGATCTGTCTTTTAAAATATTAAAAAAAATTTTTTTATTAGTTACTTTTTTTAATTGACAACTTCCTTAATTGTAGACAATATCCCATGGTACTTTCCTCTCCCCTCCCCACTTTCCCGTTTAAAACTCCAAGAAGGGGGCTAGAGAGATGGCTTAGCGGTTAAGGTGCCTGCCTGCTAAGCCTAAGAACCGGGTTCCAATCTCCAGGTCCCACATTTAGCCAGATGCAAAGTGATGCAAGGGTGCAATACCGCACTTGTCCACAAGGGGGCGCACACATCTGGATTTCGTTCACAGCAGCTGAGAGACTGCTAGGGCGCCCATCTCTATCTGTCTCCCTCTCCTTCTCTCTCTGTCTCTCTCTCTGTCTCTGTGTCTCTCTTAAAAAAAAAAAAAAAAACTCCAAGAAGGAACAGAGGAGTGCTCAGCACTGAAACATCTCTATCACACCTTCCAAGGCTCAGAAGAGGGGGCAGAAAGAATGTAAGAGCCAAAGGAAGGGTAGGACTCCTTACAACATGCTCCTCCAGACACAAAGTGGCCTGGATATCCATGACCTCACAGTGCCTGACACTACCTAAAATATTTTATTTTTATTTATTTATTTATTTGACAGAGAGAGAGAGAGAATGGGCACACCGGGGCCTCCAGCCACTGCAAATGAACTCCAGACCCATGTACCCCTTGTGCATCTGGCTGATGTGGGTCCTGGGGAATTGAATCTGGGTCCTTTGGCTTTGTAAGCAAACACCTTAAGCGCTAAGCCATCCCTCCAAGCCTAGATCTGTCTTTTAGAACTTTCCCTCCAGTGCAGCAGGGGGATAGATTGACAGGTCACACCCGGGCCAGAGATGCCATTTGAACTGACAGCTTCAGTTATAGCCTACACAAGGCCTGGTCCCCGGGGTGTGTGGTCGTGGGAGGATGTTAAGGAGACAGCACTAGGACAGGCCTGCTGAGAAGAGCCACCGCCCCTCTCCCTAGCTTCAGGGGAGGCGGGTGGGAACTACGGGGGTTTCTTTTCTCATTCTGCAGGTAAACTCTCACAGAGACAGCGTCTTCACTTTCCTCAGCCAGAGCCTGGAGTACTCCAAGAACTCACGGGCCTCCCTCCGGAAGTCATGTGCCATTTTCATAGGTAATCATCTTCTGGCCTAACCCATCCTGCTACGCTCCCCAGTCTGATGTTCCCACAATTCCAAACTTTCTGGGGAAAAAAAATTGCAGATTCCCCTTGCCCAGAATCCCTCATGGGAATATATATAATTTTTTTTGAGGTAGGGTCTCACTCTGGCCCAGGCTGACCTGGAATTCACTATGTAGTCTCAGGGTGGCCTTGAACTCATGGCGATCCTCCTACCTCTGCCTCCTGAGTGCTGGGATTAAAGGCGTGCGCCACCATGCCCGGTTATATTTTTATTTTAGAAAGAGAGAGAATTGGCATGCCAGGGCCTCAGGCACTGCAGTCGAACTCCAGACACTTGTGCCACTTAGTGGGCATGTGTGCGGCCTTGTGCTTGCTTCACCTTTGTGCGTCTGCCTAACGTGGGATCTGGAGAGTCCAACGTGGGTCCTTCCTTCCTTCCTTCCTTCCCTCTCTCTCTCTCTCTCTCTTTCTTTCTTTCTTTCTTTCTTTCGGAGAGAGTCAGAGAGAGAGAGAGAAACAGAGAGAGAATGGATGCGCCAGCAGCTTCTCAGCCAGTGTGAACAAACTCCAGACGCATACGCCCCCTTGTGGGCAAGCACGGCATTGCGCCCTTGCATCACTGCATCTGGCTAAACGTGGGACCTGGAGAATCGAACAGGCACTCTTAGACTTAGCAGGCAGGTGCCTTCACTGCTAAGCCATCTCTCCAGTCCCCTTTGCCTTTTTGTGTGTGTGAGAGAGAATTGGCATGCCAGGGCCTCCAACCACTTCAGTGGGAACTCTAGATGCACGCATTATCTTGTGCACAAGTGCAACCTTGCATGCTTGCATCACCTTGTGCATCTTGCTTCTGTGTGATCTGGAGTTGAACATGGGTCCCTTAGGCTTCACAGGCAAGCGCCTTAATTACTAAGCCATCTCTCCAGCCCTCATGGAATCTTTCTGATGGCAGCTGGGGCTGCCTTCCCCATTCCCACCATACCACACTCACTCTATTATATATTCCACTCTCCCCTGCTCCCAAGTAGCCATGTTTCCTTCACCAGGGGCAGGAGACCTTGCTGCAGAGAGGCCTGGAGGGTGATCTTTGCAAGGTGACCCATCTTCTGGTGTCTTTTCTCAATTCATTTGCTTTTTTTCCCCCAGCCACTCAGCCACCCGTATTCATCCATTTTACCCATCCACAAATCCACCTGTTCATTCATGCATCCATTTATCCACCCACACATGCATCCATCATTCATCCATCCATGTACCTACCAATACATGTGTCAACCCATCCATCCACCTCCACCCATATCCACCACACCCCATCCACCCACTCATCCACTGGTTTATTTAGCAAACATTGATTATTCCTCTGTTCTGTGATGGGCATAATGACTGGGGATAGGGAAACAAAGAGCTGATGGCGTGGGGGGGGGAGTGAGGTATGGGGTGAGGGAGGGGGTGAGATGACTGTTAACAGCATGATCAGTTCTGAGGCAAGAGCAAGGCTCAAGACAGATGGCATACTTCAAAAATGTAAGGGCTGCTCACAGGCAGAACCTCGTGTGCTGGTTTCTTCAAACCTTCTCGTTCCTAATAAACCACTTCTAAAAAAGTCCACCTACTTAGGTTCAATTCCTTAGCACCCCTGTAAAACTGGATGCAAAATGTGGCCCATACATCTGGAATTTGTTTGCAGTGGCAAGAAAATGCATACCTGCATACAGTTTTTTGGATATCATTTTGGGATTCTTGGAAACTTTGCCTTTTATTCCATCTCCCAGGTGGATCTAAGATTAAGAAATTTTCATCTACTGGGGGATAAAGATTCATTAACCTGTGCTGGAGAGATGGCTTAGCAGTTAAGGCGCTTGCCTGCGAAGCCTAAGGACCCATGTCCAACTCTCCAGATCCCATGTAATCCAGACACACAAAGGTGAGGGAAGTGCAAGGTCTCACGTGCTCACTAGGTGGCGTGAGAGTCTGGAGTTCGATTTCAGTGGCTGAGGCCTTGGCGCACCAATTCTCTCTCCCTCTGTCTTTCTCGCTTTCTCTCTCAAATAAAAAAAATTTAAAAACAGATTCATTAATCAGGGTCTGGAGATGTTGCTTAGTGGTCAAACACATGCAGGAGGCCCTGGGTTCCATTCCCAGCATCAATACACACCCACCCCCAACACACACACTCACCCCATGAAGCACAAAGTAAATTCCAATCTACACACAGATACTATAAGATCCTAGTAGGTGGCACCTTGCCCTGGCTTTCCTAAAGCAAACACACAAACAGGAACTCTAAGGTAGGGCTGGGGAGATGTGAGTGAAGGCTTTCTGAGAGGGGAGAAGTGCAGCTGTGAAAGGATCTGCAGGCACATAGGGTAGGGACAGAAGGACTGCGATGGCGTCGAGAAGCCAGAGGAGCCTTGCAACAGAGAGTCAGCACCTCAAGGCTCCTCTGGCAGTCCTGTCTGATCGGTGTTGGGTGTCAGTGTCCTGGATATTACCGACGTTCAGACCCCCTGGGGAAGTGGGCAGAGGAGGCAGCGCCTTCCCGTGACACACAACAAAAAACAAACAAACAAAAAAACAAGGTCCAGGGCTGGAGAGATGGCTTAGCGGTTAAATGCTTGCCTATGAAGTCTAAGGACCCCGGTTTGAGGCTCGATTCTCCAGGACCCACGTAAGCCAGATGCACAAGGGGGTGCATGCATCTGGAGTTTGTTTGCAGTGGCTGGAGGCCCTGGCGCACCCATTCTCTCCCTCTCTCTCTCTCTACCTGCCTATTTCTGTATCTCTGTCTCTCAAATAAATAAATAAATAAAAATAAAATATTAAAAAAAATAAACAAGGTCCAGCTTCAGGTGACAATATCATCAGGTGCCTGGATGCCATATCCTGCTGTATTCCAGTGCGTCTGTGCCCACTGGACAGGACACCTTTTGGGAATCCATCCTCAGGTCTGAATGAAGCTCCCTTTCATGTCCTCACGCTATGGGGCTAGAAGAGGGGTGAGGGAGCTTCTTTGAGGTCTGGTCTAAGGGTGGGAAGACGTGGAAACCCTCGTATCTTGGATTCTGTCCAGGGTATATGGTCCCCTGCATGGATCGTATCATGACAGAAGATCAGATGAATGAAGTGAGAGCTGGTGAGTGGCACTCGGGGGTTGCTGAGGTTTCGGGCTGCCGGTAGGGTATGAGACCATGAGCAGGGTCACCGTGGATGGGACAGGGGTGTGGAGTGGGTGGTAGGGCAAGGGTCTTTAAGTTCAGTTGAACTAGGCTTGATCCACAGCCAGTGCAGTATGAGCTACCATGGGGTCACCAAGAGGCAGAGCACACAGCCCCTCCACCCTCAAAAAAAAAAAAAAGTGACCTGAAACCATTTAGCACAGGTTAAGAAGTTTAAGCTTCTTTTCTTGTTTGTTTGTTTTTCAAGGTAGGGGTCTCACTCTAGCTCAGGCTGACCTGGAATTCACTCTGTAGTCTCAGGGGTGACCTCGAACTCATAGCGATCCTCCCACCCCTGACTCCCGAGTGCTGGGATGAAAGGCATGTGCCACCATGCCTGGCTTTTAGAAGTTTAGGCTTTTTTAAATTTTTTTTTCTTTTTTTTGTTTATTTATTTGAGAGCGACAGAGAGAGAAAGAGGCAGGTAGATAGAGAGTGAATGAGCACGCCAGGACCTCCAGCCACTGCAAACGAACTCCAGATGCATGGGCCCCCTCGTGCATCTGCTTGCGTGGGTCCTGGGGAATCGAGCCTCGAACCATGGTCCTTAGGCTTCACAGGCAAGCGCGTAACCGCTAAGCCATCTCTCCAGGCCCAGAAGTTTAAGCTTTTAAGGGGGTACAGGCTTTTTTTTCAACTGAGGAGGCTGAAGGGGGTCATGAAAAGTAGTTTGAGGAATTTAGAAAAGCTTCCTAGAGGAGGCAGGTTTTGTCTGATACAGGCTTTGAAAGCTATGAACAAGGTTGGAAAAAAAAGTGAGGCAGTATGTGTGTGTGTGGGGGGGGTGGTCAGAGATGCTGCATAGAGGGTGTCTAAGAAAAAGCCTAAAAGTAGGAAGATAGGATGAAGTGTGAGACTCTCTTTGTGGGGTGGGGGGGGACTTTGTCTTAACAAGTGGTTTTTCTGCTTGCCACGACCCAGCCCTGGAGAACTTGAGGCATGATCCGGAAGCACTGGTATGTATCTACGCAGCCCAGGCCCAGGACCAAATCCTGGCCAGTTGCTGGAGGAACTCTTGGCCACTGCCACGCGGGGACCTGTACGTGTGTGATCCATCCAGCATACACCATTGGAGCCCCAGCTGCGAGACCCTGCCCACTTCCCACCAGCGGCGCTCCTGGGTTATGCAGGCCCTGAAGGCCTGGAAGATGTCCTTGAAGCAGTGAAGGGCCGTCTCACTCCTCTGTGCTGTGTGGTCACCCTCTGCACCAATCTGGACCACTTCCTAATGGGAGGTACCCTGGGCTCTGCGTAGCCTCCACCTTGAGAAGGACCTGCGGGTACCCTGGACTCTGTGTAGCCTCCACTTTGAGAAGGATCTGCAGGCACCCTGGACTCTGTAGCCACCACTTTGAGAAGGATCTGCGGGCATCCCGGACTCGGTGTAGCCTCCACTTTTAGAAGGACCTGCGAGTACCCTGGACTCGGTGTAGCCTCCACTTTGAGAAGGATCTGCAGGCACCCTGGACTCTGTAGCCACCACTTTGAGAAGGATCTGCGGGCACCCTGGGCTCTGCGTAGCCTCCACTTTGAGAAGGATCTGTGGGCACCCTGGGCTCTGTGTAGCCTCCACCCTGTTGAGAAGAACCTGGGAAAGGATTATCACCTTATTTTGTTGTCTCTGTCGACACTTACTGATGCATACAGGCTGTGTGGTCTGGTGTGTGTGTGTGTCTGGGGAAACATAATCTCAGAGGTGAAGTGGCTTTCCCAAGGATCCAGTAAGTTTTTTTTTTTTCCCCCCTGAGGTAGGGTGTCGCTCTAGCCCAGGCTGACCTGGAATTCACTATGTAATCTCAGGGTGGCCTTGAACTCATGGCAACCCTCCTACCTCTGCCTCCCGAGCGCTGGGATGAAAGGTGTGCGCCTCCACAGCCGGCTCCCACCCAGTGAGTTTATGGGAATATCAGTTTTCTCTTCTTCCATGACAGCAGAGGGGAGAATTTGAGTGGGGAAGGGAAAGTGGGAGAAAATAGATTCTCTTCACCCCATCACATCAGGCACATCTCAAAACCCCTTTCTCTGAGTGCCAGTACTTGAATCTTTGTCCAGTGATTGCCTACCACTAATTCTTTCCTTGAGACAGGGTCTCGTGCCACCCAGGCTGGTTTTGAATGTGCTATGAAGCCAACTTTATTTTATTTTTATTTTTTACTTTATTTGAGAGAGAATGGGTGCACCAGGGCCCTCAGCTCCTGCACATGAACTCAAGATGCATGCGCCACCTTGTGCATCTCCAGTATGTGGGTCCTGCAGAATCAAACCTGGGTCCTTTGTTTTATTTTTTATTATTGTATTTATTTTTGCAGAGAGACAGAGGGAGAGGAAGACAGATAGAGATGGGCGAGCCAGCAGTCTCTCAGCTGCTGTGAATGAAAGATGCATGCGCCCTCTTGTGGTCAAATGCGGCATTGCACCCTTGCGTCACTGCATCTGGCTAAACGTGGGACCTGGAGATTGGAACCAGTGTTCTTAGGCTTAGGAGGCAGGCGCCTTAACCGCTAAGCCATCTCTCCAGCCCCTGAAGCCAAATTCTTGATCTTCCAAGTGCTGTGACTTACAAGCATGTGCTACTACATTCGGTGTATTTGGTGCCGGGGAGCAAATCCAGGAAGTTGCGCATGGTAGGTTAGAACTCTACGGTCCAAAACAACCAGCTCACCACTGAAGTCTACAGACGTTTGTGGAGTCCTCTGGGGCCAGCGATGCAGAACAGAGGCTGTGCAGTCCCGGGCCCTAACCATCACGGGCTGATGCAGGTTCTCAACCAGGGGTACCTCTGACCCTTAGAAAGCACTGAACACAATGTCTGTAGACTTTTCTGGCTGTTACCTCCCAAGGGTGTGGATGCTTTTATATTCTGGTGGGTAGAGGCCAGGCATTAGGCATGATGCTAAACATCCCCACCCATGACAAAGGTGCCAAGGTTGGGAAAGGAGTGGAAATGAACGTTTCAGAGACATTTAAAAACACCGAGAGGGAGGGATGACAACTGGCATCCCAAGAAGGCACAACGGGTCAGCTGGGGCTTGGGGTGTCAGAGGAGAGACCTCCCGGGGCGGGGGTTGGGAAAGATGGCCACGTGGTTGAGCATCTATAGATGGGTACAAGGTACGCAGGACAGAGGACCAACTGCAGATTCACAATGAGATGGAGTCTGTAGAGAGGGGACGCAGGCAAGTGTTAGGCCACTGGGGCCTTGGAGGCTGTGTGAGGAAGGGAGCCTTCATCCAAAGGATAGCAGGAAGGCATGGTGGGGTACTGAGAGACGAGAGACGTGGGCAGATGTCAGCTTTAGAAAACTCAGTCTCAAGCCGGGCGTGGTGGCACACGCCTTTAATACCGGCACTTGGGGGACAGAGATAGGAGAATCGCTGTGAGTTCCAGGCCACCCTGAGACTACATAGTGAATTCCAGGTCAGCCTGGGCTGGAGTGAGACCCTACCTTGACAAAAACAAAAACAAAAAAAAGGTTTATTTATTTATTTGAGAGAGAGAGAGAGAGAGAGAGAGAATATGAGAATTCCAGATGCATGTGCCACTTTGTAAATCTGGTTCCACATGGTGCTGGGGAATCGAATCCAGGCTTTCAAAGCGAGCACTTTAACCACTGAGCCATCTCGCCAACCCCTAAAACGGATTCTTAACTCAAGAATTCTTTGAGATGTTAAATGAAGACCTGGAAGCTGCTATGGTTTGAATGTGATTTATTCCCCCCCCCAAACTCATGTTTTGGCTTGGTCCTCAGTGGAGTGATGACGGAATGTGGACCCCACAGGGAGGCGAGTGGGCATGGGAGCAGAGCCCACGTGCATGGATGTAGCAGTTGCTGGGACAAAACATGCAGTCAGAAAAGCAGGGAAGGAAAGGGTTTATCTCAGGTTTTCACTTTCATCTCGGTGCCAGGACAGGATTAGCAAAAGTGAGCTAACTCTGGCAAGTGGGACAAGGCTATAACAACACTCCAAGGCCCTCCTCCGCAAGCAACACACGTCCTTCAGAGGGGCCCTACCTCTCAACTCTCAATGAGGCTGCCGGGATGTCCCAGAGTCAAACCACCATAATGATTTGTCCTTTCCTTTCCTTTCCTTTCCTTTCCTTTCCTTTCCTTTCCTTTCCTTTCCTTTCCTTTCCTTTCCTTTCCTTTCCTTTCCTTTCCTTTCCTTTCCTTTCCTTTCCTTTCCTTTCCTCCCCTCTCCTCTCCTCTCCTCTCCTCTCCTCCCCTCCCTCCCTCCCCCCCCTCCCTTCCCCTCCCCTCCCCTCTTTTTTTTTTTTTTTTTGTTTTGTTTTTTCAAGGTAGCGTCTCACTCTGGCCCAGGCTGACCTGGAATTCACTATGTAGTCTCAGCGTGGCCTTGAACTCACAGCGATCCTCCTACCTCTACCTCCCGAGTGCTGGGATTAAAGGCATGCGCCACCACGCCCAGCACACTTGGTGTTTTATTTTATTTTTTTGCTCGTGTATGCTTGCCTTTTTTCTTTGTGACACGAGTTGAAATAGCATAATGTCGAGAAGATGCCAGTAATGTGCCCTTGGATTTCCCAATCTGCATCCTCTCTTGCATGACGCTCTCTCCTAGCTTCATGTCAAATAACTACCAAGGCTACCAACTCCACTGCTGGGTGGATCTCGTTTTGCCCACGTGTTTGCAGCAGGGCCTCCAGCCGCTGCAAACAAACTCCAGATGCGTGCGCCCCCTTGGGCATCTGGCTTACGTGGGTCCTGGGGAATTGAACCTGGGTCCTTTGGCTTCACAGGCAAACGCCTTTACCTCTAAGCCATCTCTCCAGCCCCATTTAGCTTCTTATTGCTGAGACAAAATACATGACCAGAAAGAGTTTATGGGAAGGGTTCATTTCAGGCCTACAGTTTCATCATGGTGGGGAAAGCTAGCTCACATTTTGTCGCATGTCTGGGTGGAAGTTGTCTGAATGAGCAAGCTAGTGAACCCCCACTAGGGCTGGATGATTAAATCTCAAGGTGACACCCCTCCTCCAGTGAGGCTCCACCTCCCAAGGCTCCACCAGTGGGAGGTTATGAGGCTTAATCACAAATACATGAGGCTAGGGGGACGATTTTTATATTTAAACTACCACAACATCCTCACTCAGGCTCCCCCCACTAATTCTTTTTCTGATTTTTTTGGGGGGTTTTCCAGGTAGGGTTTCGCTCTAGCCCAGGCTAACCTGGAATTCACTATGTAGTCTCAAGGTGGCCTTGAACTCACACAATCCTCCTATCTCTGCCCCCAATTAAAGGCATGCACCACCACGCCCGGTCACTAATCCTTTTTTTAATTATTATTTGAGAGAGAGAAGAGGCAGATAGAAAGAGAGAATGGCATGTATTAATGATACTTCATGTTTGTTTAGAGAAGCTTCTCTCTCTTTTTTTTTAACACAATAACCAGCTCCATTCTTTTTCTTTTTTTTTTTTTATATTTTGTATTTTATTTTTATTTTTTGGAGGGAGACACAGAGAGAGACAGACAGAGAGAGGGAGAGGGAGAAAGATAGAGAATGGGCATGCCAGCAGTCTTTCAGTTGCTGTGAACGAAATCCAGATGCGCGCGCCCCCTTGTGGTCAAGTGTGGCATTGCACTCTTGCGTCACTTTGCATCTGGGACCTGGAGATTGGAACCGCTGGAGATTGGAAGCAGCGTTCTTAGGCTTAGGAGGCAGGTGCCTTAACCGCTAAGCCATCTCTCCAGCCCTCTTTTTATTTTTTTAGACAGAGAGAATGGACACACCAGGGCCTCCAGCCACTGCAAATAAACTCCAGACCCATGCTCCACCTTGTGCATCTGGCTTGCATGGGGTACTGGGGAATCGAACCTGGGTCCTTTGGCTTTGCTGGCAAGCACCTTAACCACTAAGCCATCTCTCCAGCCCAGAAGCTTCTCTTTTCAGATGGCGATGACCACTGCGATGACCCAAAAGGCAACATAGTGCTGAGAAGAAGGGACAGAGGAGTGCTCAGCACTGAAACATCTCTATCACACCTCCAAGGCTCAGGGTACATTGTGGAAGAGGGGGCGGAAAGAATGTAAAAGCCAAAGGAAAGGTAGGACTCCTTGCAATGCAACTGTCCAGACAGAAATTGGCCTCGATATCCATGACCTTGCAGTGCCTAGCAATATCTTCACAAAACCCTCATAATAGGAGAAATAGATCATGACATCAAAATAAAAGAAAGACTAATGGAGAGAGGCAGGGGATATTATGGAGAGTGGAGTTCTGAAGGGGAATGAGAAGAGGGGAGGGAAATATCATGGTTTATTGTCTGTAAGTATAGAAGTTGTCAAAAAATAATAAAAAGCCGGGGGTGGTGGCGCAAGCCTTTAATCCCAGCACTCGGGAGGCAGAGGTAGGAGGACAGCCGTGAGTTTGAGGCCACCCTGAGATTACACAGTGAATTCCAGGTAAGCCTGAGCCAGAGTGAGACCCTACCTGGAAAAACAAACAAACAAACAAAAATAATAATAAAAATAATAAAAATAAAAAATACCCTCGATACCCACGACCTCGCAGTGCCTAGTAATACCTTCACAAGATCCTCTTAATAGGAGGAAAAAATGATGACCTCAAATTAAAAGAGAAACTAATGTGTCAGGAGTTCATTTGCAGTGGCTGGAGGCCTTGACGCACCCATTCTCTCAATATAAGTAAATAAATTAAATATAGTGTGCAGCGCAGCCACATCCCCAGGCCCAGGGAACCAGAAGTGGACGGCTTGGCCACACCCCCAGGCCAACGGAACCAAAGCGTCCTGCATGGCCATGCCCCCAGGCCTGCGGAACCTGAATCATGATGCACGGCCACGCCCCCAGGCCGGCGGAACCCGAAGCGTGCTGCACGGCCACGCTCCCAGGCCGACGGAACCCGAGGCGCGCGGTTTGGCCACGCTCCCAGGCCGACGGAACCTGAAGCGTGCTGCACGACCACGCCCCCAGGCCGACGGAACCCGAAGCGTGCTGCACGGCCACGCCCCCAGGCCGACGGAACCCAAGGCGCGTGGGTCAGAGCAGCGGGGTGAATTGAGAGTGGTGCACTCGTGCTGCCGGAAGGAGACGCGCGCTTCTCGTCCCCTGCACAAGGCTGGGGCTCAGCGAGCTGCCATGGAGCATTCCGAGACCGACGCCGCCGATGACAGCGCCATGGACTCGTTCCTGGAAAAGTTCCGGAGCCAGCCGTACCGCGGCGGCTTCCACGAGGACCGGTGGGAGCAGGTGCGCTCCCGGGGCTCCGTGAACGCGTGGGGAACGTGGTCATGGCGCCTGTGACCCTTGACGGTGTTTAAAAAAATATTTTATTATTATTTATCTAGGATGAGAGAGAATGGGAGTTCCAGCCACTGCAAACAAACTCCCAGATGCATGCACCACCTTTTGCATCTGGCTTAACGTGGGTCCTGGGGAATCGAGGCTGGGTCTTTAGGCTTTGCAGGCAATCGCCTTAACCACTAAGCCCTCCCTCCAGCCCAGCACCTGGTATTCTGTGGGCTTTCTCAGATCTGTATTTCTCTTTTTTAAAAATACTTTATTTGGGGGCTGGAGAGATGGCTTAGGGGTTAAGGCGCCTGCCTCCTAAGCCTAAGAACCCGGTTCCAATCTCCAGCGGTTCCAATGTCCAGGTCCCACGTTTAGCCAGATGAAAAGTGACACAAGGGCGCAATGCCGCACTTGACCACAAGGGGGCGCACACATCTGGATTTCGTTCACAGCAGCTGAGACATTGCTCACACGCCCATCTCTTTCTTACTCCCTCTCTCTCTCCAAAAATAAATAAAGTAAAAAAAAAAAAAACTTTATTTTGGAGCCGGGAGTGGTGGGCCACGCCTTTAATCCTAGCACTTGGGAGGCAGAGGTGGGAGGATGGCCATGAGTTCAAGGCCACTCTGAGAGTACTGAGTAAATTCCAGGTCAGCCTGGGCTAGAGTGAGACTCTACCTTGACAAAAAATATATTATTTTTTTAAAAATTTTTAAATTATTTTATTTATTTTTGGAGAGAGACACAGAGAGAGATAGACGGAGAGGGAGACAGAGATGGGCGCGCCAACAGTCTCTCAGCTGCTGTAAATGAAATCCAGATGTGAGCGCCCCCTTGTGGTCAAGTGCGGCATTGCGCCCTTGCGTCACTTTGCATCTGGCTAAACGTGGGACCTGGAGATTGGAACCGCTGGAGATTGGAACCAGCGTTCTTAGGCTTAGCAGGCAGGCGCCTTAACCGCTAAGCCATCTCTCCAGCCCTAAAATATATTATTTTTATTTATTTATTTGACAGAGAGAAGGGGGGGGGTGAGAAAAGGGGCTCAGCCGGGCCTCCAGCCACTGCAAATGAACTCCAGATGCATGTGCCACCTTGTGCATCTGGCTTACATGGGTCCTGGGAAATCGAACCTGGGTCCTTTGGCTTTGCAGGCAAGTGCCGTAAGCACTAAGCCATCTCTCCAGCCCGTCCCTTGAGGTTTTGAGGGGGTCTTTGTAAGTTGTCAGGACGCTTAAGACTACGGTTGGGGTTTGTGGTCAGGCCTGACTCCCCCACCTGCTTGCTGGTTCTCATACTAGTTCAGTTTTCTTAAGTTGTCTTAACCTGGTTCCGCAGGGTTGTCGGTATGTGAAATTAGATGTTGAAGTGTCAGGAAGGTTAGCGTGATCGATGAGTAATGGTCGTTATTCCCACCCTCGGAGACTGTGAGAACGGAAAGAATAGCTGGAGAGCAGGTCCTACACTCTGGTTTTCCACAAGGGAAACCGAGGCCTACGTAGGTGGTACCAGTCATGAAGAGTTAGAAAACATTGATAATAAGTAATTGGAATTGGATCAGTTCAGTAGAAAATAGTATTTAACGGTCTGGAGAGACAGCTTAGCGGTTAAGGCTCGTGCCTGAAAAGCCTAAGGACCCAGGTTCGATTCCCCAGGACCAGTGTAAGCCAAATGCACAAGGTGGCGCATGGGTCTGGAGTTGGTTTGCGGTGGCTGGAGGCCCTGGCACAGCCATTCTCTCTCTGCTTTTTCCTTTCTCTCTCCCAAATAAATAAAAATATTTTAAAAAGAAAATAATATTTACATAGCTTATTCTTTTAAAATCCAGGAATTTGACAAGATCCCCCTATTTATGAAGAATGCACCATCAGAAATTGATCCCAAGGAGAATCCTGACTTAGCCTGTCTCCAGTCGATCATTTTTGATGATGAGCGTTCTCCAGAAGGTATCTTAAAACTTGGCTAGTGTTTGTTCATTGTTGTCATTGAATTGAGACAAACCTAAAAACCAGCAGGTTTTGATTTATAACGAGTAGTTTGTTCATTCCACATCCACTTCTTTAGACGGCTCTTAACTGCACACAGTTCTGCCCTTCAAGGTCAGACTTCGGTGAGAAGCTACGTGGTTCCAAATACTAATGGTATAGTGCAGCTTACTGTTGGGACACTGCACAGGCAGGAGTGAACTCACAGTAGGCCTGAAATTTGAGCTGAATCTTAACAGTTCTGTGGGTTTAAAAAAATATTTTATTTATTTATTTGACAGCGAAGGGGGGGGGGAGAGAATGGGCACGCCAGGGCCTCCAGCCACTGCAAATGAACTCCAGACACATGCCCCCCCCCCGTGCATCTGGCTAACTTGGGTCCTGGGGAATTGAACCTGGGCTTTAGGCTTCACAGGCAAGTACCTTAACCGCTAAGCCATCCCTCCAGCCCAGTTCTGTGGGTTCTTATTAGGTTAAGAAGGGAATTTGTGTTCTATAGAGTGAAAGAAGCAAAAGCAGGAGTATAATTTCCTTGTGATTAAAAAAAAAAGCCCTTCAAAATCTAGGATAATTATACTTTTTAAGGGTTTTGAAGCACTGAGTAATACACCTTGTAAGATATTTGAATGGATTTGAGCATTAAGTTTGCGTGACATTCTGCCTCCATATTGATAC
This sequence comes from Orientallactaga sibirica, assembly GCA_036365145.1. Taxonomy (NCBI): domain Eukaryota; kingdom Metazoa; phylum Chordata; class Mammalia; order Rodentia; family Dipodidae; genus Orientallactaga; species Orientallactaga sibirica. The sequence goes on along the minus strand of JAEOAD010002279.1, from coordinate 3,757,474 downwards.
TCATTTTAATCCTAGCACTAATTTGAAGTTACCTTTCTCTGTTGGCGTCTTCTCTCTGGTTTATTATATGTTACATTAATGCATGATTTGGAATCTTTTTTTTTTTTTTTTTTAATTTTTCGAGGTAGGGTCTCACTCTAACTCAGACTGACCTGGAATTCACTCAGGGTGGCCTCGAACTGACAGTGATCCTCCTACCACTTCCTCCCAAGTGCTGGGATTAAAGGTGTGTACCACCATGCCTGGCTCTTTTTACCTTCTTTCATAAAATAGAACTGACATTTTAATTTAAATCAAAATGAAGTCAGCAGATTGACAGGATACTTGTACACTACCATGCCCAGCAAGGAATCTTTTTTTTTTAAGGTTCTTATTTTTTATTTTTATTTATTTATTTTTTTAAGGTTCTTATTTTTTATTTTTATTTATTTGAGAGTGACAGAGAGAAAGAGGCAGAGAGAGAGAGAGAGAGAGAGAGAGAGAATGGGCACACCAGGGCCTCCAGCCCCTGCAAACGGACTCCAGATGCATGCGCCACCTTGTGCATCTGGCTTATGTGGGTCCTGGGAAATTGAACCTCAAACCGGAGTCCTTATGCTTCTCAGGCAAGCGCTTAACCACTAAGCCATCTCTCCAGCCCTCTTATTTTTTATTTCTTTGAGAGAAAGAGACAGAGAAAGAGACAGAGAAAGAGAGAATGGACACACCAGGCCCTCCAGCTGCTGCAAACGAACTCTAGACGCATGTGCCATCTTGTGCATCTGGCTTATGTAGGTCCTGGGGAATCGAACCTGTGTCCTTTGGCTTTGCAGGCAAGCACCTTCACCACTAAGCCATCTCTCCAGCCTGATTTGGAATCTTTTTTTTTTTTTTTTTTTTTTTTTTTTTTTTTTCAAGGTAGGGCTGACCTGGAATTCACTATGTAGTCTCAGGGTGGCCTCGAACTCATGGCCATCCTCCTACCTCTGCCTCCTGAGTGCTGGGATTAAAGACGTGTGCCACCACGCCTGGCATTTTTGATTTGGAATCTTTTTAATGAACCTTTTAAAGCGTAGAAATACTGGGTCTGGAGAGATGGCTCCTTGCTTGCAAAGATGGCCTGGGTTTGATTTCCCAGTACACATGTAAGGCAAGATTCACAAAGTGGTGCCTGCATTTGGAATTACAGTGGTAGGAGGCCCTGGTTGTTTTGCTCTCTCAAATAAATACATAAAAATACTTTTAAAAACATTTTTCTTAAAAAATGTAGTAAGGGTTGGAGAGATGGCTTAGGGGTTAAGGCGCCTGCCTCCTAAGTGTAAGAGCACTGGTTCTAATCTCCAGCTCCCACGTTTAGCCAGATGCAAAGTGACGCAAGGGCGCAATGCTGCACTTGACCACAAGGGGGCGCACACATCTGGATTTCATTCGCAGCAGCTGAGACACTGCTGGTGTGCCCATCTCTATTTTCCTCTCCCTCCCTCTCTCTCTGTCTCTCTCTCTCTGTGTCTCTCTCCAAAAAAAATAATAAAAAGTACAAAAAAAAAAAAGTTTAAAAAAATGTAGTAAATACTGATCCTTCCTCTTTGCAGAACAAGCCAAGACCTACAAAGATGAGGGCAATGACTACTTTAAAGAAAAAGACTATAAGAAAGCTGTGATTTCGTATTCTGAAGGACTGAAGAAGAACTGTACGGATCCTGACTTGAATGCTGTCCTTTACACCAACCGAGCTGCAGCTCAGTACTATTTGGGTAATTTGTTTCATTATTAAGCACTAACTGTGACTATCACTTCTTTTTTTTTTTAACTATTTTAATTTTTTATTTATTTTTGGAGAGACAGAGAGAGATAGAGAGAGAGATGGGAAGACAGAGATGGGCGCGCCAGTGGTCTCTCAGCTGCTGTGAACGAAATACTGATGTGTGCGCCCCTTTGTGGTCAAGTGCGGCATTGCGCCTTTGCGTCACTTTGCATCTGGCTAAACGTGGGACCTGGAGATTGGAACCGCTGGAGATTGGAACCAGCGTTCTTAGGCTTAGGAGGCAGGCGCCTTAACCACTAAGCCATATCTCCAGCCCTATCATCATTTCTTTTTTAAACATTTAATTTATTTTAGTGAGAGAGAGTGTTTCTAGCTACTGCAAACAAACTCCAGATGCACGTGCCAGCTTATGCATCTGGCTTACATGGGTACCGGGGATTTGAATCTGGGTTTTTAGGCTACGCAGATGAGCACCTTAACTGCTAAGCCATCTCTCCAACCCTTGTGATTATTATTTCTAAAGAATTTGCTTAAGAGCCAAGTGTGCTGGTGCACACCTTTGATCCCAGCAATCGGGAGGCAGAGGTAGGAGGATCACTGTGAGTTCAAGGCCACCCTGAGACTCCATAGTGAATTCCAGGTCAACCTGGGCTAGAGGGAGACCCTACCTCGAAACACAAACAAAAGAATTTGCTTAGGCTGGGGTTATGGCTCAGTGACAGAGAATGCTAGCTACACAAGAATGAGTACCTGACTTTGGTCCCCAGTGCCCATATAAAAAGCCTCGCATCACAGCTGGCTATGGTGGCACACACCTTTAACCCCAGCACTTGGAAGGCAGAGGTAGGAGAATTGCTGTAAGTTTGAGGCCGCTTTGAGACTACATAGTGAATTCCAGGTCAGCCTGGGCCAGAGCAAGACCCTACCTTGAAAAGTAAACACACAAAGAACTGGTCATCAGGGCTGGAGAGATGGCTTAGCGGTTAAGGTGCTTGCCTGAAAAGAAAGGACCAAGGTTCGATTCCCCAGGACCCATGGAAGCCAGCTGCACAAAGTGGAGCATGCATCTGGAGTTTGTTTTACAGCGGCTGGAGGCCCTAGCTCACCTGTTCTCCCTCCCTCCCCCCTCTCTCTCTGCTTCTCTCTCTCAAGTAAATAAAGATGAAATAAAGTTAAAAAAAAACTGGGCATCTACTGGGCATGGTGGCACACACCTTTAATCCTGGCACTTGGGAGGTAGAGGTAGGAGGATTGCTGTGAGTTTAAGGCCACCCTCAAACTACATAGTTGAAAGCAAAGTGTAGAGAAAAGTCAAAGAGAACTTCAGACTTGAGCTCTACAGCCAGACTGTTCATTGAGAGGAGCAGCGAGGGGCAGCAGCCTTCCGGCAGGATGGAGGCTGAAGCACTGAGCCAGGCTGGGGTGCAAACTTACATGGAGGATTCAGTGCCATCCAAGACCACTCTACATTCCTGGGGATTAGGGCTGCTGCTTGTTTTTAATTTATTATTTATTTGAGAGAAAGAGGCGAGGGAGGGAGAGATGGCACACCAGGGCCTCCAGGCCCTGCAAATGAACTCCAGATACACGTGCCACCTTGTGCATCTGGCTACGTGGGTCCTGGAGAATCGAATCTGGGTCCTTAAGCTTTGCAGGCAAGCACCTTAACTGCTAAGCCGTCTCTCCAGCCCTATTGTTTTTATAGTGACTTTATTAACGCAGTCAAGCAGTGATTAGCCTTCACATCTATTATGTCACATCATACAAATGTAAATACAAAATGACTACAGTACAATAGATATTCTCTGCATGATCCAAATATTTAGTGGCCGCAAAAAACTCTTTAAAATTCAGCAGCTTATAAAAACTTAAAACAAAATTCTAATATTCTTTTTTTTAAAATCTTTCTAGGCTGAGTGTAGCAGTTCTCATCTTTTTATTAAATTTTATTTATTTATTTATTTATTTATTTGCAACCATAGAGAGAGAAAGAAGAGAGGTAGACAGAGAGAGAGAATGGGTGCACCAGGGCCTCCAGCCACTGCAAACGAACTCCAGATGCATGTGCCCCTTGTGCATCTGGCTTACATGGGTCCTGGAGAATCGAACCGGGATCCTTTGGCTTTGCAGGCAAACGCCTTAACCGCTAGGCCATTTCTCCAGCCCTCTAATATTCTTTTAATTAAAAAAAACCATTCATTTGTTTGAAAGAGAGAGAGAATGAATGTGCCAGGGCCTCTTGCCACTGCCGATGAACTCCAGATGCATTCATTACTTTGTGTATCTGGCTTTACGTGGGTGCTGGGGAATTTGACCTGGGCCTGCATGGAATGAACCTTCAGTCTTCCACCTGAATTGAGGAGGCTGGGCTCCAGGGACTGCAGAAGGGTCAGGCATTTGGGGATCTGACTGCCCTTTAGATGGTCAGCCCACCTTTGCTCCCACTTGCAGAAGAGGTAACGGCTGCCGTCAGGTCCTGCGTGCGGAATACTATGATCTTCCTGTTGTGCAGCGTGCGAGCGTTCAGCCGTTTCCTCTGTTGGCACATTAGTCCTTGTCTCTTTAAATGTATTCCATGTTCTGATTTTGTGGGTGTCTGAGACCTTGTAAACCTAGGTGCCTAGGAGGATTGTAAGTTTGGGGGCCAGCCTAGGCAATTTAGAAGAACTTTGGCTCAAAAAGAAAAAAGGGGCTGGGTATGGTGGCTCATGCCATTAATTCCAGCACTCTGGATTCAGAGGTATGAGGATTGCCATGAGTTCAAGGCCACGCTGAGACTACAGAGTGAATTCCAGGTCAGCCTGAGCTAGAGTGAGACCCTACCTCAAAAACCAAAAAAAAAAAAGGGGGGGGGGTGTTGAGCATGGTGGCTCATGCCATTAATCCCAGCACTCAGGAGGTAGAGGTATGAGGATCGCCATGAGTTTGAGGCCAGCCTGTCACTACAGAGGGAGTTCTAGGTCAGCCTGGGATAGAGTGAAACCTTGCCTTGAAAAACCTAAAACAAAACAAACAAACAAAAAAACCAAAAAACCAAAAAACCAAAAAACCCAGCCAAGTGTGGTGGAGCATGCCTTTAATCCCAGCACTCAGGAGGCAGAGGTAGGATTGTGGAAAGTTCAAGGCCACCCTGAGACTAGACTACATAGTGAATTCCAGGTCTGCCTGGGCTAGAGCGAGACCCTACCTGGAAACAAAACAAAAAAGGTGTGGGTAGAGCTCAGCAGGAGAGTGCTTGCCCACCACGGGAAAGGCCCTGGCCTTGATACATGGAGGAGGAGAAGTAAAGTAGTTGTCTGGATTTTACATTGATCCTTGCCCATTGAGAGACGTGGCTGCATGTTCATGTGTGTGCAGGTGAGCCACTTTCCTCTTGTCATTCCTCTTCCTCCTGTCTCATGTGAGGCAGGGTCTCTTTGTCTGGATCTTCTTCCTTACTGAGATGGCTTAGGGCTTTCTGAAGGTGCTCCTGCCTCAGTCTCCCTTCTCTCCATTGGTGTGCTGGGATCACTGACGCCTGCCACGGGATCTGGGGAGTGTTGGACTCTAATACTCGGGTTTGAGCTGCGAGTGCTTTATCCCGTGAGCCATCTCCCAAGCGCTGTGCTATGTTTTGTTTGGGTTTTGGTGATTGTTGTTTGGTTTGAGGCAGGATCTGGAACTCAATCTGTAGCTCAGGCTGCCCTTGAACTCCCTTCATCCCCTGATTTCAGCCTTCCAAGTCTAGGGTTAAAGGTGTAGGCCACCACGCCAGCTGAAAGTGTCTTTGAGGGTAATTTTCTGAAGAGAATTGTTGGCTCAGAGCCGGGCGTGGTGGTGCACGCCTTTAATCCCAGCACTCGGGAGGCAGAGGTAGGAGGATCACTGTGAGTTCGGGACCACCCTGAGACTACAGAGTGAATCCCAGGTCAGCCTGGGCTGGAGTGAGACCCTACTTCGAGCAATAAATCAAAACAAAACAAAACAAAATTGTTGGCTCAGTGTACACATTTGTTCTCTAACTCCCATAGCTTCACCACGTGCAGACTAATGTTTACCAGTTTCATTTTTATATTAATGTCCCGGTCACCAGTGATTTTAAACATCTTTTTTTTTTTTTTTTTTTTTGTTCTTGGAGGTAGGGTCTCACCACTCTGGTCCAGGCTGACCTGTAATTAACTTTAAAAAAAATTTTATTATTATTTTTTTTTTGGAGAGAGACACAGAGAGAGGGAGAGGAAGAGAGAGATGGGTGCGCCAGCAGTCTCAGCTGCTGCGAACGAAATCCAGATGTGTGCGCCCCCTTGTGGCCAAGTGCGGCATTGCGCCCTTGCGTCACTGCATCTGGCTAAACGTGGGACCTGGAGATTGGAACTTCTGGAGATTGGAACCAGTGTTCTTAGGCTTAGGAGGCAGGCGCCTTAACCCCAAGCCATCTCTCCAGCCCATGGAATTAACTTTTGTAGTCTCAGGGTGACCTCGACCTCATGACAATCCCCCTACCTGTGCCTCCCGAGTGCTGGGATGTTGAACATCTTTTCATAGTAGCCATTTCTAGCTCTTCTGTGGATTGATGTTGGAAACATTTACAAGGCTTGATGGGCATAGCTGTATTTTTCAAGAACATTTCTCCAGTGTTGTACACTTGTCTTTGTTGATGCGGGTGGTATTTTGAAAATATTTTGATCTCAAAATTTGTTCTCTTTTACCAAATGGCGTTTTGTCAGGCAATTTTCGTTCTGCTCTCAGTGATGTGACGGCTGCCAGAAAGCTGAAGCCCTGCCACCTGAAAGCCATCATTAGAGGTAGGTTTTAAAGAACTGCAGTGTGATGATCACTGTGGGCAAACTGGCACTCCTGCCACCAAAATACAATGTTTAAAGCTTTGGTAGGAGGGTTGGTAGGATCCTCATGGGGTCCTTTTGATGTTAACCAACCATAGCATGCCATTTTTGAAAGAATTCCTGAGAATAAAGAATATCTGTGTAATTAAAGAAACCATGCCTGGCTCATTTTTTGAAATTAATAAAGAATAAAATTTATGCTTTTAGTGCTGGAGAAATGCCTTTAAATTAATAAAGAATAAAATTAAGTGCTGGAGAGATGCCTAAGCAATTAAGGCATTTGCCTACAAAGCCACAGGACCTCAGTTCGGTTCCCCAGGACCTATGTAAGCCAGATGCACAAGGTGGCACATATGTCTGGAGTTCCTTGGCAGTGGCTGGAGGCCCTGGTGCCCCCAGTTCTTTCTCTGCCTCTTTCTCTCTTGCTCTCTCAAATAATATATAAATAAATAGAATAAAATCAAGACAAAGCACGTTCTGATCCCCCCCTCCAAAAAATTAGCTGATTGGAAGGCAAGATCCTCAAGTGTCCTGTTAAAATTAATTAAAAGTGTTACAGAACTTGTGCCATTGAGTCTGTCCCCTCGTTATTTTTCCTCTTGTAGGCTGATCTTTCTAAGTAATAACAGTGCTTTTATTACCTTATACTTCATCTTTCCTTTGAGCCCCCTTTGCAAACTCATTCATTTGAAAATTTTTTTATTTTTATTTTTGGAGAGAGAGACAGAGAGAGTTTACAGAGAGGGAGAGGGAGAGCTAAGAGAAATGGGTGCACCAGCAGCCTCTCACCTGCTGATGAACAAAGCTGATGTGTGCCCCTTGTGGGCAAACCTGGTATTCAGACTTTGCAAGCAGATGTCAATCTGCATCTATCTCTCTAGCCCCCTTTTAAAAATATTTTTATTATTTTTGGAGAGAGAGACAGAGACCTGGACAGATTGGAACCAGGTTCTTGTGCACCCCTTGTGGGCAAGTGTGGGCAGGCGCATCTGGCTAACAGTGGGACCTGGAGATTGGAACCAGGTTCTTAAGCTTAGCAGGCAGGCGCATCTCACTAGCCATCTCCCCCCTCCCTTTTTAAAAAAGAACATATTTAAAAAATTATTTGTAGCTGGGCGTGGTGGCGCACGCCTTTAATCCCAGCACTTGGGAGGCAGAAGTAGGAGGATCACCGAGAGATCGAGGTCACCCTGAGACTACATAGTTAATTCCAGGTCAGCCTGGACCAGAGTGAGACCCTACCTTGCAAAAACCAAAAAAAAAAAAAAAAAAAAAAATTATTTGTGTTTTGGGGATGGCAAATGAACTCCAGACACATATGCCACTTTGCACCTGGCTTTATGTGGATGCTGGGGAATTGAACCAGGGCTAGCAGGCTTTGTAAGCAAGCACTTTTCATCAGGTGACTGGCTGGAAGTGGCGGGCTTGGGAGAATTTGTCCAGGGTGACTGCCCTCTGTGCATTTATGTTATGGCTTCTGCAGGTGCCCTGTGCCACCTGGAACTGAAACACTTTGCTGAGGCCGTGACCTGGTGTGATGAGGGGCTGCAAATAGATGCCAAGGAGAAGAAACTTCTAGAAGTGAGGACTAAAGCAGACAAGCTGAAGGTTGGTAAAAGCCAGCAGTTTACATTTGCTTATTACCACTAATTAACACCCCCAGATTGTGTCTTGGGTCGTTGGGAAAACAAAACGTAGGCTCAAGGTTATGGCTCATTGGATACCCCGAGGGCATCTTTTATACACTCTGAATGTACACACTTCTTGTGTGACTGCTAAAGCCTATGATGCTGACAAGTTCTTGATATTTCTCAGTCCCACCTTTGAAAATGGAGACCACAATATATGAGGTTTATATGAGGATTAAACGAACCAAGCAGGCTTTTCCCATTCTCAGAGGATTATAAGCGGATAAAATTAGATCATAAGCAGGAGAGCACACAGATGTGAAAGCAGGAAAACTTCTGTCTTCCCTTGGCAAAGGACAGCTCCTGTGGACTCGCAAACCTGAGGTGGAAACGGGATCCAGTGGTGTGGGCAGATTAGGAAGAAAGGGACTCCGCATTCTCTTTCTGCCAGACTGAGCGGAATGGTGTCTCTTCTCTCATGGGCTATAGCTGTCCAAAAGGTGGAGCCTGAAAAAAGGTCTCCCCTGGGTTCTCCAGCCACACAGACAGGTGGGAATCCCCATGAAGTACTTCCCCACGCCAGTGTCCCTCCCCGAATGAAGGAGATGCCCTTTCTCCTTTATTGCTGCTATCTTTCTGGTCTGAGCCCACATTACAGGGGCTCTTTTTAAAAAGATATTTAATCATTTACAAGTAGAGACATACAAAGAGAGAGAGAGAGAGAATGGGCATACCAGAGCCCCCACCCACTGCAAAAGAACTCCAGACACATGTGCCACCTTGTACATCTGCCTTCATGGGTACTGGGGAATGGAACTTTGGTCCTTAGGCTTTGTAGGCAAACACCTTAACCACTAAGCCATCTCTCCAGCGCCCTCTTTCTCTTTTTTTAACTTTATTTGTAAGCAGAGAGAGAGAATGGATGTGCCAGGGCTTCCAGCCACTGAAAATGAACTCCAGATGCATGCGTCACTTTGGGCATCTGGCTTTATGTGGGTACTGGGGAGTCAACCCCTGGGTGTTAGGCTTTGCAGGCAGGTGCCTCAATCACTCTGCCATCTCTCTAGCACCTCACTCCTCTCTTTTGCATTGTGCTCACACTGCCAGAGTAACACACCTGTTACACGTGGCCCTTAGTAGCTCGTGAGCTCCTTGGGTACAGGAAGTAGATTTTAAAACTTCTGCTGACACTGGGCCTGATACCTGGGTGTGTGTTGTGTGTATGTTTGTTGAACTAACTTGGCTACTGGTGTCCCTTAACACAGCATGCGCTGCACAGAAACCAGAGATAGTCCTTCCGGAGCAGGCTTGAGTGGAGAGGAGAAAGCCTGTTCCCCAGAGCCAGGGCTGATTTCCAGCCAACAGAGGGATGAACTCAAAGAACGCAGAGCATCATGAGGCTTTGGGCATCTCTGAGAGCACAGGCCCTGTGGCCCGTGAGGTCCACTGGGAATCTTTCCTGGGACGCTGTCTCCATGTGCCCGTCTGCTTGTAGTGTGGTGAAGTGTGACAAAGGAGCCCAGGCTGTGCCTCAGAGCACTCTGTCAGCTCTGCCTCTCTGCACCTCAGCCTCAGACTGTTCTGCAAACAGGCACAAGAGCTCACACTGCCAGAAGAAGTGCAGATAGATAATGTCAGAGCCGGGGCCTTGCTCCCCACCTCACCTGTAGATGTCGCCGTGACTACAGCAACAACAACATCCTGCCGCCCTGAGATGCCTTGGGAGCTGGCTATCCCAGGCAGATAGCACCTTTTCTGGGCTCAAACTACTTGCTGACCCTGAGAACTTTACTAATGCCTGATACCTGGGTGTTGTGTTCACAAATGAAACAGAGCTATAGTCAGCTGAGGCAGCACAGCCTGTAATCCCAGCGCTTGGAGGCAGAGGCAGGAGGGGTGGCGTTCAAGGGCAGCCTGGGAAGAGACTCTGTTTCAAATAAATACATGATATTTGTCAACCCCTATTGTAGGGGATGGCCTCAAACTACCTTTGATGGCCTGTGGCTTCCCTTCATGTGCTCGCCTGAGGAAACATTCATGAGAGGTGTGACCCTGCAGTGCAGACCCATGACAGACCCTCACTTCTGGGAAGTAGTCAACCTTAAGTCAGCGCAGTGCATTATTTCTGCTTTCCAAAGAGACATTTCCAGAACTGAACAGAGGAGATGTGTGGGTTGAGCATGTATGTATGCTGTGCATGCCCACTGTGCACATGTGCAGAGGTTAGAAGAGATCTCTTGCTCTTCCACCTTATTTCTTTTTTCTCTCTCTTCTTCTTTCTTCCTTCTTTCCTTCCGTCCTTCTTTCCCTCCCTCCCTCCCTCTCTCCCCTGAGGTCCAGGAGGCAGAGGTTCCTGGGAGTTCAAGGCCACTCTGAGACCATAATGAATTCCAGGTCAGCCTGGGAAGTGTGACACCTCAAAAACCAAAAAAAAAAAAAAAAAAAAAAAAAAAGAAAAAGAAGAAGAAGAAATTTATGTTTTTATTTGAGAGATAGAAAGAGGAAGAGAGAGAGAAAATGGGTACACCAGGCCTCTAGCCACTGCAAACAAACTCCAGACACATGCAGCATCTTGTGTATCTGGTTTATGTGGGTCCTGGGGAATCAAACTGGGTCCTTTGGCTTTGCAGACAAGTGCCTTAACCGCTAAGCCATCTCTTTAGCCCAACTCTTGATCTTTTCTGTGCCTTTGCCTCTCAAAGGCATTGTTAAAAGGCAGGCATTTTCTAGTTGCCTTTGGCCTCTTGGTTGTACTGTGTGCGGTTTCCTAGCTCCGCTTGTTACCCTCCTTTTTGAATAGTCTCCCCACTAGTCTGTAGACAGGTCTGAGGGCGTGGACCCTCCTCTGTGTGACACAAGGCCAAACACACAGCAGCTGCTTAGGGCAGGTAAGTTAGACAAGTGGTGCCTACAGTGCCAGGCCCCAGGGACAGCTGAGAAGGTCATGGCTCAGAGTTGTGTCCATATTTCGGTGAAGTATGTTTACATCTCCCAACACAGTATTGTTTGTGTGCCTGTGTGTCCATCTTTAATCCAGGCTAGGAACATCAGGCTTGGCTCCAGAGTCGTCGGTGAGGATGAAGATTCAACCTCAGATGCTCCAAGTGAGGTTTTCCTGGATGGGCTCAGCTCTGAGAACCCGTATGGGGCTCGGCTGAGTCTGGATGACCAGGGCAGGCTGAGCTGGCCCGTGCTGTTTCTGTACCCGGAGTATGCCCAGTCCGACTTCATCTCTGCTTTTCACGAGGACTCGAGGTACTTCCTTGACCAGGTGCCTCCCTCTACCCCTGTTTCCATGTTCCTCCTTGCTGGCTTCCCAGGACAAGTGAGGGCCTTCGGGGCTGAGGAAGGAAAAGACCAGTTCAGGAGCTTTAATTCAGTCTCGTCAATAGGCCCTCTAACTGAAATCTCTAATCACCAGGCTTGTGACATAAGCCTCACCTCCCCATGGACTGGGCATCATGTCATGGTGCCGTGTTTGTCAAGAGTTTAGTCCACAATGCTGGGGAAGAGTGAAGGCATGTTGAGTAGTACCTGCATGGTAATTCACGTGCTTATTTATTCAAAAAAAAATCACATTTACCTGTGATTTCCAAGGATCAGTGCTTGGAACATGACTGTGTCTGTTGAAGACAGTGGCATGCTGGGACTGGTGATGAATGGACCTGTTTTGGGCACTGTCACTGAATGGGTTAAGCCTGAATTTCATGTTGTGTTCATTCTCGTTATCTCTGAATTGGTGTCCTGGGACTGATGTGGGGAAGTAGATGGAATCACTGATACGCAGAAAGTACACGTTCCATCCTTAGGTTTATCGATCATCTAATGGCAATGTTTAGCGAAGCACCCTCTTGGGACTCAGAGCAGAAATACTACCCTGATAATTTGGAGGTAAGAGAAGCTTTATTTCAACCCTCTTAAGGGACTTTTTTTTTTAGGGGAAGGGAGAGGAGTGCCAGGCATGGTGACACATGCTTTTAATCCCAGCACTTGGGAGGCAGAGGTAGGAGGATCGCTGTGAGTTCGAGGCCACCCTGAGACTACAGAGTGAATTCCAGGTCAGCCTGGGCCAGAGTGAAACCCTACCTTGGAAAACCAACCAACCAAACAAACAAACAAACAAACAAACAAACAAACAAACAAAAGCATTGGTAAATATACATAATATGCTGAAAACCATTTAAATGAACAACTTTGTGACATCAATAAGCACATTCACAATGTTTTGTAGCCATCACCACCATCCCTCTCCATCATCCCAGCTGAAACGCTGTTCTCTCCCATGTCCCTCCCTGTCCCCAGTGTCTCAATGACCAGTAGAGCCATGTGGTGTTTGTCCTTTCTGTCTGCTTTATTTCACTTAGCATAGTGTCCTCAGAGTTCAACCAGGGCCTTATATGAGCCATTACAATATGGGACTCTTCCTTTCTAAGACTAAATAACAGCCCATTGTTGGGAAATAAAAAGTACAAGAGAGCCGGGCGCACGCCTTTAATCCCAGCACTTGGGAGGCAGAGGTAGGAGGATCACCATGAGTTCGAGGCCACCCTGAGACTATATAGTGAATTCCAGGTCAGCCTGAGCTAGAGTGAGACCCTACCTCGAAAAACCAAACAAAAAAAAATTTATTATTAGAGACAGAGAGGGAGTGCGTAAGAATGGGTACATCAGGGCCTCCAGCCACTGCAAGTGAACTCCAGATGCATGCGCCACCATGTGCATCTGGCTTACGTGGGTCCTGGAGAATTGAGCCTGGGTCCTAAGTGCCTTAACCACTAAGCCATCTCTCCAGCCCAGTGGTAACCTTTCTGACAGCGTCATGGCGAGGCTGCTGAGTGCACTCAGCCCAGGGCTGTGTGAAGAAGACATTCAGCAGTTGTCATCTGTAACTTCTCCCATGCCTCAGGCTGCTGAAGCCCTCGTCTGTCTCTGACCCTCTCCCGGTTCAATTTGCAGCTCTACTTTGAGGACGAGAACAGCACAGAACTCTACCAGGTGTCCCCCAAGAGTACCCTGCTACAGGTGCTGCAGCACCCCAGGTGAGCTCCTGCTCTTTCCAGTTCTCCGTGATCACCTCAGATACCCCCCTGATGCTCTGAACACCTGCTGGGCCAGTGGCAGCCACTGGGACTACAGCCTATTAAGCTGAGCCATTGGTGTGTGGACAGCCCATTGCACTCTAGCCAAGACAGTGGCAGACCAGCGAGGTGGGTGGGGCTGGTCTCCTGAGGGCAAAGCTGCCTGGCTTTGTCCCTGAAGGCCGCTGGGATGGCTTCCTTTTCCTAATGGTATTGTCCGCTGATGATACCATACAGAAAGAGTGCCTTTTGCAGTCACTGTGGCCCTCCCTGAGATCCTCTGCCTCTGGGGCTGTCCCTTCAGTGTGCACTGGGACCGTTTGTTTCGCAGACACTTGGGTGTCAGTGGCTGAGTGGGAGTCAGAGTGCCCTTGTAAACTGTGTTGTCAGCAGGGCAGCAAGCAACCTCGGGGGATGGACGAGTTCACTGTTGCGTTGTTTTGCTCCAACTTGGAACCAAGTGAAGAAGAGGAGGGAAGACTACTGCGCTTACCATAAAAGAGCCACTTGTGTTGGGAAAGAGGGTGGCTGGCTGGGTGGGATACAAAAACGGGGCTAGAGAGTGGCGTTAGGATCATTCGTTGAGCAAACATTTGACCATCTTGCTAAACAGCTTGAGGCTCGTGAGTGGAGTTGCAGAGGGTGTGTTCAGAAAAGGGGTACAGACTCACACATCAGAAGTGGCTGGTGAATGGTGAGGCCTGAGGAGGGAGGGAGGCTCAGGAAGACCGGACAGAGTTGCTAAGATATTGGCTGACCTGGAAGGTGTCCGGCTTGAGAGGCAAGTAGGGAATATTTCTCCAGATCTGATCAGTGCTTTGCTTGGAATTTTTCTCTGTTCCTGAATCTCCCTTCTGTTCTGGATAGATTTTCAGTGACCTATTTTTTTTCTTTTCTTTTCTTTTTTCATGGTTTTTCGAGGTAGGGTCTTACTCTAGTCCACGCTGACCTGGAATTCACTCTGTAGTCTCAGGGTGGCTTCAAACTCACGGCCATCCTCCTACCTCTGCCTCCCGAGTGCTGGGATTAAAGGTGTGCGCCACTACGCCCGGCTTTTCCCATTTTCTTGTTGTTAGCATATTATCCAGAATTCTTTAAAGACCTGAGATCCACTCTACCCAGTCTCCAAAAGGCAAAGGAGAAATCTGAACAGAAAGCTGACTGTGCCATGGAGGAAAATCAACTTCATGCACATGCTATTGTGTCTGCTTTCCAAGTTTCTGACAAGAGGTGGTTCAGGGCTGGTTTTGGACAGCTCCAGTCCCTTGAGCTGGGTGAGACTAAGAACCAGGCCCCTCTGTCCGGAGCCTGGCTTACTGTATAACACCACCACCCCCGGGTCCGGGAGGCCGAGGCCTTGTCCACCTCTCCACGTGCCTCACTCCCTTTGCTTCCTGCCCAGCAGTGGCAGATCTGGGGTTTCTTGCACCTTTTCTCCTGCCCTTCCCTGAGTTCTAGTCACATTCAGACACGCCATTCCCAGGAAGCTGATCCTGACTCCGCTCCCTGGAGAGGGGATCGTGTCTTCCCGGGCTAAGGCTGTCCTCCCCAGAAGTCTGAACTTAGGTCAAGGACAGTGGCTTTTGTGTGTATTTAGGTTGAAGCAGGGTATGTTGTAGCCCAGCTGGCCCCAGAGCTGAGGATGGCCTTCAACCTCCAATCTGCTATCTACCTCCCAGTGCTGGGGTCACAGGCATGCACACCCACACCCAGCTCTTTGTGGTGGTTTCTAAATCCACACAGGGCCTGCTTTACCTTAGGCATTCAAGAGAGTAGGGAGTGAATGAAATAATAGCAACTTCTGTAGTTCTGTTTCCAGTTTAGTGTATGACACCAGGAGTTCTGGCTAGGTCGTAAGGTGAAGAATATCATATTGATTTCACCAGACTTAAAATTACCAAGTAAATGTGCAAAGTTTGCATTTTAATGTTCCGCCCATCTAGAGGGTCACCTTGAGTGTGGCTAGGAAAGGCCATGGATAATTAAGATTGTAATTCAGGGCTGGAGAGATGGCTTAGCGGTTAAGTGCTTGCCTGTGAAGCCTAAGGACCCTGGTTTGAGGCTCGATTCCCCAGGACCCACGTGAGCCAGATCCACAAGGTGGCCATGCATCTGGAGTTCATTTGCTTTGGCTGGAGGCCTTGGTGTACCCATTCTCTCTCTCTCTGTTGCTCTCAAATAAATAAAAATAAACAAACTTTTTTAAAAAAAGATTATAATTCAGCTAACTCCTGTTGTGCTTCCTGCAGGTACTCTGTGAAAGCCCTGATGCCCACATTTTTGGTCTGTGTAGGATCCTCTCAATTTTGTAAGAATTATCTCAGGGGAAGAAAGGTACACAGATAAAGTGTGAGCCGGGTCTCCAGGGTCTCTTCCCTCTACTTTGGCCTGGAATCTAGCACACTTGGATCAACTGGATCCACTTCCCAAGTCCAGCATTTTCTGTCACCCTCATGCTGGGGAAGAAAGGAACTGCTGTCTTCCTGGAACATTATAACGCCAAGTACTGGGCTCCAGCTGGCCCTGATTCCTGGGTGGATTCTCAGCTCTGCTCTGGGGAACACCCAGGCCGTCCATCTCTGAAGGATCCTTCGGCTGCAGTTATTATAGCCTGTGGCCTCACAACTCACTGATGGGATTGACTTGGGGTGTGATGACATGACTGAACCTTTGTGACACTGGCAAAGTATAGAAGACACTTCTTGAAGGCAGTGAATCAGATCCGCATGGAATTTGAAGGCTTGGCCAAGAGACTGGCCCCAACTTCACTAGCACAGAGGAGGGCTGTAAGGGGTTCTGTAGATGCTGTGTGCTCAACGGTGCCTGGAAGGCCACAATGTATTTTTCACTTGTCAAAATGGTACAGAATGGGGGCTGGAGAGATGGCTTAGGGTTAAGGTGCCTGCCTGCTAAGCCTAAGAACCTGGTTCCAATCTCCAGGTCCCACGTTCAGCCAGATGCAAAGTGATGCAAGGGTGCAATGCCACACTTGCCCACAAGGGGGCGCACTCATTTGGATTTCATTCACAGCAGCTGAGAGACTGCTGGCACGCCCATCTCTGTCTCCCTCATCTCCTCCCCTCTCTCCAAAAATAAAAATAAAAAAAAAAAAAAAGTACAGAATGGGAAGACTGGGACTGTCAAGAGTTTTGTGAAAATGGCAACACACTGGACATTGGCCCTAATTCTTATCCCATTTCTCAGCTCAAGTTAACGGCCCTTCCTCAGCCTCTAACCACCTCTAACCCACGCCAAGGGATGCGAGCAGACGTGACTCGGGTCACATCCTGATGGGGTTGGCGTCTGTAACTGCATGGGAGCCTTATCCTCTTCCCTTGGCCATGAGATCCTGTCTCCCAAACACGGGCAGTCCCTTCAGCCTGGGTGTCGGGATGGAAGGACACAGAGCAGAGCCAAAGCAGCTGCTCTGAAGCCTCTGACTGAGCACGAGCCACAGGTGTTACTTGGGAGCGGTGAAGCTGCTGACGCGTTGTTAAACTGCAGCCGATGGGTTAACTTGGTGTTTTTGAAGCACTCCTTGGGGCTGGGGGGGATGGCCTAGCAGTTAAGGCATTTGCCTACAAAGCGGTGGGCCCAGGTTCGACTCCCCAGGCCCCACGTAAGGGAGATGCACACACAGGAGGCACAGGCCTCCCAAGTTTGTTTTGCTGTCGAGATGGATAGATGGATGCTGAGGGATGGATAGGGATAGGGATAGGGATAGGGATAGGGATAGGGATTGGATAGGGATAGGGATAGGGATAGGGATAGGGATAGGGATAGGGATAGGGATAGGGATAGGGATAGGGATAGGGATAGGGATAGGGATAGGGGATAGATAGGGGATAGGGATAGGGGATAGGGGGATAGGGATAGGGATAGGGATAGGGGATAGGGATAGGGATAGGGATAGGGGGATAAGATAGGGATAGGCCTCCGGAGTTTGTTTGCTATAGAGAGAGAGATAGATGGATAGATAGATAGACGCACGCACAAGGAGGCGCAGGCCTCCGGAGTTTGTTTGCTAAGCCGAGAGAGAGAGATAGATGGATAGATAGATAGACGCACGCACAAGGAGGCGCAGGCCTCCGGAGTTTGTTTGCAGTGGCTGGAGGCCCTGGTATACCCATTCACCCCTTTCTTTCTGCCTCTTCCTCTCAAATAAATAAGCAAAATATCTTAAAAATATTTTGTTGGGCTGGAGAGATGGCTTAGCAGTTAAGGTGTTTACCTGCAAAACCAAACGACCCAGATTCTATTCCCCAGGACCAACGTAAGCCAGATGCACAAGGGGCACATGTGTCAGGTGTTCATTTGCAGTGGCTGGAGGCCCGGGCATGCCCATTCTCTCTCTGCCTCTTTTTCTCAAATAAGTAAAATATATTAAAAATTAAAAAGTATTTTATTTACTTGGGAGCAGAGAGAGCAAGTATGGGAACACCAGGGCCTCTTGCTGCTGCAAAGGCCTTCCACATGGAAGTACATTGTGCATCTGGCTTTATGTGGATACTGGGGTACTAAATCCACGCCTTGCAGGCTTTGCATGCAAGCAAGCGTGCGCCTTTCACCACTGGGCCTTTCACTCCCATCATTGTCTGGGCTTTTGTTGTGTGCCTCACTGTTCTGGAAGGACATTGGCCCTGGAATACTTAAACCCTGCAGGTCCTCCACGTATCATTCTCTCCATAACTAGACACTTCTGCCTGTCTGTCTGTCTGGGTGAAAACTCAGAACCTTTGTAAGAGGCTTGCCATTTAGTTAGCAATGACCCCAGCCAGCTTGCAGGTTTCCTGTGACCTTTAGATGGTGTCCCTTGCCCCTTAGCTGTCTGTCTTATGGCGCTGTGCCATGACTCCCTTATTTAGCACACCGCAGACTTTTTTTAAAAATTATTTTATTTATTTTTGGAGAGAGATACAGAGACAGACAGAGAGGGAGACGGAGAGAGAGTTGGGCGCGGCAGCAGTGTCTCAGCTGCTGTGAACGAAATCCAGATGCGTGCGCCCCCTTGTGGCCAAGTGCGGCATTGCGCCCTTGTGTCACTTTGCATCTGGCTAAACGTGGGACAGACTCTTTTCTTGATGGCTGTCCCTACTTCTTGGCAAACTGCGTCAAGAACCCTGGAGCTTGGGCCTGGAGAGATGGCTTAGCAGTTGAGCGCTTGCCTGTGAAGCCTAAGGACCCTAGTTCGAGCTCAATCTGGACATTGGCCCTAATTCTTATCCCATTTCTCAGCTCAAGTTAACGGCCCTTCCTCAGCCTCTTGTACCCTTCCTTGTGCCTCTAACCACCTCTAACCCCACGCCAAGGGATGCGAGCAGACGTGACTGGGTCACATCCTGATGGGGTTGGCGTCTGTAACTGCATGGGAGCCTTATCCTCTTCCCTCGGCCATGAGATCCTGTCTCCCAAACACGGGCAGTCCCTTCAGCCTGGGTGTCAGGATGGAAGGACACAGAGCAGAGCCAAAGCAGCTGCTCTGAAGCCTCTGACTGAGCACGAGCCACAGGTGTTACTTGGGAGCGGTGAAGCTGCTGACGTTGTTAAACTGCAGCCGATGGGTTAACTTGGTGTTTTTGAAGCACTCCTTGGGGCTGGGGGGATGGCCTAGCAGCAGTTAAGGCATTTGCCTACAAACAGGCCCAGTGGGCTCCCAGGCCCCACGTTTGACTGCCCACAGGAGGTGCAGGCCTCCCAAGTTTGTTTGCTAAGCCGAGATGGATAGATAGATAGACGCACAATGCTGAGGGGATGGATAGGGGATGGGGATAGGGGATAGGGGATAGGGATGATTGATGGGGATAGGGATAGGGATAGGGGATAGAGGGATAGGGATAGGGATAGGGATAGGGGATAAGATAGGGATAGGGATAGGGATAGGGATAGGGATAGGGGATAGGGGATAGGGGATAGATAGGGATAGGGGATAGGGGATAGGGATAGGGGATAGGGGATAGGGGATAGGGGATAGGGGATAGGGGATAAAGGATAGGGGATAGGATAAGATATAGGATGCACACACAAGGAGGCGCATAAAGATAAGCCGAGAGAGAGATAGATGGATAGATAGATAGGATAAGCAGGCCTAAAGCCGAGAGAGAGATAGATGGATAGATAGATAGACGCACGCACAAGGAGGCGCAGGCCTCCGGAGTTTGTTTGCAGTGGCTGGAGGCCCTGGTATACCCATTCACCCCTTTCTTTTTGCCTCTTCCTCTCAAATAAATAAGCAAAATATCTTAAAAATATTTTGTTGGGCTGGAGAGATGGCTTAGCAGTTAAGGTGTTTACCTGCAAAGCCAAACGACCCAGATTCTATTCCCCAGGACCAACGTAAGCCAGATGCACAAGGGGCACATGTGTCAGGTGTTCATTTGCAGTGGCTGGAGGCCCGGGCATGCCCATTCTCTCTCTGCCTCTTTTTCTCTCTCAAATAAATAAGTAAAATATATTAAAAATTAAAAAGTATTTTATTTACTTGGGAGCAGAGAGCAAGTATGGGAACACCAGGGCCTCTTGCTGCTGCAAAGGCCTTCCACATGGAAGTACATTGTGCATCTGGCTTTATGTGGATACTGGGGTACTAAATCCACGCCTTGCAGGCTTTGCATGCAAGCAAGCGTGGGCCTTTCACCACTGGGCCTTTCACTCCCATCATTGTCTGGGCTTTTGTTGTGTGCCTCACTGTTCTGGAAGGACATTGGCCCTGGAATACTTAAACCCTGCAGGTCCTCCACGTATCATTCTCTCCATAACTAGACACTTCTGCCTGTCTGTCTGTCTGGGTGAAAACTCAGAACCTTTGTAAGAGGCTTGCCATTTAGTTAGCAATGACCCCAGCCAGCTTGCAGGTTTCCTGTGACCTTTAGATGGTGTCCCTTGCCCCTTAGCTGTCTGTCTTATGGCGCTGTGCCATGACTCCCTTATTTAGCACACCGCAGACTTTTTTAAAAATTATTTTATTTATTTTTGGAGAGAGATACAGAGACAGACAGAGAGGGAGACGGAGAGAGAGTTGGGCGCGGCAGCAGTGTCTCAGCTGCTGTGAACGAAATCCAGATGCGTGCGCCCCCTTGTGGCCAAGTGCGGCATTGCGCCCTTGTGTCACTTTGCATCTGGCTAAACGTGGGACAGACTCTTTTCTTGATGGCTGTCCCTACTTCTTGGCAAACTGCGTCAAGAACCCTGGAGCTTGGGCCTGGAGAGATGGCTTAGCAGTTGAGCGCTTGCCTGTGAAGCCTAAGGACCCTAGTTCGAGCTCAATTCTCCAAGACCCTTATAAGTCAGATGCACAAGGTAGCACATGTGTCTGGAGTTTGTTTGCAGTGGTTGGAGGCCCTGGTGCATCCATTCTCTGTCAGTCGCTCTCAAATAAAAAAAAATAGGGGGGCTGGAGAGATGGCTTAGCAGTTAAGGCACCTGCCTGCTAAGCCTAAGAACCCGGTTCCAATCTCCAGGTCCCACGTTTAGCCAGATGCAAAATGACGCAAGGGCGCAATGCCTCACTTGACCACAAGGGGTGCACACATCTGGATTTTATTCACAGCAGCTGAGAGACTGCTGGTGCCCATCTCTGTCTTCCTCTTCCTCTCCCTCTGTGTTTCTCTCCAAAAATAAATAAAATAATAAAAAAAAAAATAGGGCTGGAGAAATGGCTTAGCAATTAAGGTATTTGCCTCAAAACCAAAACACCCAGATTCAATTCTGCAGAACCCACGTTGGAAGGGTAGAGTAGTTCCTGGCTGGCAGCCTAGAGAAAGGAGAGGTTCACCTGAAGAGATCTGAAGCAGAAGTGGCAGTGGGTTGAGGTGGAAAGCCCTCTAGCAAAGGATGGAGCCTTGAAAGCACATGCCCCGGGGGTGGCAGGCACCAGCCTGGGGAAGCAAGAGCAGCCGCCCACTGAACAGCTAGGCTAGCGTTGGGGTGACGTGAACTGGCTCACTTAGCTGTCCTCACACCTTTTGGAGACAGGTCGTGAGAGCTCACGTGACCTGCCCATGGTCAGCCAGCTGGTGAGAGGTAGAGCAGCACTTGAACTTGGCGCCCTTGACCCTTCAGAGAACTGCTAACACCAGGCCCCAGCCGCCCTTGCTGCACTCCAAGCTTAGGGTAAGTGTCGCTAGCTTGTCTGCTTGCCTACGAGACTGTGCTGTCTGCAGAAACCCCCACCAGAGGCAGGTCCCATATCAGCACGCCTCCCTCACCGACTCCCCTGGTCAGTCAGCCATGAGCTCGGATGTGAGCTGACAGGAGCCTCTGCCCATGCATGCGGCACTCTCGGTTACCATGAGCCCGTGTGTGCCTCCTCTGCGCCCTCCTGGCCCTGCTGTGTTCATTAGCCAGGGGCAATTAGACTCAACCCCAGGAGCTTGTTAGCAGCCTGGAGAGCTGCTGGCTTGACAGCGGGGGACACCAACCCTTAGCACAAGGAGTCCACAGAGTGCCATCCCCAGCCTACTTCATGCAAAGCATCACGTCGTGTAAAGGCGGCCGCCACCTATGCACCTGCTGTGGCCCGGCACCCCTGTCCCATGTTACACAGAAAAAAGCTGAGATGCGGAGATTTCAGGGAGTGTCTTTCAGTCACAGAGCAGCACTCTGGGGTCCCAACACGATGATTATGTTATTGTAGTTGTTTTGAAAGTTATTTATTAGAGAGAGAATGGGCACGCCAGGGTTCAATTCCCCAGGACCCACGTAAAGCCAGATACACAATGTGGCACGTGTGTCTGGAGTTCATTTGCAGTGGCTAGAGGCCCTGGCATGCCCATTCTCTCTCTGCTGCTTTCTCTCCTCCACAAATAAATATTTTCTAAGAATTATTTCCCCATCCTTTCCTCAATAAAACACTGCTTACATACCTTGGATACAAACCTGTCCATCTGACGAAGCACACTGGCATCTTCACACAGAAATGGGTTGTATACAAACCTGTCCGTCTGACGAAGCACACTGGCATCTTCACACAGAAATGGGTTGTATACAAACCTGTCCATCTGACGAAGCACACTGGCATCTTCACACAGAAGTGGGCTGCAGGAACTCGAAACTTGTCACTCAAGTGGTTAAGGCAGTGGCAATTTCATCAGATTTCTGCAAAGTTTCTTTACTGATGGTCCAGCAGGTGTTTCCTCATTAAAACACAAAATAGGGGCTGGAGAAATGGCTTAGTGGTTAAGGCATATTTATTTATCTGAGAGCAACAGAGAGAGAGAGAGAGAGAGAGAGAGAGAGAGAGGAGGCAGAGAGAGAATGGGCACATCACGGCCCCCAGCCACTGCAAACGAACTCCAGATGCATGCGCCACCTTGTGCATTTAGCTTACATGGGTCCTGGGGAACTGAGCCTCAAACTGGGGTCCTTAGGTTTCACAGGCAAGTGCTTAACCGCTAAGCCATCTCTCCAGGCCCCAATAAATAGATAAATAAAATCTTTAAAAAAAAAAACAAAGAATAGAAGCTGGAGAGATGACTTAGCAGTTAAGGCATTTGCCTGCAAAGCCAAAGGACCCAGGTTCGATTCCCCAGGACCCATGTAAACCAGATGCACAAGGTGGTGCATGCATCTGGAGTTTGTTTGCAGTAGCTAGAAGCCCTGACACACCATTTTCTATCTGCCGTTTTCTCTTTCAGATGAATAAATAAAAATAAAATTTTATTTAAAACACAGAATAGACCAGGCATGGTGGTGCACGCCTTTAATCCCAGCACTTGGGAGGCAGAGGTAGGAGGATCACTGTGAGTTCGAGGCCATCCTGAGACTCCATAGTGAATTCCAGGTCAGCCTGGGCTAGGGCGAAACCCTACCTCCAAAAAACCAAACCACTATAGGATATTAATGGAGTCATACACCAGCCTTTGACCCCATGTATTCATTCTGCCTTTTCCCAGCTAGTTGCCTGTAGGCGTCCCAGAGGAACAAGCAGTGATTGCTCCACCTGGGACTGTTAGCTTGCCAGAATCCCCACCTCATCAATTTACGGCAAATGACCCAGAACATAGTCTGAATATTCCGAGATGAAACCATCCTGCGGGGGGGGGGGAGAGGGGGGTTACCCTCAAGACTCTCCGGGGGAAGGCTGAATAGCCTTGCGCTAAAAGGGAGGCAGAGGTAGGAGGATCGCAGTGAATTTGAGGCCACCCTGAGACTACATAGTGAATTCCAGGTCAGCTTCCTTGGCTAGAGTGAGACCCTGCCTCGAAGAACAAAACACAAGATCCAGTTCTTAAGACAACAAAGCTCCGAGTTGTGGGAATGAACTCTCGGGTTCAAAGGAAAGGTGTGTCAGAGCCACGCTGAGCGTTGAGCACTTGTTCCACTTAGTGGCTCCCTCGGCCCCACAAGACAGCGACCCCTAGCTTGAGCATCCTACTAATAAGGAATGGGATGCACAGAGGGCAATTTATTTCAGGAAGCAGCGACTGCCCACCAAATCACACTGCCCGTGGGCGCCAGAACGCTTAAGTGATACAAGATTCCTTAAGTTCGGTTCAGCCTGAGCTGGGGTATGCCATTGTCTGTCTCCCTGCTGCGGAACAGAGGACAGGTACCCGTTTCAGCAGCCTATGAGGCTTTGGCATGAGCCACTTTATTCCCGCTCCAGGAACTTTTCCATCTGAGAACGGGAAAGACAGCTCCAAGGTCTCCGTTCTCAGCAAGCAAGACTCCACATCATACACGAGCCTAAGACTTGCACATTTGTGAAGCTTTAAATAAATTGGTTCTCTTTCTGGAATGCAGTTTTCAAAAGCGCCTTTAGGCTAACTTTCCATAAAGAAACAAGCTTAAGAGAATTCAGATCTGCAATTTAAAATGATTATTTAAAAAGCTGGGCTCAGGGCTGGAGAGATGGCTTAGGGGTTAAGGCGCCTGCCTCCTAAACCTAAGAACACTGGTTCCAATCTCCAGCGGTTCCAATCTCCAGGTCCCACGTTTAGCCAGATGCAAAGTGACGCAAGGGCGCAATGCCGCACTTGACCACAAGGGGGCGCGCACATCTGGATTTCGTTCACAGCAGCTGAGACACTGCTGCTGTGCCCATCTCTGTCTCTCTCTCTCTCTCTCTCTCTCTCTCTCTCCAAAAAAATTAAAAAAAAAAAAAGCTGGGCTCAGGGCTGGAGAGATGGCTTAGTGGTTAAGGCGCCTGCCTCCTAAGCCTAAGAATGCTGGTTCCAATCTCCAGGTCCCACGTTTAGCCAGATGCAAAGTGACGCAAGGGTGCAATGCCGCACTTGACCACAAGGGGGCGCGCACATCTGGATTTCGTTTGCAGCAGCTGAGACACTGCTGGCGCACCCATCTCTGTCTTCCTCACCACCCCCCTGTCTCTCTGCAAAAAAATAAAAAATTAAAAATTAAAAAAAAAAAAGCTGGGCTTAGCTGGGTTGGTGGTGCACGCCTTTAAGCCCAGCACTCAGGAGGCAGAGGTAGGAGGATCAGCATGAGTTCTGTTCCAGGCATAGTGGCACATGCCTGTAATCTCAGCACTTGGGAGGCAGAGGTAGGAGGATCGCCGTGAGTTCGAGGTGATTACAACTTCCGCTGCAGTTAACAGGGAGGCCCCCCAGCAGCATCCATTACAGCAGTCCTGACAACTTTTGCTGCATCGATGACTCCCAAGCAGAGCATCATAACCAACTTCAGAGGACTTTGCAGGATTGTCCCAGCTAGCAAAGATCCTCCGACACCTGCATTCTTAGCAATGGTCATTGCAGCAATTCTGAGTGGTTTTCTAATAATGTCTGTACTAACGTTCTGATATTCATTAACAGGCTTGAAAGAGTCCAAGGCTGGAATGCACCGGAGGAGAGCGCAACCCCTCCTGGAACAACGGCTGCTTCAACAGCTGCTCTTGTAGCATTGAGGGCATGTGTAACTCTGTCTTTCTTCTCATTCACGTCCACATCACTTGTCCCACCAACCTTCAGCACAGCTACTCCATCTGAAAGCTTTGCCAGTCGCTCATTCAGTGTTTCCTTTTCATATTCACTCGTTGTGGTCTCTAACTGCTCTGTGATTTTTGAATACATTTTCCAACTTCAGTTGTGTCACCTTTTCCTTTCAAAAGCATGGCATCATCTTTGGTGACAATGACCTCTCCAACTTTCCCCGAGTCATGAGGCTGAACATCTTCCAGATTTAGGGTCAGCCCCTCTTCTCCAAACACTGCCCCACCAGTAGCAATCGCCATATCCTTAAGCTGGTTCTTTCTATTGTCACCACAACCTGGAGCTTTGACTGCTACAACCTGAAGACCAACTTTGAACCTATTTAAAACCAGTGTACTTGGAGCTTCACCATCAACATCTTCAGCAATTATGACCAAGGGTTCACGGTGAGCGTCTGCAATTTCAAGAGCAGGGACAATGGACTGGACACCAGAAATTTTCTTTTCACTCAACAGAACATAGGCATCCTGGAATTCACATGTTTGATCTTTTGTTGTGTTAATAAAGTATGGTGAAATATAACCTCTATCAAATTTCATGCCTTCAATAATTTCTAATTCATCATTCAGTGTTTCTCCATCCTTCACTGATCACACCCTTTCTTCCAACCTTTTTCATCGCACCAGAAATGAGGGTTCCAAGTTCTTTGTCTCCATTTGCAGAAATTGTAGCACCCTGAGCAGTTTCCTCAGGGGTTGTCACAGGTTGAGACTGCTTCTTAAGTTCAGCAATTACAGCATCAACAGCCAACATCACACCTCTCCTGATTTCCACCGGATTGGCACCTCTGCTCATCTTCTTGAAGCCTTCCTTGGCAATTGAGCGTGCCAATACTGTAGCAGTGGTGGTGCCATCCCTGGCCTCTTCGCTCGTGTTATTGGCCACATCCTGAACCAGTTTAGCGCCAATATTTTTATTCTTATCCTTTAAGTCAAAGGCCTTTGCAACAGTCACACCATCTTTTGTTACTTTAGGACTCCCCTACTCTGTTCAATAATTACTGCTCTTCCCTTTGGCCCCACTGTAACAGATACAGCGTCACTAAAAGGTCTACACCTTGAAGCATTAAGGCTCGGGCGTCCGCACCAAATC
Organism: Orientallactaga sibirica; assembly: GCA_036365145.1. Taxonomy (NCBI): domain Eukaryota; kingdom Metazoa; phylum Chordata; class Mammalia; order Rodentia; family Dipodidae; genus Orientallactaga; species Orientallactaga sibirica. Next base: position 3,731,161 of record JAEOAD010002279.1, on the reverse strand, counting down.
TTACATCTTTGGCGTAAGCCCGAGAGAGATGAGGAGCCAGGGCCCGGGACACTGGTCTCATCTGGCGAAGGACTGTAGGTAGTGAGGGACGGAGCGCAGGGCGCACACGGCAACGAGTGTATGCCCCCTCCTCCCCCTCTTTCAAATTTTATTTATTTGTCTGCAAGCAGAGAGCTAGAGATAGAAGAGAGTCAGGCAGAGAGAGAATGGGCATGTCAGGGCCTCCAGCCACTACAAACTCCAGATGCATGCGCCCCCTGTGCATGTGGCTTATGTGGGTCCTGGGGAATCAAATCTGGGTCCTTTGGCTTTGCAGGCAAACGCCTTACCCACTAAGCCATCTCTCCAGCCCCCCAGACACCAGCTCTTAACAGTCAGCCCCCACTGTGGTACCCACCTCTGCACCTAGCCAAGGTCGCCATGAAGTTGGAGCCTAGTGCTCCTGACACCTGTGAGAAGAGATGGTTTAAACCCTATTTTTGGATAGTTGAAGGTGCTTGCTTGTAAAGCGTGACTGCCTGGGTTCAATTCCCCAGTACCCACATAAAGCCAGGTGCATGCATCTGGCGTTCATCTGCAGTGGCAGGAGACCCCGGTGTGCCATTTCCTCTCTCATTCTCTCTCCTTGCAAGTAAATAAAAGTTGAAAAAAAAAACAAAACAGCTGGGTGTGGTGGCACATGCCTTTAATCCCAGCACTCAGGAGGCAGAGGTAGGATTGCCATGAGTTCGAGGCCACCCTGAGACTACATAGTGAATTCCAGGTCAGCCTGAGCTAAAGTGAGACCCTACCTCAAAAAAACTAAAAAGAAAAGTAAACCTGTTTTTGGGTTGGGGGGGCTTAGCAGTTGAAGGCACTTGCTTGTAAAGCCTGCCCATCTGGGTTTAATTATTCAGTAGCCATGTAAAGCCAAATGGGCATTCACTTGTGGGGGGGGGGAGAACTTGGTGTACACAAACACACAATAACAAATTTTGTAAAAAAAAAAAAATTTTTTTCCCAGCCACCCTTCTGAATTGGAAAGAGGATGAATAAATAATAAACGGAATAGTGAGCATTTGGAAACAGTTCCAACAGCAGACGTTTGTTTCCACTTAACACACAAGTCTCATAACCAAAGAGTGACTTTATTCAGTCGGTAGAAAATGTGGTTAGTGAGGAAGCCACCCCAGTAGGGTAAGGGGTCTGGAGGTAGGTTTTAGGCCATCAGGCAATGTGACAACTTCCAGGGAAGCTTAGACCACGCTGACCCAGGGGCCAGATCCACGCGTCAGGAACCCGTAGTGGAGTGGAACCACCCAGCTGTTTGCTTATGTCACAGATGGGGAAGCGCAGGCGCCGGCAGGGGAGGGAGTTGATGTGCTGTCACCAGTGAGTCGGTGGCAGTCAGGTCTCCTGACTCTCCCTGAACTCTTGGCTGTGGGCCTGCTTTCTGGACAATGAAGTGCAAGGCTGTGCCACACTCCCAGTGGGCAGGGGGAGGGGTGGGAGGTTTGTAGCCCTCAGCCTTCGGCCATCCCAGTCCTGAACACAGAACCTGCTAAGAAGTGAATCGGAGCCGGGCGTGGTGGCGCACGCCTTTAATCCCAGCACTCGGGAGGCAGAGGTAGGAGGATCGCCGAGAGTTCGAGGCCACCCTGAGACTACATAGTTAATTCCAGGTCAGCCTGGACCAGAGTGAGACCCTACCTTGCAAAACCAAAAAAAAAAAAAAAAAAAGAAGTGAATCGGGTCTCTTTTGTGCCTGTCAGCCTCCTGCCAGAAGTGCCGGCAGTGGAACGTAAAAGGAATGGTGAGGGGGCGTCGCCAGCCCCGAGAAAGGGGTCAAATTAGTCACCTTAGCAACCATCAAAAGAGGCGACTGCGTGAATACTGGTTCCTCTGACATGGGCTCACCTTCCATGAGAGAGGGGACTGTTTCTGGACAGGAGAGGAAGGGGCAGCAGTGCCAGCGGAGACGCCAGGCCGGGGCACTTAGACAACCTGCACCTGCGTCAGGAGTTCCAGGACTCCCTCTTTGGAGAGGAAGACCACCTCCCCAGTGTTCTGACACCAAACCTCCAGGTGGGCACGGTCCTCCAGGGACCGCTTGCCAGCAATGATCACAAAGGGGTAGCCAAGCTTCTTGGCATCTTTCAGTCTGTTGCCAATGGTCAGGTGGGTCCTGTCATCCAGCAGTAGCTCCCCGCGGAGCTGGGGCAGTGCCTCTGTGATGTCGTCGTACAGCTGCCCCACCAGCTCTGTGGCTGCCTCCTCCTTACTCCCCCTCTTAGGCGGGATGAGACACACTTGGTACGGGGCCAGGAGGCTGGGCCAGCGGATACAGTCTTCTTCAGAGAGAACTTCAATGGCAGCAGCCAAGATCCGGGTCACCCCCAAGCCATAGCACCCCATTTCAGCCAGGGATGGTTCGCCGTGGGCATTGGTAAACTGGGCGTTGAACACGGAGGAGTACCTGGTACCCAAGTAGAACGTGTGTCCCACCTCAATGCCTTTGGTTTCTGTTAGCGGGCCCTGGCAAGCAGGACAGTTGGTTTGTGCCAAGTCCAGGGTCTCCATGTTGGCCGAGAAGTGGCAACTGGGACAGAGTGCCAGCCGGTCCTCTCCAACATCCACTGGCAGGTGGAACTCATGGGACATCTTGCCCCCGATGCTGCCCACATCTGCCTGGGCCTCGATCCACCGCAGCCCCAGCTGATCAAACAGGCGACGGTAGGCATCGCACACCAGGCTGTAGGTCTGCTGGGCGGACTCGCGGGAGGAGTCAAAGGTATACATGTCCTTCATGTAGAACTCCCGCCACGGAGAAGACCGAAGCGGGGCCTGGGCTCATCTCGAAACTTCCGCGTCACCTGGTACAGCAGCAAGGGAAGCTGCTTATACGACATATTCTTCTGTGAGGCGACCAGGGCGGTGACAAACTCCTCGTGAGTTGGTCCCAAGCAGTACGCCTTGCCATGCCTGTCTCTCAGTCTCAGCAGCTCCTTGCCCATCAGCTCCCAACGGCCGGTGGCTTGCCACAGCTCGGCGGGGCTGAGGCTTGGCATGTTGATTTTCTGCCCTCCGATGGCCTGCATCTCCTGGTCTATCACCCGCACGAGCTTCTCCATGGCCCGGACCGTGTAGGGCAGGAGGTGGTAACAGCCAGGGCTTGCTGGGAGGATCAGGCCCACCTGCAGCATCAGTCGCTGGCTCTTACAGGTCAGGTCCCCAGATCCGCCCTCCGGCGACAGCACCTGATCTTCCCGCAGGTTCTGTGGCTGGAACATACGGGACAGTACCAAGCGCCGCCCGCTCCCTGCGCCATAGTGGTGACACCTGCGGGAACCCACGTACCCAGAGAGCTTGTGGCTACAGGTGGCCAAGGCAGACAGCGTTCTGCATCTTGTCAACAGTCCTTCCATGACACCCTGCCACAGGGAAGTGCAGCACCTAGAGGAAACTGATGTGTGTGAGAATGAGTGTGAACTGGCTTCTGACACACAAAGCAGCTGCTTGGCCTGGCTCCAGCAAGCTCCTGGGACAGAACTGACTGGACAGACTGGAGGGATGGCTTAGTGGTTAAGGCGCTTGCCTGCAAAGCCTAAGGACCCATGTTTGAGTCTACAGATCCCACGTAATCCAGACACACAAGGTGATGCAAGCATGCAAGGTTGCACATGTGCCCAAGGGGGTGCGCATGTCTGGGAATCCAATTGCAATGGCTGGATGCCCTGGCGTGGCAATTCTCTCTCTTGCTTGGTCTCATTTAAAGAAAGGAAAAAGGGGGCTGGAGAAAGATGGCTTAGCAGTTAAGGCACATGCCTGGGAAGCCTAAGGACACCAGTTCAACTCTCCAGGTCCCACGTAAGCCAGATGCGTAAGGTGGCACATGCATCTGGAGTTCGTTTGCAGTGGCTAGAGGCCTTGGCGCACCCATTCTCACTCTCTCTCTCTAATAAATAAATAAAAATAGCTAGGTGTGGTGATATATGCCTTTAATCCCAGCACTTGGGAGGCAGAGGTAGGACGATCACCATGAGTTCGAGGCCACCCTGAGATTACAGAGTGAATTCCAGGTCAGCCTGAGCTAGAGTGAGACTCTACCTCAAAAAATAAATAAATAGGGCTGGAGAGATGGCTTAGGGGTTAAGGCGCCTGCCTCCTAAGCCTAAGAACACTGGTTCCAATCTCCAGGTCCCACGTTTAGCCAGATGCAAAGTGATGCAAGGGCGCAATGCCACACTTGACCACAAGGGGGCGCACGCATCTGGATTTCGTTCGCAACAGCTGAGACTGCTGCTGCTGTGCCAATCTCTGTCTTCCTCTCTCTCTCCCTTTGTCTCTCTCTCTGTCTCTCTCCAAAAAAAAATGAAAAATAAAAAAGTAAAATAAATAAATAAATAAACAAATAAATGGGAAAAAATGAAAATAAAATAAATAAGTAAAATAAAAAAGGAAAAAAGAACCGACTGGAGATGTGGCTCCTTCTACCCCTTCTCTCAACTCTTACTTGGAGCTCTTGTTTTAATCACTTTTTATTGTACTTTAAACACAACCGCCTACCATGGAGACTGCAGAGTGGTGCCATACTCAGGCTCTGGGATCAGGCAGTGTGGGTTCTAGGTGGGTGTCCCGCGAACTGCTCTCTCTGCAGCTTTGGACACCTGTCTCCACTCCTCTGTGCTTAAGTTTGCACCTACAAAATGGTCATAACCTTGTAACTCCACTCTGGGCCTGTGGAAGCAGGAAGGTTCTTAGAGCAGTGTCGGGCACTTGTGGATGTTTGCTACTGTTCAGGAAACTGGTGAGCTGGGGGCGTGGGGGTGCACGCCTTCCATCCCAGCACTCGGGAGGCACAGGTAGGAGGATCACTGTGAGTTCGAGGCCAGCCTGAGACTACATAGTGAATCCCAGGTCAGCCTGGGCTACAGCGAGACCCTACCTCAAAAAACAAACCCACCCCCCACAAAAAAAGAAGAAACTGGGGAAAGAAATGGAAACAAATCAACTACGATCCCATAGCCAACAGCTGGACATTTGCAATCCTTTGTTTGTTTCTTCCCACCTCTGCTAAAATGTCCGTATCACCAGGCACAGTGGCACATGCCTGTAATCTCAGCACTAAGGCAGAGGCAAGAGGACTGTCACAACTTTGAGGCTAACCTGATCTAGATAGCAAGTTCTGGGTCAGCCAGGAGTACACAGTAAGGCCCTGTCTCAAAAACATTCATACTGAGGCTGGAGAGATGGCTCAGCAGTTAAAAGGCACTTGCTTGCAAAGCCTGCAGTACTGATGTAAAGCGAGATCCACAAATGGCACATGCCATCTGGAGTTTGTTTGCAGTGGCAAGAGGCCCTGGTGAGCCCACTCTCCCTCTACTTGCAAATAAATAGAAATATTTTTTAAAAATCAGTATTAGGGCTGGAGAGATGGCTCACTGGTTAAGACATTTGTCTGCAAAGCCTAAGGACCCAGGTTCAATTCCCCAGGACCCACGTGAAGCCAGATGCACAAGGTGGCACATGCATCTGGAATTCATATGCAGTGGCTTAATGCCCTGGCATGCCCATTCTAACTGCCTCTTGCTCTCTCATAAATAAATAAATTGCCGGGTGTGGTGGCGCACGCCTTTAATCCCAGCACTCGGGAGGCAGAGGTAGGAGGATCGCCATGAGTTCAAGGCCACCCTGAGACTACATAGTGAATTCCAGGTCAGCCTGGGCTAGAGTGAGACCCTACCTCGAAAACACAAATAACAAGACAAAAAAATCAGTGTTTTATATAGAGAGCCAGGTGTGGTGGTGTATGCCTTTAATATCAGCACTTGGGAGGCAGAGGTAGGAGGACTGCTCTGAGTTCAAGGCCAGGCTAGGCTACAGGGCGACCTTAACCTCCCAAAACCTAAAGAAGAAAAAAAAAATCAGTGTTATATATGTGTCTTCCTCACAGCACAAACTCCTTGTTCAGTTGCCCACACCCTGACCTTCAGACCTACAATCTTCCCTGAAGGACAGCGTCCTTGAAGCTAATGGCCACTCACCGTGGGCTCCCGATCCAGAGCTACCACCTCTATGCGGCACCTTCCACCCAAGCCACAAACCTGTGTTCACCTGCTCCGCTCTGTCACAGTTCAGCACCCCCTGGACCCTGCCATTCCTAACCCTTTCTTTGCCCGCCCAGCCTGTACCCGGGCCAGCACTGATCTCTTCACTGGACTCCTGCCTCCTTCCACCCAGCAGACACGGTGCACGGTACCGTGGTAGAAACGAAGCTCACAGTTGAACCGATTCACCGAGTTACAGTGAGACTTGATTGCTGAGGACCTAAACTTATCTTTGTCAGCAGATGGGAAAAAAATCCCAAAGAGAGCTGGGCGTGGTGGCTCACGCCTTTAATCCCAGCACTCGGGAGGCAGAGGTAGGAGGATCGCCATGAGTTCAAGGCCACCCTGAGACTACAGAGTGAATTCCAGGTCAGCCTGAGCTAAAGTGAGACCCTACCTCGAAAAAAAAAAAAAAAAAAAAAAATCCCAAAGAGGAAACTGTCCAGAAAGGGCCCAGAGTGACGATAAAAAGGAAAGATAGTTTAGGCTAAAACAAAGTTAAAATGGAATTTACTGTTAGGGACTGGGGAGATGGCTTGGCAGTTAAGGCATTTGCCTGAGAAGCCAAAGGACCTGGGTTCGATTCCCCAGGACTCATGTAAGCCAGATGCACAAGTTGGTGCATGTGTATGGAGTTTGGCAGAAGGCCCTGGTGTGCCCATTCTCTCTCTCTCTTTCTCTCTCTCAGATAAATAATTTTTAAGAATGGAGGGCTAAGCTGGGCATGGTGGTGTGCGCCTTTAATCCCAGCACTCGGGAGGCAGAGGTAGGATTGCCATGAGTTCGAGGCCACCCTGAGACTACATAGCTAATTCCAGGTCAGCCTTGACCAGAGTGAGACCTTACCTTGAAAGACCTAAAAAAAAAAAAAAAAAAAGGAGGGCTAGAGAGATGACTTAGCACTTAAAGTGTTTGCCTGCAAAGCCAAAGGACCCTGGTTAAATTCCCCAGCACCCATATAAGCCAGATGCATATGTGTCTGGAGTTCATTTGCAGTGGCTGGAGGCCCTGATGTGCCCATTCTCTCTCTCTCCCTCTTTAATAAATTCATAAAAATTAAATTTAAAAAATGGAGTTCACTGTTAGGGTGGCCTGACTACAAAAATAATTTAAGAATGGAGGGCTAAGCTGGGCATGGTGGTGTGCGCCTTTAATCCCAGCACTCGGGAGGCAGAGGTAGGATTGCCATGAGTTCGAGGCCACCCTGAGACTACATAGCTAATTCCAGGTCAGCCTTGACCAGAGTGAGACCTTACCTTGAAAGACCTAAAAAAAAAAAAAAAAAAAAAAAAGGAGGGCTAGAGAGATGACTTAGCACTTAAAGTGTTTGCCTGCAAAGCCAAAGGACCCTGGTTCAATTCCCCAGCACCCATATAAGCCAGATGCACAAGGGAGTATATGTGTCTGGAGTTCATTTGCAGTGGCTGGAGGCCCTGATGTGCCCATTCTCTCTCTCTCTCCCTCTTTAATAAATTCATAAAAATTAAATTTAAAAAATGGAGTTCACTGTTAGGGTGGCCTGACTACAAAAATAATTAATATGCAAATTGCCACATCTTGTCTGTTCCCTTACCTCTCTCCTTGGCTACTAAAACTATAAAGTGGAAATAAAACCCCAGCTCAGGGTTGGAGTGCCACCTCAAGCTCTTTGGCTCCCTGGGGTAAATAAACTCCTCTACTTTCACTCATACTAGTATTAGAATGATCTTTCCTGAACATTTCTGCAACATTACCAATACACAGGAGGCAGCAATGACACACTGTCTTGCTTTAAACAGCTTCTTCCTGCCCTGACAACATGATCTGAACTTCAGACCCTTGAGTGCACAACACACTCCCACCACATCCAGTGAGCCTGCACCCCTCTCCTTTGAGCCCTCTCAGCTGCAGCTGCTCTTCAACCCGCTATCCCTCCTTAAAAAAAAAAAAAAAAAAAAAAAGGTTGCAGGGATGGCTTAGCAGTTAAGGCATTTGCCTGCAAAGCTAAAAGACCCAGGTTCGAGCCCCCGGGAACACATAAGCCAGATGCACAAGGTGGTGCATGCTTCTGGACGCGCCCATTCTCTCTTTTTCTCTCTGCCCCGTTCTCTCTCAAATATAAATAAAAGAAAATATAAATAAAAAGAAAAGGTACCAAGGACTGCCCAGTCAGAGACAGGCATGTTTCACAATTGCTGTCAGCAACCAGAATGAGGTTTCATCCTATACGCATTTATTGAAACATGCTAGGGCCCAAGGGAGGGTCAAAGACCCAGTCTCTAGAGCCCACGTGCTCACCAAAGACAGGATAAGAAACACAACTGTATAAAAACATACAAACAAAAAAAAACAAAACAAAACAAAACAAAACAAAACAAAACAAAACAAAACAAAAACAACCCAGAGGCTTGAAAGATAGCTTAGCGGTTAAGGCGCTTTCCTGCAAACCCAAAGGACCCAGGTTCGATCCCCCAGGACCCATGTAAGCCAGATGCACAAAGTGGCACATGGGTCTGGAGTTCGTTTGAAGTGGCTGGAAGCCCTGGCGCTCTCATTCCCTGTCTCTATCTGCCCTTCTGTCTCTCAAATAAATAAAAATAAAATAAAATAAAAAAATAAAAATAAAAATAAAGTAAAAATAATAATAATTTTGGGTTGGAGGGATGGCTTAGCAGTTAAGACACTTGCCTGCAAAGCCAAAGGACCCAGGTTCGATTCCCCAGGACCCATGTAAAGGCAAATGCACAAGGCGGCTCATGCGTCTGGAGTTCGTTTGCAGTGGCTGGAGGCCCTGGCGCGCCCATTCTGTCTCTCAAATAAATAAGTAAATAAAATATTTTTTAAAAGACAACTCTTCTCTCCTTCTCACAGCAACCTCCACCTGTCCCCAAAGCTGCAGATCGCCTCCCTTGCACGCATGTGCATGCAATGCACAAAGTGCCCACTGACCGATGGTGCGTTAAAGTACGGTACGCCGGACGTGCCATAATTACTACGCATGAAACAGTAACGAAACGCCACTTGGCCTTCACCGGGGGTAGGGATACCCAAGAGTTCCGTGACAACTGCAGGGCAGGGCGACAAGGGAAAAGGACATCACTGGACCATCCCCACCACCGCCACCCGGCCCATGCTCACCGCGGACAACTTGTTTACAGTGCCTTTCTAGCGTCTTCCAGGGGGACCTCCTGGCGCACATACGCCTGCACCAGGTCTTCGTAAGCCCCGCCTCCCCTCGGGTCCTGCTGACCAATCGTAAAGCTGCGCTCCTCCAACCGGAAGTGAGAAGCTCTGGCCCCTCCCACCGACCATAGAGCAACGTCAGAGTGACAGGAAGTTGAGCCAGAGAGCCGCGACTGCACCTGGCTGAGCTAGCGATGAGCACTTCCGCATGGCCCTTCTAGGATTCAGGGAGGAGTGACTCTATGGTCAAAGCCAATTTGGACAAGATTTTTCCCTCCCGCCGCCAGGCTGCACACCCCTCCCAGAGTAGGAGGGACCGGGTGCTTGCGGTGTAACCATGACAACACACGGGGTTGCTGGGGGAGAAGCTCTGAGTTCAAAACCATCTGTGATTATATGGGCTTCCGATTTAAATAAGTTAAAAGTTGCGAGCTGGGCGTGGTGGCGCACGCCTTTAATCCCAGCACTCACAAGGTGAGGCAGAGGCCCTGGAGGATCACCACCTGCTTCCTTCTCTCTCCCTGATAAATAAATAAATAAATAAAGGCCACCCTAAAAGATAAGCTGAGACGTGGTGGCATACGCCTTTAATCCCAGGTCAGCCTGGACCAGAGTGAGACCCTGACCTTGCAAAACCAAAAAAAAAAAAAAAAAAAAAAAAAAAAAGTTGCGAAATAGGGCTGGAGAGATGGCTTAGCGGTTAAGGTGTTGGCCAAAAGCCTAAGGACCGAGGTTCGATTCCCCAGGACCCACAAGGTGGCACATGCGTCTAGATGCCCTGACGCACCCATTCTCCCCCCCACCACCTGTTTCCTTCTCTCTCAAATAAATAAATAAATAAATAAATAAATAAATAAATAAATAAATAAATGTGTGAAATAGCCGAGCGTGGTGGCATACGCCTTTAATCCCAGCCCTCGGGAGGCAGAGGTAGGGAGGATCACCATGAGTTCGAGGCCACCCTGAGACTACAGAGTGAATTCCAGATCAGCCTGGAAAAGAGTGAAACAAAAAAAAAAAAAGAAAGAAAAAAGAAAAAGAAAAGTGAGGGCTGGAGAGATGGCTTAGCACTTAAGGCATTTACCTGCAAAGCCAAAGGACCCAGGTTCAACTCCCCAGGACCCACGTAAGCACAAGGGGCACATGCATCTGGAGTTCGTTTGCAGTGTCTGGAGGCCCTGAGCACCTATTCTCTATCTGCCTCTTTTATCTCCTTCTCTCTCTCAAATAAACAAATAAAAATAAAAATATTTTAAAAGAAAAGTGAAAAAAGATAAACTGCATAGCTGTCCTATAGACCCTGGGACTCATGTTTTGCTAAAGAATCTTAGGTTGGAATCTGAGGGTGGACCCTGTTATTTATTTATTTGAGAGAGAGAAGGAGAAAGAGGCAGATAGACAGAGAGAATGGGTGAACCAGGGCTTCCAGCCACTGCAAACGAACTCCAGAAACACGCACCACCTTGTGCATCTGGCTTATGTGGGTCCTGGGGAATCGAACCTGGGTCCTTTGGCTTTGCAGGCAAGCGCCTTAACTGCTAAGCCATCTCTCCAACCCAGACCCCGTTTTTGTTCTTTTCCGTGTTCTCAGCACTATGCTGAGGCTCCGCCAAAGGCTTTGCTTTGTTGGTTTGTGGTTTGACAGACAGTCGCTAACTAAAGGGATGGCTTGTCTGTCCAGGCGGCAAGCTCCTCTGGAAACACACGAGTCATCCCTGTGCCCACAGCCTATGGCCCACACCAAGAGGGACTGTGAGCATGGGTGGAACAGGCAAGGTGAAGTTCATGACGGACTCTCCACTCTCAGGTGCCCAAGGCTGCCTTTTCAAAGTGCAGGGCATAGTACTCTGTGGTAAGTTGTACAGGGGAAACAGCAGAGTGCAGAGGGACCTGCAGTGTGAGGTGGGGGACGGGATGAAGTCCTGCCCTGAGGGGGGACCTGCAAGGGCTTTGTGGAGGAGGGTGTTTGAAATTGGACCTTAAAGAAGTAGGGATGCCCCAGGCTAAAAGCTGGGCTGGAGAGATGGCTTAGCAGCGAAGGCTCATGCCTGCGAAGCCTAAGGACCCCGGTTCGATTCTCCAGGTCCCATGTAAGCCAGATGCACAAGGTGGCACATGCATCTGGAGTTCGTTTGCAGTGGCTGGAGGCCCTGGCGTGCCCATTCTCGCTCACTCACTCTCTCTCTCTCCTTCTGTCTCTAATAAATAAAATAAAACAAAATAAAATCTTAATAAAAAAAGCTTAGTATGTAAGGACATGCTGGCTGAAAGTCAGTCAGTTATAAAAAGAAAGCTAGGGCTGGAGAGATGGTTTAGGGGTTAAGGCGCATGCCTTTGCAAGCCTAAGGACACTGGTTCGATTCTCCAGGTCCCACATAAGCCAGATGCACATGGCAGTGCATGCGACTGGAGTTCGTTTGCAGTGGCTAGAGGCCCTGGTGTGCCCATTCTCTCTCTCTCTCTCTCTCTCTCTCTCTGTCTCTAATAAATAAATAAAAGAAAATCTTTAAAAAAATAAAAGCTGAGGGCTGGAGAGATGTCTTAGGGGTTAAGGCGCTTGCCTCCTAAGCCTAAGAACGCTGGTTCCAATCTCCAGGTCCCATGTTTAGCCAGATGCAAAGTGAGGCAAGGGCGCAATGCCGCACTTGACCACAAGGGGGCGCACACATCTGGATTTTGTTCACAGCAGCTGAGACACTGATGGCGCGCCCATCTCTGTCTTCCTCTCTCCCTCTCTCTCTCTCTCTGTCTCTCTCCAAAATAATAATAAAAAAAAGTTTAAAACAATAAATAAAAGCTGAGGGCTGGAGAGATGGCTTAGGGGTTAAGGCACCTGCCTTCTAAGCCTAAGAACGCTGGTTCCAATCTCCAGCGGTTCCAATCTCCAGGTCCCATGTTTAGCCAGATGCAAAGTGATGCAAGGGCGCAATGCTGCACTTGACCACAAGGGGCACGCACATCTGGATTTCGTTCGCAGCAGTTGAGACACTGCTGGGGCGCCCATCTCTATCTGTCGTCTTCTCCCTCTCACTCTGTCTCCCACTCCCTTTCTCTTTGTCTCTGTGTCTCTCTCCAAAAAAAAAAAAATAAAAAAATTTTAAAAATATTTAAAAATAAAATAAAAGCTGAGTGTCCAAGGACATGCTGGCTGAGGGTCAGTCAGTTATCAAAAGAAAGTTAGGGCTGGAGAGACGGCTTAGTGGTGAAGGCGCATGCCTGCAAAGCCTAAGGACCCAGTTCAATTCTCCAGGTCCTACGTAAGCCAGATGCACAAGGTGGCCCACGTGTCCGGGGTTCGTGTGCCTGATGCGACAAGTAACACACAAACCATTAACACACACACACCTAATACTTTAGCCTTGGGTGGTTTATTAGTATTTTTGTTCGCTTGCTTTTTGGCAAACGTTGGAAATGCTGAAAGCCAAACATGGTGGTTCATACTTGTTAATCCCAGCACTCAGGAAGCTCAGCAAGAGGATCACTATGGGTCTTTGTTTCCAGTATGCAACATGCTGAAGATAAGTCCGAGGTTCAGGGCAAATGGGTCGTGTGAGTCTGGCAAGCCAAGTTTGTCTCTTGCACAGTGACTGGGGTGGCAAAGCGTGACTTCTAGAACCTTGAATTCTCTCTGTGTGTTCTCCATGCATCCGGAAAAGGGATCTCAGGTGGCCGTGTGGCCAGCTCCCTCTGCCAGCTGGTCTGCCTTTGGTCCAGTCCCCACCTCCATCAGGTACCCAGGACTCGAAAGGAATTAAAGAATGCTTAGTGAGCGTGCACTGGTTCCACCAGCGTCCATGGTATCGAACAACAGCCGCACCAGTGCCGGCCGTCCTTGTCCCACCAAGGCCCTGGCCAGTCCCAGCACCTCTTCAGTGTGTCCCCTCCACACACGCTGCAGCTCCTGGCGCAGGTGCACAGCGGGGTACTTGCCCTGGGCGCGGTGCAGCCAGGCATCCACCTCTTGGGCGAGCTCCGCATCGCTCAGCTGCGCCTGGCACCATTGCGCCAGCAGCGCCTCCAGCAAGCAGCCGAAGCCCTCGGTGCGGCTCGAACCTGCGTCGTCCAGCTCCACGGCGCGCTTGAAGCAGGCCGCCGCGTTCGCCTCCTCGCCTTGCACACGCAGGCACTTGCCCCGCAGCAGCTGCAGCTCGGGCAACGTGGCCCCCACCTCCGACTCGCCAGCCTTGGCCAGGAAGACCAGCGCCTGGTTGAGAGCCGCCTCGTCCACCGCCAGCAGTTCCCGCATAGCATCCACTCCCATGTAATAGTAGACCTGGATGGTAGGAGGCTGCTGGGGCTGAAACCTTAACCCCCAGCACAGGGCTGGAGTGGTCTCAGCGGTTAAAGGTGGCTTGCTTGCAAAACCCAGGTTCGATTCCCCAGTAGGCCCCCTCACCCCCACCATCCCCAACATCCATGCAAAGCCACCCATGCAAAGCCAGATGCACAAAAGCGGTGCATGCATCTGGAATTCATTTGCAGTGGCAAGAAGCTGTGGTGCACCCATACACTCTCTCTTAAAAAAAAAAAAATAAATAAATAAAATATTTTTGTAAAAATTTTTTGTGGTTTTTCGAGAGTCCCCTCTCTCTCTCTCTCTCTCTAGCCCAGGCTGACCTGGAATTCACTATGTGTAATCTCAGGGTGGCCTTGAACTCACAGCAATCCTCCAGCCTCTGCCTCTTGAGTGTTGGGCTTTAAAATCTATTAAAAAAAAAAAAAGGCTGGAGAGACGGCTTAGCGGTTAAAGTGCTTGCCCGAGAAGCCTAAGGACCCAGGTTCGATTCTCCACATTGCACGTAAGCCAGATGCACATGGTGGTGCATGCGTCTGGAGTTCGTTTGCTGTGGCTGGAGGCCCTGGTGTGCCCATTCTCTCTCTCTCTCTTCCTCTTTCTCTCTGTGTCTGTTACTCTCAAGTAAATAAATAATTTAATTTAAAAAAAGAACAATTTTTTAAAATCTAGTTTTGAAAAATGAGGGCTGGAGAGATGGCTTAGCGGTTAAAGACCTTGCATTTTTTAATCCCAGGTTTTTCTCCAGGGCTGGAGATAAGATAGATGCACATGGGGGCGCATGCATCTGGAGTGCCTTTGCAGGGGCTAGAGGCCCTGGAGTGCCCATTCTCACTCTCTCTCTGTCCCTGTCTTAAATAAATAAATAAATAAATAAATAAATAAATAATCTTTTAAAAAAGTGGGCTGCCAGGTGCTGTGACGCACGCCTTTCATCCCAGCACTGGGGAGGCAGAGGTAGGAGGATCGTCTTGAGTTTGAAGCCACCCTGAGGCTACATAGTGAATTCCAGGTCAGCCTGCACTATGGTGAGACCTTGAAAACAAAAAACAAAAAAACAAAAAACAAACAAACAAACAAAAAAAAATGGGCTCATGCATCTCCACCTCCCCTTTTCTTCACCACAAATTTTGCCCCACGCCCTGGAAAAGGACAGCCTGCTGGGATTTCAGTCCCAGCCTCACCCTGCTTAGTCAAATGACCCCCAAGCCAAGTCTTCACATGTGGGTTTATAATGTGGTCACCTGTTAGCAACCCTTCCCTGAGCACATCAAGATTTGTGCTTAATCCTTAGCGGCAAGCCCTCTTCCCTGTACACACGTCATTGCTTACAATCGGCAAACAGCTGGAGGAGGAGGAGGATGGTGGGGTGGGCACGCCCTGCTCCTCTCCCCTCAGTGTCCACGTATTGCCTGGCAGGGGTCAATCAGTTCTCAAGCTCTTGACCATCTTACCTGGCCGATGTCCAGGTAGGTCCGGAGGCCTGGGGACACCTTGACTACTTCTTCAAGGTCAGCTTTGGCGCAGGCCAGGTGGTTCCTATCAGGCAGGCCTCCGATCCCAATCTTGGCGCGTTCGAGGTCGTGCACATAGGCTCTGATACGGACCTGAGGTGAGACAGAGGGTCAGCTCAGAGGAACATGTGACATCCGCATCCTTGCTGACACAAAAGAAGCCAGGTTAGGGCTGGAGAGATAGCTTAGCGGTTAAGGCATTTGCCTGTGAAGCCAAAGGACCCAGGTTTGATTCCCCAGGACCCACATAAGCCAGATGCACAAGGGGGCACATGCATCTGGAGTTTGTTCGCAATGGCTGCAGGCCCTGGCATGTCCATTCTCTCTCTGTCTGTCTTTCTTCTCTCTCTCTCTTCCTCTCTGCTTGCAAATAAATAAACAAAAATTTAAAAAAATATTTTAAAAAAGAAGCCAAGCTGTATATCAATACCAACCAGGGATATTCTGTGGGGCATCAGAAAGCCTCTTACCCCAGGCTGGTGAGCCAGGAGTCCCTAAGTCTTAGTCCTGTTCCAACTTGGGCTAGCCACTCTCCATTCTGGGCCTGGTTCCCTGTCTGTAGAGTTGAGAGGGGGGAGGAAGTAACTGATTCTCATTCAGTGCCGGGCGTGGTGGTGCACACCTTTCATCCCAGCACTCGGGAGGCAGAGGTAAGGAGGATCACCGTGAGTTCAAGGCCACCCTGAGACTACATAGTGAATTCCAGGTCAGTCTGGGATAGATTAAAACCCTACCTCGGAACAAAACAAAACTAAACAAAACAAAAAGAAAGAAAAAGAAAAAGGAATGAAAAGAAAAGGAAAAATTCTCATTCATTTATTCATGATGCATAAGCAAATATGTATTGAGTGCCCCCACAATCAGCCATGTGACATGGAAGAAGTTTCACAACCTCTGAACCCCATTTCTTTTATTCCCTTTATTTATTTATTTGAGAGCAACAGACAGACAGAGAGAGAAAGAGGCAGAGAGAGAGAGAGAGAGAGAGAGAGAGAGACAGAAAGGGTGCACCAGGGCCTTTAGCCACTGCAAACGAACTCCAGATGCATGTGCCACCTTGTGCATCTGGCTTACGTGGGTCCTGGGGAATCGAGCCTCAAACTGGGGTCCTTAGGCTTTACAAGCAAATGCTTAACCACTAAGCCACCTCTCCAGCCTATGAACCCCTTTTCTACAGATGGAATGTGAGTCCACTAATAATGGCTCTCTTGGCAACTAAGCAGTAATAGTTCAGCGAGACCCTAGCATATGCTCAGTTTGTTTATTCATTCAGCCGTTCAACCTACTATTTGCCAGACGCTGAGGATACAAACAGCAAAATGACAGAGTTCCTGTTCTCACAGGCTTGTATGTTAGTGGGGAGAGATAATAAACACGATAAAAGCCAGGCGTGGTGGCACACACCTTCAGTCCCAGCACTCGGGAGGCAGAGGTAGAAGGATCACCAAGAAGTTTGAGCACCTTGAGAATACATACTGAATTCCAGGTCAGCCTGAGCTACAGTGAGACCCTACCCTGGAAAAAAAAAAAACAAAACAAAAAAAAAATAAACACGATAAATAGGTAAATAGCGTGTTAGGGAGTGGTTGTTGTTTGAAAAGAAAACAGGAGCAGGAGAGATGGCTCAGCAGTTCAGGTGCTTGCCTGCGAAGCCTAATGACCCATGTTCCACTCTCCAGATCCCATGTAAGCCAGACACACAAAGGTGAGGCAAGTGCAAGGTCGCACATGCCCACTAGGTGGCACAAGCGTCTGGAGTTCGATTGCACTGGCTGAGGTCCTGGAGCGCCAATTCTCTCTCTGTCTCTATTTCTCTTTCTCTTGTTCTCTAAAAATAAAATTAAAAAGAAAACAGTAAGGCTGGAGAGATGGCTTAGCAGTTAAGGCATTTGCCTGTGAAGCCCAAGGACCCCGGTTTGATTCTCCAGGTCCCACGTAAGCCAGATACACAAGGGAGCACACTCATCTGAAGTTCATTTGCAGTGGCTAGAGGCTCTGGCATGCCCATTCTCACTCTCCCTCTCTCTGTCTCAAATAAATAAATAAATGAATAAATAAATATAAAATCTTAAAAAAAAAAAAGAAAAGAAAACAGTCAGCCAAAAAAGAATGGAAAATACCATCTATGGGGAGCAGGGGAGCTGATGATCACTAGAAAGAGCTATAGTTCTGTCAGGTCTGCCTAGGGAAAGGAAGAAGCATTCTACATGGAGGCCCCAGGCAATGGGGCTGGAAGAGAGCAAGCAAGACGGGAGCAGGAGGTTGGGTAGAGCCGTCCTGGACAGGTTGGGCTCCTGGGTCACAGAGAGAGGCTGAAGTTTCTACACAGACCTGTGAGTTCCCTTCCCTGCTGTCCCTACCTCCTTGGGTAGTCATCTGATTAGAAAGTGTGACCATTGGGGTCACATGAAGCCAGGAAGCGCACACACACACACACACACACACACACACACACACACACAGAGAGACAGAGAGAGAGAGAGAGAGAGAGAGAGAGAGAGAAGACTGGCGTTCCCACTAACTGAACAGAGCCCTGGGGACATTGTCCCTGTACACCTCGTGGCTCTCATCCATAGACTGACATGGTCTGACCTCTCACAGGAAGCTTGTGGGGATGACGTCACCCTGACCACTAAAGCGTTGGATGGAAGCACAGCCTTTTGCAAAGCTGTCTCGTGGTTTACTATCACAGAGCGTATCTTTCGTGACCACAACTGTATCAGCTACAGGGAAGGAGTTCCAGCTTAGTACTGCTGGAAGAATAGATAAGCTGTAGAGAAAGACCAGGATCATGTTCCCGTAGGCCATTCGATCCCATGAAAGGTGCTAAGAGGGCTGCAGAGATGGCTTGGCGGTTAAAGAACTTGCCTGCAAAGTCTAAGGACTCAGGTTTGACTCCCCAGAAGCCACATAAGCCAGATGCACAAGGTGAGGTATGCACACATCTGGACTTTTTTTTCCCCTTGGAATTCACTCTGTAGTCTTAGGGTGTCCTTGAACTCATGGCGATCCTCCTACCTCTGCCTCCCGAGTGCTGGGATTAAAGGCGTGCGCCACCATGCCTGGCAACATGTCTGGAGTTTGATTGCAGTAGCTAGAGGCCCTGGTGTGCCCATTCTCTCTCTCAAAAAAAAAACTACTTTTAATTTTAAAAATATTTAATTAATTAATTTATTTATTTGAGAGAGAGAGGAAGAGGCAGAGAGAAAGAGAATGGGTGCCCCAGGGCCTTCAGCCACTGCAAACGAACTCCAGATGCATGTGCCCCCTTGTGCATCTGGCTTACGTGGGTCCTGGGCAATTGAACTGGGGTCCTTAGACTTCACAGGCAAATGCCTTAACCGCTATGCCATTTCCCCACCCCCCCTTAATTTTTTTAATAGAATGAGACTTTATTATTATTATTTTTTTATTTTTGGAGATATAGAGAGGGAGAGGGAGACAGAAATGGGCGCACCAGTAGTCTCTCAGCTGCTGTGAATGAAATCCAGGTGTGTGCGCCCCCTTGTGGGCAAGTGCGGCATTGCACTCTTGCCTCACTTTGCATCTGGCTAAACGTGGGACCTGGAGATTGGAACCAGCATTCTTAGGCTTAGCAGGCAGGCGCCTTAGCCACTAAGCCATCTCTCCAGCCCCAGAATGAGACTTTTAAAAAATATTATTTATTTATTTATTTGAGAGAGAGAAAGAGGTGGGGGGAAAGAGGAGAGAATGGGTGTGTTAGGGCATCCAGCCACTGCAAACAAACCCAGATGCATGTGCCCCCTTGTGCATCTGGCTTACGTGGGTCCTGGAGAATTGAACCAGGGTCCTTTGGCTTTGCAGGCAAATGCCTTAACAGTGAAGCCATCTCTCCAGCTCAATTTAAAAATTTTTTAAAAATATTATTTATTTAATTAATTAACAGAGAAAGACACAGGGAAAGAGAGAGAGAGAGAATGGGCACACCAGGGCCTCCAGCCACTGCAAACAAACTCCAGACACAGGTGTCACCTTGTGCATCTAGCTTATGTGGGTCCTGGAGAATTGAACCGGGGTCTTTAGGCTTCGCAGGCATGTGCCTTAACTGCTAAGCCATCTCTCCAGCCCTGGAATAGATAGTTCTTTTTTGTTTGTTTGTTTGTTTGTTTTTTTGAGGTAGGGTCTCACTCTGGTCCAGGCTGACCTGGAATTAACTATGTAGTCTCAGGGTGGTCTGAACTCTCAGTGATCCTCCTACCTCTGCCTCCCGAGTGCTGGGATTAAAGGTGTGTGCCCAGCTAGATAGTTCTTTTTAAAGGTGGTAGAGAAGATAGCCGGAGAAGAGCTTATTAGCTTGGAGCAAAGTGAACTCACAGCTGGGTGTCTGGCCCCAAGCAGATGGCTCTGCAGCATGCCAGAGGCCAAGCTGGGCCCAGGGAAGGGGAGACCTGAACTCCTAAGCTCTCCGTATCACAAAGGCTCTAAGGCCTTGGGTTCAGACACCAGGGTCTTTGGCCTCCTGGCCCTGGGTTTCTGATTCCCCATGGCACGATGAGGTAGGACTGCAGGCAGACTCACCTTGGCCCTCGTGCAGTATGCCTGCCAGTTGAGCTCGGGGTCTCCAAGCACATCCAGGGCCATGTTGCAGGTTCCAATGGCCATATCCTGCTTTCCTAGGAAGTGGAAGATTTTGGCCAGGCGATTCAGGATGGGAGGTTGCTCCTTGGCGATGTCAATGGCCTGGCAGGCAGGGAGGGTTAAAAGCAAAGACATATCGGCTGGTCTGCCACAACGGCCACACACAGGCCACATCCACATACAGCCACATACAGCCACAGCACCACAGCGCAAGAATCCCCCGCAAATACTCAGTCATATACTGGGACCCAGCACTTTGGGGTAAACCCAAGACAAGTCCCCAGAGCCTAACTCATGGCCACATTCACTGTCATGGTCAACAAACCCTCCCTCAGTTTCCCTGGGACTGTTGAGCGGGCAGGGCCAGAGTGAACCCCTTCCTCCCCATACTTATGGGGGTATCTCGTTGGACCTCAGCTCTTCCCACTCATGTTGGTAACTGCCTAAGTGACTTGCCTCACGGTGACCACTAGGATGACCCAAAAGGCAGAAGGGACAGAGGAGTGTTCAGCACTGAAACGTCTCGATCACACCTTCCAAGGCTCAGGGTCCATTGCGGAAGACGGGGCGGAAAGAATGTAAGAGCCAAAGGAAGGGTAGGACTCCTTACAACGTGCTCCTCCAGACACAAAATGACCTGGATATCCATGACATCACAGTGCCTGACACTACCTACACAAGACCATCATAATAGGAGGAAAGATGATGACATCAAAATGAAAGAGAGAGACGGATTGAGAGGGGAGGGGATACGATGGAGAGTGGATTTGTGAAGGGGAAAATCGGGGAGGGGAGGGAATTATCATGGTTGATTGTCTGTAAGTGTGGGAGTTGTCAATAAAAGAATGGAAAAAATGGCCAGGTGTGGTGGCGCATGCCTTTAATCTCAGCACTCGGGGAGGCAGAGGTAGGAGGATCGCTGTGAGTTGGAAGCCACCCTGAGACTACGTAGTGAAGTCCAGGTCAGCCTGGGCTAGCGTGAGACCCTACCTAGAACCCCCCCCCTCCAAAAAAAAAAAGACTTGCTTTAGAGCCACATGGCTTGAGGGTAGAGCTGGTAAGGAGACCCCAGCTAACTTCATCTTCTCTCCATTATGCCACTGTGAGGGGTGGGGCATGACAAGGGGACAGTATGACCACAGACATCAGGGACAACATCTCACAGCTTATTTCAAGGTTGGAGAGATGGGCTAGCTTGAGCAGGAAGGGTCTTGTCTTAGGCCGGGAGGAATAGGCATGAGGGAGTTTTGTTTTTGTTTTTTTTGCTTTAGATGAGAGGATGGAAAGAGAGAGGTGCAGAGTAGGGTCCTTTCTAAGTAATAGGTCATGTGGTTGGATTGGCCCCGAGAAGTAGCAAGCTCTCTGGAGAGGAGGCAGGGAGTCCAGTCCCTTCCCAGTTTGCAGAGTGGGACTGGTCAGGATACATACCTTGCCGAAGCAGTCCAGCGGGTCAGTCCCTGAGTACCCGTGGTCATGGATACCCATGGGGGTGGTGGAGAACGTGTCTTTCCTCTCCAGTACCATGCCGAGATAGCACCAGGCTAGAGCTGGGTGAGGGCAGAAGAGGGTGTCTAAGGAGCAGTGGAGGTGGCGGGGCAAGGAGGGACAGGTACTGGCCTTGTCCCTCCTGGCCTCACAAGCTCTATTACTCCTTAGGGTTAGCCCCTACCAAGATGAAGGGTGGGGTGATGGCATATACCCAGGGACAGAGAGATAAAAAAAAAAAGGGGGGGCTGGAGAGATGGCTTTGTGGTTAAGACATTTGCCTGCAAACGTAAGGCAGATGCACAAGGGGACGCATGCACCTGGAGTTTGTTTGCAGTGGCTGGAGGCCCTGGTGCACCCATTCTCTCCCTCTCTCTTTCTTTCTCTCTGCCTCTTTCTCTCTATTAAATAAATTTTTAAAAAATTTTTAAAAAAGCTGGGTGTGGTGGCACACGCCTTTAATCCCAGCACTTGGGAGGCAGAGGTAGGAGGATCACCATGAGTTTGAAGCCACCCTGAGACTACATAGTAAATTCCAGGTCAGCTTGAGCTAGAGTGAGACCCTACCTTGAAAAATGAAACAAAACCAAAAAAAAAAAAAATAGGGCCTGGAGAGATGGCTTAGTGGTTAAGCACTTGCCTGTGAAGCCTAAGGACCCCGGTTTAAGGCTCGATTCCTCAGGACCCATGTAAGCCAAATTCACAAGGTGGCGCATGCATCTGGAGTTCGTTTGCAGTGGCTGGAGGTCCTGGTGTGCCCATTCTCTCTCTGCCTCTTTCTGTCTTTGTCTGTCGTTCTCAAATAAATAAATAAAAAATAAACAAAAAACGAAAAACTAAAGGACATGTGATGAGTTTTTTCAAAAAAAAAGAACGAAAGAGAGAGAGAAAGAAAGGAAGGAAGGAAGGAAGGAAGGAAGGAAGGAAGGAAGGAAGAGAGAAAGGAGGAAAATGTAGAGCCATGGGGAGAGGACCTGTGAGGGTGCTTAACCTTTGTGTTTAGCATGTCAGGAGACCTCATTCCAGGGGCATAGCTCCCTTCTGGCTTTCGTTCCCCAGGGAAATGAATAGTCCTTATTAAGTCTGTCTGGCCCTGTAAGCAAATGACCACCACCCCTTCAACACAGCCTTCTTCCCCAGTCCTTAAACCATGGTGGAAGACGATGTTAGAGATGTTCACACTTCAGGTACAGAGATGCGGACCAAAGACTGATGTGCCATTGATGCTTAGTGGGTTTTATTATTATTGTTGTTGTTTTGAGAGAGAGAGACAAGATCTTCAGCCTGCTGTGAATGAACTCCAGACGCTTGCGCCCCCTTGTGGTCATGTGTGACACTGTGCGCTTGTGTCACTGCATCTGGCTACGTGGGACCTGGAGATCTGAACATGAGTTCTTAGGCTTCACAGACAAGCGCCTTCACCACTAAGCCATCTCTCCAGTCCCTTAGTGGGTTTTTGTTTAGTTTTTGTGGCAGGATCGCACTACTCAGCCCAGGCTGGCCTAGAACTCCAGGTCCTCCAGCCTCAGTCTCCCGAGTGCAGAGATAAAAGAACAAAGATGAAGAAAATTTCCCAAACTTAACAACTGGACTCCATGACCTCTAGTGACCCATGACATCTTAGACACCTGGAGCCTAATCTTTTTCTAAACATTATTTTTATTTATTTGAGAGTTTTTTACATTATTTTTTTGGAGAGAGACAGAGAGAGAGAGGGAGAGGAAGAAAGAGATGGGCGCGCCAGCAGTGTCGCAGCTGCTGCAAACGAAATCCAGATGTGTGCGCCCCCTTGTGGTCAAGCGCGGCATTGCGCCCTTGCATCACTTTGCATCTGGCTAAACGTGGGACCTGGAGATTGGAACCAGTGTTCTTAGGCTTAGAAGGCAGGCGCCTTAACCCCTAAGCCATCTCTCCAGCCCCCTAATCCTTTTCTTTAAAGGATCTCTCTCTCTCTCTTTTTTTTGGAGGCAGAGAGAGAGAGAGAGATGGAGAATGGGCCTGCGAGCAGCCTCTCAGCCACTGTGAAGGAACTCTAGATGTGTGCGCCCCCTTGTTGGGAAGTGCAGCATTGCGCCCTTGTGTCACTTGCATCTGGCCAAACGTGGGACCTGGAGATTGGAACCGCTGGAGATTGGATCCAGCATTCTTAGGCTTAGCAGGCAGGCGCCTTAACCACTAAGCCATCTCTCCATCCCTATTTGAGATTTTTATTTGAGAGAAAGCTACAGAAATAGGCAGGGGGAGAGAGAGACAGAAAGAATGGGCATGCCAGGGCCTCCAGCCACTGCAAACGAACTCCAGATGCATGTGCCCATTTGTGCATCTGTTTAACATAGGTCCTGAGAAATTGAGCCTTGAACCAGGGTCTTTTGGCTTCACAGGCAAGTGCTTAACCACTAAGCCATCTCTCCAGCCCCCTAATCCTTTTTTTTAAATTTCTTATTATTTTTTAGAGAGACACAGAGAGAGACAGAGATAGAGAGGGAGAGGAAGACAGAGATGGCACGCCAGCAGTGTCTCAGCTGCTGCAAACGAAATCCAGATGTGTGCGCCGCCTTGTGGTCAAGCGCGGCATTGTGCCCTTGCGTCACTTTGCATCTGGCTAAACATGGGACCTGGAGATTGGAACCAGTGTTCTCAGGCTTAGAAGGCAGGCGCCTTAACCCCTAATACATCTCACCAGCCCCCTAATCATTTTCTTTAAAGGATCTCTCTCTCTCTTTTTTTTTTGGAGGCAGAGAGAGAGAGAGAGAGAGAGAGAGAGAGAATGGGCCTGCCAGCAGCCTCTCAGCCACTGTGAAGGAACTCTAGATGTGTGCCCCCCGTTGTGCGGAAGTGCAGCATTGCGACCTTGTGTCTCTTGCATCTGGCCAAACGTGGGACCTGGAGATTGGAACCGCTGGAGATTGGAACCAGTGTTCTTAGGCTTAGAAGGCAGGCGCCTTAACCCCTAAGCCATCTCTCCAGCCCTATTTGAGATTTTTATTTGAGAGAAAGATACAGAAATAGGCAGGGGGAGAGAGAGACAGAAAGAATGGGCATGCCAGGGCCTCCAGCCACTGCAAACGAACTCCAGATGCATGTGCCCATTTGTGCATCTGACTTACATGGGTCCTGAGAAATTGAGCCTTGAACCAGGGTCTTTAGGCTTCACAGGCAAGTGCTTAACCACTAAGCCATCTCTCCAGCCCCTAATCCTTTTTTTTAAAATTTTTATTATTTTTTGGAGAGAGACACAGAGAGAGACAGAGAGAGAGAGGGAGAGGAAGACAGAGATGGCACGCCAGCAGTGTCTCAGCTGCTGCAAACGAAATCCAGATGTGTGCGCCCCCTGTGGTCAAGCGGCATTGCGCCCTTGCGTCACATTGCATCTGGCTAAACGTGGGACCTGGAGATTGGAACCAGTGTTCTTAGGCTTACAGGCGCCTTAACCCCTAAGCCATCTCTCCAGGCTTTAAACTCTCTCTCTTTTTTTTTTTTTTTTGGGACCTGCCAGCAGCCTCTCAGCCACTGTGAAGGAACTCAGATGTTTTTAGGTCACCTGCATCTGGCCAAACGTGGGACCTGGCATTGGAACCGCTGGAGATTGGAACCAGTGTTTTTAGGCTTAGAAGGCAGGCGCCTTAACTCCTAAGCCATCTCTCCAGCCCTATTTGAGATTTTTATTTGAGAGAAAGATACAGAAATAGGCAGGGGGAGAGAGAGACAGAAAGAATGGGCATGCCAGGGCCTCCAGCCACTGCAAACGAACTCCAGATGCATGTGCCCATTTGTGCATCTGACTTACATGGGTCTTGAGAAATTGAGCCTTGAACCAGGGTCTTTAGGCTTCACAGGCAAGTGCTTAACCACTAAGCCATCTCTCCAGCCCTCTAATCCTTTTTTTAAAATTTTTTATTATTTTTTGGAGAGAGACACAGAGAGAGACAGAGAGAGAGAGGGAGAGGAAGACAGAGAGGGGCGCGCCAGCAGTGTCTTAGCTGCTGCAAACGAAATCCAGATGTGTGCGCCGCCTCGTGGTCAACCGCGGCATTGCGCCCTTGCGTCACTTTGCATCTGGCTAAACGTGGGACCTGGAGATTGGAACCAGTGTTCTTAGGCTTAGAAGGCAGGCGCCTTAACCCCTAAGCCATCTCTCCAGCCCCCTAATCCTTTTCTTTAAAGGATCTCTCTCTCTTTTTTTTTTTGGAGAGAGAGAGAGAGAGAGAGAGAGAGAGAGAGAGAATGATCCTGCCAGCAGCCTCTCAGCCACTGTGAAGGAACTCTAGATGTGTGCGCTCCCTTGTGGGGAAGTGCAGCATTGCGCCCTTGTGTCACTTGCATCTGGCCAAACGTGGGACCTGGAGATTGGAACCGCTGGAGATTGGAACCAGTGTTCTTAGGCTTAGAAGGCAGGCGCCTTAACCCCGAAGCCATCTCTCCAGCCCTATTTGAGATTTTTATTTGAGTGAAAGATATAGAAATAGGCAGGGGAGAGAGATACAGAAAGAATGGGCATGCCAGGGCCTCCAGCCACTGCAAACGAACTCCAGATGCATGTGCTCATTTGTGCATCTGACTAACATGGGTCCTGAGAAATTGAGCCTTCAACCAGGGTCTATAGGCTTCACAGGCAAGTGCTTAACCACTAAGCCATCTCTCCAGCCCCCTAATCCTTTTTTTTTAAATTTTTAATTATTTTTTGGAGAGAGACAGAGAGAGAGAGGGAGAGGAAGACAGAGATGGCACGCCAGCAGTGTCTCAGCTGCTGCAAACGAAATCCAGATGTGTGCGCCGCCTTGTGGTCAAGCGCGCATTGCACCCTTGCGTCACTTTGCATCTGGCTAAACGTGGGACCTGGAGATTGGAACCAGTGTTCTTCGGCTTAGAAGGCAGGCGCCTTAACCCCTAATACATCTCACCAGCCCCCCTAATCATTTTCTTTAAAGGATCTCTCTCTCTCTTTTTTTTTTTGGAGGCAGAGAGAGAGAGAGAGATAGAGAATGGGCCTGCCAGCAGCCTCTCAGCCACTGTGAAGGAACTCTAGATGTGTGCCCCCCGTTGTGCGGAAGTGCAGCATTGCGACCTTGTGTCTCTTGCATCTGGCCAAACGTGGGACCTGGAGATTGGAACCGCTGGAGATTGGAACCAGTGTTCTTAGGCTTAGAAGGCAGGCTCCTTAACCCCTAAGCCATCTCTCCAGCCCTATTTGAGATTTTTATTGGAGAGAAAGATACAGAAATAGGCAGGGG
This sequence comes from Orientallactaga sibirica, assembly GCA_036365145.1. NCBI lineage: Eukaryota > Metazoa > Chordata > Mammalia > Rodentia > Dipodidae > Orientallactaga > Orientallactaga sibirica. The sequence goes on along the minus strand of JAEOAD010002279.1, from coordinate 3,704,790 downwards.
CAGAGAGACACAGAAAGAATGGGCATGCCAGGGCCTCCAGCCACTGCAAACGAACTTCAGATTCATGTGCCCATTTGTGCATCTGACTTACATGGTTCCTGAGAAATTGAGCCTTGAACCAGGGTCTTTAGGCTTCACAGGCAAGTGCTTAACCACTAAGCCATCTGTCCAGCCCCCTAATCCTTTTTTTTAATTTTTTTATTATTTGTTGGAGAGAGACACAGAGAGAGACAGAGAGAGAGAGGGAGAGGAAGACAGAGATGGCACGCCAGCAGTGTCTTAGCTGCTGCAAACGAAATCCAGATGTGTCCAGCCCCCTTGTGGTCAAGCAATGGGCCTGGCATTGTGCCCTTAGATGTCACTTTGCATCTGGCTAAACGTGGGACCTGGAGATTGGAACCAGTGTTCTTAGGTTCTTAGAAGGCAGGCGCCTTAACCCCTAATCCATCTCTCCAGCCCCTAATCCTTTTCTTTTAGGATCTCTCTCTCTCTTTTTTTTTGGAGTCAGAGAGAGAGAGAGAAGAAGAGAAATGGGCCTGCCAGCAGCTCTCAGCCACTGTGAAGGAACTCTAGATGTGTGCGCCCCTTGTGGGGAAGTGCAGCATTGCGCCCTTGTGTCACTTGCATCTGGCCAAACGTGGGACCTGGAGATTGGAACCGCTGGAGATTGGAACCAGTGTTCTTAGGCTTAGAAGGCAGGCGCCTTAACCCTAAGCCATCTCTCCAGCCCTATTTGAGATTTTTATTTGAGAGAAAGATACAGAAATAGGCAGGGGAGAGAGAGACAGAAAGAATGGGCATGCCAGGGCCTCCAGCCACTGCAAAACGAACTCCAGATGCATGTGCCCATTTGTGCATCTGACTTACATGGGTCCTGAGAAATTGAGCCTTGAACCAGGGTCTTTAGGCTTCACAGGCAAGTGCTTAACCACTAAGCCATCTCTCCAGCCCCCTAATCCTTTTTTAAAAAATTTTTTATTATTTTTGGAGAGAGACACAGAGAGAGACAGAGAGAGAGAGAGAGAGAAGACAGAGATGGCACGCCAGCAGTGTCTCAGCTGCTGCAAACGAAATCCAGATGTGTGCGCCCCCTTGTGGTCAAGCGCGCATTGCGCCCTTTGCATCTGGATAAAAGTGGGACAGATTGGAACCAGTGCATCTTGCATCTGGCTAAACGTGGGACCTGGAGATTGGAACCAGTGTTCTTAGGCTTAGAAGGCAGGCGCCTTAACCCCTAAGCCATCTCTCCAGCCCCTAATGGAGATTGTAACCAGTTTCTTTTAAAATCTCTCTCTCTTTTTTTTTTTTTTTTTTTTTTGAGTCAGAGAGAGAGAGAGAGAGATAGAGAATGGGCCTGCCAGCAGCCTCTCAGCCACTGTGAAGGAACTCTAGATGTGTGCGCCCCCTTGTGGGGAAGTGCAGCATTGCGCCCTTGTGTCACTTGCATCTGGCCAAACGTGGGACCTGGAGATTGGAACCGCTGGAGATTGGAACCAGTGTTCTTAGGCTTAGGAGGCAGGCGCCTTAACCACTAAGCCATCTCTCCAGCCCTAGTTGAGAATTTATTTGAGAGAAAGATACAGAAATAGGCAGGGGGAGAGAGAGACAGAAAGAATGGGCATGCCAGGGCCTCCAGCCACTGCAAACGAACTCCAGATGCATGTGCCCATTTGTGCATCTGACTTACATGGGTCCTGAGAAATTGAGCCTTTAACCAGGTTCTTTAGGCTTCACAGGCAAGTGCTTAACCACTATGCCATCTCTCCAGCCCCCTAATCCTTTTTTTAAAATTTTTTATTTTTTTGGGAGAGAGACACAGATAGAGACAGAGAGAGAGAGGGAGAGGAAGACAGAGATGGCACGCCAGCATTGTCTCAGCTGCTGCAAACGAAATCCTGTTGTGTGCGCCGCCTTGTGGGCAAGAGTGGCATTGCGCCCTTCCGTCACTTTGCATCTGGCTAAACGTGGGACCTGGAGATTGGAACCAGTGTTCTTAGGCTTAGAAGGCAGGCGCCTTAACCCCTAAGCCATCTCTCCAGCTCCCTAATCCTTTTCTTTAAAGGATCTCTCTCTCTCTCTCTTTTTTTTTTTGGAGTCAGAGAGAGAGATAGAGATAGAGAATGGGCCTGCCAGCAGCCTCTCAGCCACAGTGAAGGAACTCTAGATGTGTCCGCCGCCTCGTGGGTAAGTGCAGCATTGCGCCCTTGTGTCACTTGCATCTGGCCAAACGTGGGACCTGGAGATTGGAACTGCTGGAGATTGGAACCAGTGTTCTTAGGCTTAGAAGTCAGGCGCCTTAACCCCTCAGCCATCTCTCCAGCCCTATTTGAGATTTTTATTTGAGAGAAAGATACAGAAATAGGCATGGGGAGAGAGAGTGAGAAAGAATGGGCATGCCCGGGCCTCCAGCCACTGCAAACGAACTCCAGATGCATGTGACCATTTGTGCATCTGACTTACATGGGTCCTGAGAAATTGAGCCTTTAACCAGGGTCTTTAGGCTTCACAGGCAAGTGCTTAACCACTAAGCCATCTCTCCAGCCCTCTAATCCTTTTTTAAAAAAATTTTTATTATTTTTTGAGAGAGAGACACAGAGAGAGAGAGAGAGAGAGAGGAGAGGAAGACAGAGATGGCACGCCAGCAGTGTCTCAGCTGCTGCAAACGAAATCCAGATGTGTGCGCCGCCTTGTGGTCAAGCGCGGCATTGCGCCCTTGCGTCACTTTGCATCTGGCTAAACGTGGGACCTGGAGATTGGAACCAGTGTTCTTAGGCTTAGAAGGCAGGCACCTAACCCCTAATCCATCTCTCCAGCCCCTAATCCTTTTCTTTAAAGGATCTCTCTCTTTCTTTTTTTTGGAGTCAGAGAGAGAGAGAGAGAGAGAGAGAGAATGGGCCTGCCAGCAGCCTCTCAGCCACTGTGAAGGAACTCTAGATGTGTGCCCCCCCCTTGTGGGGAAGTGCAGCATTGCGCCCTTGTGTCACTTGCATCTGGCCAAACGTGGGACCTGGAGAGTGGAACCGCTGGAGATTGGAACCAGTGTTCTGAGGCTTAGAAGGCAGGTGCCTTAACCCCTAAGCCATCTCTCCAGCCCTATTTGAGATTTTTATTTGAGAGAAAGATACAGAAATAGGAAGGAGAAGAGAGAGACAGAAAGAATGGGCATGCCAGGGCCTCCAGTCACTGCAAACGAACTCCAGATGCATGTGCCCATTTGTGCATCTGACTAACATGGGTCCTGAGAAATTGAGCCTTCAACCAGGGTCTATAGGCTTCACAGGCAAGTGCTTAACCAGGAAGCCATCTCTCCAGCCCCCTAATCCTTTTTTTAAAAATTTTTATTATTTTTTGGAGAGAGACACAGAGAGAGACAGAGAGAGAGAGGGAGAGGAAGACAGAGATGGCACGCCAGCAGTGTCTCAGCTGCTGCAAACGAAATCCAGATGTGTGCGCCGCCTTGTGGTCAAGCGCGGCATTGCGCCTTTGCGTCACTTTGCATCTGGCTAAACGTGGGACCTGGAGATTGGAACCAGTGTTCTTAGGCTTAGAAGGCAGGCGCATTAACCCCCAAGCCATCTCTCCAGCCCCCTAATCCTTTTCTTTAAAGGATCTCTCTCTCTCTCTTTTTTTGGAGTCAGAGAGAGAGAGATAGAGAGATAGAGAATGGGCCTGCCAGCAGCCTCTCAGCCACTGTGAAGGAACTCTAGATGTGTGCGCCCCCTTGTGGGAAGTGCAGCATTGCGCCCTTGTGTCACTTGCATCTGGCCAAACGTTGGACCTGGAGATTGGAACCGCTGGAGATTGGAACCAGTGTTCTTAGGCTTAGAAGGCAGGCGCCTTAACCCCTAAGCCATCTCTCCAGCCCTATTTGAGATTTTTATTTGAGAGAAAGATACAGAAATAGGCAGGGGGAGAGAGAGACAGAAAGAATGGGCATGCCAGGGCCTCCAGCCACTGCAAACGAACTCCAGATGCATGTGCCCATTTGTGCATCTGACTTACATGGGTCCTGAGAAATTGAGCCTTGAACCAGGGTCTTTAGGCTTCACAGGCAAGTGCTTAACCAATAAGCCATCTCTCCAGCCCCTAATCCTTTTTTTAAAAATTTTTATTATTTTTTTTTAGAGAGACACAGAGAGAGATAGAGAGAGAGAGGGAGAGGAAGACAGAGATGGCACGCCAGCAGTGTCTCAGCTGCTGCAAACGAAATCCAGATGTCTGCGCACCCTTGTGGTCAAGCGCGGCATTGCGCCCTAGGGTCACTTTGCATCTGGCTACACGTGGGAACTGGAGATTGGAACCAGTGTTCTTAGGGCTAGAAGGCAGGCGCGTTAACCCCTAAGCCATCTCTCCAGCCCCCTAATCCTTTTCTTTAAAGGATCTCTCTCTCTGTTTTTTTTTGTAGTCAGAGAGAGAGAGAGAGAGAGAGAGAGAGAGAGATGGGCCTGCAGCAGCCTCTCAGCCACTGTGAAGGAACTCTAGATGTGTGCCCCCCCTTGTGGGTAAGTGCAGCATTGCGCCCTTGTGTCTCTTGCATCTGGCCAAACGTGGAACCTGGAGATTGGAACCGTTGGAGATTGGAACCAGTGTTCTTAGTCTTAAAAGGCAGGCTCCTTAACCCCTAAGCCATCTCTCTAGCCCTATTTGAGATTTTTATTTGAGAGAAAGATACAGAAATAGGCAGGGGGAGAGAGAGACAGAAAGAATGGGCATGCCAGGGCCTCCAGCCACTGCAAATGAACTCCAGATGCATGTGCCCATTTGTGCATCTGACTTACATGGGTTGAGAAATTGAGCCTTGAACCAGGGTTTTTAGGCTTCACAGGCATGTGCTTAACCACTAAGCCATCTCTCCAGTCCCTTAATCCTTTTTTTTAAATTTTTTATTATTTGTTGGAGAGAGACACAGAGAGAGACAGAGAGAGAGAGGGAGAGGAAGACAGAGATGGCACGCCAGCAGTGTCTCAGCTGCTGCAAACGAAATCCAGATGTGTGCGCCGCCTTGTGGTCAAGCACGGCATTGTGCCCTTGCGTCACTTTGCATCTGGCTAAACGTGGGACCTGGAGATTGGAACCAGTGTTCTTAGGCTTAGAAGGCAGGCGCCTTAACCCCTAAGCCATCTCTCCAGCCCCCTAATCCTTTTCTTTAAAGGATCTCTCTCTCTCTTTTTTTGGAGTCAGAGAGAGAGAGAGAGATAGAGAATGGGCCTGCCAGCAGCCTCTCAGCCACTGTGAAGGAACTCTAGATGTGTTCGCCCCCTTGTGGGGAAGTGCAGCATTGCGCCCTTGTGTCACTTGCATCTGGCCAAACGTGGGACCTGGAGATTGGAACCGCTGGAGATTGGAACCAGTGTTCTTAGGCTTAGAAGGCAGGCGCCTTAACCCCTAAGCCATCTCTCCAGCCCTATTTGAGATTTTTATTTGAGAGAAAGATACAGAAATAGGCAGGGGAGAGAGAGACAGAGAAAAGAATGGGCATGCCAGGGCCTCCAGCCACTGCAAACGAACTCCAGATGCATGTGCCCATTTGTGCATCTGACTTACATGGGTCCTGAGAAATTGAGCCTTGAACCAGGGTCTTTAGGCTTCACAGGCAAGTGCTTAACCACTAAGCCATCTCTCCAGCCCCTAATCCTTTTTTTTAAAATTTTTTATTATTTTTTGGAGAGAGACACAGAGAGAGACAGAGAGAGAGAGGGAGAGGAAGACAGAGATGGCACGCCAGCAGTGTCTCAGCTGCTGCAAACGAAATCCAGATGTGTGCGCCGCCTTGTGGTCAAGCGCGGCATTGCGCCCTTGCGTCACTTTGCATCTGGCTAAACGTGGGACCTGGAGATTGGAACCAGTGTTCTTAGGCTTAGAAGGCAGGCGCCTTAACCCCTAAGCCATCTCTCCAGCCCCCTAATCCTTTTCTTTAAAGGATCTCTCTCTCTTTTTTTTTGGAGTTTTTTGGGCCTGAGAGAGAGAGAGAGAGAGAGATAGAGAATGGGCCTCCCAGCAGCCTCTCAGCCACTGTGAAGGAACTCTAGATGTGTGCCCCCCCTTGTGCGGAAGTGCAGCATTGTGCCCTTGTGTCTCTTGCATCTGGCCAAACATGGAACCTGGAGATTGGAACCGTTGGTGATTGGAACCAGTGTTCTTAGGCTTAGAAGGCAGGCTACTTAACCCCTAAGCCATCTCTCGAGCCCTATTTGAGATTTTTATTTGATAGAAAGATACAGAAATAGGCAGGGGGAGAGAGAGACAGAAAGAATGGGCATGCCAGGGCCTCCAGCCACTGCAAACGAACTCCAGATGCATGTGCCCATTTGTGCATCTGACTTACATGGCATCTGAGAAATTGAGCCTTGAACCAGGGTCTTTAGGCTTCACAGGCAAGTGGTTAACCTCTAAGCCATCTCTCCAGCCCCCTAATCCTTTTTTTTTTAAATTTTTTATAATTTTTTGGAGAGAGACACAGAGAGAGACAGAGAGAGAGAGGGAGAGGAAGACAGAGATGGCACGCCAGCAGTGTCTCAGCTGCAGCAAACGAAACCCAGATGTGTGCGCCCCCTTGTGGTCAAGCGCGGCATTGCGCCCTTGCATCACTTTGCATCTGGCTAAACGTGGGACCTGGGGATTGGAACCAGTGTTCTTAGGCTTAGAAGGCAGGTGCCTTAACCCCTAAGCCATCTCTCCAGGCCCCTAATCCTTTTCTTTAAAGGATCTCTCACTCTCTCTTTTTTTTTTTTTGGAGTCACAGAGAGAGAGAGAGAGAGAGAGAGAGAGAGAGAGAGAGTTAGAGAATGGGCCTGCCAGCAGCCTCTCAGCCACTGTGAAGGAACTCTAGATGTGTCCGCCCCCTTGTGGGGAAGTGCAGCATTTCGCCCTTGTGTCTCTTGCATCTGGCCAAACGTGGGACCGGGAGATTGGAACCGCTGGAGATTGGAACGAGTGTTCTTAGGCTTAGAAGGCAGGCTCCTTAACCCCTAAGCCATCTCTCCAGCCCTATTTGAGATTTTTATTTGAGAGAAAGATACAGAAATAGGCATGGGGAGAGAGAGACAGAAAGAATGGGCATGCCCGGGACTCCAGCCACTGCAAACGAACTCCAGATGTATGTGCCCATTTGTGCATCTGACTTACATGTGTCCTGAGAAATTGAGCCTTGAAACAGGGTCTTTAGGCTTCACAGGCACGTGCTTAACCACTAAGTCATCTCTCCAGCCCTCTAATCCTTTTTTTAAATTTTTTTATTTTTTTTGGAGAGAGACACACACAGAGAGAGAGAGAGAGAGAGAGAGAGAGAGAGAGAGAGGAAGACAGAGATGGCACGCCAGCAGTGTCTCAGCTGCTGCAAACGAAATCCAGATGTGTGCGCCGCCTTGTGGTCAAGCGCGGCATTGCGCCCTTGCGTCACTTTGCATCTGGCTAAACGTGGGACCTGGAGATTGGAACCAGTGTTCTTAGGCTTACAAGGCAGGCGCCTTATCCCCTAAGCCATCTCTCCAGCCCCTTAATCCTTTTCTTTAAAGGATCTGTCTCTCTCTTTTTTTTGTAGTCAGAGAGAGAGAGCGAGATAATGGGCTTGCCAGCAGCCTCACAGCCACTGTGAAGGAATTGTAAATGTGTGCACCCCTTGTGGGGAAGTGCAGCATTGCGCCCTTGTGTCACTTGCATCTGGCCAAACGTGGGACCTGGAGATTGGAACCGCTGGAGATTGGATCCAGTGTTCTTAGGCTTAGAAGGCAGGCGCCTTAACCCCTAAGCCATCTCTCCAGCCCTATTTGAGATTTTTATTTGAGAGAAAGATACAGAAATAGGCAGGGGGAGAGAGAGACAGAAAGAATGGGCATGCCAGGGCCTCCAGCCACTGCAAACGAACTCCAGATGCATGTGCCCATTTGTGCATCTGTTTAACATAGGTCCTGAGAAATTGAGCCTTGAACCAGGGTCTGTAGGCTTCACAGGCAAGTGCTTAACCACTAAGCCATCTCTCCAGCCCCCTAATCCTTTTTTTTAAATTTCTTATTATTTTTTAGAGAGACACAGAGAGAGACAGAGATAGAGAGGGAGAGGAAGACAGAGATGGCACGCCAGCAGTGTCTCAGCTGCTGCAAACGAAATCCAGATGCGTGCGCCGCCTTGTGGTCAAGCGCGGCATTGCGCTCTTGCGTCACTTTGCATCTGGCTAAACGTGGGACCTGGAGATTGGAACCAGTGTTCTTAGGCTTAGAAGGCAGGCGCCTTAACCCCTAATACATCTCACCAGCTCCCTAATCATTTTCTTTAAAAGACTCTCTCTCTCTCTCTTTTTTTTTTTAGAGTCAGAGAGAGAGAGAGAGATAGAGAATGGGCCTGCCAGCCGACTCTCAGCCACTGTGAAGGAACTCTAGATGTGTGCGACCCCTTGTGGGGAAGTGCTGCATTGCGCCCTTGTGTCACGTGCATCTGGCTACACGTGGGACCTGGAGATTGGAACCGCTGGAGATTGGAACCAGTGTTCTTAGGCTTAGGAGGCAGGCGCTTTAACCCCTAAGCTATCTCTCCAGCCCTATTTGAGATTTTTATTTGAGAGAAAGATACAGAAATAGGCAGGGGGAGAGAGAGACAGAAAGAATGGGTATGCCAGGGCCTCCAGCCACTGCAAACGAACTCCAGATGCATGTGCCCATTTGTGCATCTGACTTACATGGGTCCTGAGAAATTGAGCCTTGAACCAGGGTCTTTAGGCTTCACAGGCAAGTGCTTAACCACTAAGCCATCTCTCCAGGCCCCTAATCCTTTTTTTTTTTAATTTTTATTATTTTTGGAGAGAGAGACACAGAGAGAGACAGAGAGAGAAAGGGAGAGGAAGACAGAGATGGCACGCCAGCAGTGTCTCAGCTGCTGCAAACGAAATCCAGATGTGTGCGCCGCCTTGTGGTCAAGCGCGGCATTGCGCCCTTGCGTCACTTTGCATCTGGCTAAACGTGGGACCTGGAGATTGGAACCAGTGTTCTTAGGCTTAGAAGGCAGGCGCCTTAACCCCTAATACATCTCACCAGCCCCCTAATCATTTTCTTTAAAAGACTCTCTCTCTCTCTTTTTTTTTTTTTTGGTGTCAGAGAGAGAGAGAGAGACAGAGAATGGGCCTGCCAGCAGCCTCTCAGCCACTGGGAAGGAACTCTACATGTGTGCGCCCCCTTGGGGGCAGTGCAGCATTGCGCCTTTGTGTCACTTGCATCTGGCCAAACGTGGGACATGGAGATTGGAACCGCTGGAGATTGGATCCAGTGTTCTTAGGCTTAGAAGGCAGGCGCCTTAACCCCTAAGCCATCTCTCCAGCCCCCTATCCTTTTCTTTAAAGGATCTAGGCTTCTTTGAGAGAGAGAAAGAATGGAGTCAGAGAATAGAGAGATGGTGCCCATTTGAGAGACAGAGAATGGGCATGCCAGCAGCCTCTCAGCCACTGCAAAGGAACTCTAGATGCATGTAATCCCCTGTGGGGAAGTGCAGCATTGCGCCCTTGTGTCACTTGCATCTGGCTAAACGTGGGACCTGGGGATTGGAACCAGTGTTCTTAGGCTTAGATGGCAGGCGCCTACACCTAAGCCATCTCTCTAGCCCCCTAATCCTTTTCTTGAAAGGATCTCTATCTCTCTCTTTTTTTTTGGAGTCAGAGAGAGAGAGAGAGAGATAGAGAATGGGCCTGCCATCAGCCTCTCAGCCACTGTGAAGGAACTCTAGATGTGTGCGCCCCCTTGTGGGGAAGTGCTGCATTGCACCCTTGTGTCACTTGCATCTGGCCAAACGTGGGACCTGGAGATTGGAACCGCTGGAGATTGGAACCAGTTTTCTTAGGCTTAGAAGGCAGGCGCCTTAACTCCTAACCCATCTCTCCAACCCTATTTGAGATTTTTATTTGAGAGAAAGATACAGAAATAGGCAGGGGGAGAGAGAGACAGAAAGAATGGGCATGCCAGGGCCTCCAGCCACTGCAAACGAACTCCAGATGCATGTGCCCATTTGTGCATCTGACTTACATGGGTCCTGAGAAATTGAGCCTTGAACCAGGGTCTTTAGGCTTCACAGGCAAGTGCTTAACCACTAAGCCATCTCTCCAGCCCCCTAATCCTTTTTTTAAAATTTTATTATTTTTTGGAGAGAGACACAGAGAGAGACAGAGAGAGAGAGGAAGAGGAAGACAGAGATGGCACGCCAGCAGTGTCTCAGCTGCTGCAAACAAAATCCAGATGTGTGCGCCCCCTTGTGGTCAAGCGCGGCATTGCGCCCTTGCGTCACTTTGCATCTGGCTAAACGTGGGACCTGGAGATTGGAACCAGTGTTCTTAGGCTTAGAAGGCAGGCGCCTTAACCCCTAAGCCATCTCTCCAGGCCCCTAATCCTTTTCTTTAAAGGATCTCTCTCTCTTTTTTTTTTTGGAGTCAGAGAGAGAGAGAGAGAGATAGAGAATGGGCCTGCCAGCAGCCTCTCAGCCACTGTGAAGGAACTCTAGATGTGTGCGCCCCCTTGTGGGGAAGTGCAGCATTGCGCCCTTGTGTCACTTGCATCTGGCCAAACGTGGGACCTGGAGATTGGAACCGCTGGAGATTGGAACCAGTGTTCTTAGGCTTAGAAGGCAGGCGCCTTAACCCCTAAGCCATCTCTCCAGCCCTATTTGAGATTTTTATTTGAGAGAAAGATACAGAAATAGGCAGGGGGAGAGAGAGACAGAAAGAATGGGCATGCCAGGGCCTCCAGCCACTGCAAACGAACTCCAGATGCATGTGCCCATTTGTGCATCTGACTTACATGGGTCCTGAGAAATTGAGCCTTGAACCAGGGTCTTTAGGCTTCACAGGCAAGTGCTTAACCACTAAGCCATCTCTCCAGCCCCTAATCCTTTTTTTAAAATTTTTATTATTTTTTGGAGAGAGACACAGAGAGAGAGAGAGAGAGAGAGAGAGAGAGAAGACAGAGATGGCACGCCAGCAGTGTCTCAGCTGCTGCAAACGAAATCCAGATGTGTGCGCCCCCTTGTGGTCAAGCGCGCATTGCGCCCTTGAGTCACTTTGCATCTGGCTAAACGTGGGACCTGGAGATTGGAACCAGTGTTCTTAGGCTTAGAAGGCAGGCGCCTTAACCCCTAAGCCATCTCTCCAGCCCCCTAATCCTTTTCTTTAAAGGATCTCTCTCTCTCTCTTTTTTTGGAGTCAGAGAGAGAGAGAGAGAGAGAGAGAATGGGCCTGCCAGCAGCCTCTCAGCCACTGTGAAGGAACTCTAGATGTGTGCCCCCTTGTGGGGAAGTGCAGCATTGCGCCCTTGTGTCACTTGCATCTGGCCAAACGTGGGACCTGGAGATTGGAACCGCTGGAGATTGGAACCAGTGTTCTTAGGCTTAGAAGGCAGGCGCCTTAACCCCTAAGCCATCTCTCCCCACCATATTTGAGATTTTTATTTGAGAGAAAGATACAGAAATAGGCAGGGGGGAGAGAGAGACAGAAAGAATGGGCATGCCAGGGCCTCCAGCCACTGCAAACGAACTCCAGATGCATGTGCCCATTTGTGCATCTGACTTACATGGGTCCTGAGAAATTGAGCCTTGAACCAGGGTCTTTAGGCTTCACAGGCAAGTGCTTAACCAATAAGCCATCTCTCCAGCCCCTAACATTTTTTTTTTAAATTTTTATTATGTTTTGTAGAGAGACACAGAGAGAGACAGAGAGAGAGAGGGAGAGGAAGACAGAGATGGCAGGCCAGCAGTGTCTCAGCTGCTGCAAAGGAAATCCAGATGTGTGACCCGCCCTGTGGTCAAGCGCGGCATTGCGCCCTTGCGTCACTTTGCATCTGGCTAAACGTGGGACCTGGAGATTGGAACCAGTGTTCTTAGGCTTAGAAGGCAGGCGCCTTAACCACTAAGCCATCTCTCCAGCCCCCTAATCTTTTTCTTTAAAGGAACTCCCTCTCTGTTTTTTTTTTTTTTGTAGTCAGAGAAAGAGAGAGAGATAGAGAATGGGCCTCCCAGCAGCCTCTCAGCCACTGTGAAGGAACTCTAGATGTGTGCCCCCACTTGTGCGGAAGTGCAGCATTGTGCCCTTGTGTCACTTGCATCTGGCCAAACGTGGGACCTGGAGATTGGAACCGCTCAAGAATGGAACCAGTGTTCTTAGGCATAAAGTCAGGTGCCTTAACCGCCAGCCACCTCTCCAGCCCTATTTGAGATTTTTATTTGAGAGAAAGATACAGAAATAGGCAGGGGGAGAGAGAGACAGAAAGAATGGGCATGCCAGGGCCTCCAGCCACTGCAAACGAACTCCAGATGCATGTGCCCATTTGTGCATCTGACTTACATGGGTCCTGAGAAATTGAGCCTTGAACCAGGGTCTTTAGGCTTCACAGGCAAGTGCTTAACCACTAAGCCATCTCTCCAGCCCCCTAATCCTTTTTTTTTAAATTTTTTATTATTTTTTGGAGAGAGACACAGAGAGAGAGAGGGAGAGGAAGACAGAGATGGCACGCCAGCAGTGTCTCAGCTGCTGCAAACGAAATCCAGATGTGTGCGCCCCCTTGTGGTCAAGCGCGGCATTGCGCCCTTGCGTCACTTTGCATCTGGCTAAACGTGGGACCTGGAGATTGGAACCAGTGTTCTTAGGCTTAGAAGGCAGGCGCCTTAACCCCTAAGCCATCTCTCCAGCCCCTAATCCTTTTCTTTAAAGGATCTCTCTCTCTCTTTTTTTTTTGGAGTCAGAGAGAGAGAGAGAGATAGAGAATGGGCCTGCCAGCAGCCTCTCAGCCACTGTGAAGGAACTCTAGATGTGTGCCCCCCCTTGTGGGGAAGTGCAGCATTGCGCCCTTGTGTCACTTGCATCTGGCCAAACGTGGGACCTGGAGATTGGAACCGCTGGAGATTGGAACCAGTGTTCTTAGGCTTAGAAGGCAGGCGCCTTAACCCCTAAGCCATCTCTCCAGCCCTATTTGAGATTTTTATTTGAGAGAAAGATACAGAAATAGGCAGGGGAGAGAGAGACAGAAAGAATGGGCATGCCAGGGCCTCCAGCCACTGCAAACGAACTCCAGATGCATGTGCCCATTTGTGCATCTGACTTACATGGGTCCTGAGAAATTGAGCCTTGAACCAGGGTCTTTAGGCTTCACAGGCAAGTGCTTAACCACTAAGCCATCTCTCCAGCCCCCTAATCCTTTTTTTTTTTTTATTTTTTATTATTTTTTGGAGAGAGACACAGAGAGAGACAGAGAGAGAGAGGGAGAGGAAGACAGAGATGGCACGCCAGCAGTGTCTCAGCTGCTGCAAACGAAATCCAGATGTGTGCGCCGCCTTGTGGTCAAGCGCGGCATTGCGCCCTTGTGTCACTTTGCATCTGGCTAAACGTGGGACCTGGAGATTGGAACCAGTGTTCTTAGGCTTAGAAGGCAGGCGCCTTAACCCCTAATCCATCTCTCCAGCCCCCTAATCCTTTTCTTTAAAGGATCTCTCTCTCTCTTTTTTTTTTTTGGAGTCAGAGAGAGAGAGAGAGAGAGAGAGAGAGAGAGAGAGAGAGAGAATGGGCCTGCCAGCAGCCTCTCAGCCACTGTGAAGGAACTCTAGATGTGTGCGCCCCCTTGTGGGGAAGTGCAGCATTGCGCCCTTGTGTCACTTGCATCTGGCCAAACGTGGGACCTGGAGATTGGAACCGCTGGAGATTGGAACCAGTGTTCTTAGGCTTAGAAGGCAGGCGCCTTAACCCCTAAGCCATCTCTCCAGCCCTATTTGAGATTTTTATTTGAGAGAAAGATACAGAAATAGGCAGGGGAGAGAGAGACAGAAAGAATGGGCATGCCAGGGCCTCCAGCCACTGCAAACGAACTCCAGATGCATGTGCCCATTTGTGCATCTGACTTACATGGGTCCTGAGAAATTGAGCCTTGAACCAGGGTCTTTAGGCTTCACAGGCAAGTGCTTAACCACTAAGCCATCTCTCCAGCCCCCTAATCCTTTTTTTTTTTTTTTTTTTTATTATTTTTTGGAGAGAGACACAGAGAGAGAGAGAGAGAGAGAGAGAGAGGAAGACAGAGATGGCACGCCAGCAGTGTCTCAGCTGCTGCAAACGAAAATCCAGATGTGTGCGCCGCCTTGTGGTCAAGCGCGGCATTGCGCCCTGCGTCACTTTGCATCTGGCTAAACGTGGGACCTGGAGATTGGAACCAGTGTTCTTAGGCTTAGAAGGCAGGCGCCTTAACCCCTAAGCCATCTCTCCAGCCCCTAATCCTTTTCTTTAAAGGATCTCTCTCTCTCTTTTTTTTTTTCAGAGAGAGAGAGAGAGAGAGAGAGAGAGAGATGGGCCTGCCAGCAGCCTCTCAGCCACTGTGAAGGAACTCTAGATGTGTGCGCCCCCTTGTGGGGAAGTGCAGCATTGCGCCCTTGTGTCACTTGCATCTGGCCAAACGTGGGACCTGGAGATTGGAACCGCTGGAGATTGGAACCAGTGTTCTTAGGCTTAGAAGGCAGGCGCCTTAACCCCTAAGCCATCTCTCCAGCCCTATTTGAGATTTTTATTTGAGAGAAAGATACAGAAATAGGCAGGGGGAGAGAGAGACAGAAAGAATGGGCATGCCAGGGCCTCCAGCCACTGCAAACGAACTCCAGATGCATGTGCCCATTTGTGCATCTGACTTACATGGGTCCTGAGAAATTGAGCCTTGAACCAGGGTCTTTAGGCTTCACAGGCAAGTGCTTAACCACTAAGCCATCTCTCCAGCCCCCTAATCCTTTTTTTTTTTTAATTTTTTATTATTTTTTGGAGAGAGACACAGAGAGAGACAGAGAGAGAGAGGGAGAGGAAGACAGAGATGGCACGCCAGCAGTGTCTCAGCTGCTGCAAACGAAATCCAGATGTGTGCGCCGCGCGGCATTGCTCCCTTGCGTCACTTTGCATCTGGCTAAACGTGGGACCTGGAGATTGGAACCAGTGTTCTTAGGCTTAGAAGGCAGGCGCCTACACCTAAGCCATCTCTCCAGCCCCCTAATCCTTTTCTTTAAAGGATCTCTCTCTCTCTTTTTTTTTTCAGAGAGAGAGAGAGAGAGAGAGATAGAGAATGGGCCTGCCAGCAGCCTCTCAGCCACTGTGAAGGAACTCTAGATGTGTGCCCCCCTTGTGGGGAAGTGCAGCATTGCGCCCTTGTGTCACTTGCATCTGGCCAAACGTGGGACCTGGAGATTGGAACCGCTGGAGATTGGAACCAGTGTTCTTAGGCTTAGAAGGCAGGCGCCTTAACCCCTAAGCCATCTCTCCAGCCCTATTTGAGATTTTTATTTGAGAGAAAGATACAGAAATAGGCAGGGGGAGAGAGAGACAGAAAGAATGGGCATGCCAGGGCCTCCAGCCACTGCAAACGATCTCCAGATGCATGTGCCCATTTGTGCATCTGACTTACATGGGTCCTGAGAAATTGAGCCTTGAACCAGGGTCTTTAGGCTTCACAGGCAAGTGCTTAACCACTAAGCCATCTCTCCAGCCCCTAATCCTTTTTTTTAAATTTTTTATTATTTTTTTGGAGAGAGACACAGAGAGAGAGAGAGAGAGAGGGAGAGGAAGACAGAGATGGCACGCCAGCAGTGTCTCAGCTGCTGCAAACGAAATCCAGATGTGTGCGCCGCCTTGTGGTCAAGCGCGGCATTGCGCCCTTGCGTCACTTTGCATCTGGCTAAACGTGGGACCTGGAGATTGGAAGCAGTGTTCTTAGGCTTAGAAGGCAAGCGCCTACACCTAAGCCATCTCTCCAGCCCCCTAATCCTTTTCTTTAAAGGATCTCTCTCTCTCTCTTTTTTTGGAGTCAGAGAGAGAGAGAGAGAGATAGAGAATGGGCCTGCCAGCAGCCTCTCAGCCACTGTGAAGGAACTCTAGATGTGTGCGCCCCCTTGTGGGGAAGTGCAGCATTGCGCCCTTGTGTCACTTGCATCTGGCCAAACGTGGGACCTGGAGATTGGAACTGCTGGAGATTGTAACCAGTGTTCTTAGGGTTGGAGTCAGGCGCCTTAACCCCTCAGCCATCTCTCCAGCCCTATTTGAGATTTTTATTTGAGAGAAAGATACAGAAATAGGCAGGGGGAGAGAGAGACAGAAAGAATGGGCATGCCAGGGCCTCCAGCCACTGCAAACGAACTCCAGATGCATGTGCCCATTTGTGCATCTGACTTACATGGGTTCTGAGAAATTGAGCCTTGAACCAGGGTCTTTAGGCTTGACAGGCAAGTGCTTAACCAGTAAGCCATCTCTCCAACCCCCTAATCCTTTTTTTTTTTTTAATTTTTTATTATTTTTTGGAGAGAGACACAGAGAGAGAAAGAGAGAGAGAGGGAGAGGAAGACAGAGATGGCACGCCAGCAGTGTCTCAGCTGCTGCAAACGAAATCCAGATGTGTGCGCCCCTTGTGGTCAAGCGCAGCATTGCGCCCTTGTGTCACTTTGCATCTGGCTAAACGTGGGACCTGGAGATTGGAACCAGTGTTCTTAGGCTTAGAAGGCAGGCCCCTAACCCCTAATCCATCTCTCCAGCCCCTAATCCTTTTCTTTAAAGGATCTCTCTCTCTCTTTTTTTTTGGAGTCAGAGAGAGAGAGAGATAGAGAATGGGCCTGCCAGCAGCCTCTCAGCCACTGTGAAGGAACTCTAGATGTGTGCGCCCCCTTGTGGGGAAGTGCAGCATTGCACCCTTGTGTCACTTGCATCTGGCCAAACGTGGGACCTGGAGATTGGAACCGCTGGAGATTGGAACCAGTGTTCTTAGGCTTAGAAGGCAGGCCCGTTAACCCCTAAGCCATCTCTCCAGCCCTATTTGAGATTTTTATTTGAGAGAAAGATACAGAAATAGGCAGGGGGAGAGAGAGACAGAAAGAATGGGCATGCCAGGGCCTCCAGCCACTGCAAACGAACTCCAGATGCATGTGCCCATTTGTGCATCTGACTTACATGGGTCCTGAGAAATTGAGCCTTGAACCAGGGTCTTTAGGCTTCACGGGCAAGTGCTTAACCACTAAGGCATCTGTACAGCCCCCTAATCCTTTTTTTTAAATTTTTTATTATTTTTGGAGAGAGACACAAAGAGAGACAGAGAGAGAGAGGGAGAGGAAGACAGAGATGGCACGCCAGCAGTGTCTCAGCTGCTGCAAACGAAATCCACATGTGTCCGCCGCCCTGTGGTCAAGCGTGGCATTGCGCCCTTGTGTCACTTTGCATCTGGCTAAACGTGGGACCTGGAGATTGGAACCAGTGTTCTTAGGCTTAGAAGGCAGGCCCCTACTCCTAAGCCATCTCTCCAGCCCCTAATCCTTTTCTTTAAAGGATCTCTCTCTCTCTCTTTTTTTTGGAATCAGGGAGAGAGAGAGAGATAGAGAATGGGCCTGCCAGCAGCCTCTAGGCCACTATGAAGGAACTCTATATGTGCGCCCCCCCTTGTGGGGAAGTGCAGCATTGCGCCCTTGTGTCACTTGCATCTGGCCAAATGTGGGACCTGGAGATTGGAACCGCTGGAGATTTAAATCAGTGTTCTTAGGCTTAGGAGGCAGGCCCGGTAACCCCTAAGCCATCTCACCAGCCCTATTTGAGATTTTTATTTGAGAGAAAGATACAGAAATAGGCAGGGGGAGAGAGAGACAGAAAGAATGGGCATGCCAGGGCCTCCAGCCACTGCAAACGAACTCCAGATGCATGTGCCCATTTGTGCATCTGACTAACATGGGTCCTGAGAAATTGTGCCTTGAACCAGGGTCTTTAGGCTTCACAGGCAAGTGCTTAACCACTAAGCCATCTCTCCAGGCCCCTAATCCTTTTTTTAAATTTTTTTTATTATTTTTTGGAGAGAGACACAGAGAGAGACAGAGAGAGAGAGGGAGAGGAAGACAGAGATGGCACGCCAGCAGTGTCTCAGCTGCTGCAAACGAAATCCAGATGTGTGCGCCCCCTTGTGGTCAAGCGCGGCATTGCGCCCTTGCGTCACTTTGCATCTGGCTAAACGTGGGACCTGGAGATTGGAACCAGTGTTCTTAGGCTTAGAAGGCAGGCGCCTTAACCCCTAAGCCATCTCTCCAGCCCCCTAATCCTTTTCTTTAAAGGATCTCTCTCTCTTTTTTTTTTTTTTCAGAGAGAGAGAGAGAGAGATAGAGAATGGGCCTGCCAGCAGCCTCTCAGCCACTGTGAAGGAACTCTAGATGTGTGCGCCCCCTTGTGGGGAAGTGCAGCATTGCGCCCTTGTGTCACTTGCATCTGGCCAAACGTGGGACCTGGAGATTGGAACCGCTGGAGATTGGAACCAGTGTTCTTAGGCTTAGAAGGCAGGCCCCTTAACCCCTAAGCCATCTCTCCAGCCCTATTTGAGATTTTTATTTGAGAGAAAGATACAGAAATAGGCAGGGGGAGCCAGAGACAGAAAGAATGGGCATGCCAGGGCCTCCCCCCACTGCAAATGAACTCCAGATGCATGTGCCCATTTGTGCATCTGACTTACATGGGTCCTGAGAAATTGAGCCTTGAACCAGGGTCTTTAGGCTTCACAGGCAAGTGCTTAACCACTAAGCCATCTCTCCAGCCCCCTAATCCTTTTTTTAAAAACTTTTTATTATTTTTTGGAGAGAGACACAGAGAGAGACAGAGAGAGAGAGAGGGAGAGGAAGACAGAGATGGCACGCCAGCAGTGTCTCAGCTGCTGCAAATGAAATCCAGATGTGTGCGCCCCCTTGTGGTCAAGCGCGGCATTGCGCCCTTGCGTCACTTTGCATCTGGCTAAACGTGGGACCTGGAGATTGGAACCAGTGTTCTTAGGCTTAGAAGGCAGGCGCCTTAACCTCTAAGCCATCTCTCCAGCCCCTAATCCTTTTCTTTAAAGGATCTCTCTCTCTTTTTTTTTTTGGAGTCAGAGAGAGAGAGAGAGATAGAGAATGGGCCTGCCAGCAGCCTCTCAGCCACTGTGAAGGAACTCTAGATGTGTGCGCCCCCTTGTGGGGAAGTGCAGCATTGCGCCCTTGTGTCACTTGCATCTGGCCAAACGTGGGACCTGGAGATTGGAACCGCTGGAGATTGGAACCAGTGTTCTTAGGCTTAGAAGGCAGGCGCCTTAACCCCTAAGCCATCTCTCCAGCCCTATTTGAGATTTTTATTTGAGAGAAAGATACAGAAATAGGCAGGGGGAGAGAGAGACAGAAAGAATGGGCATGCCAGGGCCTCCAGCCACTGCAAACGAACTCCAGATGCATGTGCCCATTTGTGCATCTGACTTACATGGGTCCTGAGAAATTGAGCCTTGAACCAGGGTCTTTAGGCTTCACAGGCAAGTGATTAACCACTAAGCCATCTCTCCAGCCCCCTTATCCTTTGTTTTTAATTTTTTATTATTTATTGGAGAGAGACACAGAGAGAGACAGAGAGAGAGACGGAGAGGAAGACAGAGATGGCACGCCAGCAGTGTCTCAGCTGCTGCAAACGAAATCCAGATGTGTGTGCCCCCTTGTGGTCAAGCGCGGCAATGCGCCCTTGCGTCACTTTGCATCTGGCTAAACGTGGGACCTGGAGATTGGAACCAGTGTTCTTAGGCTTAGAAGGCAAGCGCCTACACCTAAGCCATCTCTCCAGCCCCCTAATCCTTTTCTTTACAGGATCTCTCTCTCTTTTTTTTTTTTTCAGAGAGAGAGAGAGAGAGAGAGAAGAGAATGGGCCTGCCAGCAGCCTCTCAGCCACTGTGAAGGAACTCTAGATGTGTGCGCCCCCTTGTGGGGAAGTGCAGCATTGCGCCCTTGTGTCTCTTGCATCTGGCCAAACGTGGGACCTGGAGATTGGAACCGCTGGAGATTGGAACCAGTGTTCTTAGGCTTAGAAGGCAGGCGCCTTAACCCTTAAGCCATCTCTCCAGCCCTATTTGAGATTTTTATTTGAGAGAAAGATATAGAAATAGGCAGGGGAGAGAGAGACAGAAAGAATGGGCATGCCAGGGACTCCAGCCACTGCAAACGAACTCCAGATGCATGTGCCCATTTGTGCATCTGACTTACATGGGTCCTGAGAAATTGAGCCTTGAACCAGGGTCTTTAGGCTTCACAGGCAAGTGCTTAACCAGTAAGCCATCTCTCCAGCCCCTAATCCTTTTTTATTCAATTTTTTATTATTTGTTGGAGAGAGACACAGAGAGAGACAGAGAGAGAGAGGGAGAGAAGACAGAGATGGCACGCCAGCAGTGTCTCAGCCACTGCAAACGAAATCCAGATGTGTGCGCCCCCTTGTGGTCAATCGCGGCATTGCGCCCTTGTGCGTCACTTTGCATCTGGCTAAACGTGGGACCTGGGGATTGGAACCAGTGTTCTTAGGCTTAGAAGGCAGGCGCCTACACCTAAGCCAGCTCTCCAGCCCCCTAATCCTTTTCTTTAAAGGATCTCTCTCTCTCTCTTTTTTGAGAGAGAGAGAGAGAGAGATAGAGAATGGACTGCCAGCAGCCTCTCAGCCACTGTGAAGGAACTCAAGATGTGTGCGCCCCCTTGTGGGGAAGTGCAGCATTGCGCCCTTGTGTCACTTGCATCTGGCCAAACGTGGGACCTGGAGATTGGAACTGCTGGAGATTGGAACCATTGTTCTTAGGCTTCGAAGGCAGGCGCCTTAACCCCTAAGCCATCTCTCCAGCCCTAATTGAGATTTTTATTTGAGAGAAAGATACAGAAATAGGCAGGGGGAGAGAGAGACAGAAAGAATGGGCATGCCAGGGCCTCCAGCCACTGCAAACGAACTCCAGATGCATGTGCCCATTTGTGCATGTGACTTACATGGGTCCTGAGAAATTGAGCCTTGAGCCAGGGTCTTTAGGCTTCACAAGCAAGTGCTTAACCACTAAGCCATCTCTCCAGCCCCTAATCCTTTTTTTTTTAATTTTTTATTATTTTTTGGAGAATGACACACAGAGAGAAAGAGAGAGGGAGAGGAAGACAGAGATGGCACGCCAGCAGTGTCTCAGCTGCTGCAAACGAAATCCAGATGTGTGCGCCCCTTGTGGTCAATCGCGGCATTGCGCCCTTGTGTCACTTTGCATCTGGCTAAACGTGGGACCTGGAGATTGGAACCAGTGTTCTTAGGCTTAGAAGGCAGGCACCTACACCTAAGCCATCTCTCCAGCCCCTAATCCTTTTCTTTAAAGGATGTCTCTCTCTCTTTTTTTTTTTTTTTGGAGTCAGAGAGAGAGAGAGAGAGATATAGAATGGGCCTGCCACCAGCCTCTCAGCCACTGTGAAGGAACTCTAGATGTGTGCCCCCCTTGTGGGGAAGTGCAGCATTGCACCCTTGTGTCACTTGCATCTGGCCAAACGTGGGACCTGGAGATTGGAACCGCTGGAGATTGGAACCAGTGTTCTTAGGCTTAGAAGGCAGGCGCCTTAACCCCTATGCCATCTCTCCAGCCCTATTTGAGATTTTTATTTGAGAGAAAGATACAGAAATAGCCAGGGGAGAGAGAGACAGAAAGAATGGGTCATGCCAGGGCCTCCAGCCACTGCAAACGAACTCCAGATGCATGTTCCCATTTGTGCATCTGACTTACATGGGTCCTGAGAAATTGAGCCTTGAACCAGGGTCTTTAGGCTTCACAAGCAAGTGCTTAACCACCAAGCCATCTATCCAGCCCCCTAATCCTTTTTTTTAAAATTTTTTATTATTTTTTGGAGAGAGACACAGAGAAAGACAGAGAGAGAGAGGGAGAGGAAGACAGAGATGGCATGCCAGCAGTGTCTCAGCTGCTGCAAACGAAATCCAGATGTGTGCCCCCCCTTGTGGTCAATCGCGGCATTGCGCCCTTGCATCACATTGCATCTGGCTAAACGTGGGACCTGGTGATTGGAACCACTGTTCTTAGGCTTAAAAGGCAGGCACCTTAACCCCTAAGCCATCTCTCCAGCCCCCTAATCCTTTTCTTTAAAGGATCTCTGTCTCTTTTTTTTTTTTAGTCAGAGAGAGAGAGAGAGAGAGAGAGAGAGAGAATGGGCCTGCCAGCAGCCTCTCAGCCATTGTGAAGGAACGCTAGATGTGTTCGCCCCCTTGTGGGGAAATGCAGCATTGCGCCCTTGTGTCACTTGCATCTGGCCAAACATGGGACCTGGAGAATCAATTGAACAGGGATTCTTAGTCTTAGTATGCAGGCACCTTCATCGCTAAGCCATCTCTCCAGCCCAAGGATCTCTTTTTTAATTAATTAATTATTTATTTACTAGACACACACACACACACACACAGGGAGAGAGAGAGAGAGCGAGAGAGAGAGAGGGAGAGAGAGAAGGAGGGAGAGAGAATGGGCACGCCAGGGTCTCTATCAACTGCAAACGAACTCCAGACTCATGCGCCACCACATGCATCTGGCTTACGTGGGAGCTGGAGAATCGAACCTGGGTCCTCCAGCTTCGCAGACATGTGCCTCAACCACTAAGCCATCTCTCCAGCCCTGAGCCTAATCTCTCATGATCCCGAGACTTCCTTATACAAATGGCCGGCCTCAAGGAAAACAACTTAAGACAACAACAGGTCTGCTTGTCCACCCAGATGTGGACACCACACAAATGACCTGCGAGATAGCAGACCGAGCAACTGCCCCTTCAACTGCTGTGAACGAATTCCTGCTTCCTCTTGGTGGTGCATTCCCCCCTCTGGTAGCATCCTTGTTGCTAGCTGGCGATCAGTTTCAGTCAATTCTCTTTGTCTCTTTGCGTCCTGGTAAAATTGTTTCACTACCTGTGTGCCTGGTCTTCCTATTGCTCCCAGTGCTGGGATTGTAGACACGGGCTAGCCCCACCCGTGCTCTGGAACTGGCAGATGTGTGGGACAAGGAGGGTTAGCTTCCTGAGGAGAACCATATAAGACAAGAGTGTGGCAGAGAGAGACTGATGTTGCTACAGAGCCAGGCAGAGTTTGTGACAGGTGTGGGGACAGCAGGATAGAGGCCACTCTTCCACCCCCAGCCTGAGGGTCCCTTACCTTGATATAGGGGGTCTGAGGACTTGAGAACTTGTCGGAGCAAGGCCAAAGTACGGTTGAAAGCAGGCAGCCTCTTCTGCTCCCCAGTGCCCAGTTCCAGAAAGATGCCGTCCAGCCTGTGGCAGACAGAAATAGCTATGGACAGGCTGGAGACATGGCTTAGCGGTGAAGGCACCAGCCTGCTAAGCCTAAGAATGCCTGTTTGATTCTCCAGGTCCCACGTTTAGCCAGACACAAAAAGTGATACAAGGGTGCAATGCCACGCTTGCCCACAAGGGGGCGCATGTGTCTGGAGTTCGTTACAGTGGCTGAGATGCCCTGGCACGCCCATTCTCTTCCTCCCTCCCTCCCTCCCTCTCTCTCTCTCTGCCTCTTCCACACTCTCTCGCTCTCTCTCTCTCTCAAAAAAAAGAAAGGAATAGCTATGGTCAATGGCCACCCCTCCCAGCTCTCCCAAGGGTGCTGATGTAGAGTCCCTGAGCCTGTGGGACCCGTGCCATGGCAAGGGTCCATCCATCTTCTGCCCCATTGTTTGCCTGGGTTCTAGTCCCCGTTGCCAAGGCCACACGTCTCCTACCATCACCAACCCTTCTCCAGCCCCTTGACTGACCTGATGAAGAGAGTTGCCATGGTGAAGTACCAGCCTCGTTTCTCTTCCATCGGGATCTAGAAAGGAGAGAAGAACTTGCTGTCTCTGTGTGTGTGTGTGTGTGTGTGTGTGTGTGTGTGTTTCCTGAGGCATTCCGGCCATTGTTCACAAGTTCCCATGCTTGTGAAACTGAACCAAGGGAGGCAGCAGTTGCAGCGGGAAGGCCTTTGCTGCAAACGAACTCCAGATGTGTGCGCCCCCTTGTGCACCTGGCTTACGTGGGTACTGGGGCATCGAGCCTCGAACCAGGGTCCTTAGGCTTCAAAGGCAAGCATTTAACCACTAAGCCATCTCTGCAGCCTCTTGAATACATCTGACGACAGACCTGGGCCTGCCAGTGTCGCCCTGGGCAGCCTTGGATGCAAAACAATATTTGATAAGATTAATGGTGTGAGCCATCACAGAACATGTGGGAAACATGTGGCCTCCCTCCGCCAGGTCTCTCTACCAAGCTCCCCCTCCCAGGAGCAAGCACACTCAGCTGGAGCCTTCCTCTCTCCTCCATTGCTCCAACCCTCCCTTTGGGCACTCTTCTATGCTTCACCTTCCTGAGAAAACCCCGTGGGCATATTAAGTGAGTCTAGCTCAGCCTGCCCTCCCCACTCTTGCCAACCTTACTGACTTGGGCACCGGATAAAATATTTATGCTGTTTATTTATAGGTGCAGCTCCTCTTGCCTCGGGAAGGAATTTTAATGAAAACCCAATAAAACCCCTAGTGCATAGCGGCTTCTCCCGCCCTTCCTCTGCATCCATCTCCCCACCCCCAGCTGCTCCACTAAGGACCCCCACGTCCCTCCACCAACCCTCCACTCCCACAGCGTTTGTTTCAGCCTCGGAGGCCCCACATTGCTGCGGGGGTGTGGCCTTGAGGAAGGGCTGCATTCTGACCCCAACAGGCTCACAAGCTGGCTGGGGAAACACATCTGGGCATGACAGGGTTCTTACACTGAATCTCACAGTAACCAAAGGATGGAGGTGTTTGCCCTGACACACAGAGAGGTCAAATGGTTTGCCCAGGATCACACAGCTTGTGTGTGTAGAGCCCTGGAGCTAATATTTATTTCCCAGCCAGGCGTGGTGGTGCACGCCTTTAATCCCAGCCCTCGGGAGGCAGAGGTTGGAGGATGGCCGAGAGTTCGAGGCCACCCTGAGACTACATAGTTAATTCCAGGTCAGCCTGGACCAGAGTTAGACCCTACCTTGCAAAACCAAAAAAAAAAAAATTAATATTTATTTCCCTCCAACGCTCATGTATCCTTCATCGCACTGGGTGCTAAAAGTCTGATCAAGGCTACAAGAGTGGTATGGACTAAACACAGCAGGGTGACAGATCATGTCTGGCCAGGGGCTGAGGATTCAGAGTCTCCGTCTTGAGCTCTTCAGTAGGCAGTAGCACTTGAGAAGGTGGGGTGGGGTGGGGACCCGGGACATCCAGGGGGAGGGCTCAGCATAAGCAGAGAAATGGGGCCATGCGACCACAAGCAGCCTCACCAGGTACCCCAGGCTATTTTGGAACTTGCTATGTAACCTAGGTTGACTTCAAACTTATGATCTTCTTGCCCCAGCCTCTGCAGTGCTGAGATTACGTGTACTAGCATTCCTGACTAGTGGGCTATTTTGCTGGACTTTCATTGCTGCATACTCTCTTGTTTTATATTCAAGTCCAAAGACATCATATAACATGTCCAGCCGTGTGTGGGCTTGGTGGCCCATGCCTTTCATCCCAGCACTCGGGAGGCAGAGGTAGGAGGATCGCTGTGAGCTTGAGGCCACCCTGAGACCACATAGTGAATTCCAGGTCAGCCTGGACTACAGTGAGACTCTGCCTTGAAAAACAAACAAACAAACAAGTAGCTAGCTGGGCTGGAGAGATGGCTTAGCGGTTAAGGCACTTGTCTGCAAAGCCAAAGGGACCCAGGTTCAATTTCCCAGTGCCCATGTAAGCCAGATGCACAAGGTGGCGTATGTGTCTGGAGTTTGTTTGCAGTGGCTGGAGTTCCTGGCGCACCCATTCTCGTTCTCTCTCTCAAATAAATACATACATAAATAAAATAGCTGAGTGTGGTGGCGCACGCCTTTAATCCCAGCACTCGGGAGGCAGAGGTAGGAGGATCGCTGTGAGTTCCAGGGCACCCTGAGACTACATAGTGAATTTCAGGTCAGCCTGAGCTAGAGTGAGACCCTACCCCGAAAAACCAAAGAAATGAATACAATAAATGTTTCAAAAAAGAAAACACCCCAAACCCAAAAAGTGATAGCTAGCTGACCAGATGGCTTGTGGGTTGCAGGTGAGGATCAGCGGAGATGGAGTGGAGCGAAAGGGCAAGCAGATGGAGCCGAGGCCTGAGCGAAAGTGAAGGGCTCTCATCTGCTGGAGGAAGCTGCCCGAGGCAGTTCACTCTGCTGTACAACTCCAGCATGCAAGTGTGCTGTCTCTTTAAAAGTCTTGCTTGTTACCAGGGGCAACCTGATGAGCCACTGTGCAGTTAAATTAAATTAAACAGGCTTGTGGCTGCCCCTCAAAGGGAGGGAGGGAGGGAGGGACTGCTGTGTCTCTCCTGCTGCAGACTGCAAAGTGCACAGCTCCAGGGGTCCTGGCTGGCAGAGGTTGGGTAGGGGCTGAGGTAGCCTGGGAGAAAGAGGCTCAGGGGTGGTGGGTGGTGGGGAGGAGGGGTTCCTGGGACTGTCTGGTGTGCACGCTTTATTCTTCAGTCATCATCAATAGCGGGGATCTGTAGCCTTGAGAAGGGGGCACCAGAGCCCAGGCTTCAAGCAAGACTGGTGTCTAAGGAGACCCATCCTGGGTGGATTCTTAGGAGTGAAATGAGGCCCAGCATGTGCCTACAGTGAAGTCATTCACCCTGGGACTAACTGCTGATCAGAGGGAGACAGAGCCAGTGGGGTTTACACAGCACTGGGCCTGGTCATGATTTTTATCATTTAGAGATTGTGAAAACACAGGAACCTACAGAAACTTGCCCGCTTGAACTGGTGCTCCCAGCTGGATGTTTGTAACTTCAAGTACAAGATATTTCACAATATATAAGAGCTAAAGTTTGTACAGTGTTCACCATTTTTTTTTTTTTCGGTAGGGTCTCACTTTGGCACAGACTGATCTGGGATTCACTATGTAGTCTCAGGGTAGCCTTGAACTCTTGGCGATCCTCCTACCTCTGTCTCACAAATGCTGGGATAAAGGGCATGCGCCACTATGCCTGGCTCACCATTTTTTTTTTTAATGAGAGAGAGAGAGAAATGACCTGCCAGGGTGAGCCACTACAATCGAACTCCAGACACATGCGCCACCTAGTGGGCATGTGCGACCTTTGCACTTACCTCACCTTGTGCACCTGGCTCATGTGGGATCTGGAGAGTTGAACATGGGTCCTTAGGCTTCGCAGGCAAGCACCTTAACCACTAAGCCATCTCTTCAGCTCTGTTCACCACTTTTTTTTTTTTTTTTTTTGGGTTTTCCAAGGTAGGGTCTCACTTTAGCTCAGGCTGACCTGGAATTCACTACTTAGTCTCAGGGTGGCCTTGAGCTCATGGTGATCCTCCTACCTCTGCCGCCCAAGTGCTGGGATTAATGGCATGCGCCACCACGCCCAGCTCTGTTCACCACTTTAAAAAAATTATTTATTTGCAAGTTGAGAGAGATGGGCAGAGAGGAAATGGGCACCCCAGGGTCTCTTGCCACTTCAAGCAAACTCCAGAAGCAGGCACCACTTTGTGTATCTGGCTTTCTGTGGGTGCTGGGGAATCGAACCCTAGCTATCAGGCCTTGCAAACAAGCTCTTCTAACCACTGAGCAATTCTCCAGCCCAGTGTTCACAGTTCATAAAGCACTTTACATGATTTTATTAGATCCTTAGAATGCTCTGCACAGAATATAAAGTGAGGGACTTTACCCTCTTAGAACACTGAGGCAAGCCGGGTGTGGTGGCACACGCCTTTCTTCCCAGTGCTCAGGAGGCCCAGTGCTCAGGAGGATCACCATGAGTTCCAGGCTACCCTGAGACAACATACTGAATTCCAGGTCAGCCTGAGCTAGAGAGAGACCCTACCTTGAAAGACAAAACAAAACAAACAAGGGGGGGCTGGACAGATGGTTTAGCAGTGAAGGCGCCTGCCTGCCAAGTCTAAGAAGGCCCGTTCAAATCTCCAGGTCCTACATTTAGCCAGATGCAAAAAGTGACACAAGGGCGCAATGCTGAGCTTGCCCACAAGGGGGTGCACACGTCTGGAGTTCGTTCACAATGGCTGAAATGACCCTGGCATGTCCATTCTCTCTCTCTGCCTCTTCCTCTCTGTCTCTGCCTCTTCCTGTCTCTCTGTTTCTCTCTCTCAAAAAGAAAGAAAGAAAGAAAGAAAGAAAGAAAGAAAGAAAGAAAGAAAGAAAGAAAGAAAGAAAGAAAGAAAGAAAGAAAGAAAGAAAGAAAGAGAAAGAAAGAAAGAAAGAAAGAAAGAAAGAAAGAAAGAAAACAGAGGCAAGATGGTGTTCTCAAAGCCACCTAACCAGTGTGAAAGCCTGGACAGGAATGAGGACACTGCTCACTGTCTCTCTCTCTCTCTTTTTTTTTTTTTTTTTTTTTTAATTTTTTTATATTTATTTATTTATTTGACAGAGAGAAAGAGGGAGAGAGAGAGAGAGAGAAAGAGAGAGAATGGGCACACCAGGGCCTTTAGCCACTGCAAACAAACTCCAGACACAGGTGCCCCTTGTGCATCTGGCTTTACGTGGGTCCTGGGGAATCGAACCTGGGTCCTTTGGCTTTGCAGGCAGATGCCTTAACTGCTAAGCCATCTCTCCAGCCCTGTTTGTTTTGTTTTTCAAGGTAGGGTCTCACTGTAGTCCAGGCTGACCTGGAATTCACTATATGGACTCAGGGTGGCCTTGAACTCACGGTGATCCACCTACCTCTGCCTCCCGAGTGCTGGGATTAAAGGCGTACATCACCATGCCCGCACCTCTTTTTCTTTTTCTTTTTTTTTTCTTTTTTTCTTTTTCTTTCTTTCTTATTTTTTTGAGACAAGCCCAACAGACTGGCTTTTTTTTTTTTTTTTTTTTTTTTTTACCATGAGAGTGAAAGTGAGAAAGCAAGAGAGACAGAGAGAGAGAGAGAGAGAGAGAGAGAGAGAGATTGAGAATTGCCACACCAGGCCACTATAATCAAACTCCAGACACGTGTGCCACCTTGCGCATGCATCAGCTTGTGTGTCTGGCTTATGTGGGTCCTGGGGGAATCGAACCTGGGTCCTTTGGCTTTGCAGAAAAACGCCTTAACCGCTAAGCCATCCCTCCAGCCCTGTAGTCCCTTTTAAAGAGAAGGAATGTTGGGGGCTTGGAGATTGTCAGGATTTCAAAATCTTTTCCTGAGTCCTTGGTTTCTAAATCCCTATGCATCGGCTGGTTCTCAGCAACTGTATTTGCCTCGTAGGGTGAACTCTGCCCCATGACCACACTTTGCATTCCTGAGTGGGTCCCCGAGAGCTGACTAATGTTCTCTGGGAGAACACTGAAATCATAAGCAACTCCTCCTGGGTCAACAGAGCACTTGGAACAGAGTAACACCAGCTTCTCATGAGGAAACAGCCCAGCCCCACACCCCAAGGGGGAAGGGCCTCCTTGTCCATTCTTCACCGCTGGCCTTGGTTAAGGCTGACACTGCAGAACAGTGGCAAAGTGGCAGGTCTGCCTGGGAATCCATCTTTCCTGTGCGACTGGTATGTCCAGTGTCCCGACCCAAACCACACCCAGCCCACCCAGTACCTGAAGGTGGCTCCTTGCTTTGTGGGTCAAAGGCATGGGACAAGCCGGGGAAAGGTCCTCCCTGGCCCTTAGGTGTTGATGTTCTTGTGTGTATGCCTTGTCGGGTGTGGTGTGCAGGGTGACAGCATTTGAGTCCTGAGTTCCACCCAGGTCCTAGTCCCTCTCCCCAGGAATCCAGGAAAGGTCTCTCTGGCTCGCTCATCTCTCTGGATGTGACAAGCGGCCCCGCTTACCTGCGAAGCTTGTGGGTGGGAAGCGGTAAATGGGACCGGGTGAAGGGAGTTTGGGGTTTGGGTGGCATGCCTTGAAAGTGAATTTGCCCCTGTCTTGTGTTCCTTGCATGGCTTTCCCACAGAATTCACACTGAGCTGATAGAGGGCAGTCCCTGTAGGTCTTATGTCTGTCCTGAAGCAGCAAGAGCCATCTGTGCTTTGTAAGGAGTCATTTTTCTATACCACTGTCCCAAAGGGGAGTCTGGAGTGCGACTGCAGTGGCTGAGGCCCTGGTGCACCAATTCTCTTTCTCTATCTCTTTAAAAACAAAAACAAAAACAAAACAAGGGGCTGGAGAGATGGCTTACTGGTTAGGGCACACACCTGCAAAGTCTAAGGACCCGGGTTCAATTCTCCAGGTCCTAAGTAAGCCAGATGCACATGGTGGCACATGTGTCTGGAGTTCCTTTGCAGTGGTTGGAAGCCCTGGTGCGCCCATTTTCTCTCTCGCTCTTTCTCTTCTCTCCCTCTCTCTGTCTCTAGTAAATAAATAACTAAAACTAAAATCATATATATATATATATATATATATATATATATATATATATATATATATAGAGAGAGAGAGAGAGAGAGAGAGAGAGAGAGAGAAAACTGGGGCTGGGCTGGAGAGATGGCTTAGCAGTTAAGTACTTGCTTGTGAAGCCCAAGGACCCTGGTTCAAGGCTTGATTCCCCAGGACCCACATAAACCAGATGCACAAAGTGGCTC
This sequence comes from Orientallactaga sibirica, assembly GCA_036365145.1. Taxonomy (NCBI): domain Eukaryota; kingdom Metazoa; phylum Chordata; class Mammalia; order Rodentia; family Dipodidae; genus Orientallactaga; species Orientallactaga sibirica. The sequence goes on along the minus strand of JAEOAD010002279.1, from coordinate 3,674,438 downwards.
ATGCATCTGGAGTTCATTTGCAGTAGCTAGAGGCCCTGGTGTGTCCGTTCTCTCTCTATCTATCTGCCTCTTTCTCTGCCTGTCGTTCTCAAATAAATAAGTAAATAAATAAATAAACAAAAAAAAAAAACCCAAACTGGGGCTAAGGAGATGGCTTAGTGGTTAGAGCACTTCCACATAAGTATAAAAGCTTGAGAGGGACTGCGTTGGATTCTTCAGCACCCATGTAAAAATCTGGGTGTGGTCACACAGGTCTGTAACCCCAGTCCTACTGGCAGGGAGTGGGGATAAAAGAAACTGGAGTTTGATTGCAGAGGTCCTGGCCCATCAATTCTCTCTCCCCCTGTGTCTCTCTCTGTAAAAAAAAAAAGGGAAAAGAGCCGGGCGTGGTGGCACACGCCTTTAATCCCAGCACTTGGGAGGCAGAGGTAGGAGGATCACCAAGAGTTCGAGGCCACCCTGAGACTACATAGTTAATTCCAGGTCAGCCTGGACCAGAGTGAGACCCTACCTTGCAAAACCAAAAAAAGAAAGAAAGGGAAAAAAAAGGGAAAAGGGGGCTGGAGAGACGGTTTAGTAGTTAAGGCACTTGCCTGCAAAGCCAAAGGACCCAGGTTTGACTCCCCAGGACCCACGTAAACCAGATGCACAAGGGGTGCACGCAACTGGAGTTCGTTTGCAGTGGCTGGAGGCCCTGATGCGCCCATTCTCTCTCTCCCTGCCTATTTCTGTATCTCTCTCTCTCTCAAATAAATAAATAAAATATATTTTTAAAAAGAACAAAAAAGAATTGCTGGGGTCCAATGAACTAAGAGAAACTGAGAGGAAGGTGGGAACTGATTTTGGAGCCCCCATCTGCAGCTTTTCAGGGCAGTCACGCGCTCTTCCCTACAAAGCTTGAGGCTGCCTCCTTGTCAGATCATAGATGCCATGCCTTTACAAGGAGATGTAGTCGCAGCCCGTTGTGGGACAGCAGGACCAGATAAAACTCTGATTCATGACTCTAATCCACTGCCTTCTCCTTGCCTCTAACTAGCAACCAGGATCATGGGTGAGTCATCCACATAACATAAGTAGCAAGACCTTATCTCTCTTAGAGACGACTCCCTTAAAAGGCTGAATCCCAGCACTGGCTTACGTGAGTCCTGGGGAATCCAACCTGTGTCCTTTGGCTTTGCAGTCAAGTGCCTTAACTGCTAAGCCATCCCTCCAGCTCAATAGCAGGAACTTCTTTTTTTAAAATTATTTTATTTATTTTTGGAGAGAGACACAGAGAGAGAGAGAGAGACAGAGAGGGAGAGGAAGACAGAGACGGGCGCGCCAGCAGTCTCTCAGCTGCTGTGAACGAAATCCAGATGCATGCGCCCCCTTGTGGTCAAGTGCGGCATTGCGCCCTTGCGTCACTTTGCATCTGGCTAAACTTGGGACCTGGAGATTGGAACCGCTGGAGATTGGAACCAGCGTTCTTAGGCTTAGCAGGCAGGCGCGTTAACCACTAAGCCATCTCTCCAGCCCAGCAGGAACTTCTTAAAGACAAGGCTTGGCACACAGTAGGCGCTCAAATAAATGTACAGAAATTCAGCAACCAGAGACATCCCCAAATCACTCCATCATTTGGCAGGATAATCACAGTAGCCTGACGCCAAGATTACGAGTGATAAGTGTTTGGGAAGCAAACACAGAAGCCAGAGATGAGGCACAGTAAAGTAGTAACAGAATTGAATGCTCAGATGGCAGCCTGCTGGCTCTCACTGCCAACATCTTCATTGTTGCCCTATTTTTTTCCTTTCCTTCTTTCTTTTCTTTTCCTCTCCTCTCCTCTCCTCTCCCCCCCCTCCCTCCCCTCCCCCCCCCCCTCCCTCCCTCCCCTCTGCTTTCCCCTCCCCTCCTCCTCCCCCTTCCCTTCCCCTCCCCTCCCCTCCCCTCTCCTCTCCTCTCCTCTCCTCCCCTCCCCTCCCCTCCTCTCCTTTTTAGAGACAGAAAGAGAGAGAGAGAGCGCGAGAGGAAGAGAGAATAGCAAGCGGCTTCTCAGCTGCTGTGAACAAACCCAGACTTGTGCACCCCCTTGTGGGCATGCGCAACATTGCATGCTTGCATCACTTATGCATCTGGCTAAACATAGGACCTGGAGAATTCAACAGGCGTTCTTCGGCTTAGCAGGTAGGCGCCTTAACTGCTAAGCCATCTCTCCAGCCCTTCTTTTTTTTTTTTTTTTCTTTTTTTTAAGAGAGAGCAAGAGAAAGACACAGAAAGACAGAATTGGTGCTCCAGGGCCTCAGCCACTGCAGTGGGACTCCAGATGCTTGTGCCACCTTCTGGCCATGTGTAACCTTGTGCTTGCCTCACCTTTGTGAGTCTGGTTCACGTGGGATCTGGAGAGTCGAAAGTGGGTTCTTAGGCTTCACAGGCAAACGCCTTAACTGCTAAGCCATCTCTCCAGCCTTACTGGTTCTTTTTTAATTAAAAAATAATTAATCAAGCCAGGCGTGGTGGCACACACCTTCAATCTCAGCACTCGGGAGGCAGAGGTAAGAGGATTGCCGTGAATTCGAGGCCACCCTGAGACTACAGAGTTAATTCCAGGTCAGCCTGGGCCGAAGTGAGACACTACCTCAAAAAACCAAAAAAAAAATAATAATAATAATGATAATAATAATAATTAATTATAAAAAGAAAATACTGGGCATGGTGGGGCACATCTTTAATCCCAGCACTCGGGAGGCAGAGGTAGGAGGATCACTGTGAGTTCGAGGCCACCCTGAGACTACATAGTGAATTCTAGGTTAGCCTGGGCTAGAATGAGACCCTACCTCAAAAAAAAATTTTTTTAATTAATTTATTTGTTTACAAGCTGACAGAGACAGACAAAGAGAGAGACTAGACATGCCAGGGCCTCCAGACACTGCAAACAAACTCTAGATGCATGCACCACTTTGTGCATCTAGCTTTAAGGGTGTATACTGGGGAATCGAACCCCGGTGGTTAGGCTTTGCGGGCAGGCGCCTTAACCGCTAAGCCATCTCTCCATTATTCTTCCACCAGTCCGTATCTCAGTGGCAGGCAGTCCCTGGGTGCCCCCAGTGAGCCTCACTTACTGGTGTGTGTGACTTCTCCCTTGGAGTCAAGGCTGGACCCAATGACTTGTGTCTAAGGATCAGTCTATAGCAAAAGTGACTGGCTGCTGGCTAGCAGCTGGAGGGAAACGGAGCTCTGCTGCACAGCCCTATGAACTGGCCTGGGTGCGTCAGGTTCCCGGTCAGGCAAGCTTTCAGAAGACCCCACAGCCCCAGGCACTGAACTGACTCTTGCCTAGATTCCTGGTCCACAGAGCTGGGCAATCACAATTGACGCCCATGGGTGTGGGGCCCTTGGTCTGCAGGGACAGATAACAAGTGTCTCTGGAGTCTATTTCGTTTCATGCCTTATGAGTACCACCATGCACCGGGCACCGGGTTTGGAAAAACAGATGGATAACGTTGTTCCCCTTCCTCATAGCCCTTGAGGCTGAGCTAGTGTGACAGGCTTGTAGGCCAGTTGGAATAGTGCTGGGGGAGCCCAGGGACACTGTGACCAGCCAGGCATAGTGGGAGCTCCCTAGAGGAAGGAAGTCTGAGATGACCACAAGAACTCTAGGGAGCCATTCAGGTGACTGCACAGCATCCCAGGGAGCTATCCCCAGTGAATAAACAGGAAGTGGAACGTAGTAAAAATCTAAATGGAAGCGGGCACAGGTGGGGGGGGGACGTATATGGGATTATCAAGTGCTTCAAATGCCGCTCAAAGCCTAGAACTCATCTGTCAGCCAGTGGGTAGGGGTGAGGATGTGGCCTCTCAGGCACAGCAAACACCTTTATTAGCCGCTGGGTGGGCGGTGGGGCAGGAGGGCAGGGATGCAGGAAGGAGGAGGGTAACTGCATGGAGCAGGCAGGACGGTCTTGAGGCTGGGCTGGTGGGAGCCTTCTAGAGATCTGAGGCAGTGGAGTGGGGTCAGAATGGATGGGTGGGTGGAGGAGACCTATTAGGTGGGTGTGCAGAGGCTGCGGTCAAGTACTTGCGGAGAGGTGAATGTAGGGAGCCTGACACAGCCCAGGCCGGGTTGGATCTCCGCTGGTTGTGGACAGAGAGAGACAAGTAGGCAGGTAGGCAAGGGCTGCTAAGGCTCAGGAGTGATGCAAAGCTATTTGGCGACTGTGTGGCAAAGAATGGCAAGGGCACCCGTGCAAAAGGAGCAAGAAGTGCCCAGCGTGATGGCGTCCCAGCGCTGGGGAGGCAGGGATAGGAGGATGGCTGTGAGACTACATAGTGAATTCCAGGTCAGCCTACGTCGAAAAAACAGAAACAAAAACAAACAAAAAACAAACAAACAAACAAACAAAAACAAGGCTGGAGGGATGGCTTAGTGGTTGGGTCGCTTGCCTGCAATGCCAAAGGATCCAGGTTCGATTCCCCAGGACCCATGTTAGCCAGGTATACAAGGTGGCACATGCGTCTGGAGTTAATTTGAAGTGACTGCAGGCCCTGGCCCGCCCTCTCTCTCTCTCTGTCTCAAAAATAAATAAATAAATAAATTAATTAATAAATAAATAAATAAAAGAAAGAAAGAAAGAAAGAAAGAAAGAGAGAGAGAGAGAAAGAAAGAAAGATGGGGCTGGAGAGATGGCTTAGCGGTTAAAGCGTTTTCCTGCAAAGCCAAAGTACCCAGGTTCGATTCCCCAGGACCCACGTTAGCCAGATGCATAAGGGCCAGGGGGGCGGGGAAACACACACGTCTGGAGGTCGTTTGCAGCGGCTGGAGGCTCTGGCGCGCCCATTCTGCCTGTCTGTCTCAAACAAACAAACAAACAAAAAATAAAACTTTTTTAAAAAGAAGAGCAAGACCCTTCCCAGCACCAACCTGTTGCCCATAGCCCAGGGCCTTGTCGTAGAGCGCGATGCCCGCTGCCAGCCCCCGCGCGCGCTCCTCGGAGCTGGTGCAACCCACATCCAGGCCATGGGCATAACCCTGCTCTGCCAGGCAGCGGGCAGCTCGGAGCCGAGGGTCCCCTGAGTCCTCATCACCGTCGGGGTCCATCTCCAGGCCCATGAGGCCAGCCAGCCTGGTGGCACAGGCCTCCTCGTCCTCCTCCCTGCCCAGCCGTCCGTACACATGTGCCAAGTTGGCCCAGGCGTTGAGATTGCCCGGCTCCTCGCGGGCCACGTCGAGGAAGTGTTCGCGGGCCTCGGGCAGCTCGTCCAGGTAGAAAGCCACTGCGCCCAGGAGGTGGCGCAAGGCGGGTCGCTGCGGCCCTGTCACCAGCTCCAGCTCCTGCAACAGACCTTCCCGTAGCAACTTCAGGTCCCGGGCGCGCAGCGGTGCCGGCGACGGTGGCTCCAGGTTGAGCTGCAGCTCCAGGTGGAAGTGACCAGGGAGATAGTCCAGGTCATCCATAAGGGCGTCCAGGTCCTCGGGTTCCTCCATGACAGGGTCACCCCACTCCCGGGCAGTGGACACGGTGGCCGCGTCTCCGGTGCGCGCACAGAGCGCAAGCTCCCAGGCCCAAGGTGGGGCGGGAGGTGGGGAGGGGCAAGCCTCTCCCTACAGGGCGGGTCCTTGGCTTGCTCGAGGTGGGCGTCGCCCAAGCAGGTGTGGCAGGAGAGCAGGTGCATTGCTCAATGCAAGGGCGCTCTAACCCTAGGAGGGGGAGGGGAGAGAAAAAGGTGGATTTCCACTTTCTTCCCGGCAGATGAGGAAACAGGCTCAATTCATAAAGCCAGGGCGTTCCCAGGGAGACCGGGAACCCCAATTTTCCCCGGCCAGCCACTGCTCCGCCCTCTCCCCAAAGCTAACTCCGGACTGGCCCTTCCAGCTTGCGGAAATCCTCACTCTTTTTTTTTTTTTTTTTGGTTTTGCAAGGTAGGGTCTCACTCTGGTCCAGGCTGACCTGGAATTCACTATGTAGTCTCAGGGTGGCCTCGAACTCTCGTCGATCCTCCTACCTCTGCCTTCCGAGTGCTGGGATTAAAGGCGTGCGCCACCACGCCCGGCTAATTTTTTTTTTTTTTTTTTTTTTTTTGGTTTTGCGAGGTAGGGTCTCACTCTGGCTCAGGCTGACCTGGAATTCACTATGTAGTCTCAGGGTGGCCTTGAACTCTCAGCGATCCTCCTACCTCTGCCTCCCAAGTGCTGGGATTAAAGGCGTGCGCCACCACGCCCGGCCCCTGGCTAATTTTTTTAAAATATATTTTTATTTATTTTATTTGAGAGAAAGAGGGAGAGAGAGAGAGAACGGGCATGCCAGGGCCTCCAGCCACTGCAGACCAACTCCAGACGCATGTGCCGCCTTGTGCATCTGTCTTATGTGGGGCGGGGAGAGTCGAACCGGGATCCTTTGGCTTTGTAGGCAAATGCCTTAACCGCTAAGCCATCGCTCCAGCCCCTCACTCTTTTTTTTTTTAAAAAGATTTATTTATTACAGATATATATGGGGAGAATGTGTGCACCAGGGCCTCCAGCCACTGCAAACGAACTCCAGACACATGTGCCATCATGTGTATTTGACTTACGTGGGACCTGGAGAATCGAACCTGGGTCCTTAGGCTTCCCAGGTAAGCAAGAGCCTTAACTGCTTAAGCCATCTCTCTCTCTTTTTAAAAATATTTTCCCCCAATAAGCACATCTCTTAATGTTTATACCCATATATTAATGCTGATCTCACTTTTGGTTAGAGAATCTTCTCTTTTCAGATGGTGGTGACCTTGGGATGACTCAGAAGGCACCATGGTGCTGAGAAGAAGGGACAGAGGAGTGCTCAGCACTGAAACATCTCTATCACACCTGCCAAGGCTCAGGGTCCATTGCAGAAGAGGGGGCGGAAAGAATGTAAGAGCCAAAGGAAGGGTAGTTCTCCTTACAACGTACTCCTCCAGACATAAAATGGCCTGGATATCCATGACCTCACAGTGCCTGAAACTACCTACACAAGACCATCATAATAGGAGGAAAAGATGATGACATCAAAATAAAAGAGACATTGATTGAGAGAGGGAGGGGATATGATGGAGAGTGGAGTTTCAAAGGGGAAAGTGGGCCAGGCGTGGTGGTGCACGCCTTTAATCCCAGCACTTGGGAGGCAGAGGTAGGAGGATTACTTTGAGTTCAAGGCCACCCTGAGACTACATAGTGCATTCCAGGTCAGCCTGAGCTAGGCTGAGACCCTACCTCAAAAAAACCAAAAAACAAAACAAAACAATCAAAGGGGAAAGTGGGAGGAAGGGAGGGAATTACCATGGGATATTGTCTACAATTAAATTGGAAGTTGTCAATAAAAAAAATTAAAATTAAAAAAATTATTTATTTTCTTTTTATTTGAGAGAGAAAGAGGCAGATAGAGAACGGGCCTCCAGCCAAGGCAAATGAACTCCAGACGCATGCGCCACTTTGTGCATCTGGCTTATGTGGGTCCTGGGGAATCAAACCTGGGTCCTGTGGCTTTGTAGGCAGGCGCCTTAACCACTAAGCCACGTCTCGAGCCCAGAAGTCCTCACTTGTAACCGCATCTGCCACCACTCTCTTCTCTCCTCCAGTCATTAAGTCCCAGGCTTCGCATTTGGGTGTTTCCGCCGCCCCTGTGCTCAGCAGTGGCAAGACTAAGGCGCCCGTGGGCTGGTTCTGTTCCCTGCCTTGCCAACCCTTACTAAGGCAGAATGCTTCAGTCACCCCCTTTTCTTCCTGTGACATGACGAGAGATACATAGGGAACACTGAGGCACTGCCCCGGGGTGGGGGGGCATGTCAGCTCTACTCTTCCCCCTTGGCACCCAAGTCAGTCCTTGACTGCCCAGTGGCATGTTCTCCTGCCCTGTCACCTTCCTTCAAGGACAGGAGAGGGTCCCTAGCCCCTTAACCTGCAGCTGGACAGTGGTGCTCCCAGTTGCTGGCCGTGGCCCCCCCTGTAGGCAGGGCTCTGTGGCAGGCCTGGATTGTGACCCCCTCTTAATCATCATTCCTCTGAAATCTGGGATTCCTGACACTCCACTCTTTTCCTCTTTAAAAAAAACAAAAACAGACCAGAGCTGGAGTTGGTGGCGCCCGCCTTTAATCCCAGCACTGGGGAAGCAGAGGTAGGAGGATTGCCATGAGTTCAAGGGCAACCTGAGATTGTGATAGTGAATTCCAGGTTAGCCTGGGCTAGAGCAAGACCCTACCTTGAAAAACAAACAAACAAAAAACAAAAAAAGAAAGGAAGGAAGGAAGGAAGAAAGAAAAATAAAATAAAAGACCAGCATTTTCTAAAGTGAGTCAGTTGGTGAATTTGGGAAAAATATTTAGTAATATTTTCAAATCATCAAGACATTTTAGTACCTTTTTTACCTACTAGTTTCAGATATAAACCCCAGTACATTAATAATATTTAATACAGGGCTGGAGAGATGGCTTAGCGGTTAAGTGCTTGCCTGTGAAGCCTAAGGACCTTGGTTTCATTCCCCAGGACCCACATAAGCCAGATGCACAAGGTGGCTCATGCGTCTGGAGTTTGTTTGCAGTGGCTGGAGGCCCTGGTGTGCGCCCATTCTCCCTCCCTCCCTCTCTCTCTCTCTCCCTTTCTCTTTCTGTCTGTCGCTCTCAAATAAATAAATAAAAAGAAACAAAAAAATTAAAGAAAAAATAATATTTAATACAAAACTTAGCTATAGATTGCTGCCCATTGTGAGTTGAAACAATATCTCATGCATTTTGGTGTATCAGGGATGAATTTCCAGAGGGCTTAGCTGCTTCTTGTTTTTTTTTTTTGGTTTTTCGAGGTAGGGTCTCACTGGCTCAGGCTGACCTGGAATTCACTATGTAGTCTCAGGGTGGCCTCGAACTCTCGGCGATCCTCCTACCTCTGCCTCCCTAGTGCTGGGATTAAAGGTGTCCGCCACCATGCCCGGCTCTTGTTTTTTTTTTTTTTTTTTAATTCCCAAATTGTGGCAGCATACTTAAAATTTGCCGTTTTAACTATTTTTAAAAATATATATTATTTATCTGCGAGGGAAGAGAGAAAGAATGGGCACACCAGGTCCTCTTGGTGCTGCAAGCGAACTTCAGACACATTTGCCACTTTGTGTAACTGACTTAACGTTTTTACTGGGGAATTGAACCCCCGGCCAGCAAGCTTTGCAAGAAAGCGCCTTTAACAGTGAGCCACCTCCCAAGCCCCCATTTATGTCTTTCTTTTTAAACAATTATATTTTTTAACCTTTACTTATTTGCAAGGAGAGAGAAAGAGAAGAGAGACAGACAGAGAGAGAATGGGCACAGCAGGGCCTCCAGCCGCTGCAAATCAACTCCAGATGTGTGTGCCACCTTGTGCATCTGGCTTACGTGGGTCCTGGGGAATTGAACTTGGGTCCTTTGGCTTCATAGGTAAACACCTAAACCACTAAGCCATTTCTCCAGCTCTATGTGCTTCAAAAAATTTTTTTAATTATTATTTTGGAGAGAGACACAGAGACAGAGAGAGACAGAGAGAGGGAGAGGAAGACAGAAATGGGTGCGCCAGCAGTGTCTCAGCTGCTGCGAACGAAATCTAGATGTGTGCGCCCCCTTGTGGGCAAGTGTGGCATTGCGCCCTTGCCTCACTTTGCATCTGGCTAAACGTGGGACCTGGAGATTGGAACTGCTGGAGATTGGAACCAGTGTTCTTAGGCTTAGGAGGCAGGCGCCTTAACCCCTAAGCCATCTCTCCAGCCCTGCTTTTTTTTTTTTAAGTTCATTTGCAAGAAGAGAGAGCGGGGGTGAGAGAGAGAAAATAAATGGGTGCACCAGGGCCTCTAGCTGCTGTAGATGAACTCCAGATACATGAACCATTTTGTCAGTGCTGTGGAATCAAACCCAAGTCATTAGGCTTTGCAGACAAGTGCCTTGATCACTAAGCCATCTCTCCAGCCTCCATTTATCTATTTTATTATTTGTTTATTAGAAACAGAGAGAGGGAGGGAGGGAGGGAGGGAGAGAGAAAGAGAGAGAGAGTGTGTGTGTGTGTGTGTGTGTGTGCGCGCGCGTGTGTGTGAATAGGCATGCCAGGCATTCTAGCCACTGCAAATGAACTCCAGATGCATGTGCCACCATGCGCATCTGGCTTACATGGGATCTGGAGAGTCAAACATGGGTCCTTAGGCTTCTCAGGCAAGTGCCTTAATGGCTAAGCCATCTCTCCAGCCCCTTATTATTATTTTTTTCAAGTTAGGGTATAGCTCTAGCCTAGGCTGACCTGGAATTCACTATGTAGTCCCAGGCTGGCCTCAAACTCACATCAATCCACCTACCTCTCCTTCCAGGTGCTAGGATTAAAAGCGTGTGCCACCATGCCCAGCAGAGGGGAAGGGGACAGGGAGGGAAGAAAGAGAATGGGTACACCAGAGCCTCTAGCCATTTTGACCTCCAGATGCATGCGACATTGTGCATCTGGCTTTATGTGGGTTCTGGGTCATTAGGCTTTATGGGCAAGCACCTTAACCGCTGAGCCATCTCTCCAACCCCTTCGCATTCATTTAAACAATAACTCCTGCTAAGTCTGATTTTACAGAGCAGCCAGTAATCCCAGCTGCTTAGAAAGCTGAGGCAGGAAGACCTCAAGTTCAAAGACTGCATGGGCCACATAGTGAGTTGAAAGCCAGCCTGGGCAACATGGCAAGACTGTGTCAAAATAAAAGAAAATTTTTCTTGTTCTCTCCCCGCCCCGCAACCTCTGCCGTGTGTGTGTGTGTGTGTGTGTGTGTGTGTGTGTGTGTATGAGTATGCACATGTGGAGGTCAGAGGACAACTTCAGGCATATTGGTTTTCTATTTCCACCTTGTTTGAGGCAGGGTCTCTCTCTTTCTTTTTTAAGTATTTTATTTTTATTTATTTGAAAGAGAGAGAGGCAGATAGAGCAAGAGGGGCTGAGAGAGAGAAAGAGAGAGAGAAGAGGTACTCCAGGGCCCCCAGCCACTGCAAACGAACTCCGGACACAAGCACCACTTTGTGCCTCTGGCATTACGTGGGTCCTGGGAAGTCAAACCTGGGTCCCTTGGCTTTGCAGGCAAACTGCTTAATCGCTAAGCCATCTCTCCAACCTCCCCCCCCCGCTTGCTGTTGCATTCGTCAGGTCCATGAGCTTCTGGGGGGATTCTACCTCTGTCTCCCATCTTGCCATAGGCATGCTGCACAGTTACATACATGCACTCTTCCATATCTGGCTTTACGTAATTCTGGGGTTCTGTACTCAGGTACCTGTGTTGTCAGTAAGCCATCTTTCTAACTCGTCAAAATAAAAATTTAAAAAGGGCTGGAGGGCTGGCTTAGCAGTTAAGGCATTTGCCTGCAAAGCCAAAGGATCCAGGTTCAATTCTCCAGGACTCATGTAAGCCAGATGCACAAGGGGGCACATGCATCTGGAGTTCGTTTGCAGTGGCTGGAAACCCTGGTGTGCCCATTCTCTCTCTCTCTCTCTGCCACTTTCTATCTCTCTCAAATAAATAAATAAATAAATAAATAAATAAATAAATAAATAAAGTATATTTTTAAAAGAAGAAGCAGCAGCAGCTGGGCGTGGTGATGCCCGACTTGAATCCCAGCACTCGGGAGGCGGAGGTAGGAGGATCACCATGAGTTCAAGGCCACCCTAAGACTACATAGTGAATTGCAGATCAGCCTGGGCCAGAGTCTGACCCTACCTAGGGGGAAAAAAAAAAGGAAATGATGATGCAGACGACAGTAGACAATCTTGTCCCACTGTGGGACACTAGTGGAGGGACAGGTAGCAGAGAGCTGATCGTGTCCTGGCACACGCCCTCAATGACCTTTTCTTCCACTGGCAAAACAATTGTGCTTCCCCACAAGTACGGACTTTTCCTCCTTCAGGAAGCCCCCGTGAAATACCTGCCAAATCCAGGAACTGCCCACAGGCTGGGTCCACGCCACTCACTCTCTTGAGGCGTGATTCTTTCTCCCTCCCCCCCTAGACTCTCAGGGCAGGGGCTCAGCCTGGGTACCTTAATGTGCCTGAATGTCTTCCTGGCCCTTGACCTTGGGCCTCAATTTTCCCAGCAGAAGCTGAACATGAAAGGTAGCCCTTGAACTAGAGCCAGCTTCCCTGGATCAGAAACAGATGCCCTTGCGCATGCCCCACCAAGGGCTCATGTTAGATCCCGGGCGGGGGCTGGAAGGGCAGCTTTCAGAATTAGAAACATCTGGGGGGGTGTGGGGGGTAGCCAGCACGTGGTGGGGGGCACCACGTGACCAGAGTGGGGTTGTACTCACTGACTCACAAGGCCCGTTGCCATGGCAGCGTTGCAGGCGTCCAGCCCTCGCTGGCACTCACGCAGAAAGACAGAGAGAGAGAGAGACCTTCAGGATGGGCCCTCGTGACACCATGAGCAGCGCCAAGTGTTTTAAAGGAGCACCCTTCGGGGTGCAAAGCCACAGGTGAGGACCATCTGCATCCTGGGTTGGCAGCCAGAGGCCCAAAGTAGCCTATAGCAGTCCCTAGTAGCCTGGGGTGGGGGATAGGCTGCTGCAGCCGGGAGAGAAGAGGGGCCGCGTGCCTCTCCCCATCCCCCACCCACCAGTTGAACTTCCCGGCCAGGCCCTTCAATCTTAATGTCTTTTATTTATCTTTATTTAATGTTTTTATGTGCAAGCGCGCGGGGGGGGGTGAGAGATGGCTTAGCCATTAAGCGCTTGCCTGTCAAGCCTAAGGACCCAGGTTCAAGGCTCGATTCCGCAGGACCCACGTAAGCCAGATGCACATGGTGGCCCACGCATCTGGAGTTCGCTTGCAGTGGCTGGAGGCCCTGGTGCGCCCATTCTCTCTCACTCTCTATCTGACTCTTTCTCTATATCCCTCTCAAATAAATCAATAAAATCTTAGAGAGAGAGAGAGAATGAGAGCACCAGGGCCTCTAAATACTGCAAACAAACTCCAGAAGCATGTGCCTCCTTGTGCATCTGGCGTACGTGGGTCCTGGGGAATAGAACCTGGGTCCTATGGCTTTGTAGGCAGGCACCTTAATCGCTAAGCCATCTCTCCAGCCCAACCCTAAATTCTTTTTTTGTTGTTGCTGTTTTTTGTTTTTTTAAATTATTTATTTTTTATTTGAGAGAAAGAGGCAGAGAGAGAAAGAAAGAATGGGCACGCCAGGGCCTCCAGCCACTGCAAACAAACTCCAGGTGCATGTGCCCCCCCTTGTGCATCTGGCTTACCTGGGTCCTGGGGAATCGAGTTCAGATCCTTTGGCTTTGCAGGCCAACGCCTTAATGGCTAAGCCATCTCTCCAGCCCCCAATCCTAAAGTCTTTTACCTTTGGTTTCTTTTTCAACTTCTTGAGCAAATTCTTGCAAGCCCCTTCCAAAGCTCCCACTGTGTGCCAGATTTAGCGAGGCCAGTTGATTGGGCCCTAAGGTCACTCAACGGAAAAGTTCCAGCTGCGATTTTACCCCAGAAGTCAAGCCACGTAGAGTTCTAGGATCTGGGGTAACGAATGAATCAGAAAACAAAACAGAAAAAAAACACAAAAAACAAAAAACCGCGCTTGTGGAGTTTGCATTCCTATGTGAAAGGATGGGTGGTGTTGGTGGCGAAAACCACAATCTATATAAATATTAGATTAAAATATTCAAAGTATCATGAGGAGGGCTGGGCTGATGCCTGTAACAGTTCTTGCTGTACAGGCACAAAGACCTGAATTATTATTATAATTTTTTTAATTTTAATTTTTATCTGTTTTTAATTTTATTTTTAGAGAGAGACACAAAGAGAGACAGACAGAGAGAGAGAGAGAATGGGTGCGCCAGCAATCTCTCAGCTGCTGCAAACGAAATCCAGATGTGTGCGCCCCCTTGTGGGCAAGTGCGGCATTGCACCCTTGTGTCACTTTGCATCTGGCTAAACGTGGGACCTGGAGATTGGAACGGCTGGAGATTGGAACCAGCGTTCTTAGCCTTAGGAGGCAGGCGCCTTAACCGCTAAGCCATCTCTCCAACCCTAATTTTTATTTTTTAAATATTTTATTTATTTATTTGACAGAGAGAGAGAAAGAGAATGGGCACACACCAGGGCCTCCAGTCAGTGCAAACGAACGCCACGAACACGTGCCACCTGTGCATCTGGCTAATGTGGGTCCTGGGGAATTGAACCTGGGTCCTTTGGCTTTGCAGGCAAACACCTTAACCGCTAAGCCATCCCTCCAGCCCTATTTTTATTTATTTTTATTATTTTATTTTTTATTTCTTGGTTTTTTTTCTAGGTAGGGTCTCACTCTGGCCCAGGCTGACCTGGAATTCACTATGGAGTCTCAGGGTGGCCTCGAACTCATGGAGATCCTCCTACCTCTGCCTCCCAAGTGCAAGGATTAAAGGTGTGCACCACCACACCCGGCCTATTTTTATTTTTTAGAGGGAGAGCAAGAGAGACAGAAAGAATTGGCAGGCCAGGGCCTCAGCCACTGAAATTGAATCCCAGACCCTTGCACCACCTAGTGGGTATGTGCGACCTTGTGCTTGCCTCACCTTTGTGCGTTTGGCTTATGTGGGATCTGGAGAAAGATCAAACATGGGTCCTTAGGCTTCACAGGCAAGTGCCTTCACCGCTGAGCCATCTCTCCAGCAAGACCTGAGTTTTATCTTCAGCACTCATGTAAAAAGCCAGACATGGTAACCGATGCCTGTAACCCCAATACTTGCTGAGGGGGGACAGATGCAGGAGAATTGCTGGGGGGCCCCTCATCCTCCAGCCTAACTGAAACAATGAGGAGCTCCAGGTTCAGACTCATCTCAGGGAAATAAGGCAGAAGAGCAATAGAAAAAGATTAACCAAAGTCTTCCTCTGACCTCTTCCCAGGGTGTGTTCATCTGCACCCTACACACAAGTATATGTAATGCAACATAAAATATATTATATAGGACTGGAGAGATGGCTTAGTGGTTAAGGCACTTGCCTGTGAAGCCTAAGGATCCATGTTTGAGTCTCCAGATCCCACATAAACCAGATGCGCAAAGGTGAGGCAAGCTCAAGGTCACAC
Organism: Orientallactaga sibirica; assembly: GCA_036365145.1. Classification (NCBI taxonomy): domain Eukaryota; kingdom Metazoa; phylum Chordata; class Mammalia; order Rodentia; family Dipodidae; genus Orientallactaga; species Orientallactaga sibirica. The sequence continues at coordinate 3,659,418 of JAEOAD010002279.1, read as the reverse complement.
ATGCCCACTAGGTGGCGCAAGTGTCTGGAGTTCGAGTGCAGTGGCTGGAGGCCCTGGCATGCCAATTCTTTCTCTCTCTCTCATAATAAAAATACGTACTATATAGCATACAGCATAGCATATATAAACAAAGTTGAGGGCTGGAGAGGTGGCTTAGCAGTTAAGGTGCTTGCCTGTGAAGCCCAAGGACCCAGATTCAATTCCCCAGAACCCATGTAAGCCAGATGCACATGGTGGCACATGCATCTAGAATTTGTTTGCAGCGGCTAGAGGCCCTGGCGTGCCCATTCTCTCCCTCTTTTTCCACTCTTTCTTTCTAATAAGTAAACAAGGGCTGAAGAGATGGCCTAGAAGTTAAGGTGCTTGCCTGCAAAGCCAAAGGACCCTGGTTCGATTCCCCAGGACCCTCGTAAGCCAGATGCACAAGGGGGCACATGTATATGGAGTTCGTTTGCAGTGGCTGGAGGCCCTGGTGTACCCATTTTCTCTCTCCTCTCTCTCTGCCTCTTTCTCTCTCTCTCTCAAACAAATAAAAATAAGCTAGAAGTAAATAAATAAAATATTTAAACAAAGTTGAATAGTGACAATGACTTTGAAGAAAAACAAAATTGGAAGAAGTGGTGGTGGGTAGGGTGACGTGGGTAGGTATAGAGCTACCTTGAGATGCTTAAAGCCATTGAGGTGATTCCAAAGTAACTTCCATGGGTCAGCTTCAAAGTCACTTCTCCTGGGAACCTGTCTCCTCTATCCAGAACAGGGTGCCTGGGCGTTTGGGTTCTTATTGGGCCTCCCTTTATAGATTTGATGTGTCTGCTGTTTACCCCAGCCGGAAGAAACTCAGCAGCTTCACGGAGGCCCCATACTCTAGGCATTATTCCGTGGAAGTGGTGAGTCTGTGCAGCTGCCCCTGGCCCTCTCCCAAGTGGTATGGCCACTGCTCCTCCTTCATGCCTCCCCCCATCCCACGCTCAGCCTCGGTGGGAGAACTGAGTTGTGTAAACTGTGTGTCCTCTCCCGGCACCGAGCTTGGATCACACTTGGCTTCTGGTGTGCCTGATAAATGCAGGATTGTGGTGAAAACGGTATGAGGTTTTTTTTTTGGGGGGGGGGGCTGTAGAAACCTGGCTGCTATTTCCCAGCTCTTGCACCAACCTGGCCCTGGGGCAGGGCCAATGATTGCACTTTTTTTTTTTTGAGAGAGACACAGACAGAGACAGAGATAGAGGGAGAGGGAGACAGAGATGGGTGCTCCAGCAGTCTCTCAGCTGCTGTGAACGAAATCCAGATGCGTGCGCCCCCTTGTGGTCAAGTGCAGCATTGCGCCCTTGCGTCACTTTGCATCTGGCTAAACGTGGGACCTGGAGCTTGGAACCGCTGGAGATTAGAACCAGTGTTCTTAGGCTTAGCAGGCAGGCGCCTTAACTGCTAAGCCACCTCTCCAGCCCCACGATTGCACTTTTGAGTGGGAGTGATGAGCCCTTTGGGTAACGAACAGGGTGCTGGGTGACTGCCTGACTCCATCCGGGGTCGTCAAGGGCAACTCGGGGAGGATTCGCAGTGAGGATGGATGGAGCAGGTGTGATTGGCCTGGATCTGATTAAACTCTTAACTCAGTCTCACATAGGACCAGGGGCCTATCGCTGCAAGGAGACCTGCTTCAGTTCGAAGAGGCTAAAGGAGAAGGTGGACACAGGCTGGGCACAGGCCCAGGAAGCAACGCTGCTGACCCGGGTGCCTCACTTTCGGTACGAAGCCATCATGAAAGAGAGAAAGCAGCAGGTGAGGCCTCGGGCCACACTCCTGTCCACCTCCAGGGCCAGGCTATTCTTTCTTTCTTTCTTTCTTTCTTTCTTTCTTTCTTTCTTTCTTTCTTTCTTTCTTTCTTTCTTTCTTTCTTTCTTTCTAATTGTGTGTTTTTTTTCGGAGAGAGACAGAGACAGAGAGAGAGAGAGAGAGGGAGAGGGAGAGGAGAGGAAGAAGGGAGAGGAAGACAGATAGAGATGGACGCTCCAGCTGCTGCATGTGCCCCCTTGTGGTCAAGTGTGGCATTGCACCCTGCGTCACTTTGCATCTGGCTAAAAGCAGGCGCCTTAACCGCTAAGCCATCTCTCCAGCCCTTTTTTTTTTGGGGGGGGGTGGGGGGGTTTGTCAAAGTAGGGTCTCACTCTAGCTCAGGCTGACCTGGAATTCACTATGTAGTCTCAGGCTGACCTCAAACTCTTGACGATCCTCCTACCCCTGCCTCCCGAGTACTGAGATTAAATGTGGGCGCCACCACGCCCGGTCTTTTAAAATATTTTTATTTATTTATCTATTTATGAGACACAGAGAGAAAGAGAGAGAATTGGTGCACCAGGGCCTCCAGCCACTGCAGAGGAACTCCAGACGCATGCGTCATCTTCTGCATCTGGCTTACGTGGGTACTGGGGAATTGAACCTAGGTCCTTTGGCTTTGTAGGCAAGCACCTTAACCTCTAATCCATCTCTTCAGGGCCAGACTTCCTATCCACAGGGCTCTTGCTGGTTTTGGTAGAGGTAGCTAGCTCTCAGAGAATTCCGTTCCTTCCTTCTTGGACAGTCCCTGGTTCTGCTTTCATCAATGCTCCCTTGTCTTGGGCAGGAATGCAAGCTGGGGCCTGGTTCCTATGACTTCAAAGACTTCATAAGCCAGCTACGGCACAAACCACAGAGCAGGCGGGGGCTGCTCAGCTCCGGGGAGATCCGCTTCCGAGGACTTATCGGGGTAGGTGCCTGTTACAGTCAGGTTTGCATTGCTGGCAGAAATCACCTGACCAAGAGCAGCTTTGGGGAGAAAAAGGGGGGGGTTATTTTGGCTTACAGAAGTTCCACGATGGCAGGGGGTGAAAATGATGGCATGAGCAGAGGGTGGACATCACCTCCTGGCCAACATCAGGTGGACCATAGCAACAGGAGTGTGTGCCAAACACTGGCAAAAGGACACTGACTATAACACCCATAAGATTGCCCCAACAATACACCACCTCCTCTGCCACGTCTGACTCCCCCAGGGTCACCTTTGGGGAGGGGATTTATTAGTTACAGACCTCAAATGAGGTCAGGGGGTCAGGGGAGGCAGAGCCGAGCCGTCCACGGAGCAGCACTGCCCCTGTGTGGCTGAAATCCTGCCAGGTCTCTCCCAGGACAGTCACCCCACCGGCCTGCCTTGCTCTGTGCACCTACAAAGAAAGACATATATACATATATTTATATATAAATATATTTTTAAATATTTTATATATTATATATTTTTTCAAATATTTTATTTATTTATTTATGTATTTATGTATTTATTTATTTATTTGTGACAGAGAGAGAAGGAGAGTGAAATGGGCATGCCAGGGCCTGTAGCCAGTGCAAAGGAACTCCAGATGCATGCGCCCCCTTGTGCATGCTTGCAGGGGAAACAGAGGCAGAATTTCAGCTCACACTGGCCTCCTTTCCTGCCCCCTGTTAAGTTCCTGCTATGCATTTCATAGCTCCCCACGAGGCTTGGGAAGTGAGTTGTACCTCTTGTCACTGCCATTTGTTTTCTTTTTTAAAGCTTTTATTTATTTATTTGAGAGAGAGAGAGAGAGAGAGAGAGAGAGAAAGAGGCAGAGAGAGAGAGAATGGGCACTCCAGCTGCTAGAAACACAACTCCAGATGCATGCGCCACCTCGTGCATGTGGCTTACGTGGGTCCTGGGGAATATATATATAATATATTTAATTTATATCTATAAATTATTATAAATATGTAATAAATATTTTTATATTTATAAATGTTACATTTATAATTATATTTAATATAATTTATAATTATATTTATAATTTATAAATATTATATTTATAAATATTATAAATGTTATATTTATAAATTATATAATATATATTTATCAAATGTATATTATATATAATATATGTATAAAGTGTATGTGTGTGTGTGTGTGTGTATATATATGATATATATATATATATATATATATATATACTTTAAAAAAAGGTGTGCACCACCCAGGTTATTCCCATGAGCCATGAGAGTCAGAGGCCTGAGCGCCTCCTGACCCCGTCCCCAGCTAGGAAGCAACAGAGTCCAGGACTCCAGGGACTCACCTGTCCCTGCAATGTTTCTAGCTCAGTGGTGGGTGTAAAACAGCGTGGAACTGCCGAGGCCATGGAGCAGCTGCATGTGTGCTGAGAAGGAAGGAGTGGGTCCCAGGAGACTTGTGTGACGTCTGAAGGACACTTCGGGGTTCCTAGGATTGCCAAGGCAGAGAAGGGCATTCTCATTGGGGGAAGCAGTGTGAGCTACCTAGGAGTTGCAGTCAGGTTCGCACTGCTGGCAGAAAACACCCACCCAAGAACAGCTTGTGTGGGGGGGGATAAAAAGGTTTATTTTGGTTTAGAGACTCGAGGGGAAGCTCCATGATGGCAGGGGAAACTGATGGCATGAGCAGAGGGTGGACATCACCCCCTGGCCAACATCAGATGGATAACAGCGACAGGAGAGTGTGCCCAACATTGACAAGGGACACTGGCTATACCACCCATAAACCCGCCCCCAACAATACACTGCCTCCAGGAGGTGTTAATTCCCAAATCTCCACCAGCTGGGGACCCAGCATTCAGAACCCCTAAGTTTATGGGGGACACCCCCATCACACCACCACCCTAGGCCGAGGTCAGGTGCTTGGACAGTGGCGTTGAGGTTCAGGTTGAAGGTGTGAGCAGTGGAGAAGGCTCACCCATGACAGTGTTGTGTTGTTTGGAAGTGGGTCACGTGAAAATCCCCTTTCCTTTTGGGGGGCAGGGTTCCCCAAAGAAAGAGATTGATGGCCTTGGTGTCCCCTCCTCCTGCCCCCCAGAACTACTATCCAGGTCCTGGGAATTATGGGGAGAAAGGCAATCCATACACGCGCTTGGAGCGGAATGCCTGGGACCGTTCCCATTCCGATGGCCTTATGTGCAAGATGTCCAACAAGCCAATGCCCATATCTTACCAGGTACCGCTGCCCTGGCCAGTCCTGGAGGGAAGGAAACCCCTGGGGAGGTGGGGACACCCAGGTCTCCTGAAGGGTTCTTGCCCTCTGCTGTCTCCAGGGGAGTGGCCTGGGACCTGGCACCTATGTCATCAAGGGTGACATTGAGACCTACCTCGCAAAATCTACTGGTAAGCGTGGCCCTTACGACCTTTTCTCTGGGGACCGAAGCAAGCCTGTGCCTTTTGGACATTACTCTGTGCAGGTGTGTGTGTGTGTGCCTGGATGGCTCTTGGGTGGCTGGGGTGGGGGGAGTCTATTCCGCAGCATGAATGCAGGCTTCAAGGATCAACCACAGGAGCACCGCCCTCCCCATACTCTGCTCATTCACCCTTCTATTGTGTTTCCTATGTTGAAGAAAATTCCAGGATTTAAACCCAAGTACATCTGTCCGATTTCATGGCCAGGTCTCTTCTCAGCAACCCAGGCTGTGAAGGCCCGGTGGTGGGGACCTAAGGATACCAGTGTGATGTCCTACTGTATGCAACACGCCCCAGGCTTCATCCAGCTAGTCTGGCTGGCTTAGTAGCAAGTATCTGTTAACATGGAGTATGTGTGTGTGTGGGGGGGGATGACTCCTGGAGGGCTTGCAGGGGAAACAGAGGCAGAATTTCAGCTCACACTGGCCTCCTTTCCTGCCCCCCGTTAAGTTCCTGCTATGAATTTCATAGCTCCCCACGAGGTTTGGCAGGGCAGGGAAGTGAGTGGTACCTCTTGTCACTGCCACTTGCTTTTTTTTTTTTTAAAAAAAGCTTTTATTTATTTATTTGAGATAGAGAAAGAGGAGAGAGAGAGAGAGAGAGAGAGACAGAGAGAATGGGCATGCCAGGACCTCCAGTCACTGCAAACGAACTCCAGATGCATGCGCCCCCTCTTGTGCATCTGGCTTACGTGGGTCCTGGGGAATCCAACTGGGGTCCTTTGGCTTTGCAGGCAAACACCTTAACCATCTCTAAGCCATCTCTCCAGCCTCCATCGTTTTTTAAAAAAAGATTTATTTTTTTTTATTTATTTATTTATTTATTTATTTATTAGAGACAGAGAGAGGGAGAGAGAGAGACAGAGACAGAAAGGGAGCACCAGGGCCTCTAGCCACTGCATGCACCACACTATGTGAATCTGGCTTACCTGGAGAATCAAACCTGGGTCCTTAGGCTTCGCAGGCATGCTCCTTAACCGCTAAGCCAGCTCTCCAGCCCCACCACTTGCTTTTCTGTAAGGGCTAGGGAGCTCTTGCTCCTCCTGGCAGAAAGTCTTTCTCTCACTTTCTCAGAAACAAAAGCCCCAGGAACTGACGGATTTCAAGAGCTTCGTGGAAGAGCTTGGCTCACGGCACAACAAGAAGCGTGGAATCTTTTCAAAATATCCCCGTGATCCCAAAACCCCCACGGAGAGAATTTACTGGGCTACCCTTAGCCAATGCCCACGAAAGCTGGTCAGTGTGCCCTCGCGGTCTGTCTTTTCTCTTAGAAGGACAGCAGCTCTCCTGCAGCCCAGGAGGGTGTGAGGGAAATGGAGAGCAGTGGTTATTGGGTGGGGGGGAAAGCTATGTCTTAGGGATCAGCTGGTTGCCAGTCTGGTCTTTCACATTTCAGTCACTCTTCCCGTGCCAGTTGGTATCCCTCTCCACCCTCCCCTGGCCCTCAAGGAGACTGGGCAGATCAAGGGGGTGAATAGACACGAGGGTACTGCTGGCACTTTCCCTCCGCATCCTTGCTCAAGGCCCATCAGTCTGGGCAGGTGAAGTCAGTCCCCAGCAACCCGGAGCTTCCCTGCCCCAGGCTGAGTGTGCTAGGGCTTCCGCAACCCTCAGCCTTCCTTCTTCACCACCCCCTAGGCCACATCGGGCCCGGGTACGTGGCTTCCTCACGAGACAGAGCAGAAGCACGTGAACCAGCCTCCATTCCTCCTGACCTCCAAGCGGTCGAGCAGTAAGGCCCAGCAGATGATTATGGGACTCTGGGTGAGTGGGGCTGGCGAGGGAGCTCTTGCCAATCCTTCTTCCGAGCTACAGATGCTATGCTTGCGGTCTTATTTTTCTAGGCCCTGGGTCTTCAACTTGAGCAGGAACTTAGATCCCATGCCAGGGCTTCTAACTCACAGGCTGGGAGGGGGAGCTGGAAGGTGCTTTTGGAAACTAAGATGCTAAGAGGCCTAGGCACATAACAATCTCATTTGCTTACCTTCTTAGGGCCTTATGAACAGCTAGTGAAGTTGACGATTTTTTTTCAAACTTTTTATTTTATCTTATTTTTTTGGAGAGAGACACAGAGAGAGAGAGAAAGGAAGACAGAGATGGGCGCACCAGCAGTGTCTCAGCTGCTGCGAACGAAATCCAGATGTGCGCGCCCCCTTGTGGCCAAGTGCGGCATTGCGCCCTTGTGTCATTTTGCATCTGGCTAAACGTGGGACCTGGAGATTGGAACCGCTGGAGATTGGAACCAACGTTCTTAGGCTTAGGAGGCAGGTGCCTTAACCCCTAAGCCATCTCTCCAGCCCGACTATTTCTTTTTTTAATATATTTTATTTATTTATTTATTTGAGAGACACACAGAGAGAGAGGCAGAGAGAGAGAGAGAGAGAGACGCCAGTGCCTCTAGCCACTGCAAACGAACTCCTGGAGAATCGAACCGGCATCCTTTGGTCTTGCAGGCAGATACCTTAACCGCTAAGCCATCTCTCCAGCCCGAAGTTGACTCTTTCCTTCCTTCTTTCTGTCTTTCTTCCTTCCTTTCTTTCTTTCTTTTATTTATTTATTTATTTATTTATTTTTATTGACTTTTAATCTTACATACCAAAAAAACCCCACCTGATATTTCCCTCCCCTCCCCCATTCCACTTTAGAACTCCGGTCTCAAATGTGTAGCCCAGGCTGGCCTCGAACTCCTGATCCTCCTGCCTCCGCCTCTTCAGCAATATCCTACCGGCGTGCGCCACCACAACCGGCCTTCCTCCCTTCCTTCCTTCCTTCCTTCCTTCCTTCCTTCCTTCCTTCCTTCCTTTCTTTCTTTCTTTCTTTCTTTCTTTCTTTCTTTCTTTCTTTTCCTTCCCCTTCCTTCTTTCTTTGTTTTTAAAAATATTTTATTTATTTGAGAGAGAGAGGAAGAGGCAGAGAGAAAGACAGAATGAGCGTGCCAGGGCCTCCAGCCACTGGAAATGAACTCCAGACTCACACGCCCCCTTGTGCATCTGGCTTACATGGGCACTGGGGAATCAAACCTGGGTCCTTAGGCTTTGCAGGCAAATACCTTAACCGCTAAGTCATTTCCCCAGCCCCCCCCCTGCTATCTTTCTTGTCCCCATGTGTGTGATGGAAACTTCAGGTTGTTAGCACTCTCCTAGAACAGGCCAGCCCTTGGGTTATTTGAGCATCCCTCTTAGTGTGCACAAATGACCTTGGCCCTGACCTTATACCTACCTTCCTTCCCTCCTTCCTTCCTTCCTTCCTTCCTTCCTTCCTTCCTTCCTTCCTTCCTTCCTTCTCTTCTTCCTCCTCCTCCTTCCTCTTCCTCTTCTCCCCCTCCTCCTTCTTCTTTTTGTCTTCGGGGTAGGGTCTCACTCTAGCTCAGGCTGATCTGGAATTCACTACATAGTCTCAGGGTGGCCTCGAACTCACAGAGATCCTTCTACCTCTGCCTCCCCGAGTGCTGGGATTCAAGGCGTGCACCACCACGCCCAGCTAGCACATCTTTTGGGAGAAACAATTTGACTCCTGACAGTTGGGGTGGGCAGAGGCCTGGCGTAGGGGAGGAGGCACAAGGTCAGATCTCCAAGCCAGGTTCACTGACCTCTTACTGTCTCTTTCCTGGCACAGAACCCAGTAGGGGTGGGCCGCTACCTCAACACCATGCTGATGGAGAACAAGGACACACGACAGCGATACCGGTCCCTGTTCATGGGTGACTCTAAGCGCTACCTCTCGGACCTGGACCATGACAAGCTCATGCAGTGAGTGAAGGGGCCTGGAAGCCGGGAGGGTCAGCTCTTTGGAGGCCTGGGTGTATGTGTAGGGAGGGGGGAGGGTCCCCATGTCTGGTTCTCATGGGAACATGGCTGCTACCTCTAACATTAGTCAAACAGCAGAGGCCATGGGGAGATAGTCAAGTTCAGGTCCTGGCTCAGCCGCTCCGTCGATGGGGTCACAGAACTTCTCTGAGGTCATTTCCTTTAGCTCTCACGTGAGCAGATAGCTGGGATCAATATGGAGTGATCTATCTAAAAATGTAGTAAGAAGCTGGGCGTGGCAGCGCACGCCTTTAATCCCAGCACTCGGAAGGCAGAGGTAGGAGGATCTCCGTGAGTTCGAGGCCACCCTGAAACTACATAGTGACTTCCAGGTCAGTCTGGGCTAGAGCGAGACCCTACCTCAAAAAACCAAAATAAATAAATAAATAAATAAATAAATAAATAAATAAATAAATAAATAAAGTGGGCTGGGCATGGTGGTGCACGCCTTTAACCCCAGCACTTGGGAGGCAGAGGTAGAAGGATCACTGTGAGTTCGAGGCCACCCTAAGACTACAGAATTAGTTCCAGGTCAGCCTGAACCAGAGTGAAACCCTACCTCAAAAAACAAACAAACAAAAAATAGTGTAGTGAAGAAAAGGTACTTGTGCAGTCCTCCACCCATTCTTCCAACTACCTGGGCCCTCATCCCGGACCACCTCAGTTTCTTGGTGCTATTTGTGGGTCGGGAGAAGGAATTTTCAAGAAGCTGTGAAGCCCACGGAAGAGAAGGCACGTAAAACTCCATGGATAACTAGGGGGAAATATCAGCAATACCAGCTACGGCCACATTTTATTGACCTGAGAGGCCACTGGTTGGACTAGAAACTCGATTTCAGGAATGTTTGGATGTGAGCAAAGAAGCCCTTTAGGAGTGAGCAATTTACTTCCTGGAAATGATGGAGAAGTCTGAGGACCAGATCGCTCAGAGAAACTAGCTTTTAAATATCATTTACTGGCTGGAGAGATGGCTTAGCGGTTAGGGCATTTGCCTGCGAAGCCAAAGGATCCCAGTTTGACTCTCCAGGACCCACGTAAGCCAGATGTACAAGGGGGCGCATGTGTCTGGAGTTTGTTTGCAGTGGGTGGAGGACCTGGCGCACCTATTCTCTTTTTCTCTCTCAAATAAATATATAAAATACAAATATCATTTTATTTATTTATTTATTTATTTATTTATTATTTTTGAGAGAGACAAGAGAGAGAAAGAGGCAGAGAGAGAGAGAGAATGGGCGTGCCAGGGCCTTTCAGACAGCTGCTGTGAGTAAACTCCAGATGCGTGTGCCGCTTGTGTACATTTGCGACAGAGCATGCTTGCATCACTGTGTGTCTGGCTACGTGGGACCTGGAGAATCAAACATTTGTTCTTAGGCTTCACAGGCAAGTGCCTTAACCACTAAGCCATCTCTTAAATATCTTTTTTTTTTTTTTTTTTTTTTTTTTCGAGGTAGGGTCTGTCTCACTCTAGCTCAGGCTGGCCTGGAATTCACTCTGTCGTCTCAGGGCGGCCTCAAACTCACAGTGATCCTCCTACCTCTGCCTCCCGAGTGCTGGGATTAAAGGCGTGCGCCACCACGCCCGGCCCTTAAATATCATTTGAAAAGGTTTATTTATATCCAAGTAGTCCTGTGCCCTCCTTTCCTCCTCTTCAACTTGCTCCTGTGGTTGGGGGTGTTCTTTAAGACTTTCCATGGAGAGCATGTCTGAAATGTGAACTTTTCCACCTGCATAGCTGATTCGTAGTTTGGCTGAAAATAGCTACAGTGGAGCATTTTCCCTCAGAATTTGTAAGGCTTTGGTTCCCCATGCTTCCTAGCTTCCAGAATGGCTGGGGAGTCGGCCACCATTCTGGCTTTCTGCCCATTGGTGTGCAACCTGCATGTTCCTTTCTAGAATCTTCCAGGACCTTCTCTCTGTTCCCTGGTGTCTGGAATTTCGTGGTGAGGTCTGTTTTTAATTCATTGTACTGGTACTTGGTGGACTTTTTCCATCTGGAAGCTCAGTACCTTCTATTCTGGGGACGTTTTATTTTGAGGGTTTTTTTGGTCTGTTCTTCTCTATTTCAGATACATGTTAGATGTCCTGATTTGCTTCTCTAGTTCTGTGTCTTTAAAAAAAAATTTTCCCCCAGGACTAGAGAGATGGCTCAGTGGTTTAAAGTGCTTGCTTGCAAGCCAGGCATGGTGGCACACTCCTTTAATCCCAGCCCTCAGGAGGCAGAGGTAGAAGGACCGCTATGAATTTGAGACCACCCTGAGAATACAGAGTGAATTCCACGTCAGCCTGGGCTAGAGTGAGACCCTACCTTAAAAAAACAAACAAAAAAAACGTGGTTGCTTGCAAAGCCTGATGGCCCCAAGTTCTATTCCCTGATTCCCATGTAAAGCCAGATGCAGAAAGCGGTTCATGCATCTGGAATTTGTTTGCAGTGGCAGGGAGCCCTGGTGCACCCATACTCTCTTCCTTTCTCTGTCTCTTGGTCTCTCTCTCTCCAATATACATAATTTGCTTTCTTTTCCTTTTTTAAAAATATTATTTATTTACTTATTTATTTGAGAGTGAGGGAAAGAGGCAAGAGAGAGGAGAGAATGGGTACACCAGGGCCTCCAGCCACTGCAAATAAACTCCAGACTTACGCGCCTCCTTGTGGGTCCTGGGGGATCAAACCTGGGTCCTTTGGCTTTGCAGGCAAAAGCCCTAACCGCTAAGCCATCCCTCCAGCCCTCTCTTATCCTTTTATAGCGTGAGGACGTTCTTTTGGGTAAGGGTATCAGTTACAGTTTTCCTTATATTCTCTTGCTCCACATGTCATCTTCAGTTTTCCCAAGTTCCCCTTGTTTTTTCTGCCCTTGTTATAACTGAGAAGAAAGCTCTAGCAGGGTCTGGTGGAAAAGAAGGGACTGGCTGGGCATCTGGGTCTTCACTCGTCACGTGTCTAGGGCTTTCTCTGGGAGACGCAGTACTGGGTGAGGTCAGTGTGCTTGCTATGCCTGTCTTCCTACCGGCCGGCCCTCAAGTGCCTCTTGACCTTACTTATTTACCTGGGCCTAGTCTTCTGCCTGCAAGCTCTTCAGACTCAACCTCCACCTCCTTTTGTTTATTTTTATTTATTTATTTGAGAGCGACAGAGAGAGAGAGAGAGAGAGAATGGGCTCCCCAGGGCCTCCAGGCACTGCAAACGAATTCCAGATGCATGCGCCACCTTGCCCATCTGGCTTACGTGGGTCCTGGGGAATCAAAACTCGAACCGGGGTCCTTAGGCTTCACAGGCAAGTGCTTAACCACTAAGCCATCTCTCCAGCCCTCCACCTCCTTTTGGAGAGAGGAGGAGACAGGTAGTGGGTGGACAGCAGATCTAGTTTTCCTTCACCATTTTTTTTTTTTTTTTTTGGTTTTTCGAGGTAGGGTCTCACTCTGGCCCAGGCTGACCTGGAATTAACTATGTAGTCTCAGGGTGGCCTCGAACTTGCGGCGATCCTCCTACCTCTGCCTCCCGAGTGCTGGGATTAAAGGCGTGCGCCACCACGCCCGGCTTCACCATTTTTTTTTTGAGAGAGTCAGAGAGAGATAGAGAGAGAATGGGTGAGCCAGCAGCCTCTCAAGCACTGTGAACAAACTTCAGACACGTGAGCCCCCTTGTGGGCAAGTGTGGCGTTGCGCCCTTGTGTCACTTTGCGTCTGGCTAAACATGGGACCTGGAGAATTGAACTGGTGTTCTTGGGCTTAGCACGCAGGTGCCTTAACCCAAAGCCCATTTTTTTGGGGGGGGTTTGAGATAGGGTCTCACTCTGGCCCAGAGGTGGGAGGATCACCATGAGTTTGAGGCCACCCTGAGACTACAGAGTGAATTCCAGGTCAGCCTGGGCTTGAGTGAGACCCTACTTCGAAAAAACCAAAAATAAAATAAAAAACAGAGAAGGGAAGGCCCTTTGGACCCAGGAAAACTGAGTTGGGATAATCACCTGACCCACCTTCCTGTGACCACTTTATTTCCGCCTCCAGGACTTTTGTACCTCATTTTGGTGAGAAATGTGGACGTTTGGGATCAGAACGAGGGACTCCAGGAAACTCAGCACGCAGGCCCCCCCTTTCAACCCTCACTCCACATTTGCTATGTAACACAGGAGTCAAGTGGTTGCCATAGAGACCGCACAACCGCCTCATCAGGCTCTGGATCCAAGGGAGGGCAGAATAGAGAATCTCTCCATCCACCCGTCCCTCCCTCCCTTCCTCCAGATATAGGAGGGGATCCAGAAATAAGTATATTTCTGGGACGATGGTGATGCGGGTGGGCGGAGAGCGGGAGCTATTCACTCTATGGATGGTGGCGGCAGGGGTGGAGGTGTTAGCTTGTACGCAGTCACACAAAAGGGATCATCCATATTTAGCAATCTATGTCCCCGCCCCGCCACGCCCCTTACATGATACCCAGGGCTCTCGAGAGCCCCTTGGGTTGGGCATGGAGAGGTGGTAAGTGGACCGGCTTGGTGTGGCATCTATGCAGCTAAGCGTAAGGAGCTACACACCAGTCTCCATGTACATATGAGTCTTCGTTGCGCTCCGAGGCATAGCTCAGAGGAGAATTTCTGGATTGTCCGGCCTGTGTCGCTTTTACAAGAAGCTGCCAATCTGTTTGGCAATGACTTGTGCTAGGTGACATTTCCACCAGCCATGTACGAGAGCCTAAAGGGTTCCCACGCTTCCAGGTCAGCGCTCAGCGTGATCAGGGCTTTTCTGTTGTAGCCACTCCAAGGGTGGGTTTCAGCATAGCTTGAATTGACCCTGCTTCGTGGCAGGGTGTGGAATATCTTTGCAGGTGCTTCTCCAAACCTCTGTGCTGAAGTGTTTTCTTTTTAAAAATATTTATAAAAATATTTTATTTTTATTTATTTGAGAGAGAGAGAGATACAGAGATAGGCAGGTAGAGAGAGAGAGAATGGGTGCACCAGGGGCTCCAGCCACTGCAAATAAACTCCAGATGTGTATGCCCCCTTGTGCATCTCACTTACGTGGGGAATCAAACCTAGGTCCTTTGGCTTTGCAGGTAAGTGCCTTAACCATGAAGCCATCTCCCCAGCCCCTGCCGAAGTGTTTTCAAATCATTAGCACATTTAACAAAGTGATTTGGGGCTGGAGAGATGGCTTTGCGGTTAAGGCGCTTGCCTGCGAAGCCAAACAACCCAGGTTTGATTCTCTAGGTCCCACGTAAGCCATATGCACATGGTGGTGCATGTGTCTGGAGTTTGTTTGCAGTGGCTAGAGGTCCTGGTGTGCCCATTCTCACTCTCTCTATCTCTGTCTCAAATAAATAAATAAATAAAGTAAATCTTAAAAAAAAAAAAAAAAGTGGATTGCAGCCAGGTGTGGTGGTGCACACCTTTCATCCCAGTACTCGGGAGGCAGAGGTAGGAGGATCACTGTGAGTTCAAGGCCACCCTGACACTACATAGTGAATTCCAGGTCAGCCTGGACTACAGCGAGATCTTACCTTGAAACCCTACCCCAAAAAAAAACCAGTGGATTGTTTGCTTGCTTATATTACATTGTGAGAGTTCTTTTATTTTTAGCCAGGCTGACCTGGAATTCACTATGTAGTCTCAGGCTTTTATTTTATTTTTTAAAATTTTTTATTTTTTAAGTTTTATTTATTTGAGAGAGAGAGAAAGAGAAAGAGAATGTGCGCACCAGGGCTTCCAGCCACTGTAAATGAACTCCAGGCGCATGTGTGCCATCTTGTACATCTGGCTTACATGGGTCCTGGGGAATTGAACCAGGGTCCTTTGGTTTTGCAGGCAAATGCCTTAACTGCTAAGCCATCCCTCCAGCCCTTTTTAAATCTAAATTTAAAAAGTTTTTTTTTTTTAATTTTGGTTTTTCAAACAAAGTCCAGATGTATTCGCCGCAATATGCATCTGGCTTACATGGGTTCTGGGGAATCGAACCTGGGTCCTTAGACTTCACAGGCAAGCACCTTACCTGCTAAGCTATCTCCAGCCCTTGGAATTTACTTTGTAGGCCAGGTTGGCCTCAAACACACGGTGATCCCTCTGCCTCAGCCTTCCAAGGGTTAGAATTAGAATTGTAGGCCACCACACCCAGCAGGTCATTTAATTTTATTTTATTTGGGGGGCAGTGTTTCATGTCATCCAGGCTGGCCTTGAATACCTGATCCTCCTGCCTCGACCTCCGAAGTGTACATGCCTGGCTTGCTATGTTTTAAATATATCATTTATTTATTTATTTACTTATTTATTTGAGGAGGGAGGGCGGAAGGGAGGGAGGGAGAATGGGCATGCCAGGGCCTCCAGCCACTGCAAACAAACTCCAGACGCATGTGCCCCCTTGTGCATCTGGCTTACTGGGTCCTGGGGAATCGAACCAGGATCCTTTGGCTTTGCAGGCAAATGCCTTAACCGCTAAGCCATCTCCCCAGCCCTATTTTTAATTTTAACTAATTAATTAATTTTATTTATTTATTTATTTTTGGTTTTTCGAGGTAGGGTTTCACTCTGGCTCAGGCTGACCTAGAATTAACTATGCAATCTCAGGGTGGCCTTGAACTCATGGCGATCCTCCTACCTCTGCCTCCCAAGTGCTGGGATTAAAAGTATGTGCCACCATGCCTGGCTTAATTTAAATTTTTTTAATTTAAAATTCTTTCAAGCCAATCTGCAAAGTAGATTGCTATAAAAGGCCTTGGTCTCTCACTGGGTTCCCTGTGAAGCACAGTGCCATGTTCCCACTCATCTCCCGTGGGCACTCTCACATCCTTTCAAGGAATCACTCCATTTTCTTTCTCTCTGTGTTTTTTTAAAGGGAAAGGATCACACCTTTTACGAAGGGCAAGTGCCATCCCGTGGTGGATCACAATTCAGATCCTACTCCTTAAAGCCATCTAGAAAGGACAACGAGAGGGCCCAAGGCCTGAAGACAAACCTAGGGCTGGGAGGACGGGAGCCTGAGGTCATAGCATTGGTACAGCCTGGACAGATTCTTTCGTTACACGAGATCCATTGTCCTGAGCGTTCCAGTCAGCCAGTGGCATGAATATGGGAGCCTGAAGCAGATGGATGTGGGTGGCTTCCTGGAACCCCGGGTGCTGGTACCCTGCTCTTGGCAATCCCAGAGGGAGGTGGGAGAGTGATATTTTTAAATATATTTTATTATTTATTTGAGAGAGAGAAAGAGGCAAGAGAGAGAGAGAGAGACAGAATGGGTGCGCCAGGGCTTCCACCTACTGCAAACAAACTCCAGACGCATGTGCCCCCTTGTGCATCTAGCTTATGTGGGTCCTGGAGAATCGAACTGGGAACCTTTGGCTTTGCAGGCAAATGCCTTAACCGCTAAGTAATCTCTCCAGCCCAAAGAGTGATATTTTAAACATTTATTTATTTATTTGAGAGAGAGAAAGAGGTAGAGACAAGTGAGAGAGAGAGAATGGGAGCGCCAGGGCCTTCAGCCACTGCAAACAAACTCTAGATGCATGTGCCTCCTTGTGCATCTGGCTTACATGGGTCCTGGGGAATCAAACCGGGGTCCTTTGACTTTGCAGGCAAAGGCCTTAACCACTAAGCCATCTTCTCCAGCCCCGAGAGTGATGTTTTAGCATATGTCATACAGCAGTCTAGACCCTCCTCCAAGAGCTCCCATCCTCCACGCAGGGATGTTTGTTGAAGCTCAGCAGAGCCTCTTGCTAGGAGATTGCTGACCCCTGGGCCATTGCACCCCAGAGTCAGCCCTGTGGGGGACAAAAGTGTACTTAAAGGTAGGTCTGTGGGGAATGAATGCTCACCACCCATGGTACTTTCCTCAAGTTAACGTTATCAGAGTCGGCTATGATGGGAGCAGTGGGTTGTCCCCAGAGAAGAGGAGGCTGTGACCCCACAGACTCAGCCACAGAATTCACACAGCAATAAAAAAAAATTTTTCAAACACTTCAGAGTGTGTCTTATCCAAGCTCTTGCTTCCTCGTGTGTGTCAAAATGGCTGTTGTGAAAGAAGTGAAACCATCCTTATTTGCAGATAACAAAATCATCTATGTTAAGAAAAATCACAGGCTGGAGAGATGCCTTAGTGGTTAAGGCACTTGCCTGCAATGCCTAAGGACCCAGGTTACATTCCCCAGATCCCATGTAAGCCAGACACACAAAGGTGAGGCAAGTGCAAGGTTGCACGTGCACACTAGGTGGTGCAAGCGTCTGGAGTTCATTTTCAGTGGCTGAGGCTCTGGTGTGCCAATTCTCTCTCTCTCTCTCTCTCTAAAAAAAAATAATAAATTTAAAGCCAGGCGTGGTGGCGCACACCTTTAATCCCAGCACTTGGGAGGCAGAGGTAAGAGGATCGCCGTGAGTTCAAGGCCATCCTGAGACTACAGAGTGAATTTCAGGTCAGTCTGGGCTAGAGCGAGACCCTACCTCAAAAAACCCCCAAAACAACAACAACAACAACAACAACAACAACAAAATTTTAAAAAGCTGGGTGTGGTGGCGCATGCCTTTAGTCCCAGCCCTCGGAAGGCAGAGATAGGAGCATCACTGTGAGTTTGAGGCCACCCTGAGACTACATAGTGAATTCCAGGTCAGCCTGGGCTAGAGTGAGACCCTACCTCCAAAAACCAAAAATAAATAAATAAAAATAAAAAAGAAGGAAAAATGATTGAATCTTCAAAAAAATGTAGAGCTAGCTGTACAAAGTGGTACATGCATCTAAAGTTTGTTTGCAAACTCTCTCTGTTTGGAATAAAAGTATTTAAAAATAAAAAATAAGCCAAGCATGGTGGTACACGCCTTTAATCCCAGCACTCGGGAGGCAGAGGTAAGAGGATCGCCGAGAGTTCGAAGCCACCCTGAGACTACATAGTGAATTCCAGGTCAGCCTGTGCTAGAGCAAGACCCTACCTGGGAAAACAAAAAAACAAAAAAACAAAACAAAACTATATATATATAAATATATATAATTAAAAAATATAAATAAATAAATAAAAATAGAAAATAAAACAGGGCTGGAGAGATGGCTTAGCAGTTAAGGTGCTTGCCTGCAAAGTACAAGGACCCCTGTTTGACTCTCTAGATCCCACGTAATCCAGATGTACAAGGTGATGCAACCACGCAAGGTTGCACATGCACAGAAGGTGGCACACGCATCTGGAGTTCAACTGCAGTGGCTGGAGGCCCTGGTGCACCAATTCTCCCTCTCTCTCCCCTTCTCTCTCATTAAAATAAATGAAAAAACAATGAAATATTTAGATACAAATTTAACAAAAGATGTACAAGCTCTGTATACCAAAGGTGATAAAACACTGTAAGCCATTCAAGAAGACATAAAAGAGGGCTGGAGAGATGGCTTAGTGGTTAAGACTCTTGCCTGCAAAGCCGAAGGACCTCCGTTCGATTCCCCAGGACCCATGTAAGTCAGCTGCACAAGGTGGCACATGCATCTGGAGTTCCTTTGCAGTGGCTGGAGGCACTGGCGCACCTATTCTCTCTCTCCCTCTCTGTCAAATAAATAAATAAATAAAAATAAATTATATATATATAATTTTTTTTTTTTTTTTTTTGGTTTTTCGAGGTAGGGTTTCACTCTAGCTCAGGCTGACCTGGAATTCACATGTAATCTCAGGGTGACCTCAAACTCATGGTGATCCTCCTACCTCTGCCTCCCAAGTGCTGGGATTAAACGCATACACCACCAAACCAAAAAAAAAAAAAAAGTTAAAAAAAAAAAAAAAACCCAAATCAGAACGAATGCTCTCCTCACATACACTACAGCAAACGCTTGGGCCGGGGACATCTGGCTGCCACGCGCTGTCTGGTGGCGTGCACACGGTGGGGAGCAATCCTTAGTATCTTTTAGGTTCTACCGGGATGGACCTGGCTTGTCATGGGGTCACAACCACATGACGAAGTCAAGATGCCAGCCAGATCTCCTGACAACCAGATTTGGCTGGTGCCTCACAAAGGGCAGTCCCCATCTGACTTGAGCTGTCACCATCTTGCTGGGACAGTTGCTTCCTGGGTGTCCTATCTTTCCGCCCTTCACCCCTAACTCGCTCTCTACTTTGTAGGGGACATCCTACTCTGGACCCCCATCCCCCGGGATAATGACAGATCTGTCATGTCCCACACCATGTTCTGTGCGCCCTGGGGTTCAGGCAGGATGTCTGAGGCAAACGTGCATTTCAGTCCTGCTTTGACTCCACACTGCTCCTCTTGGCAAGAAACGATAGACTAGCTTCCAGGCCATACTTTTTATTTTTACAGAAGCAGCGGCCCCACAGCCACAGGGACATGTTCTAGAGAAGGCACAGTGCTCAGGGCTACAAGAGCCTGATGGGGGACACATACCTTCTCTCTGGTCCCCATGACCAAAGGGGGGGGAGAAAAAAATTAAAACCACACACTGCAACACCCTTCCCCACCCCATCCCCTCCCAGTCAATGATTTAGCCTTCCAGACAGACGATTTTACAGAAAATCTTCACACAGCTGAGAGCCACAGAGGGAAGGGGCTTGTCACGACCTTCCACATGAAGCCACTGCGTGGATGGATGACATAGGACCGGCTATGGGAAAAAGCTGGAGCACAGCCCACCATATTTGGAAGATGGGCCTTTTTCTGGGCATGGTATTAACCTGAGGCTAATGCATTCTCAAATTTCTTTCTCTGCCCAGGTCCTCGGTAGGGTCTGTGAAGGCTTAGAGTCTGGTTATGGGAAAAGGGAGGCACAGGCTGCTGGCATCTCCGGTCATAGCCCCAGTGGGTTTGGGGTAGAGGCTTCACCGTGGAACGGTGGTGCAGCCAACGGACCAATGTCACTCGGTTAACCATTCATCTACGGCACGTAGAGTCATCGGTCTAGCGCCGAGCGAGGGCACACTGGGAGAGCTCACGCCAGTGGTGCATGCTGTGCACGTTGCGAAGTGAGGGTCAGTTTTGAATTCTGCTTCCTCCACGGGCCAAATGGATGAGGTGGTTTCCTCTGCCTCTCCCAAGTGCCACAAATCCATCAGCCCTCCCAGGACCCCATGGGTACTGTGCAGAGTACCAAGTCCTGGGTGGCACTGGAGGATCCTTCAGTCAAAACGCGACTCTCAAGATGCTGACAAATAAGACTTTCTGAACATGACACGGAAGCTGGCTTGGAAAACGCAGGAAGGGTTTCGGATGATGGACAATCCCTAACCGTCCCCCGGAACGTACACGTTTTCTTGACTTCCGACACAAAACCAGGCTTTTTCATGGGTTTGACGACTCTGGCGTCTAAGATAGGAAAGTTCCAGGGAGGTCCCATGTGGACAGGGGAGGTCAGTCTCAGCTTGGTTAGGACCAGCTGTGTCCAGCTCAGCTTTCGAATTCTGGCATCCCTTCCAGGACTCGAATCTCCCTCGCTCGGGTTTTCTGCTGGACCAGGCAGGTCTGGTGGTGGGGCTGCTCAACCACGCGACAATGACAAGACAGGAGGACCGTGGGAGATCCCCCCCCCTGGAACAGAATCGGAGCTAACTTTCTCTGAGCTTAGGATTTGTAAGGCACTGAAAGTAACTAGAGCTGGGGGGGGGTGGACAGAAGCACAGGGCGGGTGTCCCTTCCCATTCAGTGTGGGAACGACCCTCGTGTGGCAGAGCCAAGCGCATGCTCCCCCACTGCGACTAAGTGGGTTCTGCGGATGAGAAACCTAGCGGGTGAAAACCAAGAAGGGCTAACCCAAGGCCGCGCCAGGCTTCCATCTTGAGATGTCTTTTCCAGGAACAGTCCCGAGTGGACTCTGCAATGGCTGGGGACGGCCTACGGACCTGAGTGTGCAAGAGGAGGGAGGAAGAGGCACGACAGCCCCAAGGATGACGGAGAGAACTTTGGAGTGGACCTGCTTTGGCACAGCACATCCTGGGCCTGCCTGCTTCACAAGTGTCCCCCCCCTAACCCCCCCGAGGCCCATAGCCGGGAAGAACCCTCTTTGTCCCATGAGGATCTCCTGCGGCCAATGCCAGCCACAGTGGTGCAACTTCAGGGTGTCCCCTTCATAGTGCCAGCCAAACCCTGTGCACAGGTGACCTACAGAGCAAGTGTGGATTCAGCCGTTGAGTCCAAAGCACATGAATGAGATGTGACACTGGACAGGTGAGCATGGGAACAGAGGCCACTGCGCGCAGCCCTCTCCTCAGGGTGGGCACTGGGCTCAGAGGACAAGCTGCAGGTGGGTATATCTGTCCCCCTTCAACGGATGAACGGACTGGGGCACAGAGCTAACTGAGTGAGTGACTAAAGTGAGAGCTGGACTCAAGGCTGGTGTCTGGGCTGTCCTGGAGGCTGTTGGACTGTCTGGAGGGAGGAGACGGGGGCGGGGGGGTGGTGGAGGCAGGGATTTCTGGAAGGGTTTCTTTCTGAAAATGTGAAAGCAGCCATGGTGGAGTGGAGGGAGAACAAGACCCCACCCCCACCTCAATACATCTCGCTCTCCAGGCTGCTTGCTCAGTGCCGTGCAGCCTTGCAGATCTTGTCGTACACCTCCGGGAAGGCATCCTGGCAGCCGAGCTGTTTGCGCAGCTTGTGGTATAAAGAGCCATCGAACATCTCCCAGAACTCCTCGCGGTTCATGTAACAGTCAGCGTAGAGCATTTGGAACCTGGAGAACACGGGGTGAAGGTGCAGGGAAGCGGTAGAGGGGAGGTCTGGGGAAGGGAAAGGTCCATGGGGGGGAGGGGGGGAGAGGGCACATGGGGGGCTGTGTCCCCTGCACCCTGGCCACTTACCCATGTACGCTTCGTACAAACTTCTCCAACTGCCTCATGCAGGACCTGGCCTCGAAGTGCTTCACGCGTGGCTCTCCGTACGCTCCAATGTCCACATAAAGTTCAGCCTCATCTCCCTTGGGGTGCACCAGGCCTGGCTGGCTGGGTAGGATGAATGGGCACAGCCAGATGGGATAGACCTAGGAGGCCAGAGAAGCTGGTGGGTGTACCTTTCTCTCCGGCCGGTGGCAAGAGTGGGACTGGCCCACCCACAGCCCCCCCAACAACAGACCTTGCAGGGCAGGAGATGGCTTAGCGGTTAAGCGCTTGCCTGTGAAGCCTGAGGACCCCAGTTGGAGGCTCGATTCCCCAGTACCCACGTAAGCCAGATGCACAAGGTGGCGCATGTATCTGGAGTTCGTTTGCAGTGGCTGGAGGCCCTGGTGCGCCCATTCTCTCTCTCTCTCTCTGCCTCTTTCTCTCTGCGTCTGCCGCTCTCAAATAAATAAATAAAAACAAACAAAAATTGGGCTGGAGAGCTGGCTTAGCGGTTAAGGTGTTTGCCTGCAAAGCCAAAGGATCCTGGTTTGACTCTCCAGGACCCATGTTAGCCAGATGTATAAGGGGGTGCACGCGTCTGGAGGCCATTCTCTGTCTGCCTCTTTCTCGCTCTCAAATAAATAAATAAAATATTTAAAAAATGTTTAAACCAGGCGTGGTGGTACACACCAGAGGTAGGAAGATCACCATGAGTTCGAGGCCACCCTGAGACTACAAAGTTAATTCCAGGTCAGCCTGGGCCAGAGCAGTAAGACCCTACCTCGAAAAACCAAAAAAACAAACAAAAAAAAATTAAAATAAAGAGAGAACTCCAGACACGCTGGAGTGGGTCAGGCCCTCTAAGCACTTATCTTTGGGGAAACCAAGACCCCAGAGGGCAGGCGTGCCAAGGCGGCTGACACAGACAGCT
This sequence comes from Orientallactaga sibirica, assembly GCA_036365145.1. Classification (NCBI taxonomy): domain Eukaryota; kingdom Metazoa; phylum Chordata; class Mammalia; order Rodentia; family Dipodidae; genus Orientallactaga; species Orientallactaga sibirica. The sequence goes on along the minus strand of JAEOAD010002279.1, from coordinate 3,636,678 downwards.
CTGGCGAGAAGGCCTGGGTTCCACGGTACTGTGCCCACCCGCCTGGCAGCCTGACTCACGTGGATGTCATTGTGGAAGGTGTGCAGGGCCTGTGGCAGGCACTTCATAGGCACCAGCATGTCCTGCACCACGTGGTGCTGTTCATAGAGCTTGCGCAGGGTCTCGCCCTGGGTCAACTTCAGCAGGGAGATCTTGGGGGGCACCATCCAGCCAAAGAGGTAGCGGAAGACAGGATTGTTACCAAAGGGGATGATGTCCTGGAAGACACAAGTGGGGAGCAAGGAGAAGAGGTCACAGCCAGGTCCTTCTCAGCACATTTAGTCCAGTGCACAACCCTCTATTTAGAGAGGGAGGGAGCCGGGTGTGGTGGCACACGCCTTTAACCCCAGCACTCGGGAGGCAGAGGTAGGAGGATTGCCATGAGTTCGAGGCCATCCTGAGAGTATATAGTGAATTCCAGGTTGGCCTGGGATAGACTGAGACCCTACCTGGAAAAACCAAAAAACCCAAAGCAACAAACAAAAATAAGTAAATAAATAAACAAATAAATAAGGGGGGGTTGCTGGAGGGATGGCTTAGTGGTTAAAGCGTTTGCCTGCAAAACCAAAGGACCCTGGTTTTTTTTTTTTTTTGTTTTGCGAGGTAGGGTCTCACTCTGGTCCAGGCTGACCTGGAATTAACTATGTAGTCTCAGGGTGGCCTCGAACTCTCTGCAATCCTCCTACCTCTGCCTCCCAAGTGCTGGGATTAAAGGCGTGCGCCACCACGCCCGGCTAGGACCCAGGTTTGATTCCCCAAGTCCCATGTTAGCCAGATGCACAAGGGGGAGCATGCGGCTGGAGTTCGTTTGCAGGGGCTGGAAGGGCCTGGTGCACCCATTCTCTTTCTCCCTGTTTCTCTGTCAAATAAATAAAAATAAAATTAATAAAGAGGGAGGGACCCAGGACTTTACTGGGTAGATCTGGTTTTGATCCTCAGCTCTCACACACATACCCAGTTACTTTTGCTTCTCTGGGAAAAGGACTTTGTGAGGTCCAGAGAGCAGATGGGGAAACCGCACTCCATGCCTGCGACAAGATGACAAGGTAGGGCCGTCACTCCTGTTCTACTTATTGAGATGCGAATGTGTGAGAAACTGAATGCTCTTCAGTGAGAGAGGGGTCACCTAGAAAGCGTACACAGGGTCCCTAAGGTCTCACAGCAAGGGCAGCTTCCGCAGAGGAGGTTAAGTCCAGCCCAGGCTCAACAAAGAACCTGCTGCTTTGCAGTGTCCCCTGCTTACAGCCCAACCACTTAACAACCTCCCAACTTAGTGTCTCTGCCGAGCAGACACTGTCTTCCCTCTTCTTCTTCTTTTTTCAATTTATTTATTTGAGAGTGCAGGAAAGAGGCAGAGAGAGAGAGAGAGAGAGATGGGAAGACAGAGATGGGCGCGCCAGCAGTGTCTCAGCTGCTGCAAATGAAATCCAGATGTGTGCGCCCCCTTGTGGTCAAGTGCGGCATTGCGTCCTTGCGTCACTTTGCATCTGGCTAAACGTGGGACCTGGAGATTGGAACCGCTGGAGATTGGAACCGGCGTTCTTAGGCTTAGGAGGCAGGCGCCTTAACCCCTAAGCCATTTCTCCAGCCCCCTCTTCTTCTTTTTAAAATTTATTTATTTGAGAGTTCAGGAAAGAGGCAGAGAGAGAGAGACAGAATGGGTGCGCCAGAGCCTCCAGCCGCTGCAAACGAACTCCAGACACACGCGCTCCCTTGTGCATCTGGCTTACGTGGGGAGTTGAACCTGGGTCCTTTGGCTTTGCCGGCCAATGCCTTAACCGCTAAGCCATCTCTTCAGCCCGTCTTCCCTCTTCTGAGCTTCAGGTCACTCCTCCTTCGGAGCTGCTGCCTTCCCATCATGCTCTTTGCTTCGCCAGTTCCTCTCCAGTTCCCAGAGCTGCCCATCACAATGTTCCTCCTACCTTTAGGCTCTGCCATCTTCCCGACTCACCACTGTCCACCTGGATCCCAGCCCCAAAGGCTCCGAGAGCCTTGAATCCAAGGCTGTGGTATACCCCCGAGGTCAGGGACAGGTTTTATGCAGGGTGCTGGAGACAGCAAGACATTAGAGACATTGTCTTGCTTTCTCAGGTGTGGAGGGAACAGGCCACTGGACTACAGCATGGAGGAGTTAGGACAAAGACCTACAGGCAGCTCATGAGGGTCTTCCCAAAGTAGGGACTCAAAAAAGCTACACATGAGCCGGGCATGGTGGCGCACGCCTTTAATCCCAGCACTAGGGAGGCAGAGGCAGGAGGATCGTCGTGAGTTCGAGGCCAACTTGAGACTACATAGTGAATTCCAGGTCAGCTTGGACCAGAGTGAGACCCTACCTCAAAGGAAAAAAAAAAAGCCTCATGTGGTGCTAGAGAGATGGCTTAGAAGTCAAGGCACTTGCCTACAAAGCCAAAGAACCCAGGTTCGACACCCCAGAACCTACATAAGCCAGATGCCCAAGGTGGCACATGTGTATGGAGTTTGTTTACAGTGGCTGGAGGCTCTGGAGCACTCATATTCTCTCTCAAGTAAATAAATAAAAATAAGAAAATAGGGGCTGGAGAGGATGGCTTAGTGGTTAAAACATTTGCCTGCAAAGCCAAAGGATCCCAGTTCAATTCTCCAGGACCCACATAAGCCAGATGCACAAGGGGGCACATGCATCTGGAGTTCGTTTGCAGTGGCTGGAGGCCCTGGTGTGCCCATTCTCTTCTTCCCTCTCTCTCTCTCTCCCCCTCTCTCTGCCTCTCTCTCTCTCATATAAATAAGTAAATAAAATATATTAAAAAATAAAGTTAAAAAAAAAAAAGGAAAATCAGGGGGAGGGGAGGGAAATATGGTTTATTGTTGTAAGAATAGAAGTTGTCTGAGCTAGAGAGATGGCTTAGCAGTTAAGGCATTTGCCTGCAAAGCCAAAGGATCCTGGTGTGATTCCCCAGGACCCATGTAAGCCAGGTGCACAAGGGGGCGCATGCACCTGAAGTTCATTTGCAGTGGCTGGAGGCCCTGGTGCTCCCATTCTCTCTCTTGCTCTCTGCCTCTTTCTCTCTGTCTCTCAAATAAATAAATAAAATATATTTAAAAGAAAAGAAGAAGAAGAAGAAGCCAGGCGTGGTGGCACACGCCTTTAATCCCAGCACTTGGGAGGCAGAGGTAGGAGGATCGCTGTGAGTTTGAGGCCACCCTGAGACTACATAGTGAATTCTAGGTCAGCCTGGGCTAGAGTGAGATCCTACCTCAAAAAACCAAAACCAAAACCAACCAAACAAACAAACAAAAAGTCAATAAAAAATAAATTAAGTAAAACTTTGTTTATTATTTGTTTATTTATTTATTTATTTATTTGACAGTGACAGACAGAGAAAGAGGCAGATAGACCAAGACAGAATGGGTGCACCATTGCCTCCAGCCACTGCAAATAAACTCCTGACACATGCGCCACCTTGTGCATCTGGTTTATATGGGTCCTGGGGAATTGAGCCTTGAACCGGGGTCCTTAGGCTTCAAAGGCAAGCGCTTAACCACTAAGCCATCTCTCCAGCCCCTTTTTACTTAATTTTTTTTTTTTTTTTTTTTTTTTTTTTGGTAGGGTTTCACTCTGGTCCAGGCTGACCTGGAATTCACTATGTAGTCTCAGGGTGGCAAACTCTCCTCCAGCCTGCCTCCCAAGTGCTGGGATTAAAGGCGTGCATACACCAATTTATTTTTTTTTGTTTATTTTTATTTATTTATTTACTTGAGAGCGACAGAGAGAAAGAGGCAGATAGATAGTGAAGCATTTTCTACTCTGAAACTGGAGGCGACTGCAGCTCCCCACAACCTTGCCAGCACCTCGTGCTATCACACTTCCACATCTCTGCGGTTTCTCAGCTGAGAAAGTTCCTCGTTCTAAGTGAGACTGTGTCACCTTTCTCAGGTTGGCTGCCTGTTATCAGCTCAAATTGTCTCAGTAACCCAGGACCCTGGCTTCACTCCTGGCCCTGTCGTGCCAACATGCTGAGCTTAGCCACTCTGGAAAGCTTTGCTGAGACAGTGTCCCTCTTCGGGCCCCTGCTGCTGCCTCTGACAGAGGCCTGGGCTTGGCTAGGTTGCAAGAGCTGAGCCCAGACCAAGCCAGAACCCCTGAGGCCCTCATCCATCTCCTTTCTGACTCATGTCAGTCCTCCACACTGGCCCACCAGTGGCTTTGGAAATGGCAACCCCTCAAAGAAAGGTGAGCTAGGTCTGCCCTCTTTGTTCCTTTTTCTCCACCCTTCCTTATTTGGGAAAAAAGCCTAAGGTGGGGAATGCCAGAATGTATATGTGTCAAAACGTAGTAATGTTGAATTACTGTATGTGGTATTCTTTTTTTTTTTTTTGCAAGGTAGGGTCTCACTCTGGTCCAGGCTGACCTGGAATTAACTATGTAGTCTCAGGGTGGCCTCGATCTCTCAGCGATCCTCCTACCTCTGCCTCCCGAGTGCTGGGATTAAAGGCATGCGCCACCACGCCCGGCTTTTTTTGAGGTAGGGTTTCACTCTAGCTCAGGCTGACCTATAATTCACTATGCAGTCTCAGGGTGGCCTCGAACTCATGGCGATCCTCCTACCTCTCTGCCTCCTGAGTGCTGGGATTAAAGGCGTGCACCACCATGTTTTTTAAAATGAGAGAGAGAACTGGTAAGCATGTGCCTCCAGCCACTGCAATTGAACTCCAGATGTGCAAACTTGCACGCTTGCGTCACCTTGTGTGTCTGGCTTACGTGGGATCTGGAGAGGAGAACATGGGTCCTTAGGTTTCACAGGCAAGTACCTTAACTGCTAAGCCATCTCTCCAGCTTTACGTGGTGTTCTTTTTATTATTTTTAAAATATATCTTATTTATTTACTTGAGAGAAAGAGGGAGAGAGAGAGACAGAGAGAGAATGGGCATGCCAGGGCCTCCAGGCACTGCAAACAAACTCCAGACGTATGTGCCCCCTTATGCATCTGACTTATGTGGGTCCTGGGAAATCAAACCTGGTCCTTTGGCTTTGCAGGCAAATGTCTTAATGGCTAAGCCATCTCTCCAGCCCCTTATGGGGTGTTCTTAATGGAATGAAGAAAAACACATGCAGGAGGAGTTAAGCGCTATTATATTTGTATTTAAAAGATGAATGGTAAAATGTGTCTTCCTGTAAATGAAAGTACTGCAGGCCAAAGTCTCCTTAGCAGAACTCCACAGAAGACTAGTTTCACTTTGACCTGCCTGGACTGTCTGGTACGGCTCCTGAGGAGGTGGAGCCAAGTGTCCTTGGCCAGCATGGGCTTGGCTGAGTGACATACGGTGATAACACAGGAGATATGGAGGGAGGGAGCGGAGACTGTGTCATGGAAGGCACATCACAGACTCCACCTGGACTTCTGCCTGTGGGAGCGGTCAGCTACTCAGCTGTGAGACCACTTGAGGAGCGAGGCCTTCCAGTTGCCTGGCCGGGACTACCGGGCCAGCCGTTCCCAAATACATGCTCCGCCCTCCAAGCTTCAGGTTCCCTAACACAGCAACCAGCGATCTCAACCCGTTTCCAGCATCTGCAGAATGGAAATAACCCTACAACCTCCCCTCCGAGGGTGGGGGGAGCCCAAGATGGTGGAGCAGAGTGGGAGGTCTCATCAGCTCTTCTCTCTCGGGCTCTTCTCCTGTCCTGGTTGTTACATACCCTTGATCGGGACCAACCTCACCTGGTTAACCCCACACTGCTCTGGGCAAAGATGGGGGATGCAGGAGTCTTTTGCCTGTGGTAAAGCTAGGCCTCCACACGACCTTTCCAAGGCCTTCCCCTTCCTTCTTTCTCATGATATTAGTCTACGGTGACTCTTCACTCTATTCTTGGGGTTCCAACTTTGACTCATGGCCCTGGCTAAGCTGTGTGGAAATCCCATTGATTGCCACAAGCTTCTTACTATCTCCAGGATCGAAGAGCCTTTCCTCCAACCACTGTGCTAGGAGGAGCGAAGCCTTGCGTTTCCCCTTCCCTAACACCCCCTGATCCCACCTCTATCCAGTTCGCCAAGATTCTGTTAAAATAAAAACCAGAGCCAGGCGTGGTTGGCGCACGCCTTTCATCCCAGCAGCACTCGGGAGGCAGAGGTAGGAGGATCGCCGTGAGTTCAAGGCCACCCTGAGACTACAGAGTGAATTCCAGGTCAGCCTGGACCAGAGTGAGACCCTACCTCACAAAAACAAAACAAGCAAAAAAAAAAAGAAATGCCATATAATACAGCAATTCTATGCCTAGGTATGTGTGTGTACACACACACACACACACACACACACCCCTTAAAAGAATGGAGAAAGTTGTTGAACTGCTCAATGGGTATGAGGTTTCTTTGTGGGGCAAAGAAAATGTTCTAGAACCAGGCTGAGGTGGAGGTTGGACCACACCCTGCTTCGTACTCTATTTCTCTGAACCATGTGGTTAGCCCTGATTAAAGTCACTGACCCATTTCCATTCTCTGCCTGGGCATCCTCCTGGAGGTGCTGTGTGGCCCACCCTCACCATAGCCCCTGCTCATTCCTGAGTCTATTCCCGAGGGCCCCCCCTGACCCCATGCAAAATGTCCCTTGCTGCCTGTGGGCCCTGTCATTCCTTCCACACAACAGCCAACTCATGCTCCCTTTTCAAGGCTGACCTTGCTGGCCCTCCCAACTCAGGCTAACAAGCCTTCCTTCCTTTTGTGCTCCGGCCCCGAGCGCAGCCAGAGTCCATCTGCTCAGCAAGCCTAAAAGGCTCTTCAAAGACAGAACAAGTCTGTGTATTTTCTTTCTTTTGTTTGGTTTTTCGAGGCAGGGTCTCACTCTAGTTCACTCTAGCTGACCTGGAATTCACTCTGTAGTCTCAGGGTGGCCTTGAACTCACAGCGATCCTCCTACCTCTGCCTCCCGAGTGCTGGGATGAAAGGCGTGCACCACCACGCCTGGCAAGTCCATGTATTCTTGGTGACAGCCAGGAGCTCTCACCGCAGGCAGCTGTTCCCCCTGCCCCAAAATGCAAAGACTCTGTTGCAGCTCCATCCGGGACAAAGTCACTCCCTTCACCGAAGGAACAAAAGCAATGACAAGGGCTGGGGTGAAGGCATTTGCCTGGGAAGCCTAAGGACTCCCCGGTTCGATTCCCCAGGATCCACGTAAGCCAGATGCACAAGGGGCCCCACGCATATGGAGTTTGTTTGCAGCAGCTGGAGGGCCTGGTGTGCCCATTCTCTCTCTCTCTCTCAAATAAATAATAAATGTTTTTTAAAAGGCTGGAGAGTTGGCTCAGCAGTTAAGGTGTTTGCCTACAAAGCCAAAGGATACCAGTTCGATTCTCCAGGACCCACGTAAGCCAGATGCACAAGGTGGCACATGTGTCTGGAGTTTGTTTGCAGTGGCTGGAGGCCCTGGCATGCCCATTCTCTCTCTTTCTGTCTCAAATAAATAATAAAATATTAAAAAAAAAAAAAAAAGGCTGGAGAGATGCCTCAGTAGTTAAGGCATTTGCCTGCAAAGCCAAAAGATCCTGGTTCAATTCTCCACGACCTACGTAAGCCAGATGCACAAGGTGGTTCATGTGTCTGGAGTTCGTTTGCAGTGGCTGGAGGCCCTGGTGCGCCCATTCTCTCCTCCTCTCTGTCTCTCCTCTCTCTGCCTCTTTCTCTCAAATAAATAAATAATTAAATTAAAAAAAAAAAAAAAAAAAACGTTGAGAGCCCTATTGCTCTACTCTGTGGCTGGAGAAGCCAGGCAGGGGGGTAGAGGGGGGAGGGAGAGCCTTTTACCTGGAGCTCCCAGAAGATGCTGCGGGTGTGGCGGTGATAGTAATGTCTCAGGGGAATGTACTCGAGGCCCTCCCGGTCTGTCTTCAGGTAGTTCTCCACGTGCTTGAAGAACCACGGTTTGTAGTAATTACCAATTCTATTCAGCTGAAAATGACAAGAGGGCATTGTGATCAGGCCGCGGAGTGTGCCAGCCAAACCGCCAGGGAGCCAGCCACCAGGGATTAATTGCGACATGGCGGCTATTCAGCACTCCTGGCCTTTCAAAGGTCTGTCATGTCACTCGTAGCCCTTTCCAATCGCCAAAGCCAGAAGGGTCATGCACATCAGGCTGCTCTCTAGCAGAGAGTGGACCTCACAGACCTTCTGGGTACAGGGCCACATGGGTGGCTCCCGACAGTGTAGGGGACCTAGTGGCCTATGAACCTGGTCCTCGTGAGAAGAGTCCAATGTTCAGTGTCAGTGACAACACAAGGTTCTGCACGGGGAAGCTCCCTCCTCCTGCCCCCATGGGCTAGCATGGGTCCCAACACTTCCCCTGTAGCCTTCCCTCCAGGAGGTGGTGCCTCGACGATCCCCGCCCTGGGATCTCTCCAGCGCCTACATCACATACCGAGCTGCTGCTGTCTGGCTCAGCTCTTACAGGCTCAGGCCTTGCCCTGCCCTGGGAAGACTTAGCAGTTTGAGCCACAGCCTCCCCAATTCAAAGCCTTTCATCCTAGCAGCACTCGGAAGGCAGAGGTAGGAGGATCGCCATGAGTTCGAGGCCACCCTGAGACTACAGAGTGAATTCCGCGTCAGCCTGGGCTAGAGCGAGACCCTACCTCGGAAAAAAAAAAAAAAACAAAACAAACAAACAAAAAAAGAATTCCAGGCAGCTGCTTCTGGGAAGTGGCAAGGGTTCCTGGGAAAAGTACAGATCAGACTCGGCTCAGCTATGCCCTAGCTGGGTGACCTGTATTTTTTCATATATAAAACAACAATAAAAACATGTATTTCAGAAAACAGTAGATCTGAAGGGAGATTTTTTTGGGAGCCATTTGCATACACGTATACACTTTCTTAATAAAAACACAACTGTCCTGTACGTACTGTGTCCAGCTTACAACCCACGTGGTTCTCTAAGCCCCGCTTTCTGTAATGGCAAGACAGACACTGTTGTTCCTGGGGTGGCTACACAGGACCGAAGAGGTGACACAGGACATGGCAAGCACACTGCCTGGCCTACATAGGGCACAGTATCAGTTCCCTGGCCTTCATCCCAGCTCTCGGTAGCCAGCACTTCAAAGCTTATCTGAGTGCCACCCTCTTAAGGAGACCTTCTGCTGGCAGGTGCTTTGCCAGGAGAAGCTGGGAGGAACCACGGAAGCACAAGAGCCTGCTTTCCCGAACTGGATGCAGCGTGGCTGCTGCCTGGTAATGGAAGAAGGCCGATATTTAGCAGGAAATGGGGCAACTCGATCCAAGCCAGTCAAGGCCTGGCTGTACGCCCAGCCGTGGCTCTCAGTGTGTAATGGAGTTGAAGTTTGGGGGACGTGGGTTCAAGTGCTCCTCGGCACGCTCCCTCGTGAACCACAGTGCCAGAAAAGCCCAGGCACCTCTCCCTGGACATAAGGCCAGCTGGGGAGACCAGATGGCCACATGAGCTCCAGTGCTGGCTCCAGCATTTCCACAGTAAGCCACTTCCCACCTGAGGCCTCCTCTGTGAGCCTCACTCCACTAGTGGTGCCACCAGAAGGCTCATCGCAGGGCCTGGCACACAGGGAACAATTCTGGAATAGTCGGACAAGATGGCCCACACAACTCCCTGCCGCAGCCCTACCCTGGTATACCGTTAGAACCTTGCTCATCACATCACTTGGCAGGCGTGTCTTGTCTCTGGGCCTGACTGTCCCTGAGTCTTGGAGAACTTCTGGGGAGGCTCTGGGGACCTCACGCCCTTTCAGGAATTGGGTCAGATGTTTAAATGTTCAAAAGCTACACACGCCGGATGGGCGTGGTGGCGCACGCCTTTAATCCCAGCACTTGGGAGGCAGAGGTAGGAGGATCACCATGAGTTCGAGGCCACCCTGAGAATACAGAGTGAATCCCAGGTCAGCCTGGACTAGAGTGAAACTCTACCTTGAAAAACCAAAGCCAGGCAAGGTGGCGCAGGCCTTTAATCCCAGCATTCGGGAGGCAGAGGTAGGAGGATCACCATGAGTTCGAGGCCACCCTGAGAATACAGAGTGAATCCCAGGTCAGCCTGGACTAGAGTGAAACTCTACCTTGAAAAACCAAAGCTGGGCAAGGTGGCGCAGGCCTTTAATCCCAGCACTTGGGAGGCAGAGGTAGGAGGATCACTGCGAGTTCAAGGCCACCCTGAGACCACGTAGGGAATTCCAGGTCAGCCTGGACTAGAATGAAACCCTCCCTTGAAAAAAAAAAAAAACACATCCCTCTGGCACAATAAGACCACTTTTGTAGGGTGGGCAGTGACTCCCCTTGGTCCCCATCCTTGGCTTTATATTGTGGGCAGCCTCTAAGCTTGCAAGGCTTCAGGGATGCTGGGACCCTGAGACTAAACGTCCCTGTTGGGTGACACACGCTGGCTGGGCTTTAGCCCAAGGAGGGCCACAGGACTTCTATGGCTACTGTTGCCACTACTGCCCCAAGGATCCTCTTCTCCAGATTCACCTTTCTTGTGATGCTGCTGAGCCCATGTGAACCAGGCGTCTGACACAAGAATTTAAATCTACTCTGTGCTTGCTGTGTGTCTTCCAAGGAACCTCTTTCCCTCTCTGGGCCTTCTTTCCTTACTTGGAGAGGGCATTGTTCCAGGTGGCTTTTGAGTCCTTTCAAATTTTTTTTTGAGAGTCGGGGGTGGGGGAGGGAGACAGATAGAGATGGGCGTGCCAAGTGGCCTCTCAGCTGCTGTGAACAAACTCCAGACACGTGCGCCCCCTTGTGGGCAAGTGTGGCATTGCGCCCTTGCATCACTTTGTGCCTGGCTAAACGTGGGACCTGGAGAATCAAACGGGCGTTCTTGAGCTTGGCAGGCAGGCCTCAAATTTTGTTTATTTTTGTGTTACTGAAGTTTCGACTCAGGACCTTGCACAAGCTAGGCAAGCACTCTACTCAGTGGGGCTTAAACCCTCAATCCTTGATTCCAATTTTAAAACGTTTTCAATATATAAATACAGATCAAGAGCCTGTAGGGATGTCTACACTTCTCTTCAAACTGCAGACAAAAGCTCTCACTGCTTCATTAATCAAAATAAAGAAACTTAACTTTCCAGCCATGGGGCAGCATGACAGTAAGGAGAGGGTAGGGCATGTCCCCAGGGCACCCTTCTGTACTCAGGAAGGCCACCTAACACAACAAAACGTTCATCACATGAACATGACAAAAAGACAGGGGCTGCAGAGATGGCTTAGCGGTTAAGGCGCTTGCCTGCGAAGCCAAAGGACCTATGTTCGACTCTCCAGATCCCATGTAAGCCAGACACACAAAGGTGAGGCAAGTGCAAGGTCGCACATGACCACTAGGTGTCGTAAGCGTCTGGAGTTCAATTGCAGTGGCTGAGGCCCTCGTGCACCAATTCTCTTCCCCCCCTCAAAAAAAAAAAAAAATAAAAGGATACCTAGGAAGACTGCACAACACATTCAAATTTGCAGCAAGTAACCCCAAAACCCACAAAGTAAAAAGAGGCACTATTTTATTTTATCAGATTGGCAAAAAATGAAAGCATGAGCATTCACTAGAGTTGGCAAGAGCGTAGGGGCAAAGGGCATCTCCTACATCACTGACACACGCGGGCATGAACAGCACTCCCTGGAGAGCTTGGAGGACTCAAATTGATCTAACGTGCTCACACCCCTGGCTTGGGGTTCCATTTCATTCATACAAATGTTGGTATGGGGCTGGAGAGATGGCGTAGCGGTGAAGGCGTTTGCCTGCCAAGCCAAAGGACCCAGGTTTGATTCTCCAGGACCCACGTAAGCCAGATGCACAAGGGGGCGCATGCGTCTGGAGTTCATTTGCAGTGGCTGGAGGCCCTGGCGTGTCCATTCTCTCCTTCCCTCTTTAATAAATAAATAAAATACATTAAAAAATACAAAAATAAGCTTTTAATTATTTAATTTAATTTTTTGAGGTAGTGTTTCACTTTAGCACAGGCTGACCTGGAATTCTGGCCTCAGACTCATGGCACTCCTCCTACCTTTGCCTCCCAAGTGCTGGGATTCAAAGCCTGTGTGCCATAATGTCCAGCTAAAAAGAAATAAATACATTTTTTTTTTTTATTAAATGAAAGGGGCTGCTTGGAAAAAAGCAGAAGTTACACCTGCCAGGAGATGCGTACATGTCTGGCAGGATAGGAATGGAGTCATTTCTGATGGAAGAACCTATTGCCTTCACCCCAGGAACAGTGTGGTACAGCCCAGCCCAGCCCTCCTCTTCCCACAGCACCGGTCCACAGCAGCTGCCAGGTACCCTGTCCCCACCTTGCTGGGTTCTGCGTCATCTGTCATGACCCCGGTCATAATGACGGCTTCGTCCAGGGAGTAGAGTAGCCCTTCCACAAAGTGGTTCTCCGGCCGCTGTGACTCGCGGGTGAATTTGTCACAGATGGCCTCCAGACCCCGCACTGGTTCAAACCGCAGCTTGACATACTTCTTGGCAGGAATGATCTGGATCTCGGCGGCCACCAGAAAGCCCAGGGTCCCACAGGACCAAGGCACGGCATAGAACAGATCAGAGTTTTCAGACTGCGAGACAGAAATGGCATAGGCTGGCAGGCTGATTCCCTGGGCACCTCCCACCATGGCACTCAGTCAATGGGGGCACCAGGATCTGAACCGGATTCCTGTTGCTATCTTTCATTTATTTTCTCTCTCTCTCTTTTGGTAAAAAGATTCTTTAATTGGGCTGGTGGTTAAGGTGCTTGCCTGTGAAGCCAAAAAACCCAAGTTTGATTCCCCAGGACCCATGTAAGCCAGATGCACAAGGTGATGCATGTGTCTGGAATTCATTTGCAATGGCTGGAAGCCCTGGCGTGCCCATTCTCTCTCAAATAAATAAAAATAAAATATTTAAAAAATTACTTAATCAAACCAAACCAAGTTTATACATCAACACTTATGGCTTAACTAGAATTAAATTCTGTCCAAGTTAAAACTGTTATTATCTTTCATAGTATGAATGATATGCATGAAGCTTCCTCACACAATTTCTGCTTGATTGCTCTTCACCCTCATGCCAGTACACATGCTCAGTGAAATGGCAGGTGAGGGTTAGTTAGCACAAGGACCTGGGAGCCCAGTTACCTGGGTCGGAGTCTCAGCTTCGTAGGAATCAACACCTGTGTAACCCAAGGCAAGTTATAGCTCCCCATGTGTAAAATGGGGATAACAATACTTGGCTCACAGGCCAATGAAGGGATTAAAAACACCTCAAATATTGGAAGTATTCCCAACAGCTCTTGAGCATATAGAACAGACTGTATATATATATATTCAGGGTAGGGTCTCACTCTCTCTTGTTTTATATATATATATATTGTTGTTGTTGTTGTTTGTTTGTTTGTTTTTTGAGGTAGGGTCTCACTCTAGTCCAGGCTGACCTGGAATTCTGGAATTCACTGCAAACGAACTCCGGACGCGTGTGCCCCTTGTGCATCTGGCTTACGTGGGACCTGGGGAATCGAACCGGGGTCCTTAGGCTTCGCAGGCAAACGCCTTAACTGCTAAGCCATCTCTCCAGCCCTGAACAGATATATTTGAAACTAGCCACTTTCCTGAGTCCACAATCCCCCCCACCTTGCCAATGCCCAGGAGGTTAGTAGGATGTTGCCAGGATCGCACTTACCGGTGTGCATCGGGCAAAGCTACCGTCAGCTAAGATCAGCTCGTAGGCCGTGCAGATGTGCTGAAACAGGCCATACTTGTGGGATGACGACTCGATGCCTGTGCCCATGATCAGGCCCCCTGCGGAGACACACATGTCACCAGGGTGAGCCATGGTGCAGGGTAGGGGAGTCTCCCATCTCTGTCAAATTGAGGAATAGGAGCTACAGGGACTTACACAGAAACACGATGACTCCTTAGAGACCAAAGGATGGATGGATGGTAGACTAGTTACCTCCCCCCCCCCCCTCCGCCTACCTCTGGCCAGCCTAAACTAAGAAATCTGTGTGTGTTTGCTGTAAAGCGACTTTAATCAGATTGCTAGGGTGGCAGGGAGCCATGACCCACGGGACAAGTGCTGCTCCTGGACAAGAAAAGGCTTTATGACCATGGACCCCATGGAAAGTGGGACCGGATTTTATTCCGTGTACGCCACAGTTAGAAGTGGCGCAGTGGACATGATCACGGGGAAGCACATTTGAGCTGGGGGTAAAAAATGCCACTGGATGGGCTGGAGAAATGGCTTAGCGGTTAAGGCGTTTGCCTGCGAAGCCAAAGGATCCCACTTCGATTCTCCAGGACCCACGTAAGCCAGATGCACAAGGGGCACATGCATCTGGAGTTCGTTTGCAGTGGCTAGAGGCCCTGGCATGCCCATTCTCTCTCTGTCTGCCTCTCTTCTCTCTCTCTCTCTGCTTGCAAATAAATAAATAAAAAATAAAATAAATTTTAAAAAATGCCACTGGATAACAGAGCTGCTTTAAAACGAAAACAGCGGGTGGTGAAGGCTTAGCCATTGGTCTAAGAAAGGAAGAGAAAGGGACTTCTGGCCCAGATGGGAGAGCAGCCGTCCCTGAGCTGTATGAAAGGGACCAATGCCCCTCCATTCTGATGCTGGCACCACCCGGCCCCTCCGGCCTATGGAGTCCTTACCTACAGTGAGGTCATCGAGCTCTGGCAACACAGGCAGAGTCCAGCCAATGGAGTTCAGCAGGGCGGTCACCTGACCCATGGACACCAAGGGCTCCACGCGGACAATCTGTAGACACAAGGAAGGAGAACTTGGGTCTGAAACAGGCAGCCAGCCCAAGAAAGGCTTTTGCACACACAAGGTGCCACCATAGGCCTTCCCAAGCGTTCAGCCTTTATAGAGCTTTCTAGAACACTACAATGCTTTTTTAAAAAAAAATTTATTTTTTATTATTGTCTTAGAGAGAGAGACAGAGAGAGAGGGGGAGGGAGAGGAAGACAGAGATGGGTGCGCCAGCAGTGTCTCAGGTGCTGTGAATGAAATCCAGATATGTGCACCCCCTTGTGGTCAAGTGCGGCATTGCACCCTTGCGTCACTTTGCATCTGGCTAAACGTGGGACCTGGAGATTGGAACCGCTGGAGATTGGAACCAGCGTCCTTAGGCTTAGCAGGCAGGGGCCTTAACCGCTGAGCCATCTCTCCAGCCCCACTACAATGCTTTTAATTATGGTGACAATGATCTCTGGTATTTTCTCTTCCTCTTCCTTTTTTTTTTTTCTTGGGTTTTTGATGTAGGGTCTCACTCTAGCCCAAGCTAGCCTGGAATTCACTATGTAGTCTCAGGCTGGCCTTGAACTCACGGCAGTCCTCCTACCTCCCGAGTGCTGGGATTAAAGGAGTGCACTACCACACCTGGCCTCAAATCTTTTATTTATTATGTGTGTGAATGTGGGTGTGCCTTGTGCCACAGCATGTGTGTGGAGGTCAGAGGACAATTTTCAGGCCAGGCCAATCTTTGCCTTTCCAATTCATTTGAGGAAGGTTTTTTTTTTTTTTTTTTTGCTGGGCTTGCCACGAGCTGCTGGGAAATTCTGTCTCTGCCTCGCATGTCTTATCAGCATCAGTGTGTGGGACACAGACGCCCATCACAGCTTCTGGCTTTTTATGTGGGGGCTGGTGGTTGAACTGAGGTCTATGTCAGCTTGTGTGGCAAGTGCTTTATCCAATGAGCCATCTCCGTAGTCCCTCAAATACCTTATAATAATAAGTGGTTGTGGTGGTGGCACATGCCCAAAAATCCAAGTACTTAGAAGGCCAAGGCGGGAGGATTACTGTGAGTTCGAGGCCAGCCTGGGCTACAGAATGAGTTCCAGATTAGTCTGGGCTAAAGTGAGACCCTGTTTTTTCTTTTGTATTTTATTTTTTTTATTTGAGAGAGAGAGAGAGAATGGGCACGTCACCGGCCTCTCAGCCACTGTGAATGAACTCCAGATGTATGCAACCCCTGTGGGCAAGTGTGGCATTGTGCACTTGCGTCACTTGTGTCTGACTAAATGTGGGACCTGGAGATCGAATGGGTGTTCTTAGGCTTGGCAGGCAGGCGCCTTAACCACTAAGCCACCTCTCCAGCCCCTCCCCTTTTTTTATGAGTGAGAGAGAAAGAGAACTGGCACGCCAGGGCCTTCAGTCACTGCAATCGAACTCCAGATGCACGCACCATCTTGTGCGCATGTGCAACCTTGTGCGCTTGCATCACCATGTGCGTGGGACCTGGAGAGTTGAACCCGGGCCCTTAGGCTTCTCAAGCAAGCGCCTTAACTGCTAAGCCAACTCTGAAGCCCTCTTTTAGATATTTTTACTTTTTACTGCCTCTCACCTGCAAATACAAATTTACACACACACACACATATTTGTCTTTATTGCTAAACATCTGGCCCTAAACCACGCTCTTTATCCACTACCATTAAATATTCTTAGAAAACATGCTTTTTTCATGGACATATTAATAGGCCATCGTATGGATGTCCACTTCAAGTTGCCATGGAGCAGGGAGAACCAGATTTAGCCTGCTGTCTGAAGAAATAAAGGACAAACCCACAGACAAGATAATTGAAGCAGGAGGCTTTTTTCTCTGAGTGCAAATAAATAAATTAAAAAAAAAAATTTAATGGGCACACCAGGGCCTCTAGCCACTGCAAACAAACTCCAAATGCATGTGTCACCTTGTGCATCTGGCTTACATGGGTCCTGGGGAATTGAACATGGGTCCTGAGGCTTTGTAGGCAAGTGCCTTAACTGCTAAGCCATCTCTCCAGCCCAAAGCAATATTATTTTAAAAATTAACAAGATTAAAAAATACAAATGATGCTATCACTGGTCAAATGAAAACTGCAGCAATCCAGTGCTACAAGGTTTGTCTGCTTGCTTCTTTTTATTTTATTTTATTCCTAAAGAGAGTGAGAAAGAGAGAGAGGGAGAGGGAGAGAAAATTGGCACACCAGGGCCTTAGCCACTGCAATGACACTCCAGATGCTCGTGCCACCCAGTGGGCATGTGCGACCTTGGGCGTGCCTCACATTTGTGCGTCTGGCTTACATGAGATCTGGAGGGTTGAACATGGGTCCTTAGGCTTCGGAGGCAAGCGCCTTCACTGCTAACCCATCTCTCCAGCCCCTACTTGACTCTTGTAGGGGCTGGAGATGTCCCCTGGTGGCAGGACAAGTACTTTGCATGCAGGAAGCCCAGGGTTCGATCCCTGACATTGCAAAAACAAAAATAAAGTTAAACCATAGCCGGGCGTGGTGGCGCACGCCTTTAATCCCAGCACTCGGGAGGCAGAGGTAGGAGGATCGCCGAGAGTTCGAGGCCATCCTGAGACTACATAGCTAATTCCAGGTCAGCCTGGACCAGAGTGAGACCCTACCTCGAAAACCAAAAAAAAAAAAAAAAAAAAAAAAAGTTAAACCAAAAGCAAGAAAAGGAAGGAAACGATAGCAGAAGCTAACAAATTAGAAAAGAGAGAGAGAGAAAAAAAAAAAAAAACACTAGTGAAATCCACAGGCTGTTCTTCACAAAGATCAAAACTTGCTTAGCCTTCATTCAGACTGATCAGGGGAAAGAACCGAGGCAGTTATCAGGCAAGAATGAACGCCCTGCCTGCCAAGGCTGCAGGATCCACATAGCCACCGACTCCATGGGCGCTATACTACAGACAATGTGGCAACATTATGGACAGTGCTTTGTCCATAAATCGTACAGCCCAATGAAATAAACAAATGTCTTTGACCCACAAACTGTCAAAGCTCAGCCAAGAAGAAACCATCTATAAAGAAATTGAATTTGCAGTTAAAAACGCCAGGGCCAGATTTCTCCAATTATTTATTTATTTATTTATTTATTTATTTATTTATTTATTTATTTTGTGAGATCTAAAGAAATTAAGATATTGCCTTTAGCTTCTGGGTTTCACTCTGGTCCAGGTTGACCTGGCCATTATTAAAACTATGCCATCTGAAATAAAAAGCCCAGTCTCAGGGTGGCCTTTCCCAACCCCTCCTCTCTCTCTTATTGTTCATTCCTGGGAAGTCTTAGGACATCCCGGGAGGCAATAAAGGATCCTACCTCTGCCTCCCGAGAACCAACCATTTCAAATGCTGGGATTAATATAAACCCTTTCCCCAAGAGGCACACTCCCACTGTGTTGGTTTGTGTGGACAGAGTCCCAGTCTAGGCTTGGTAATAAAGAATTCCATGTAATTGCAGCTAACTGGGTGACTCCCAGGACCCCAACCCACGTTTCCTTTAAATAAAATTTATTTATTTTGGTTTTAAGAAGTTTGACCTGGCTATGTAGTCTCAGGCACACCTACCTCTGCCTCCCGAGTTTAATCCCAGCACTCAGGAGGCAGAGGTAGGAGGATCGCTGTGAGTTTGAGGCGACCCTGAGACTACATAGCGAATTTCAGGTCAGCCTGAGCTAGAGTGAGACCCTACCTCGAAAAACAAACAAACAAAAAAACAAAAAACAAAACAAACAAAAAAAAAACCTAAAAAAACCCACCAAACTTCTACAAGAGAATCAAGCAGCAAAACCTTGTGGCATTGGATTAGGCAAAGATTTCTGAAATACAACATCAAAGCACAATTTTATAAAAATTTAAAATTCTCTACTGGGTATAGTGGCACACCACTTTAATCCCAGCACTCTGGGAGTTTGAGGCCACCCTGAGACTACATAGTGAACTCCAGGACAGCCTGGGCTAGAGCAAGACCCTACCTCAGAAAACAAAACAAAACAAAAAAATTAAACTCTGGTTTTAAAGACAAACCAGACTAGGAGAAAATTATTTATTTGCAAATCATTAGTGAAGACTTCCAGAACATACAGCAACTTGATTTTTAAAAAGTTAGCCCAAGCACTCGGGAGGCAGAAGTAGGAGGATCGTCGTGAGTTCAAAGCCACCCTGAGACTACAGAATGAATTCCAGGTCAGCCTGAGTTACAGTGAGACCCTACTTGAAAACCCCCCCCAAAAAAAAAAAAAGTTAGCGCAAGATCTGAACAGGCCTCACCGAAGACAACATCCGACTGGCAACTATGCACCCAGAAAGTTCACCAAGATCTTCAGTCACGTGGGAAACGCAAACGAAACCCACAATGACATCTTACTACACACCTAGCAGAATGGCTAAAATCAAGCCGGATTTTACCAGGTCCCCAGCAGTGTGGAGTAACAGGAAAACATACTGCTCATAGAACTGCAAACTGCTACAACTCCTTTAGAACACACCATATTAGGGCTGGAGAGATGGCTTAGCGGCTAAGGTGTTTGCCTGCAAAGCCAAAGGACCCAGGCTCGACTCCCAGGACCCACATAAGCCAGATGCACAAGAGGGCACACGCATCTGGAGCTCATTTGCAGTGGCTGGAGGCCCTGGTGTGCCCATTCCCCCCACCCCCTCTCTCTCTACCTACCAATTTCTGTATCTCTCTCAAGTAAATAAATAAATATTTTTTTTTTAAAAAGAAAACACCATACCAATTTCCTAAAAGGCTTAATGACTAAACACACAGCAATCATATGACTCAGCTATTTCATTCCTAGGTATGTGCAAAAGAAAATAAATAAATAAAAGAGCCGGGCGTGGTGGCACACACCTTTTATCCCAGCACTCAGGAGGTTGAGGTAGGAGGATCACCCGCCATGAGTTCAAGGCCACCCTGAGACTACAGAGTGAATTCCAGGTCAGCCTAACCTAGAGTAAGACCCTACCTTGAAAAAAACAAACAAACAAAAAAACAACAACAACCAAAAAAGGCTTCGTGTGTCTATAAAAGACTATTTAGAAATGTTCCTAGCTACTTATTTTTTTTTAATTTTATTTTTATTTATTTTTGGAGAGAGACAGAGAGAGGACAGAGGGAAAAGGAGACAGACAGAGAATGGGCGCGCCGGCAGTCTCTCAGCTGCTGTGAACGAAATCCAGATGTGTGCGCCCCCTTGTGGGCAAGTGCGGCATTGCGCCCTTGTGTCCCTTTGCATCTGGCTAAACGTGGGACCTTGAGATTGGAACCGGGTTCTTTAGGCTTAGCAGGCAGGAGCCTTAACCGCTAAGCCATCTCTCCAGCCCCCTAGCTACTTATTTTGCAATAACCTCAACATGGAAACAGCTCAAATGTCCATCAGCCGATGACTGGATTAACAGATATCCAAAGGGGGTCCTCTGAGGCGAAGCAAGCACGCGCTTCATTCGGGGGAACACAGAGGAAAAGCGCACAGTGCATGATTCCAGTCACATCAAGTTCTGAATGCACATTTATGACAGAAAGCTTACCGAAGCATGCGGGCGGGGGTGTGTGGAGTGGGGTGAGGAAGGGGAGACAGGTAGGAGGAGTTTAGGGAAGAGGATTACCAAGAGGCACGAGAAAACCTTTGGAGGTGTCAGGTGTGTGCTTGTTGTCTCGATTTCTAGTAATGGTTTCACAGGTGAGGTCCCTGTCAAAACGTACTACCCAGGGCTGCAGAGATGGCTTAGTGGTTAAGGCGCTTGTCTACAAAGCCGAAGGACCCAAGTTCAGTTCCCCAGTACCCACATCAAGCCAGATGCACAAGGTGGTGTCATGCTTCTGGAGTTTATTTGCAATGGCTAGAGGCCCTGGTGTGCCCATTTTTTTTCTCTCTATCTCAAATAAATAAATAAATAAACAAAATATTTTTAAAAAATTTAAAAAAAGTTTTAAAAATGCATTATCTCAACTATGTGCAGTATGCCAAGCACACATCAACAAAGCTATCTTCAAAAGAGGTCTAGACGGGGCTTGGGAAATGGCTTAATGGTTAAGGTGTTTGCCTGCAAAGCCTAAGGACCCCGGTTCAACTCCCTAAGACCCATGTAAGCCAGATGCACAAGGGGGCGCATGCATCTGGAATTCGTTTGCAGTGGCTAGAGGCCCTGGCATGCCCATTCTATATGCCTCTTTCATTCTCAAATAAATAAATAAATATTTTTAAAAAGGAGCCGGGTATGGTGGCGCACGCCTTTAATCCCAGCACTCGGGAGGCAGAGGTAGGAGGATCGCCGTGATGCCATATACTCAACTCTATGAGTCACTCACCTGAGAAGCAGTGTCCCACCTATCCTGTCTCACCTGTTGCTTCCCTCCCTGCGCCCACTCTCTTACCTGTCTCTTGGTGTCCACCTCCAGAATGTCCATCAGGTTGATCATGATGTTTTTGTGCGTCTTCTTGTATTTCCCAACTCGCAGTGACACGGTGAGCCAGCCAGGACGCCCAGTGCACATGAACGTCTTGCTGCCTTGCTCCTTCCATTCCCGAACCTGCAACGGCGGGACAAGGCTGAAGCTGTCCGGACCTGGGTTCCCAGGTCAGCTTTCATAAAACATTCACTGGGAAGTTTAAGAAAGCCTTTGCCCGTGGTCGTAAGAGTAATTATAAAAAGGATCATCAAGCCGGGTGTGGCGGCACATGTCTTTCATCCCAGCCCTAGGGAGGCTGAGGTAGAAAAATCACCACGAGTTCAAGGCCAGCCTGGGGCTACAGAGTGACTTCCACGTTAGCCTGGGTTACCTACCTTGAAAAACAATAAAAACACCAAGCCGGGCGTTATTGGCTCACGCCTTTAATCCCAGCACTTTGGGAGGCAGAGGTAGGAGGACCGCCATGAGTTCGAGGCCACGTGAGACTACATAGTGAATCCCAGGTCAGCCTGGGCTAGAGGGAGACCTTATCTCGAAAAACAAAAACAAACAAACAAAAAAAGACCCAGATAGATAGATGGACGGACTGATTACCAGCTACAGGGTGCTTCCATCACGCTAGATGCCTCCTGTATACTGTCCTGTGAATTCTTACAGCCCCAGGAAGTTGGGGTGATCCCCTTTAGCAGATAAGGAAACTGCAGCAAAAATAAATGAATACATAAATAACTTGTCCACAGTCATACGGTCCAGGACTGGCAGGGTCCAGATTCGGTCAGGACCAGAGGACAGACAGACTTGATTCACAGAAGAACAGCTGGTGATTCATCGAGGCTTATTCTATGCCAAGCCTGTTCTACGTCATTACATATACTAACAGGCGCAGGGAAGGACCGGCCAGCCAACAGCAAAACCTTCCGTCTGACTGCAGAGCACCAAGAGGGCAAAGGATGACGTGGTGAGGAACAGAGGACAGGGTGCCCTGTCCCCACAGAGACGAACTTAAGGATGATTCCATTCTGAGTCTAGTTCCAAGGGAACTGTGGGGTGGTGATGCTGGATCAAAGCCAGAACGTGTTGGTGTTTTACAAGGATGCAGCCTCCCTGAGAACGAAGCCAACCCAGAGGAAAGCAGAGCCAAGATAGGGCAGGAGGAGGGTCTGGATTCTGTTACACCTGAGCCAGTGTCACCACTCGCTCTTGCGCAAGCTTTTCTTTTTTCCTTTTTTAAAAATTTCTGTTTATTTATTTGAGAGCAACAGAGAGAGAGAGAGAGAGAGAATGGGCACACCAGGGCCTCCAGCCACTGCAAACGAACTCCAGATACATGTGCCCCCTTGTGCATCTGGCTTACATGGGTCCTGGGGAACCAAGCCTTGAACCGGGGTCCATAGGCTTCACAGGCAAGCGCTTAACCGCTAAGCCATTTCTTCTAGTCCTTGTTTTCTTTTTAAAAGTTTTAAGCATCTCCTTGTCTTCAGTGTACTGGGGTTACAGAGCTCCCCCCGCCCCCTCCGTAACTTGGGTAGAAGGCCTCAGGAGCAAGTGCTTTATCCTCAGCCATCTTCCCTGGCCCCTCAAGCCAGTTTACACAGAGCTTCTATTGCAAAAGTCAAGCTTTCGGGGCTCAAGACACAGCTTTCCTCTGCTCAGCATCGGACACAGGGTTGCCCACATGAAGTCAGGAGTGGGGGGACTGAGAAAGGCATTCCTGTGACTTAGGGGTGAAAACACATACCCACCCCCCCACACACACATACACACACCCCCCAAAGGTGGATTCTATGTGTTCCTCCATTCCTCGGCCTGGCCCTGCCCAACCCTGCAATCGTTCAGGACTTAATGTAAGTCTAGATATATGAGGGGTACTGCATACAGACGGGAGGAGGGGCAGACATACAGAGTAGAAGCCATCAAGCCCTGAGATACTGGTTCTGACTGGATCCGGAGCCAATTTTTCTTGTCAAAGACAGGCACGGTGGCCCCAGCGATGGGGCAACACAACCAGACTTACCAGGTGGAATGGTTAAGGATGGGGAAAGAAAGAGTTGAACTCAAGCTAACCCGAGTTCCAGTCCTGATAATGAGCTGTGTTGTCTTGGGCACATGACTCACGGATTGAACCTCACTTTTAGTAAAACAAGTACAAGGCTGTGAGAGCTATAAATCTATAAAATCGCAGACTGGTCTAGGGCAGAGGCATGGGTCTGTAAGCCCCATTGTTTCCCTTCCTTTTAGTTTAGGTTAATAAGCACCTACTAAAGTGCCTCCAGCCAGGTCCCCCGAGGCCAGAGGTGAGTCAGATTAACAGTCCCGGCCTCCTAGGAGCGCACAGTTTGACTAGGGGGAGGGAAGAGCAGTAAACGGGATCATCTGAACTTGCAAAGAGCTAGGCTAGAGCATGCAACTGGAGCGGGAACACAGCCAGTTCTGGAGCCTGGAGCGGTGGGGTTGCTGCATAAACCCACCGTGGGACCGGACTGTCCACCTGCATCTTCGGGCTCAGCCTGGCATCCAACATAGAGCAAATAACATGAAGGTAGTTGCCGGATGCCAGTAAGAGAGAAACATAAGGAGGGGCAGGGGAAGCCCGTGCTAGCCCAGAATGGGGGCTGCGCTGTCCCAGGCTCTGTGGAAGAGGCTGGCCCCTTGTGAGCTGCGCATCCGTTTCTGGACAGCTGCATCGGTCCAGAGTCTTTATAGGGAGAGGCTGGGGGGGGGGGAGCAGGAAGGGCTAGATAGGACCTCACTTTAGTTCTCTATTCTAAGGCTTTGTTCAAAGCACCTCGGGCTACAAAACAAAAACTTCCACTTCCTAACCTAGCCCCTCTCCAGACAGTCTTTCCAATCTTCCAACACCGGGGGAGGTGGGGGGGGGGCATGCCCGCTTTCCCAGCTTGCTGGCCTTTGCCCCACTCCACCTTGACACACCTTCTCTAAGCATCACCTCCTCCCCCAAAACACACGCCCACAAACACACACACTTCCAAGATCCACCTAGGTAGGGAAAAAACAAAAACAAAACCCTCTCCTCTTCTGGAATGCTCAGCTGGCCTAGTGAGAGTTGCCAGCGACTGTGGCTGCACACACCATGCCCCTTTTCAGCATGCCTTGCCCCTCGCGGAAAGATTGGGTGGCTGGTTGCCCCACGTACTTGTGCTCTATTTACTCCCCCCGCCCCCCGTTCTCAGTGCATGCGCAGCGAAGCAAGCCCCTTCCTTTCCTCCTACCCCGCATTCCCCATCATCATCATCACCATCCGCAGCTTGACGGCCCCAGGACACTTACTACTCCGATCTCAGTGCATGCACAGGGAAGCCCCCTTCCTTTTCCCTCACCTCCCCATTCCTCCTCCTCCTCCCCCATCATCACTATCCCCAGCTTGGCGGCCCCGGGGCACTTACTACTCCGTTCTCAGTGCATGCACAGGGAAACCCCCTTCCTTTTCCCTCACCTCTCCATTCCTCCTCGTCCTCCGCATCATCATCATCCTCATTATCATCACCATCCCCAGCTTGGCGGCCCCCATTCTTCTCAAGTGCATGCACGGGGGTTCGGGGGAGGCCCTCTTCCTTCTCTTCTCTTCCTCTCCCCCCCCCAAACCTTGCCCATCTCCCCTCTCAATCCTCCCCCCGCCCTTTGGCCCAACCTGCTTCTGGATGTCCCGCACGCGCTGCTCGTGCAGGCGCGGCGCGCTGCTCAGCTTGAACACCACCCAGGCGCGCACGTAGTAGTAGATGTCGAAGATGAGCGACAGCGGCAGCAGGAAGAGGCACACGAACACCCAGCGCTGGTGGATGAGCACGAACTCCAAGCCCTTCACGCGCACCCACAGCAGGAAGAGCAGCGCGCACACGGCCAGAGACGCGGCGGGCTCCATGAGGCCGGCTGCACCGCAAGCCCTGGAGGAGGAGGAATGAAGGGAAGGGGAGGAAGGAAGAAGAAGAGGAAAAGGAGGAGGAGATGGACGGGGGGAGAAGGGATGATTCCCCAACCACCACCTGCGAAACCAGCACAGACAGCTCCCGGTCTCTGCAAACCCGCGCGCACACCGACGTCTCCACCCCAGGCAGCGCCCCCCCCCATCCCCGGGCTAGCTCGGCCCCCGCCGCTTCGCCATTGGCTCGAAGCGCCAAGGTTCGGTGGGCCGAGACCCAGATTCTAACCAATAGGGAGCCGCGCCGAGGATCGGACCAGGAAAGAGCCGCTGTCATTGGCTAACGGACACTGGAAGCTCCGCCCACTCCGCCCCCTCTCCCGCCTCCCCATCCCTCCTCCCTCGCTCCTGCCTAGGGAAAGGGGCTGAGCCGACCCTGGACTTGGGGACCCGGGAAGGGAGGGTGGGGTAGGGTAGGGAAGGGAGCCTGGGCGATGGGACTTTGGGGGTGGGTGGGGAGGTTCTTTCCAGGAGTCACCCCTCCTGTTCACCGCATGGGGAAAAGCATGTGTGTGTATACCCTGTGGTTCTGACACCCTTGCCACCCAAAGCCATAAACCTCAAACTCTCATTTTTAAAAAATATATCTAAAAAAATATTTTATTTATTTGAGAGCGAGAAAGAGGGAGGCAGAGAGAGAGAGAGAGAGAAGAGTGGGTGGGCACACCGGGGCCTTCCAGCGCACTGCAAACGAACTCCAGATGCATGCTCCTCCTTGTACATCTGGCTTACGTGGGTCCTGGAGATTCGAACCAGGGAACCTTTGGCTTTGCGGGCAAACGTTTTAACTGCTAAGCCATCTCTCCAGCTCTTTTTTAAAAAAAAATTTTTAAAAATGGCCGGGCGTGGTGGCGCACGCCTTTAATCCCAGCACTCGGGAGGCAGAGGTAGGAGGATCGCCGAGAGTTCAAGGCCACCCTGAAACTACATAGTGAATTCCAGGTCAGCCTGGACCAGAGTGAGACCTTACCTTGCAAAACTAAAAAAAAAAATAAAAAATAAAAAAAAAAATATTTATTAAGCCAAGTATGGTGGCGCACAGGCCTTTAATCCCAGCCCTCAAGAGGCAGAGGTAGGAGGATCGCCATGAGTTGGAGGCCACCCTGAGACTACATAGTGAATTCCAGGTCAGCCTGGGCTAGAGTGAGAACTTACCTCAAAAAACAAACAAACAAATATCTTTATTAGCCTGGCATGGTGACTCACATGCCTTTAATCCCAGCAACTCCAAGGAGGCAGAGGTAGGATGATGGGTGTGAGTTGGCAGGCCAGCCAGGGACTACTTAGTGAATTCCAGGTCAGACTGGGCTAGAGTGAAACCCTATCTCGAAAAAACAAACCCAAAATAATAATAATAAATAAACTTATTTATTAGCCGGGCATGGTAGAGGACACATTTAATCCTAGCCCTCCAGAAGCAGAGGTAGGAGGATCACTGTGAGTTAACTGGAGGCCAGTCTGGGAGTACAGAGTGAATTCCAGGTCAGCCTGTCCTACAATGAGACTCTACCTCAGAAAAACAAAAAAAAATTATTTATTACAGAGAGAGAGAGGGAGGGAGGGAGCGAGCGCGACACGGAGAGATTGGATATGCCAGGGATTCCAGCCACTGCAAGCAAACTCCAGATGCATGTTCCACCTTGTGCAGCTGGCTTAAATGGGTTCCCGGGCAATCAAACATGGGTCCTTAGGCTTCGCCATCTCTCCAGCCCTCACCTATCATTTCAAGGCGTTTTTCATAAATTACTTGAGCCATCACATAGTCGGGCCCCATTTTATACATGAAAGGTGGTGGATTCCACCTGTTGTGAACTCCAGAGCACTTTTTTTTTTTTTTCAGGTAGGGTCTCACTCTGGCCCAGGCTGACCTGGAATTCACTATGTAGTCTCAGGGTGGCCTCGAACTCACGGTGATCCTCCTACCTCTGCCTCCCCAGTGCTGTGATTAAAGGCGTGTGTCACCACGCCTGGCTTCTGATTGATGTTTTAAATGAATGTGTACTAAGTTTATCTTTGGATCTAAAATATTTATTTTTTAATGCTTCCTTTTTTATTTTATTTATTGATTTGCAAGCAGAGGAGAGAGAGAGAGAATGGGTACACACCAGGCCTTTAGCTGCTGCCAATGCACTGCAGATGCATGCGCTGCTCTGTACATTCAGCTGTATATGGGTACTGCAGAATCAAATCTGGGTCCTTAGGCTTTGGAGGCAAGCTCCTTAACTGCTCAGCCAATTCTCCAGCCCTTCAATATCTATCATCTACTATCTATCTATCTATCTATCTATCTATCTATCTATCTATCTATCTATCTATTTATCTAGAGAAGGAGGAGAGACAGAGCAAGCAAGTCTGAGAATAGGCAGCCAGGGCCTCCTATTACTGCAAAGGAATTTCTGACGCCTGTTACCGCTTTTTGCATCTGGCTTTACATGGGTACTGGGGAATCAGACTCAGGCCATCAGGCTTTGCATGCGAGTGCCTTTAACTGCTGAGCCATCTCTCCAGCCCCTTTGGATTTTTGCTTATGAATTTTCCCACATATTAGGTTTCCTGCAACCACCACCAGCAATGAAGGTATAGAATAGATTCCATCACCCCAAAGCCTTCCTTCTCCTGCCTCTTTGGAACTGATTCTCTCAACCCCAAGCCCCTGGTAGCCACCACTTTGCTCTCTGTTATAGTAGTTTTTAAAATATAGAGGTAGGATATTTAAATATGCCACCCTGAGACTACATAGTTAATTCCAGGTCAGCCTGGACTAGGTATATATATATATATATATTTTATTTATTTATTTAAATATGCCGGGCGTGGTGGCACACACCTTTAATCCCAGCACTTGGGAGGCAGAGGTAGGAGGATCACTGTGAGTTCGAGGCCACCCTGAGACCACATAGTGAATTCCAGGTCAGCCTGGACCAGAGTGAGACCCTACTTTGAAAAACAAAACAATATATATTTATTTGAGAGAGGCTGTGGTGGGGGGCGGAGGAGAGAATGGGCACGCAAGGGCCTCCAGCCACTGCAAACAAACTCCAGATGCATGCGCGCCCTTTGAGCATCTGGCTCATGTGGGTCCTAGAGAATCAAACCGGGGTCCTTTGGCTTTGCAGGCAAACGCCTTAACCATTAAGCCATCTCTCCAGCCCTCAATTGTTAACATGGTTGTAAAAAAATACTATTTGCAAAGGAGCCTTGTCTCCATGTAGTTGTGTGTATCTGTCTTCACTTATTTAGTGGTCAGACTTCCCAGGGTTCACTACTGAAATTTCTAACAAAGTCACACTAGCAGCTAAATCGCTTAATCTAGAAGTTCCTGGTTTGGATTCTAAGTATCTATTGATCTTGGGCGGGCAGCTCAGCTGCTCTAGATAAACTGCATTCATGCAAAGTTCAGAACAACGCTCTATCAAACCCGGGTGTGGTGTGGCACACCTGGGAAGCAGAGGTAGGAGGATCCCCGGGGTTCGAGGCCACCCTGAGACTACATAGTGAATTCCAGGTCAGCCTGGGCTAGAGTGAAAACCCTACCTCGAAAAACAAAAAACAGAAACAAACCCCATGATGCTCTATCATTCCAATGTCCTAACAGAAGGAGTAATGGCTTCTGGTGACCTCATTTCTCGAGACAGGTAAATGAATGGTCCCCTAGTCACAGACCATTGACTTAAATTGACATGCACCATGAAAAGCGCTGACTTAATGTGTTCAGTGGCTTGACATTGTGTGGGCATGGGTGCAGCGGCGTGGCGGTGACTGCACAGACAGCAGGATTGTTACACATGGAACAGGAAAGCAGTCAGCTGCTTAATGAGGAACAAAGAGGCCTCCTTTTCTTAAGCACCTTCCTGGAGGGCATGAGTGCAGATCTGATAGCCGTTTACAGTGAATGCACGGAATGATTATAGAAGCACTCATTAAAGGTCAGATGTGTTCAGTGTAGGCACTTGATCCCACAAAAAAAGGCATGTAATGCCTTTTTAAAACACACGTGAGGGCTGGAGGGATGGCTTAGCGGTTAAGGCACTTGCCTGCAAAGCCAAAGAACCCAGGTGTGATTCTCCCAGGACCCACGTAAGCCAGATGCACAAGGTGGCGCACACATCTGGAGTTCATTTGCCATGGCTAGAGGCCCTGGTGCGCCCATTCTCTCTCTCTCTTCCTCTCTCCTTCTCTCTTGCTCTCAAATAAATAAATTAAAATATTTAAAAGAAACTTGAGGGTTGGAGGTAGAACTCAGTGGTGGAGCACCCACCTAGCATGCATGAGTGCTGGACTGTCAGGAACAAGGTAATATCTGAGAGCGCCAAGCTTGACTTTGGAAGAGCTCTCGGAGAGAAACGACCCATACAGACTTTTGCACACTGAAGAGCAGTGATTCCTAGATTTCAGTGTTTTTTTTTTAGTATTTTTATTATTATTTATTTGGAAGAGAGAGTCAGGGAGAGAAAAGAAGCCGATAGAGAGAGAATGGGTGTGCCAAGGTCTCCAGCCACTGCAAACGAACTCCAGATGCATGCGCCACCTTGTGCATCTGGCTTACGTGGGTCCTGGGGAGTTGAACCTGGGTCCTTTGGCTTTGTTGGCAAGCGCCTTAATCGCTAAGCCATCTCTCCAGCCCTAAAAAAAAAATTTTTTTTTAATGAGGGAGCAGCCGGGCATGGTGGCACACGCCTTTAATCCCAGAACTTGAGAGACAGAGGTAGGAGGATCGCCATGAGTTCGAGGCCACCCTGAGACTACGTAGTGAATTCCAGGTCAGCCTGAGCTAGAGTGAGACTCTACCTTGAAAAACCAAATAATAATAATAATAATAAAATAAATAAAATAAAATAAATAAATAAAAAATAAATAAATAAAAATAAATAAATAAAACGAGGGAGCAAGGAATAGAAAGAGAGAGAGAGAAAAAATTGTCGCACCAGGGCATCCAGCCACTGTAATCAAACTCTAGACATGTGTGTCACCTTGTGCACATGCGTGACCTTGTACTTGTGTCACCTTGTGCATCCGGCTTACGTGGGACCTGGGAGAGGGGTCGAACCTGGGTCCTTAGGCTTCACAGACAAGCGCCTCAACCACTCAGCCATCTCTACAGCCCTTAAAAAATATTATTTATTTATTTATTTGTAAGCAGAGGGAGAGAAAGAATGAGTGCACCAGAGCCTCTTGCCACTGCAAATGAACTCAAGACACATGTGCCATTTTGTGCATTTGGCTTCATGTGGGTACTGGGGAATCAAACCCAGGCAGTCAGGCTTTGTAAGCAAGTACCTTAAACACACTAAGCCATCTCTCCTGCCTGGTGGTTTTTTTTTTTTTTTTTTTTTTTTTGTAATGACTTAACTAATGTGTGTTGTGCATGTGCGCGTGTGTGCATAGTACTGTGTGTTCTGTGTGTGGTTGATGCAGTGCTTTGTCTGATTTTCTGTAAGCCCCGTGGGCTTGCCTTCTGTGGCTGGAGGAACAGCTTCTGCCCTCCCCTACCTGTGGGTTTTTTCTTGTGAAGGAGTCTAATTCTGGAGCTTGCCTGTCTGCAAGTTTCAGTGACTCTCTCGTCCCCGTTCCCCACAAGACTGGGCTTGTGGATAGATGCGTATGGCTATGTCCAGCTGTTTACAAGGGGCTCTATTGATTCGCATGCAGGTGGTCTCAGAACCGCCTTCAAGCCCCCATGCTTGCGCAGGAAGTGCACTTAACCATTAGGCTACTTCCCAGCCCAATGAATTAATTATTTTTTTTCTTTTTTTTTTTTTTAAATTTATTTATTTATTTATTTGCAAGCAGAGAGAGAGAGAAGAGAGGCAGACAGAGATAGAATGGGCACACCAGGGCCTCTAGCCCCTGCAAACGAACTCCAGATGCATGTGCCCCTTGTGCATCTGGCTTATGTGGGTCCTGGAGAATCGAACCGGGATCTTTTGGCTTCGCAGGCAAATGCCTTAACCGCTAAGCCATTCTCCAGCCCTTTTTTTCTTGTTTTTGGTAACTTTTTTTTTGGTTTTTAGAGGTAGGGTCTCACTCTAGCCCAGGCTGACCTGGAATTCACTATGTAGTCTCAGGGTGGCCTCGACCTCATGGCGATCCTCCTACCACTGCCTCCCAAGTGCTGGGATTAAAAACGTGTGCCACCACGCCTGGCTTGGTAACTTTTTTTATGAGAGAGAGAGAGAGCGAGTGAATGACAGAGAGAGAGAGAGAAATTGGTACACCAGGGCCTCCAGACCCTGCAATCGAACTCCAGATGGGTGTACAACCTTGTGCTTCTGGCTTACGTGGGACCTGGAGAGTCAAACATGGGTCCATAGGCTTTGCAGGCAAGAGCCTTAACCGCTGAGCCATCTCTCCAGGTCCAGTTGATTTATTTTTAATGAATATATATTAGTTATCCATAATAATGTCATTTTCATGTATGTAGTTAATGTATTTCTTTCTTTTTGTTTTGGTTTTTCGATGTTGGGTCTCACTCTAGCTCAGGCTGACCTGGAATTCACTATGGAGTCTCAGGGTGGAGATCCTCCTACCTCTGCCTCCCGAGTCCTGGGATGAAAGGCGTGTGCGCCACCACGCCCGGCATTAATGTATTTCTTGCTTCCTTCCCACTCCAGCTGATAATCTTCCCTTTCTTTTCCCTCCCTTCCCCCTCCTTCCTTTTTTCCTCCTTCCCTTCCTCCTTCCTTCCCCCTTTCTTCTTCCCTCCTTTCCTTCCTCGCTCCCTCCCTCCCTCCCTCTTTCTTTCCCTCCCTCCTTCTCTTCCCTCTCTCCCTCCCTCCCTCCCTCCCTCTTTCTTTCTTTCTTTCTTTCTTTCTTTCTTTCTTTCTTTCTTTCTTTCTTTCTTTCTTTCTTTCTTTCTTTCTTTCTTTCTTTCTATGATCCAGTGACTTTCATCAGGATTCATACCAACAGCCTAAAGATTCTCAGGAGGGTGTGGCCTCACGAGCCCCTCCCCTGGCTCCCATAATTTCCCTCTAAGTCCTTGGGGATGGGTGGGGCCTCATGCTTCCCCCCCCTTTTTTCCCTCCCTTGACAGGATGCTGTGCCAGTCTTGTGCCCTTGATAATCACAACTTCTGTGAGATCCAGGGTGTCGTGCCAGTGTCATGAGGATTTGGTATTTGAAGCAACCCGCAACCCTGAAGTTAATGATGACACGTACAAGCTTGGGAACTGTTAACGGTTAATAAGTCTGGGATCCCAGCCATCATTTAGAGTCACAGAAATGACTGTGGGACATGCTGGCCCTGAAACAGGCTTTAGCCCAGAGGAAGTTCTTTCTTTTTTTTTTTTTTTCAAGGCCCATGCTGACCAGGAATTCACTATGTAGTCTCAGGGTGGCCTCGAACTCATGGTGATCCTCCTACCTCTGTTTCCCCGAGTGCTGGGATTAAAGGCGTGTGCCACCATGCCGCAGCTTATCAGAGGAAGTTCTTTTTTTTTTTTAATTGTATTTATTTATTTATTTAAGAGAGAAAGAGGGAGGAGAGAGAGAGAATGGGCGTGCCAGGGCCTCCAGCCACTGCAAATGAACTCTAGACACAGGCGCCCCCTTATGCATCTGGCTAATGTGGGTCCTGGGGGAATTGAACCTGGGTCCTTTGGCTTTGCAGGCAAACGCCTTAACCACTAAGGCACCCACCAGCCCCAGAGGAAGTTCTTTGGGGCTGTAAATAACTTCCCAAACCACCACCTGATAAGGTCACCTGGAGCAACCTGCAAACTTGCTATCATCAAAGAGCTCCTCAAGACCTCAGAGTCCTGCCTGGGCAAAGAAGTCCACAAAGGAAATGGCCCTGTTACATTCTTCTCCCCTTCGTTTCCTTCCCCCCATTCTCTGCCCCTTTAACTTTCTAGCTTGGCTGCAGTCTGAGCACGGGCAGCCTCAAAACCCGCGGAATGGGTGTCTTGCCATCCTTCCCTGGTCACCTGCTTGCTCCCCTATGAAGAACAGCCTGCTGTTGAGGTTGTAGTAGCTTTTCTCTCTATTTCCATGTCGCTCTAGTGGGTTCAGCGCTGTCTCTGACTGCTGCTGTTGTAGCTCATTCCTTCTAGTTGGATTGCGCAGGCCGCCCTTGAAAAACTTGCCACCTGCCAAAGAAAACTGCTTCCACATGAGTCATCTCAAATGTCTGGAAGCTTCTAGGCCAGCCTCCTGGAGCCCAGTTTTCCCCTCCCGAGCTACCCAGAATGGATCTGCTCCTTCTTCCTCCCAGTGAACTAAAACAGGAAAGTAAACAGCCGACAGAGACAACCGAACGTTTGTTTAACTCTACCTACACTCCCTGCCCCCCCATCCCGGGCTGTCCTAAAGCCGAACTCCTTAACATCCCCAATGCCCACTCAAGGGGGAGCCCTTCTTATTTCCCATGGGAGAAGGCTGCCCCTTGGTATGCTCCATTCAAGTCTGTGCTTCTCTATTTCTTATATTCCTCATGTCAATCCGGAATTCTCTCTTTTTAATTTATTTTATTTTTGAGATAGAGAGAGAGAGAGAGAATTGGTGCACCAGGGCCTCAGCCACGGAAATCGAACTCCAGTCACTTGCGCCACCTAGTGGGTGTGTGTGACCTTGCGCTTGCCTTACCTTTGTGCGCTTGGCTAACGTGGGATCTGGAGAGTTGAACTTGGGTCCTTAGGCTTTGCAGGCAAGTGCCTTAACCTCTAAGCCATCTTTCCAGCTCCATTACCTTATTTTTTTTGGTGAGTTTGTTTGTTTATTTATTTATTTATTTATTTATTTTTGGAGAGAGACACAGGGAGAGACAGAGAGAGAGAGGGAGAGGAAGACAGATAGAGATGGGTGCGCCAGCAGACTCTCAGCTGCTGCAAACGAAATCTAGATGTGTGCGCCCCCTTGTGGTCAAGTGCGGCATTGCGCCCTTGCGTCACTTTGCATCTGGCTAAACGTGGGACCTGGAGATTGGAACCAGCGTGCTTTAGGCTTAGGAGGCAAGTGCCTTAACCGCTAAGCCATCTCTCCAGCCCTGTGAGTTTATTTTTGAGGCAGAGCCTTACTCTAACCAAGGCTGACATGGAACTTGCTCTGTAGGTCAGCCTGGCCTGGACCTCACGGTGATTCTCCTACCTCAGCCTACTGAGTGGTGGGATTCCAGGCGGCGTGTACCACACTCCTAGCTTCATCCTCCTTTTCACCCTCGTGAACACCCATCTGCTACCAACCCTGAGCTACTTCAGCACTGTCTTTAAAAAAAATATATTTTATTTATTTAGGAAAGAGGAGAGAGAGAGAAAGAGAGGTAGGGAGGGAGGAAGAGGCAGACAGAGAGAAAGAGAGAATGGGCACGCCAGAGTCTCCAGCCACTGCAAATGAACTCCAGATGAGTGTGCCCCTTGTACATCTGGTTTACGTGGGTACTGGGGAATCGAACCTGGGTCCTTAGGCTTTGCAGGCAAATGTCTTAACTGCTAAACCATTTCCCCAGCCCAGCACTGTCTTTTTTTTTTTAAATATATTATTTATTTATTTATTTGAGAGAAAGAGGTAGAGAGAGAGAGAGAATAGGTGCACCAGGGCCTCCAGCCACTACAAATGAACTCCAGATGCATGAACCTCCTTGTGCATCTGGCTTATGTGGGTCCTGGGAGACTGAACCAGGGTCCTTTGGTTTTGCAAGCAAATGCCTTAACCGCTAAGCCATCTTCTCCAGCCCTCAGCACTGTCTTAACCTAGTCTCTGCCTCCAGTTTCTCTCTCTTGCAGGCCAGCCCATGTGTGTGGACAGGCTACCCTTCCTAAACCCAGCTCTGCTTGTATGTGCATCTCAGACTCTGCTGTGAAAACATGGTCCTTAATCTCTCTTCACGCACAGGCCTTGTATTGAGAAGGGGGTACAGTTAGGATGACTGGACCCCTGAAGGCAAAAAAAAGAAGAAAAGTCTGCACCTGCTAGAAATCAAAGATGATCTGGTGTCTTGTCTCTTGCCTAGTTCTCTAGGCCTGTTTTCCACAAACAACCAGGATGCCATCTGGGAGAGAGGTCCTTCATAGGAAACATTATGGTTGGTCAAGTTCAGCCCCCAGAACTTGGTACCCCGGAGACAGCCCTCTTCCTGAAAAGCCCTGGCCCTCTGGTTCAACTGAGCTGGCCAGCTGGTTCACCTAAGCCATAAAATACCTTTTGCAAGGGAGGGCAAGCTCTCTGATTCCTTGAGAACTTTCAGCTATGGTGAAAGTTTTCTTTTCTTTCTTTCTTTTTTTTTTTTTTTTTTTTTTTTTTTTTTTTTTTTTTTTTCAAGGTAGGGTTTCACTCTAGACCAGGCTGACCTGGAATTCACTCTGTATTCTCAGGGTGGCCTCGAACTCACGGCGATCCTCCTACCTCTGCCTCCTGAGTGCTGGGATTAAAGGAGTGCACCACCACACCCGGCTACAGTTTTCTTTTTTATTCAATTCTTTGATTAGAATTAGAAACGAACCTAGGGTTTGGGGTTCAAGGACTTTCTTGGACCCCTAGTACTCCATTACAGTATATTCTCTCTCTTTCCTTCTCTCTCTCTTTTTAAATTTTTATTTATTTTTATTTTTTGAGATAGGGTCTCACTCTGGCCCAGGCTGACCTGGAATTACTATGTAGTCTCAGGGTGGCCTCAAACTCATGGTGATCCTCCTACCTCTGCCTCCCGAGTGCTGGGATTAAAGGCGTGCGCCACCACGCCCGGCTCTCTCTCTTTTTTTGAGATAGGGTCTCACTCTAGCCCAGGCTGACCTGGCATTCACTATGCAGTCTCAAGGTGGCCTCAAACTCACCATGATACTCCTCCCTCTGCCTCCTGAGATCTATGTTTAAAGATGTGCGCCATCACACCCAGCTCTTGCATAGTCTGTTTATCCCAAAGGCTTTTGCTCCTGTAGAATTTCTGTTCCAGGAAGATTATTATCTTGCAAGAGAGAGAGAGAAGGACATTTGAAACAGGGACTAAGTAAAGAGGTTGCTTTCGTAGCCCGGGGCAGAAGGAGGCAGGTGCCGTAATCTGCTCATGTCGGGACGTGTCCCATCCTCACCATATCTCTGTAGTTGCTCAGTGCACAGAGCCAGCAGTGGTAACCGAGACTGTCTCATACTTGCTGCATGGGGCAGCTTGCTAAGTGCTTTATATTTTCTTTGCTTTTCTTTTTTTCTTTTTGGTTTTTCGAGATAGGGCCTCACTCTAGCTCAGGCTGACCTGGAATTCACAATGGAATCTCAGAGTGGCCTCGAACTCATGGCATTCCTCCTACCTCTGCCTCCCAAGTGCTGGGATTCAAGGCGTGTGCCACCACGCCTGGCTAAAGATATTATTTATTTATTTATTTATTTATTTATTTATTTATTATTTTGTTTGTTTGAGGTAGGGTCTCACTTTAGCCCAGGCTGACCTGGAATTCACTATGTAGTCTCAGGGTGGCCTTGAACTCTCTGCGATCCTCCTACCTCCGCCTCCTAAGTGCTGGGATTAAAGGCGCGCGCCACCACACCAGGCTTATTTATTTATTTATTTATGACAGGGAGGGGGAGAGAGTGAGAATAGGCATGCCAGGGCCTCTAGCCACTGCAAACGAGACAGAGAGAGAGTACAGAAATAAGCAGGTAGAGAGAGAGAACAAGAGAGAGAGAATGGGTGCGCCAGATACATGCGCCCCCTTGTGTATCTGGCTTACATGGGCCCTGGAGAGTTGAACCGGGATCCTTTGGCTTTGCAGGCAAGCTTCTTAATTTATTCTTATTTTTATTTATTTGAGAGTGACAGACAGAGAGAGTGAGAGAGAGAAAGAGAGAGAGAGAGAGGGAGGGAGGGAGAGGGAGGGAGAGAATGGGTGCATCAGGACCTCCAGCCTCTGCAAACAAACTCCAGATTCATGCGCCACCTTGTGCATCTGGCTTACGTGGGTCCTGGGGAATCGAGCCTCGAACTGGGCTGCTTAGGCTTCACAGAGAAGCACTTAACCACTGAGCCATCTCTGCAGCCCCACCTGTGGTATCTTTAGCACTAAGAAGTTACCCTCTATTTGGGTGGGCAGCCGAGAGTGACAGCAACTGCCTGTGTTGTTTAGCGTCCTATTGCCAATGACTCACAGAGCGATACTGGGAGGAACGACACTCTGAGGGGACTTGGACATGGACATGGACTTCTCATCCCAGAGCAGAGCCCACAAGGAGAAGACGTTGAGGGCAGAAGACTGACAGGCTCAAGAGGAAAGGGAGCTTGCCAGGGCCAAAGCAAGACCTGGCCCGTTCTCAGAGTCAATTAGCCTTAGACAAGAGGGCTTCAGAATAGGCTCTGAGGTGAGGGCTGACGATGGCACAGCAAATCAGATACATACGGAATGCGGATGTGTGAGTGTGTCATGTCTAAGGAGGGTGTGGAGCCACGGAGGCAAGCCAGGCTTCAGGGCAAGGGGAGCCTGAGATCAAGGGCACCCCCAGCAGTTCCTCATGGGGGAGGCAAGGAGATTTGGCAGCCTCCCAGGGAACCTCAAAGTCTGAGACAGAGGCACCGATCCAGGAAGTTTTCAGTAGCTCATACCCTGCCCATACACAAGAGATATTTGGAGATGGTGGTCCTGGAAGAGGCTCTTTTAATCTTTTTTTATTTTTTTTTAGAGAGAGAATTGGTGGGCCAGGGCCTCAGCTACTGCAATTGAACTCTAGGCACTTGCGCCACCTAGTGGGCATGTGCGACCTTGCGCTCGTCCTGCCTTTGTGTGTCTGGTTTACGTAGGATCTGGAGAGTCGAACATGGATCCTTAGGCTTCACAGGCAAGCGCCTTAACCGCTAAGCCCTCTCTCCAGCTCTATAAAATTATTTTTGGAGACTATGTGTGTGTGTATATGTGTGCATGTGTGTGTGTATGTGTGATCTCGGCTTCTTTTCGTCACCCACTGACCTTGGGAATGGAAGCTGTCCATGTACTTGCTATTTCTGTAATGTAAATGTGTGTGTGTGTGTTTCCTGAACCTTTTGGCTACTGAGTCAATAATTTCAACCCAGTTCACATTTCTTTGTACCAGTTGTCTCTGTTGACACAACTGGACCTTGTGACTAATAACTCTTATGAAATGCCAAGTCAACAATAAATAAAACACGCTGGACTCTGAATTCCTGGAGGGCAGCCACTAGATCCTGGAATGAGTCTAGCATCCATTAGAGTGAGCGGATACACAAAGCCATCACGGACATTTTCCTCCATGCAAGGCTGGAGCACGGTCTTATTAAATATTTGCTGGTTGAATGGAGCATAAAGGTGGTGAGGAATGGAGAAAAAAGTCTGTTTTTTAAAAATTAATTAATTATTATTATTTTTGATTTTCAAGGTAGGATCTTGCTCTAGTCCAGGCTGACCTGGAATTCCCTCTGTAATACCATAGCTCTCCTTCCCTGTCTTTCTCTGGAAGGTGAGGGGCACTCCACGGAGGCTGTTGTTAGAACTCAGAGTAATGTTGCAAAAGGTGGTAGAACCTACATTGCATGGTGTCCAAGGTACAGTGTGTTAAAAGGAAACTAAGCTTATATGCTCGTCACGTTCCAGGGAGAACAAGAGCCATGAGATGACCTGGGAAGGTTAAATTATTCAGGAATGAGCTGGAGAGATGGCCCAGCAGTTAAACATGCTTGCTTGCAAAGCCTGCTGGCCTGGGTTCAATTCCCCAGTGCCAACGTAAAGCAGAATGTATCTGGAGATTGTTTGCAATGGCAAGAAGCCCTGACATTCCCCCCTCCCTTTTCCTTCTCTTGTTCTCTCCTTCCTCCTCTATCCTTGAAAATAAAATACACACACACACATTTTGGAGAGAGAGAGAGAGAGAGGGAGGGAGGGAGGGAGACATAGAGAATGGGCGTGCCAGTGGCCTTTCAGCCACTGTGAATGAACTCCAGACATGTGCGCCCCCATGTGGGCAAGTCCAGCATTGCACCCTTGCATCACTTTGCATCTGGCTAAACGTGGGACCTGGAGAATCGAACGAGCATTCTTACACTTTGCAGCCAGGCGCCTTAACTGCTAAGCCATCTCTCTAGGCCAATAAAATATATTTTAAAAATTGTGCCTGGCATAGTGGCACATGCCTTTAATCCCAGCACTTGGGAGGCAGAGGTAGGAGAATCGCTGTGAATCTGAGGCCACCCTGAGACTCCAAGGTGAATTCCAGGTCAGTCTGGGCTAGAGTGAAACCCTACCTTGAAAAACAAAAAAAAAATAAAATAAAATAAAATAAGTCTGTGGGGCTGGAGAGATGGCTTGGTGGTTGAGGCATTTGCCTGTGAAGCATAAGGATCCAGGTTCGATTCATCAGGACCCACGTAAGCCACATACACAAGGTGGCACATGCGTCTGGAGTTTATTTGCAGTGGCTGGAGGCCCTGGCACACCCATTCTCTCTCTCTGCTTCTTTCTCTCTCTCTCTCTGCCTGTTGCTCTCAAAGAAATAAATAAAATAATTTTAAAAATTGTCCATGAGAATGACATAAATGGGAGGTTCAAGTTTGTGGTGAAGCCAGTGAATGCCAAGAAAGCCAATCAGCTGGAGAGATGGCCAGGACCCTGGTCTGCCAGGCCCTGTGCTGGGCCCAAGACCAAGAGATCCTGGTTCGTCTCCTCTCACCCATGTTCCTTCATGCACAAGGGGGCACATCTTCTGGAGTTCATTTGAGGCCACCAGGAGGCCCTGGTGTGAATTCTCTTTCTGTTTTTTCTCTGTTTATTTATTTATTTGACAAATAAATAAATAAAATATATTTTTAAAAAAAAAAAAAAAAAAAAAAAAGAAAGAGTCAAGGCTAAAAGGTTCTCTGAGAAGGTTCCAAGGGAATCAAACCTGCCAGTGATCACGAGGCAGGCCAATCAGCTCAGTCAACCCCAGGACCCAACCATCTTTTTTTTTTTGTGCTGGGGTCCACTGGGAGAGGTGACTATGTCATCTCAGGGTGGTCAGACATTCCTTCAGTACCTCTACCTCCCGCATCTTCTGGGATTAAAGGTGCTGCGCCACCCCAGCCAGGAGCAGAGACTGAATCCTGGGATGTCAGACTGATTTTTAAATGTTTATTTATTTATTTGACAGACACAAAGAGAGAAAATGGAAAGAATTCCAGCCACAGAAATGATGCCTGTTCTCAAGCACTGAGCTCATGTGGCTGGCAGAACGTGAGTCCTGGGAATCAAACCTGGGTCTTCACAGGGGACTCAGGCAGAGAAGAGACAGAGAAAGTGTTTGAGTCATCTCTTGTCAGCCCAGGTGGGGAGTTTTTTTTTTTTTTTTAGCTGGGTCTCACTTACTGCCATCAAAACCTGTCATCTCAGGGCCTGGAGTCATGGCTTAGCCCCCTAAGGCACTTGCCTCCCGAGTGCTGGGATTAAGGTTCAATTCCCAAGACCCACTAAACCAGTGATGTCAGAGATGATCTGGTTTTGTTTGAGATGAAGCCTGGTTTAGATTCTCTCAAACTGCCTGCCTCAATGGAAAGAGATTCAAATAAATAATAAATAAAATATTCTTTAAAAACCCTGCCAGGCCTCTGCCTGAACACTGGCTCTGTGGGCAGTGCAACAGCAAAGGGCTGGAGAGATGGCTTAGTGGTTAAGCGCTTGCCTGAGAAGACTAAGGACCTTGTTTGGCCCAATTGTCTTCCCAGGTGCACAAGGTGATCTCCCTGGAGTTTGTTTGCCATGGCTAGACTGCTGAGTTACCCATTCCATCAAAACCTGCTGCAGGGGCTGGAAATAAATAATAAATAAAATATTCTTTAAAAAAACCCTGCCGGGCCCTAAGGACCAGGTTTAATCCCAGGACCCACATAAACCAGCAGACAAGGGGAGGATGCATCTGGAGTTTGTTTGCCACCCTGAGACCCTGGTAGTTAATTCTCTAGGTCAGCCTGGACCAGAATGAGACCCAAATAAATAATAAATAAAAAACAAACAAACAAAAAAACCCTGCCAGGCCTCTGCCTGAACACTGGCTCTGTGCTGGGTGCAAACAGCCAGGGCTGGAGAGATGGCTTAGTGGTTAAACGCTTGCCTGTGAAGACTAAGGACCTTGGTTCCAGGCCCAATTCCCCAGGACCCATGTAAGCCAGATGCACAAGGTGGCGCATGCATCTGGAGTTTGTTTCCAGTGGTTGGAGGCCCTGGTGTGCCTGTTCTTGTCTCTCTGCCTCTTTTTCTGTCTGTTGCTAATATATATTTAAAAAAAAAATCCAGGCAGCCAGTGGACACTCACGGAGGGAGTGTCTTGGTCCCTTTGACAGCAGCAGGGTGGTGGCCTCCATCTTGTCTTGCTTCTGAGGAGTGGAATTTTCACCTCCCTCCCCAGTGGAATGACTTATCAGATGGAGGTGGGAGTTAGAGAAGGCAGTCGGGTCCCTTCATGTTTGGAAAGGCCTTGTGTTTGAATGCCCAGATTTTGCCACTACTCAGCATGCTTTAGTCTGTTCTGTGTGAACTTGGTCATACTTAGAAGCTGCTTAGAGACCTTCCATGGCCCCATTGCCACAGAATAAAGTGCCTACTCCTTATCCGGGCATTCCAGGCCTCCCCGTGTGCCCCTTCCCTTTTATTTCTCTCCATGAGTCAGGGCCAGCCACAGGCCCAGGTGGCATGCTCCCTCCGTTCCTCCTCGGTGTGACCCATATGCATGCACCCTGATCCCTCAAACTCCAATTCTCTCAGCACCACCGATGGAGTATGCTTAGCTGGACTCTTGGGGCGGGGGGGAGGAGACCCCGACTTTGGAGTGTCGGTGGGAGGCAGTGCTATGAACAGAAACTTAAGAGGCCAAACCTGTTTCCAGCGTTCCTCGTCAGCATCAGAAGCATTTAATCAAACCGTGAGCTGCCACAGGCCGAGTGAGCAGGTTGCTCGTGGACTCTGCTGGTTTCAGTGACAGCAAAGGTCTCTGGGGACTCTCAGTG
Organism: Orientallactaga sibirica; assembly: GCA_036365145.1. Lineage (NCBI taxonomy): Eukaryota > Metazoa > Chordata > Mammalia > Rodentia > Dipodidae > Orientallactaga > Orientallactaga sibirica. Next base: position 3,594,673 of record JAEOAD010002279.1, on the reverse strand, counting down.
GCCTTGCTGGGGGCCAAGCCGTCTCCTAGCTGGGTTCTCCAGGCCTCCCAGGGATGCAGTGAGGTGCCCAGGATCCTGTACCGCATCTCTCCATTGCTTCTGTGCCTGGCATTGAATTGCACTGTCTGAAGCAAAGCTCCTTGCCTTTGTGCTGTTTACTGTCCGCGTGCTGTGGATGTAGACGGGGGGGCAATGTTCTATCCTTGCCTTTCAGGGACTCACGGTCCAGTGGTGACAGAGAGGCTACGTATAGGCAATGCTATGTTACATGCATCCATCCCAGTAGCCTTCTGGGGAGTCAGCTTTGGGCTAGGCGCCCTGAAGCAAGAGAAGGCACGTGTGGTGGTTTGATTCAGGGGTCCCTCATACACTTAGGTGTTCTGAATGCTAGGTTCCCAACTGATGGAGATTTGGGGGAATTAACACCTCTTGGAGTGGTGTATTCGTTTGCAGTGGCTGGAGGCCCTGGTGTGCCCATTCTCTCTCTCTCTCTGCCTCTTTCTCTTTCTCAAGTAAAGAACCTACATAGTGAGCTTACAGTGGGCACTGGCTGGGATCATTGTCCCCCCTTTATTTTTATTTTATTTATTTTTGTTTGCTTTGTTTTTATTTGTTTGTTTGGTTTTTGGTTTTCCCAGGTAGGGTCTCACTCTAGCTTAGGCTGACCTGGAATTCACTATGTAGTCTCAGGGTGGCCTTGAACTCATGGTGATCCTCCTACCTCTGCCTCCAGAGTGCTGGGATTAATGGCGTGCGCCACCATGCCCAACTTTGCTTTGTTTTTTTTTTTTTTTGAGGCAGAGTCTCACTCTCTAGCCCAGGCTGACCTGGAATTCACTATGTAGTCTCAGGGTGGCCTTGAACTCACGGCGATCCTCCTACACCTACCTCCCCAGTGCTGGTATTAAAGGCATGCGCCACCACGCCAGGATCCCCTCCCCTCTTTTTAAATAAAATATTTTATTTATTTATTTGAAAGAGAGGGGTCCTAGGGAATTGAACCTGGGTCCTTTGGCTTTGCAAGCAAGTGCCTTAACCGCTAAGCCATCTCTCCAGCCCCTCATTGCCTCCTTTTACAGTTGAGGAGACAGAGGCACAGAGCATGGAAGGAATGCAGGCAGCCTGACCCTGTGGCCTCTCCTAGGAGCTAGACAGGGCCCGGATAAGCATGATGAAGCCAGGCTCAGACACAAGGTATGGGGAGCACCCTCTGGAGGTGGGTCCTTGTTTCACCTGCCAGTGTCTCGGGGGCACGCCAAGTCAAGGCTTTTCTCTTCTCGGAGGCTCTATTCTTGCTCCCTCAACCCAGATGCCCCATTCTCCTAATCTATCCCACCCTCCTGGTCCACTTGGGTTCCCTTCCACCTTCTAGCAGCTTCTCTGGTTGCTACTGTCCAAGCTGATGATGAAGGGCAAAGGATATGGCAGTAGTGGTTAAGGCACTTGCCTACAAAGCCAAAGGACCTCGGCTCGATGCCCCAGAACCCATGTAAGCCAGATGCACAAGGGGGCGCATGCGTCTGGAGTTGGTTTGCAGTGCCTGGAGGCCCTGGCGCACCCATTCTTTCTCTCTCTCTCTTCCTCTGCCTCATTCTCTCTCTCAAACAAATAAATAAAAGTAAAATATATATTAAAAAAAAGAGCTTCTGGAATGGGATACCTTCCAGTGAGTTGTTGGCCAAGGAGGTCCCGGTAGCCTCCAAAACATTAAAATCTTTTGCCAAAGCCCTTGGTTTCCCTTGAGAAACAGATAGTAAGACCCTATTGCTGAAGACATCTCTTGCCTGAGAGGCAAGGTCACTGAGAAAGCAAGGTGGTGTGGAGCAGAAAACCTTCTCCCTGTAGACCAGCCAACTGAAAGCTGGAAAAAGCTGCACTGCACACAGCGTATGGGAGACAGAAGCCATCAACAGTGAAAATAGTGGATGCTGAATATTCAAGCTTGGCCAGACAGGCCCAAAGACTGAACGGGTGCAATAGTGGCATGTCTACTCTTGGGGTAACCAACTGCTCCATAATTGGACTGAAGGCCCTCTCTACGGGAGGGAATACATACCTGGTACTGAAAAACCTAAGCAAAGTCTATGGTAGGTAAGGTCATGAGCCTTAGGGGTATAAAGCCTGCTCTTGTCTGGCTAAGTGTATATATTATTCCCACCAAGCTGCCCTGGGGGTACTACACTTAATGTTCATATTCACATATTAACGCTACTCTCACTTCTGGTTAGAGAAGCTTCTCTTTTCAAATGGCGATGATCACTGGGATGACCCAAAAGGCAACACAGTGCTGAGAAGAAGGGATGGAGGAGTGCCCAGCACTGAAACACCTCTGTCACACCCTCCAAGGCTCAGGGACCATTGCGGAAGAGGGGGCGGATAGAATGGAAGAGCCAAAGGAAGGGTATGACCTCTTACAGTGCAACTGCCCAGACAGAAACTGGCCTCGATATCCATGACCTTGCAGTGCCTAGCAATACCTTCGCAAAACCCTCAAAATAGAAGAAAAAGATGATGACATCAAATTAAAAAAGAGACTAATGGAGAGAGGGAGGGGATATGATGGAGACTTGAGTTCTAAAGTGGAATGGGGGGAGGGGAGGGAAATATCAGGTGGTTTTTTTTTGTATGTAAGTATAAAAGTCAATAAAAAAACAATAATTAAAAAAAAAAGAGCTAGCAAGTCCTTCATCTCTCTGGCTTTTTAACCTATCAGAAAACCTATAATACTGATTAATAATAGCAATAATAATTGTTCCACATTGGCTGTTGAATAGATTCAGTAAGCTGGTTTATGCCCTTTGCACAAAGCACACTGCCTTTCCCACCCGGCCACGCCATCTGCTCTCCTGCCTGCTGTTGTTCTCGATGGTCGGTAGCACAGAAAAAACAGCATGGGTTTTGAACTGAGATACAGGTGGGCTTGACAGAAGCTGCTCTGTATTTATTTATTTGAGAGAGAGAGAGAGGCAGGCAGTTAGAGAGAGAATGGGCACACTAGGGCCTCCAGCCACTGTAAACGAACTCCAGACGCATGCGCCCCCTGTGCATCTGGCTTACGTGGGTGCTGGGGAATTGAACCTGGGCCCTTAGGCTTCTCAGGCAAACACCTTAACTGCCCAGAAGTTGCTCTTTCTCACTGTGACTGTGTTACTCCATGCCTCAGTTTCCTCACTGGTAAGTGGGATTAAAAGTGCTCATCAGCCGGGCGTGGTGGCGCATGCCTTTAATCCCAGCACTCGGGAGGCAGAGGTAGGAGGATCGCTGAGAGTTCGAGGCCACCCTGAGACTACATAGTTAATTCCAGGTCAGCCTGGACCAGAGTGAGACCCTATCTCGATAAAACAAAAAAAAAAAAAAAAAAAAAAAAAAAGTGCTCATCTTGGGAAGTCGTGAGAATTCACGGAATGAGGTGCTTGGTTAGCGAGGGGGCTTGCTGACATCACCCGGGGAAGATGCGGGTGAGGTTTCGCCACAGGGTGAGTACAGCCTGGATTTTTTTTTTTATTTGAGAGAGACAGAGAGAGACAGAGAGGAAGAGGCAGGTAGAGAATGGGTGTGCCAGCAGCCTCTCAGCCGCTGTGAACGCACTCCAGATGAGTGCGCCCCCTTGTGGGCAAGTGCGGCATTGCACCCTTGCGTCACTTTGCATCTGGCTAAACGTGGGACCTGGAGAATTGAACGGGCGTTCTTAAGCTTTGCAAGCAGGCGCCTTCACCACTAAACCATCTCTCCAGCCTGAGTTTTAAAAACTTTTTAATTAAAAAAAATTTTTTTAGAGAGGGAAAAATGGCATGCCAGGGCCTCAACTCTTACCTCACCTTTGTGCATCTGGCTTATGTGGGATCTTGAGAGTCGAACCTGGGTCCTTAGGCTTTGCAGGCAAGTGCCTTAACCGCTAAGCCAACTCTCCAGCCCCAGCCTGGACTTTTCACCCTATCCCTCGGGCCCTTCTTCTGCATTGTTTCTCCGGCCAGCATTCTTCCCTGAGCCCTGGCCTTCCCACAGACTCTCACCCTCTGAGCCATCTCCTTGCAGGTGAGACAATGGCTCCAGTGATGGCAGCACCTGGGGGCATCCTAGAGTCTTCGACAGGAGTCCCACATCTACGGAGATATGATCCAGGATCCCACGTGGATGCCTGAGACAGGAGGGTGCCAAGCCTTAAATGTGTGCTATATTGTTCCCAACACCCTCATATCTATAATGAGTTTAAATTGGGAAATTAGGTCCAGTAAGAGGTCAGCCATAACTAATCAAATAGGAAAATTCTAACAACCAATGTATTATCATCAAAGTTATTCAAAACTCAAATATAGTTTTTTTAAAAAGAAAGAAATAGGAGCTGGAGAGATGGCTTAGCAGTTAAGGCATTTGCCTCCAAAGCCAAAGGATCCTGGTTCGGTTCCCCAGGACCCATGTAGGCCAGATGCACAAGGGGGCGCACACATCTGGAGTTCGTTTACAGTGGCTAGAGGCTCTGACACTCACATTCTCTCTGTCTCTCTCTCCCACTTTCTCTCTCTCAAATAAATAAATAACGAAATAAAATATATTTTAAAAAAGTTATTCAAAACTCACAAACTGTTTATTTCTGGAATGTTCAGTGTAGCATTATGGGATCGAGGTCAGGTGTGAATTGAAGCCACAGACATAAAAATGGTGGACAAATGCCGGGCGTGGTGGCGCACGCCTTTAATCCCAGCACTCGGGAGGCAGAGGTAGGAGGATCGCCGTGAGTTCAAGGCCACCCTGAGAAGACAGAGTTAATTCCAGGTCAGCCTGGACTAGAGTGAAACCCTACCTCGGAAAAACAAAAAAAAAAAAAAAATGGTGGACAAGGGCTCAGTGGTTAAGGCATTTGCCTGCAAAGCCTAAGGACCCCAGTTCGATTCCCCAGGACCCAGATAAGCCAGATGCACAAGGGGTGCATGCGTCTGGAGTTCGTGTGCAGTGGCTGGAGGCCCTGGTGCGCCCATTCTCTTTTTCTCTCTATCTCCCTCTTCCTCTCTCTCTCTCTCTCAAATAAATAAATAATACATAAATAAATAAAATGGTGGGCAAGAGGATTGGTGTACCCCTTCCAACCCCTGCCGCACCCTCCTGAGTTCTGAGTCACCAATACAGTGGTGTTAGGAAGTGGGCCCTTTAAGAGGGATTCATGTTTCCCACCCCCAGATAAATGATTGAGATAATTGATTGGTTTTCAAAGAAAAAGTTGTTGCAATGTTAGCCAGTCCTTTTATCTCTCATCCCTGCTCAGCCCACACACGTTCACCACTCTCTTGCACTGCAGTCAGGTCATGCCACCCGTCACGTTTTGACACAGCACAAGGCCCTTGTAGGTGACTAGATCTCTCAAAAACAAACAAACAAAAAAAGCAACTGTGTAATAAGGACTGGAGAGGTGGCTTAGCGGTTAAGATGTTTGCCTGTGAAGCCTAAGGACCCACATTCTATTAGTAAGTCACATGCATGAGGTGGCACATACATCTGGAGTTCATTTACAGTGACAAGAGTCCCTGATGTGCCCATTCTCTCTCTCTCTTACATAGATGATGATGATGATGATGATGATGATGATAGATAGATAGATAGATAGATAGATAGATAGATAGATAGATAAAAATAAAAAAGCTGGGCTGGAGAGATGGCTTAGCAGTTAAAGCGCTTGCCTGCAAAGCCAAAAGACCCAGGTTCAGTTCCCCAAGACCCAAGTAAGCCAGATGCACAAGGTGGCGCATGCATCTGGAGTTTGTTTGCAGTGGCTGGAGGCCCTGGCACGCCTGTCCAATCTCTCTCTCTCTCTCTCTCTCTCTCTCTCTGTATCTCTTCCAAATAAATAAAAATAAAACTATTTTTTAAAAAAAAGATTTGAAAATATAGAATTATGCAAGCATCCACAGGAGGGAACCACAGGCCACTGCATGCAGCAGGGCTCGGGGCTCTGGTTGAGATTATAGTTCACTGGGAGTAAAATGGTGCCCCTAGCTGTTTATCGCTTGAGTGGATATTTTATGAGCAGAAAAGCAAGATAAATTTACAAGGCTTCAGTCCATTCAGACTGGTTTTGCCCCAAGCCTTTCAAATCATTGCGCCCTTAGGATGAAAATGAAAAGCTGTTGCTAAGAGCCCCCAGGTGACAGCCAGCACACATAGCAGCCTAAGGGTTCACTTCCTCTCTGGAAGGGAGCAGGTGGCACCACCTGGCACCAACACAGGGGAAGTCTGGCCTCTGGCCTCACAGGGTGGAGAGTTGGATACTTTCTTAGGTGCTCTGGGCCCTCACTGTCCACCCCTGGTCTCAACTGCTTCTCTGGCTTGTTCATCTATTCATCTCCCGGTCTCTGAGCAAACAGTAGCAGGTCTCAGATGGACAAGCCCGCCCTCTCTTAGGGCAAGAAGCGAGTGCAAATGACACACATGCACACACACACACACACACACAATTGCTATGTTGCTGAACAAATAGAATTGGGACTTGGTCATCGTAAGTCACCAGGCTGACTCCAAGGGCTGTACGTTTTTTATTTTACTATGTTGTAACTACCCTCCCGCCCCTCCAATCTGGGAAAAGCAGGCTGAAATTCCAAGACCAAACAAAAGTCCTTGCTCAACATCAACCCTGCTTGGACGCCGGCCACCAGTGGCATGCTAGCATAGGCCCGTGGAAAGCTGGGTGACCTTGAGCAGAGGACTTTTAACCTAGAGGAACCTCATCAAGGGGGGAATGAGAGCGAATGGAAGCGGTGCTGTTTGCTCCAACACGCCAAGCCCTGCACTGCCTCGTCACCTCAACTTTTCCACTCAGTGCTCATAGAAGCCCAGCTCCTCTCTTCACCCCATCCTGTGCTGGTGGCTTCGAGGCTACAGGAACTACGAGGCATAGCCTCCCAGGGTTTGGCACGTGAATGACATTCTCTTTGTTCTCTTGGCCAGCGTGAGGCCTGCTTAGGGCTGAATGCTGACTCCCAATGTCCCAGCTCCATCAAGGTGGCCCCTGTTCATCATGGCAGAACAAGGCTGCTCTGTGACTCCTGCTGAGACCTGTCAGCAACTCTTCATTAGGCAGGGGGACTCCCCCCAATCCCCGCTTGTACCCCCGTCTAGGATTGATAAGCAGGCCAGGTCAGGTGGCTTTCCAAGATGGTCTGTCTCCTGCAGGTCTGCCCTCTGCAAGTCCCTCATGTAAGGCCTTGTCTATTTAATCATTTGCATCTTCAGGCCCGGGTGGGAGCACTTCTTCTCGGAAAAAGTTCTGAACCAGCTTTAGTTGGCTTTTCTGCTTAAGAAAGAGATGTGCGGGGCGGGGGCAGGGCTGGAGAGATGGCTTAGCGGCTCAAGGCGCCTGCCTGTGAAGCCCAAAAACACCCGTTCCATCTCCAGGTCCCACGTTTAGCCAGATGCAAAAGTGGCACAAGGGTGCAATGCTGTGCATGCCCACCAGGGGGCACACATGTCTGGAGTTTGTTCACAGCAGCTGAGAGGCCACTGGTGCTCCCATTCTCTCTCTCTGTCTCTCTCTGTCTCTCTCTCTCATAAAAAGTTTTTAAAAGATGTGGGGGCTGGAGATATGGCTTAGCGGTTAAGGCGCTTGCCTGTGAAGCCAAAGGATCCTGGTTCAATTCTCCAGGACCTGCGTAAGCCAGATGCACAAGGGAGCACATGCGTCTGGAGTTCATTTGCAGTGGCTGGAGGCCCTGGTGCACCCATTCTCTCCCTCTCTATCTCTACCTCTTTCTCTCTCAAATAAATAAATAATACTTTTTTTTTTTAAAGAAAAGAAAGAGATATGGGGGCTGGAGAGATGGCTTAGCAATTAATGTGCTTGCCTGCAAACCCTAAGGACCCATGTTCAACTCTCCAGATCCCATGTAAGCTAGACACACAAAGGTGAGGCATCCTGGCCGCATAAGGTGGCGCAAGCATCAATTTGATCTGGCTGAGGCCCTTCAATTCTGCATAAAAAAAGATGGGCTGGAGAGATGGCTTAGTGGTTAAGGCGTTTGCCTGCAAAGCCAAAGGATGGTTCGACTCATTGGTGCATGCATCTGCAGTGGCTGAAGGCCCTGGCGTGCCCATTCTCTCTCTCTCTCTACCTCTCTCTCAAATGAATAAGTAAATAAAAATATATATATCTTTAAAAAAAAAGACCAGTCTATTGGGCTTGCCTCAACAAAAAAAAAAAAAAAAAGAAAGAAAGAAAAGAAAAAAAGGAAAGAGATGCCGTGTGAGCCGGGCCCACAACCTCACACGCTCCTAACCTATGCCGGGCCTTCTCTCCAGGTCTGCTTGGCCAGACAACGCTGGTGACAGTGACTTAGAAGCCTGGTGTCCACAGTTCTTGCCAATTATTGTCAACTGGCTTTGTCCACTACCATGTACAGCACTTTGGCTGTCTGAAATGTGGTCTTGGGAGCCCAGTGGTTTGAATTCAACTATTTGCTAGCTGGGTCCAGAAAAGAGAGAGGCTGACCTGGAATTTACTATGTAGGGTGGCCTCGAGAGAGAGACAGATCCAGGGGAGACTCCACCGATGGTACAAGACGCTGACTCCCTTTCACAGGTCAAGCAGAGACACAACTACACATCAGAAGCACAAGCAAACAAGCAAGCAGCCATAAAACTGGCAGCCAACAGCAGGGACCCAGGTATATAGCTCAGACCATTCTGCACCCCTTTAGGGTAGACCCAAGGATCCACCCCCAACCCCAGTGACACCTCTTGTAGCCAGGCAGCTGGAAATCTTTGCAAATCTGAGTTGCTAAACGTGGCACCAGCAGTGGAGAGAGGTTGGAATGCCTTGCCACCAGCCTGGTGAGAGTGAGACCTGGAACCAAACCAAAAAAAAAAAAAAAAAAAGATGTCCTCAAGTGGAGAGATCTTAGGCCTTAGCAGGAGGCTCCAGGTCCCCATATGCCCATTTGCAAGCCATCTCTCCAGCCCAATAAAATTTTTTTTAAAAAGATGCCCTCAGGACGTGGTCACCGCTGTATCCTGGAAAGTCTACCATCTCATCCTGCCATTATCTGTTGCAAAACTCTTTTTGGGGGCCGCCATGTCATCTGTTGCCACCCTGAGACTTGTCAAAACTGAGCCTTTGGAAAAAAAAAAACAAAAAAACTCTTTTGGCTTTACATGGGTGGCTAGGGAACTGAACCTGAATAGGCAGGGTTTGCAAGGAAGCATCTTTCACCCCTGAGCCATCTCCCCAGCCCTGTATGTTTCCATACATGAGAAGTCTATAGCGACAGAGAGTAGGTTACTGGTTGCCTAGGGCTGCGGGTAATGGAGGAATTAGGGCGTGATGGTTAAGTGGCATGGAATCTCTTTCTGGACACTGAAAACGTCCTGAAATTGATTATGGTGTATAACACACACTTCTGTGATTATACTGTAGCTGGGTTAGTTTTATGCCCTGTGAGTTACATCTTTTTTGTTTATTTATTTTTATATTTTTATTTGTTTATTTATTTGAGACAGAGAAAGGGAGAGAGAGAGAATGGGCATGCCAAGGCCTCTAGCCACTGTAAACAAACTCCAGACGCATGCACCCCCTTGTGCATCCGGCTTACATGGAACCTGGATAATCTAAATGGGGTCCTTAGGCTTTGCAGGCAAACACCTTAACAGCTAAGCCATCTCTCTGGCCCTCCTCTTTTTTTTTTTTTTTTTTTTTTGGTTTTTGAGGTAGGGTCTCACTGTAGCCCAGGCTGATCTGGAATTAACTAGGTAGTCTCATGGCGATCCTTCTACTGCTGCCTCCCAAGTGCTGGGACTAAAGGCATGTGCCTGGCTTTTTTTTTGTTTGTTTTTTTTTCAAGGTAGGGTTTCACTCTAGCCCAGGCTGACCTGGAATTCACTATGTAGTCTCAGGGTGGCCTTGAACTCATAGCGATCCTCCTACCTCTGCCTCCCCAGTGCTGGGATTAAAGTTGTGTGCCACCACGCCCAGCTCTAGCTCTTGATAAAGCTGTAAAAAGGACTTCTTCCACACAGGACTGTTTGAGGATTAAATGAGTTTAGAATAGAATGGGGTAATAATGAATCTAGTGGGTCAATGGCTGTTAACATAAACCTTTCAGGCTGGTTTATAAGAAACAAAAATCTATTTGTGGATAGTCAATGGCTGTTAACTTTTAGTCTGTTGATAACCTTTAACAGGCTGGTTTATAAGAAACCTTAAAAATATACCATTTGGGGCTAGGGAGATGGCTTAGCGGTTAAGGCGTTTGCCTACAAAGCCAAAGGATCCCGGTTTGATTCTCCAGGACCCACGTAAGCCAGATGCATAAGGGGGTGCATATGTCTGGAGTTCATTTGCAGCAGCTGGAGGCCCTGGTGTGCCCACTCTCTTCCTCCCTCCCTCTCTCTCTCTGCCTCTTTCTCTCTCTCAAATAAATAAAATAGATTTTATTTTATTTTATTTTATTGGTTTTTTGAGGTAGGGTTTCACTCTGGTCCAGGCTGACCTGGAATTAACTATGCAGTCTCAGGGTGGCCTCGAACTCTCAGCGATCCTCCTACCTCTGCCTTCCTAGTGCTGGGATTAAAATATATTTTAAAAAAATACACCATGCCCGATGGCTTAAAATATATTTTAAAAAATACACTGTTTGGTCTCACAAGGAGATAGTGGTTGGAGGCCCTGCATTTTCTGAAAATAAATAAATAAATAATAAAATATTTTTAAAAATACACTGTCTAAGATAGGACCCAGGTTTTCTGAAAAGTTTAAGGACCCAGGTTCGGTTTCCCCAGGACCCACGTAAACCAGATGCACGAGGGGGTGCATGTGTCTGGAGTTCCTTTGCAGTGGCTGGAGTCCCTGGTGCGCTCATTCTCTCTCTCTTCCTCTCTCTCCCTCTCTGTTTCTTTCTCTCTCTCTCTCTCACACACACACAAATAAATAAATAAAAATAAAAACGTTTTTAAAAAGTACACCGTTGCCTGCATGAGAATGATGTGGCCTCTGGAGATGGTGGCTGTTCCTTGAGCAGAGATCTCTTCTAACCCCAAACCTGTCTCTTGTTTTCCTGCTGCAGATGTGCAGCCCTGGTTTGCAAATTCCCTAAGGCCAGCTTGGTGGCTTTGAAGAGGTGTGGTCCTGTTATGCAAGTGCCCTGCGTCCAGCTTGGTGGCACTGCAGGGGTGCGGCCTGTTATGCAAGCGACTCTATATTCTCAGTGTCTCTTGGCACAGTGCTCAGGGTGGGCAGGGTTTGCGATGGTACTCTTGACCTTGTCCTGAGCAGAGAACTTGGATTTCTGACTTCCATGTTGTGAGATAATAAAAATAAGTGCTATTTTGAACTTCTACCTTTATGGTCATTAGCGATGCAACAATATAAAACTAATACAGCACTCAGCTCTAGAAAGAAGGCTTTGTGAGAGCCCCAGAGAGGGGAGGTCGTTTGCCCAGGATTCTACCCCACAGTAATGACAGGATTGAGAGAGCCTAGGGCAGGGACTGATAAACATTTTCTGTAAAAATACAGACAGCAGGGCTGGAGAGATGGCTTGGCTGTTAAGGCATCTGCCTGCCAAGGCCAAGAATGCCGGTTCCAATCTCCAGGTCCCACATTTAGCCCGACGCAAAGGGACACAAGGGCGCAATGCCGCACTTGCCCACAAGGGGGCGCATGCGCCTGGAGTTTGTTCACAGCAGCTGAGAGGCTGCTGGCGCGCCCATTCTCTCTCTCTCTCATCTCTCTCTCTGCCTCTCTCTCAAAAAAAGTACCAGCCGGGCGTGGTGGCGCATGCCTTTAATCCCAGCACTCAGGAGGCAGAGGTAGGAGGATCACCGTGAGTTCAAGGCCACCCTGAGACTACAAAGTGAATTCCAGGTCAGCCTGGACCAGAGTGATACCCTACCTCGAAAAACCAAAAAAAAAAAAAAAAAAAAAGTACAGACAACAAATATTTTAGCCTTTGTGTGCTATAGGGTTCCCAGGCACTTGTGCCACCTAGTGGGCATGTGTGACCTTGCGCTTGCCTCACCTCTGTGCACCTGGCTTACATGGGATCTGGAGAGTAGAACCTGGGTCCTTAGGCTTCGCAGGCAAGTGCCTTAACCGCTAAGCTGTCTCTCCAGCACCGGACCTTCTTGATATTGAGCAACTCCAGGGAGGAAAGGTCGGATTCTGTAAGGAGCCAACAGCATTCCAGCCACCATGCTGTACAAGTAGCGTGAGCCCCAGAATCACCATCTGTTTCACAGGAACAGATTCAGAACAGTGGCTCCCCGGGCTTTGTGCACCGTGAACTCTTGCGATAATTAGCCAACAGCAGCCTTTTATTTTTCTTTTTCTTTTTTTTTTTTTTGGAGAGAGAGAGAGAGAGAGAGAGAGGGAGAAGAAGACAGATAGTCCTGGAGACTACAGCCTCGAACTGGGGTCCTTAGGCTTCTCAGGAAAATGCTTAACCGCTAAGCCATCTCTCCAGCCCTAGTGTTTTCTTTCATTGGAGAAAGAAGGACAGCATTGAGCTTGGATTCTGCGAGCATGCTAGGGACTATAACATGAGGTTTCTGGAAAGTGTGTGAGCTAGTGAGAGGGAAGTGTGTGAGCTAGTCAGCACACAGGTTGAGGAAGAGAAGAGGTAAGTGTTAAAGAAGTGTTCCAGACAGGGGAATGGGTGCTGAAAAAACTCAGACGCAGCCAGGCATGGTGGCTCAAGCCTTTAATCCCAGCACTCGGGAGGCAGAGGTAGGAGGATCACCATGAGTTTGAGGCCACCCTGAAACTACAGAGTGAATTCCAGGTCAGCCTGGGCTAGAGTGAGACCCTACCTCGAAAAACCAAACCAAACCAAACTAAACCAAACAAACTCAGATGCTCCCAGTGGCATCTCCTCTTTGGGCCTCAGATTCCACTCACTGCACACGTGACTTCTATCTTCAGTGTCCTTGGCTAGAAAGAGTTTGTTGGGGATCCCATGGCTCAGAAGTGAGTCTGTAGAGGCTGGAGAGATGGCTTAGTGGTGAAGGCACTTGCCTGCGAAGCCTGAGGACCCAAGTTCAATTCTCCAGGTCCCATGTAAGCCAGATGCACAAGGGGGCGTGTGCTTCTGGAGTTTGTTTGCAAACTAGACTGGAGGCCCTGGAGTGCTCATTCTCTCTCTCTCCCTCTCCCTCTCTCTGTGTCAAATAAAAAAACAGATAAATAAAACATGTTTAGAAGTGAGTCTGTAGGCCCAAATCTGAACCAGCACATCAATTCTGTCCCCTCTGCTCCCCACCACTCTTGGATCTCCCTGTCCCCAGTGCGCTATCACTTTAAGGTTGGGTGGGGCCCCTGAGCAACTGTGGGCCACCTTGTGCCAGGCCATTCCAGTCGTCATCAGTCACAGCCTGGACGGACGGACGGACGCTCTGCAATGGGATGGACACAGCCGACCTGTGGGACCAGGACCTCACGAAGATTGTGAGGGCACAGCCGAGGCCACCAGACCATCCCTTGCCTGTGTCCCCTGCACAGCATTGCCACCATGCTGGGCTCCAGATGCCTGGACCATGCCTGACACCTCCTCCCTCCGCCCAGGATGGCTGCACGCAAGGTGGGGCTCAGATGGACGGCCTGGATGCCTTCCATCAATCCATATCCCACATCTCCTGTCACGGTCCAAGTCCATGGCTCAGACATGCCGCAGTTAGTGGATATGGGTGGGCTGCTTCTTATTTAGAAGTGTTCTTTTCTTTTTGTTCCTTCCTTTCCTTTCTGTCTCTCTCTCTCTCCTTCCTTCCTTCCTTCCTTCCTTCCTTCCTTCCTTCCTTCCTTCCTCCCTCCCTCCCTCCCTCTCTCCCTCTCTCCCTCTCTCTCTCTTTCTTTCTTTCTTTCTTTCTTTCTTTCTTTCTTTCTTTCTTTCTTTCTTTTTTTCTTTCTCTTTTGAGGTGGAGTTTCACTCTAGTCCAGGCTGACCTAGAATTCACTATGTAGTCTCAGGGTGGTCTCGAACTCATGGTGATCCTCCTACCTCTGCCTCCCGAGTACTGGGTTTAAAGGCGTGTGCCACCACGCCCGGTTAGATATTTTCTTCTTTACAGACCCTTGAACTACCCAACAAGTCCCATGCCCTCTGTGCATCCAAGGCAGGTACCCTCCCCCTACTTCCCTCCCTCCTGACAGCAACAGGACTTTATTTGAGCTGGCTTGGACTGAACGCCCTGCTGGTGGGTAGCTGGGCAAGAAGGAAGTGCCAGTGTCAAGGTGGCTGTGGACACAAGCCAGCAGGAGACTGGGGTGTGCCCTGCAGGGCTCAGCCCTGCCAGGATGTGCTGGTCTGCACACTTTTCAGAGTCAAGGAGACATTAGATAATTTGCCAGGGGTCCCAGCAGACCCTCCCTCTGTCCAGCTCTGTGTCCCCAGGCCTCGTTTTATAGCTGCTGGTCTCAAGTCTTACCCTTGAGAGATGGGCTGTGAACCCAGCTGTCTGCTCAAGGTTACAGAGCTCATAGATTCACTACGGGGAGAGGTAGTCACCCACAGTGCCCTCTGGTGGGGAAGGTCGCATCTGGCTTGGAGGGAGGTGAGCAGTGGCAGTGGGGTACAGCTTTGGAGAGAAGTGTTGGGCTCAGTTTAAAAAAAATATTTTATTTTATTTATTTATTTGATAGAAGGAAAGAGAGAGAGAGAGAGAGAATGGGTGCACCAGGGCTTTGAGCCACTGCAAACAAACTCCAGATGCATGCGCCCCCTTGTGCATCTGGCTTACGTGGGTCCTGGGGAGTCGAACCTGGGTCCTTTGGCTTTGCAGGCAAACGCCTTAACTACTGAGCCATCTCTCCAGCCCAAGCCTGACTTAAAAAAAAAATTATGAGAGAGAAAGACAGAGGGAATTGGCATGCCAGGGCCTCTAGCCACTGCTATCAAACTCCAGACACATGCACCACCTTGCGTGCATGTGTCACCCTGTGTGTCTGGCTTATGTGGATTCTGGGGAGTTGAACCTAGGTACTTAGGCTTTGCAGGCAAGTGGTTTAACTGCTAAGCCATCTCTCCGGCCCCAAGTCTGACTTTAAAAAAATATTTTATTTTTTTTTTTTATTTTATTTTATTTTATTTTTTTGCAAGGTAGGGTCTCATTTTGGTCCAGGCTGACCTGGAATTAACTATGTAGTCTCAGGGTGGCCTCGAACTCTCAGTGATCCTCCTACCTCTGCCTCCCGAGTGCTGGGATTAAAGGTGTGTGCCACCACGCCCAGCTAAAAAAAAATTTTATTTTTATCTATTTATTTGAGAGAGAAAATGGGCACACCAGGGCCTCTTGCCACTGCAAACAAACTCCAGATGAGTGAGCCCCCTTGTGCATCTGGCTTATGTGGGTCCTGGAGAGTTGAACCTGGGTCCTTTGGCTTTGCAGGCAAACGCCTTAACTACTGAGCCATCTCTCCAGCCCCCAAGTCTGGCTTTGTAACAGGTCCATACTAGTTCTTTCACACTGTGGCATTCACATAGCATTTTGTTATGGCTGTGTTATGACCACGTGAATGTCCTTTTGCATCAAGTCCTGCTCCATGGCGTCATTTTCAACTTTAGATTTCCCAGCGTCCCCACTCACGTTTGTTCTGGGATCCTTTATCTTCCTCTGTCAAATGGAGACAAGGATTGGATCAGGGTGGAGGAGGGAGACCGCAGTTAGCAAACCCTGGTCCCTCCTAGCTGCTCCTAAGCCCTTCCCTGCCCGAGTCTTCTACCCACAACGCCCCGTGGCTGCTAAGGTCTGCGCAGAGGCCAAGCGTGAATGTGGCCACATTTATGATGTCCTAGGCATGATGGCAAGAACCTGAGGCATGTTGCCTGTCCAAGTAGCCCTGCGACTCATGACTATCACCTGCACTTCAAGGGTGGGGAAACTGAGGCAGGAGGGAACCAGCAGACCTCTCCAAGGTTTGCAGCGACCTTAGGCCGGGGTACATTGTCCATCGGTATCTTGTGCTGGCTCATTTATTTTCCTCTCTCTTTCTCTTTGTGCAGACGTGTGACAGGAGCCCAGCGGCCTCCACCCTACGCCACTGCATGACGGTGGGTGGCGCTGTGGTTCTGGTGGCGGGGACACTGTGCTTTGCATGGTGGAGCGAAGGGAATGCCGGTACCCAGCCTGGCCAGCTGACACCCACCACGGAGCACCACAAACCTCTGGCCCCTGGCCCTGGGCTCAGGTTAGTCAGTTTCCTCTGCTGTAGCATAGGTGGCCTGCTGCTGGTCTTCGGCCTGCTGTGGTCCATCCACGTTAGAACACGGGCACCACCCCCGGGACACCTGTACCGACTCTCCAGAGACCTGTCCCACCTCACTGTGAAGTCCTCAGAGAAGGAGAGCTGCAGGTCAGTAGGGGCAGGGTGGCGACCTCAACTGACCGATCAACGTCATACTATCCAGCTTTTTTTGTGTGTGATTTTTTTTTTCCGGTGCTGAGGACCGAACCCAGGGCCTTGCGCTTGCTAGGCAAGCGCTCATCCACTGAGCTAAATTCCCAACCCCCAGCTTTTTTTTTTTTTTTTTTTTTGTTTTTTTTTCGAGATAGTGTCACTGTGTACCCGAAATCAGGGTGGCGCTCCTGAAACAACCTCTGGTGGACAGACCTAAGGGAAGCCATCTTAGGCCACTCAGCCAATCTTGACATTCCCCGGGGCATGTAAGAGAACAAAGATGAACACAGAGCAGTAACTACAAGACCGAGGGCATGATTCCAGTAAAGACATCTGAGGCCAGTCTTGCCCCAGGGTCAAGGTGGCCTGGTACTCTGTAGGTACTCTGTCATCTGGTATTTGGTCTCGCCCTTCTCTGGTGCTCGCTCTGCCCAAATTCTGCTTTTGTAAATCGTGCTTGCTTGCTCTTGCAAAAGATAATTGCAGGGGGATGACTGAAGATTAAGGAGTAGGTCATTGTAAAGGAATGTGGTCTTTGCCATTAAAAACTCACTGGAGAAGCCACGAGTGGTGGCACACGCCTTTAATCCCAGCATTCGGGGGGAGGTAGAGGTAGGAGGATCGCAGTGAGTTCAAGACCACCCTGAGACTACAGAGTGAATTCCAGGTCAGCCTGAGCTAGAATGAGACCCTACCTCAGAAACCACCCCCCCCCAAATACCAAAGTGGCACATGGCGGCAGGAGAGGAAAGGATTTTCTCTGCCAAGGGAGCTGAGGAGGCCCGAGAAGGGTATTTGAGGGTAGAGGGCCATGCAGCCTCCTGCATCACAGGCAGGAGGGTCTTGCGAGCCTGCTAACTGCCTTTTTCTTGTTCCTAAAGGCCCCTGGATTTGGCTGCCATCACTGCTTGCGAGGAAGCCACGCCTCACCTGCTGGCTGAGGGTCTTTCAGCATCCTCTGGGCAGCCCGAAGAGGGGGTCCCGTTGTGCAGCTCCCCTGGGAGTGCCCTGGGAATGCTGCCTCCTTCACCTCCCCAGCTATGACAGCACTGTCTTGGCTGTAGATGACATTTCCCCTCCAGGGGCCGGGAGTTCCTGTGCAGGTTGGATTCAGACATTGGGACAGTTACAGGCGCCTAGCAGACCCTGCAACGAGTCCCCAAAACAACAAGGCTTACTCATGGTCTCTCCAGGGTCCGGTCCACAGAAGCGCTCACTCAACATAGGTTTGTTTTTATTATTGCTGCCTAACAACTCCCCCAAACCAGCTGCCTTCAAACAAAGCCCACCTTATTCTGCCTCTTATGCACAGCTCGTTCCCCGTGGCTCTTTACACCATGGGGACACCTTAGTGGCTGTTGCCCAGCCAGAGTAAGACCCCCTCCAAAATGTCATGTTAGGATGTGTGGAGAACACAGAACTAGGAGGTAGAAGTGGCCCAATCTCAAGTCTGTGACAAAAAGAACAGACTGTGAGTGGCTGGGCTGGAGAAGATGGCTTAGCGGTTAAGGCATTTGCCTGTGAAGCCTAAGGACACAGGTTCGATTCTCCAGGTCCCACGTAAGCCAGATGCACAAGGGGGCGCATGCATGTGGAGTTCGTTTGCAGTGGCTGGATGCCCTGGCGCACCCATTCTATCTCTCTCTCATAAATAAATAAATACTTTTTTGTTCAACAAAAAGAACAGACTGTGAGCTCAGACACCCTCTGAGCCTGGCTTTCCTTCTCTCTGACTCAGTTTCCTTATCTGTAAGATGGAATCGGGACTCACCGTGAAACCAGCCCCTGCCTGTGGGAGGACATGTCATTGGGCTGGAGAAATGGCTTAGCGGTTAAGGCATTTGCCTGTGAAGCTGAAGAACCCTGGTTCAATTCTCCAGGACCCATGTAAAGCCAGATGCATAAGTGGCACATGCATCTGGAGTTTGTTTGCAGTGGCTAGAGTCTCTGTTTGTCTCTCTTCTATCCTCTCTGCTGGCAAATAAATAAATTAATTAAAAGTATAATTTAAATTGATGTCATTGTCTTTTTCTCCTATTATGAGGATCTTGCGAAGGTATTGCTAGGCACTGCAAGGTCATGGATATCAAGGCCAATTTCTGTCTGGGCAGTTGCATTGTAAGAGGTCATACCCTTCCTTTGGCTCTTCCATTCTATCCGCCCCCTCTTCCGCAATGGTCCCTGAGCCTTGGAGGGTGTGACAGAGGTATTTCAGTACTGGGCACTCCTCCATCCCTTCTTCTCAGCACTATGTTTCCTTTTGGGTCATCCCAGTGGTCATCGCCATCTGAAAAGAGAAGCTTCTCTAACCAGAAGTGAGAGTAGCATTAATATGTGAATATGAACATTAAGTGTAGTGCTTTCAGGGCAGTTTGGTGAGAATAATATATACATTTAGTTAGACAAGAGCAGGCTTTATACCCCTAAGGCTCATGACTTACCCTGCCATAGACTTTTTTTTTTTTTTTTTTTTTTTTGGGTTTTCGAGGTAGGGTCTCACTCTGGTCCAGGCTGACCTGGAATTAACTATGTAGTCTCAGGGTGGCCTCGAACTCATGGCAATCCTCCTACCTCTGCCTCCTGAGTGCTGGGATTAAAGGCGTGCGCCACCACGCCTGGCCTGCCATAGATTTTTGGTTAGGTTTTTCAGTACCAGGCATGTATTCCCTCCTGTAGAGCGTGGACCCATGTTTATTAGACCTGCCATCTCAAAGGGGTTCTTAGTGGGTCTTCTTAACTCCCCCAGGGCAGAAGTAGCTAATGAGTTGCCAAGAATAAAGATAGAGGCTGAGAGATGGCTTAGAGATTAAGGCACTTGCCTACAAAGCCTAAGGACCCAGGTTCAATTCCCAGAACCTATATAAAACCAGATGCACAAGGGGGTGCAAGCATCTGGAGCTTGTTTGCAGTGGCTGGAAGCCCTGGTGTGTCTGTTCTCTCCGTCTCTCTCTCCCTCTCTCTATCTCTAATAAATAAATAAATAAAAGTAAAATCTTAGGAAGGAAGGAAGGAAGGATGGAAGGAAGGAAGAGAGGAAGGAAGGAAGAGAGGGAGGGAGGGAGCCATTCTGGATTGATAAGTGACTGGATTCTTGAGTCTGGAAGCTAGCAGTCTGCAGGATCTGGGGGAAGGGAGGTGGGCCTAACCTGGGAGAGACTGGAAGACAGCAGATATGCCAGGAGCCTGTGCAGAGCAAACACACCAGACCTCAGGCCTAGCCAAGCTGTGTTGCAGAGGGTGGGGCTGACGGCAGCTGCTCCGAGCTTTGTTTGTCCAAGGGTCTCAGCTCCCAGAGGGCAGAGGCTGCGGAGGCTGCAATACCATTCTATACCATTCTATACCGTTCTGCTACTCCCCGGCTTAGCCACCTCCGGCTGCGTGGTGCTAACGAGGCTGGCTTTCTGTGTGTTTCCCAAGTGTTCTTCCTCTTTCCCGCCTTGAGTATCTTGCTTCACTCCCAGGACCCCAAATTCCTAAGATAGAAAGAGCAGATGACATTGCCGAAGAGGGGGCGGATAGAATGGAAGAGCCAAAGGAAGGATATGACCTCTTACAATGCAGCTGCCCAGACAGAAATTGGCCTCGATATCCATGATCTTGCAGTGCCTAGCAATACCTTTGCAAGACCCTCAAAATAAAAGAGAAAGATGATGTCATCAAATTAGGAGAGAGACTAATGGAGAAAGGGAGGGGATATGATGGAGACCGGAGTTCTAAAGTGGAATGGGGGAGGGGAGGGAAATATCAGGTGGGGTTTTTTTGGTATGTAAGATTAAAAGTCAATTAAAAAAAAAAAAAAGAAAGAGCAGATGACAGGCTGGAGAAATAGCTTAGCGGTTAAGGCACTTGCCTGCAAAGCCAAAGGATCTAGGTTCAATTCCCCAGGACCCACGTAAGGCAGGTGCACAAGGGGGCACACGTGTCTGGAGTTTGTTTGCAGAGGTTAGAGGCCCTGGTGTGCCCATTCTCTCTCTCAAATAAATAAATAAAAATAAATGAAACCTTTAATCCCAGCACTCGGGAGGCAGAGGTAGGGGGATCGCTGTGAGTTTGAGGCTAACCTGAGACTACATAGTGAATTCCAAGGTCAGCCTGGCCTAGAAAGAGAGACTCTGCCTTGAAAAACCAAAACCAAACAAACATATAAATAAAGAATAAACAAAAGAAGGAATAGAAGAGTTAGCACCCCGTGTTGGAAAACGACTGACTCCTGGCCTGCACTCTGGGGTGGGGGAGGGCACGGCTAGTGTGAAGCAAGGCTCTTTCAGTGCACAGAAGACACACATGCCCATTTCATTCTGAGATACATCCAACGGGGCACCTGCTTATTGCAGAATTTCTTTCTTCCATTTTAAAAATTTGTTTTATTATTTATTTATTTATTTATTTGAGAGAGAGAGGCACATGGAGAAAGAATGGGCACGCCAGGGCTTCCAGCCGCTGCAAACAAACTCCAGATGCATGTACTACCATGTGCATCTGGCTTAGGTGGGTCGTGAGGAATCGAACCATGGTCCTTTGGCTTTGCAGGCAGGAGGCTGAACTGCTAAGCCATTCTTGCAGCCCCTTCCGTTTTTTGTTTTTTTTTTAATACAGCTTTTAAAATGGTATTTGTTTATGGGTGTGTGTGTCCATGCCAGTACAAACAAATGCCTGGCACATGTGCCACTTTTGTGTCTGGCTTTTCATGTGCGCTGGGGAATTGAACCTGGGCCAGCAGGCTTTACAAGTGGGCACCTTTAACCTCTGAGCTATTTCCCCAGCCTTTCCTATTCAATTGCCACTATCATGATTTTAGGACAAAAGGACTGTAGAACAGGGGCCAAGGCGACTGTGGGGAGAAGAAAGAAAGGATCAGGGGAGAGCCGGGTGTGGTGGCGCACGCCTTTAATCCCAGCACTCGGGAGGCAGAGGTAGGAGGATCTCCGTGAGTTCGAGGCCACCCTGAGAATACAGAGTAAATTCCAGGTCAGCCTGAGCCAGAGTGAGACCCTACCTTGAAAAACCAAAAAAAGAAATAAAAGAAATAAAAGAAAGGGTCAGAGGAGGAGAAAGTGCTTGTGTGACTGTCAGAAGACTCACACAGAGGTTGGGGGTGTGTTTGGGATCCCCACCAGTCTCTGTCACTTCTTCCGCTAGATTCCCCTATCTGGGAAGTGGGTTTAGTAACTCTAGCATGCTCCTGGGCAGCCCTCACAGAGGCCTGACCCACAGGATGTGACAGCACCCTGCCAAGGGTGTCACTTGTCACCAGAGGGCGCACGAAGCTCCCGGCTTGTGGCAGAAATTCACCCATGTCCCCTGCTCCAGGCTCCAGGACCACAAACTGGAGTTGTACTACACCGCAGTCTTTTTTTTTTTTTTTTTTTTTTTTTTAAATGCAAGAGAGAGAGAAAAAAGAGAGAAAGAGAGAATTGGCGCAGTTGAACTCCAGGAGCTTGCGTCACCTTGTGCATCTGATTTACATGGGATCTGGAGAGTCGGACATGGGTCCTTAAGTTTCACAGGCAAGATAGGATCTTACTCTGGTCCAGGTTGACCTGGAATTAACTATGTAGTCTCAGGGTGGCCTCGAACTCTTGGCGATCCTCCTACCTCTGCCTCCCGAGTGCTGGGATTAAAGGTGTGTGCCACCACACCCGGCTTTCATTTTTTAAAAAATATTGTATTTTTTTTTTTTTTTTTTTGGTTTTTCTAGGTAGGGTTTCACTCTGGTCCAGGCTGACCTGGAATTAACTATGTATTCTCAGGGTGGCCTCGAACTCTCAGCAATCCTCCTACCTCTGCCTCCCGAGTGCTGGGATTAAAGGCGTGCGCCACCACGCCCGGCCTTAAAAAATATTGTATTTATTTACTTGAAAGACAGGGAGAAAGAGAAAGAGGCAGATAGAGAATTGGCACACCAGGGCCTCTGGCCACTGCAAACGAACTCCAGACACATGAACCACCTTGTGCACCTCGGTTTACGTGGGTACTGGGGAATCGAACCTGTATCCTTTGGCTTTGCAGGCAAGCGCCTTTAACGGCTGAGCCGTCTCTCCAGTTCCAGATGGGCACCAGCTGGGAGACTCTGCACTCTGCCTCCCATCTCTGAGCCTGTGGGAGTGGGGTTTAGGAGGGTAGTGGTGGTCTAATAACCACTTGTCAAACTCAAGCCCACTGCCCCAGTTCACCCTGGGAGTCAGATCTAGAGCTGACCAGTGGCTGTGCCTGGGCCATCTTGTCTAGTGTCCCTGGGCGCTCTTCTGGGACTCTGAAAAGTGCAGGTGGGACAGGCACAAGGGCCAGTGAAACGAGGCAGGAAAGTTGTACCTCTGACTGTAAAAGGGGCCTGCAGACAGGCATGCCAGGCAGGGTAAAATGGGGTGTGAGGGACACACACAGACTCTGTGGAGGAGGGAGAAGGCTCTTGCCAGAGATGGGAAAGTCCTCAAATCCAGGGAGTCAGGAAGTTTCAGTGTCAACCCTCTCTATAGAAGTAAGAACTCCAGTGTTGTGCTCTAGACCACCCTCTCCCGCCCCCTCCAGTACCCCAGATCTCCCCAGTGGCTGACTTCTCCCTTCAGCCTCCCAGAACTGAAAACCCTCCCCTAGCCGGGTGTGGCAACGCTGTGGAGGCTGAGTTAGGAGGATCACCGTGAGTTCGAGGCCAGCCTGGGCTACAGAGTGAGTTCCAGGTTTGCTTGGGCTACAGTGAAAACTTTAAACAAATACCTGAAAACAGGGCTGGAGAGCTGGCTTAGTGGTAAAGGCACATGCCTGTGAAGCCTAAGGACCCCGGTTTCGATTCTCCAGGTCCCACTTTAGCCAGATGCATATGGTGGCGCATGCGTCTGGAGTTTGTTTGCGGTGGCTGGAGGCCCTGGCGCGCCCATTCTCATTCTCTCTCCCTCTCTCTGTCTCAAATAAATAAATAAAAGCAAACAAAAAAAAAAACACTCAAAAAATACCTAAAAACAAAAACGAATGCAACAAACTCCCCTCCCACCCACAAAAATCTCATCTTAGGAAAATGATATCTTTCCATTTGGGCTGTGGGAAAAGGTGACGTAGTTGTTGGTTACATCTGCAGGGACGGAGAGTCAGTCCGTTATGAGCAGGTCCGGGTGTTGAGTGGGGATATGAAAGAGATGTAGAAGGCCAGGCCTGGCGCTAACTCTAGTCCTGGAGGGGGCCATTATTATCCTTCTTCACAGAGGAGAAACTGAGGCACAGAGAACTAGTATGAGCAAGACCACACCTCACGCAGCAGCTACAGATCCAAGGCCAGCATTGGCCTTGCCATCAAAGCCCACCTATGCTTGCTTTTTATTATTATTATTATTTTTATTAGAGACAGAGATAGAGAGTGAGTATGGGCGCGCCAGGGCCTCTAGCCACTGCAAACAAACTCCAGACGTGTGCGCCCCCTTGTGCATCTCGCTTACGTGGGTCCTGTAGAATCGAACCAGGGTCCTTAGGCTTCACAGGCATGAGCCTTACCCGCTAAACCATCTCTCCAGCCCCCGCCATGCTTTTTTTTTTTTTTTTTTTTTAAATTTAAGCTGGCGTGGTGGTGCACGCCTTTAATCCCAGCACTCAGGGAGGCAGAGGTAGGAGGATCATCAGGAGTTCGAGGCCAACCTGAGACTACATAGTGAATTCCAGGTCAGCCTGAGCTAGAGTGAGACCTTACCTCAGAAAACCAAAAAAAAAAAATATATATATATATATTTTTAAAAAATATATTTTATTTATTTGTTTGAAAGACAGAAAGAAGCAGAGAGAGAGACAGAGAGGAAAAGAGAGAGGGTGAGAGAGAGAATGGGCATGCCAGGGCCTCCATCCACTACAAACGAACTCCTGACGCATGCGCCCCCTTGTGCCTCTGGCTTACGTGGGACCTGTAGAATGGAACCGGGGTCCTTAGGCTTTGCAGGCATGTGCCTTTATGGCTAAGCCATCTCTTCCGCCCCACTCTTGCTTTTTCACCTGTGTGATGGTTAACCAGGGGGGCAGTAGTGGGACACACAGCCTGTAGGCTCTACTCCCTGCCGTTCTGCAGCATTGCCTGTGACCTTGGGCACGTTGCTTCTTCCGTCAGTAGAGACGAAGCTCCTTGAAGAGAAGTTTACTTCTAAGCTATGAGGCTGTGTGCCTGGGAGGTCTTTTCCAGAGTTCCTGGGCGGTCTTCCGCAATGCTCTGTACAAACTGAAAAGTGCAGATGGACTGGCTCGAGGAAGCCTCCATGGCCCTACTCCACTTTGAATGGCAGAAGTGTACCTGCTTGTCAGCACTGGCACGGGGGCGGAGCTGCCTGCACACTAGGCAAATGAGATTTTGTCAAAGCCCTGGCTGGTCCAGCCCCTGTCACTCCCCAACCACCCCACCCCGCCCCTGTGTCTGTCTGGAGCTCAGATTCACACGCTGCTCCAGCCAGCTGGGCCCCAGAGGGAAGGAGAACTGCAGGGAAGAAAGGTGGATGGCTGGGGGGCCACCGGTGCACTGAGACACGCCACCCCCCACCCCAGTCCTGCCAAGCTGGTGGCACTGGTGAAGGACTAGACCTGGAGGGGAGGATCTGACCTGCCTTGAGCTCTTAGCTTCGGTTCTTAGCAAGCCAGACAGACGGTCATCGGTCTCAGGGGAGCCTGTCCTGGGTGCACGTGCCCAGGGCTGGCCCACCATCATGGCTGATGAAAAGACCTTTCGTATCGGCTTCATCGTTCTGGGCCTTTTCCTGCTGTCCCTCGGCACGTTCCTCATGAGTCACGACAGGCCTCAGGTCTACGGCACCTTCTACGCCATGGGCAGCGTCATGGTGATCGGGGGCGTCATCTGGAGCATGTGTCAATGCTACCCCAAGGTAGGGAGAGGGCGGCTGGGGAACCAGGAAGACATTGGGCAGCCATGAGAGCAGGGGGTGGGGTGGGGGCGAACAGGAGACTTCCTGGTCCAGGGTACCAACCCCCTTCTCCAACCACTGTGTTTTTTTTTCTAAATTAACTTTTTTTTTTTTTTTGGTTTTCCAGGTAGGGTCTCACTCTGGTCCAGGCTGACCTGGAATTAACTATGTAGTCTCAGGGTGGCCTCGAACTCACAGCGATCCTCCTACCTCTGCCTCCCGAGTGCTGGGATTAAAGGCGTGCGCCACCACGCCCGGCTTAAATTAACTTTTAAAAAATATTTTATATTTATTTATTTGAGAGAGAGAGAGAGATACAGAGATAGGTAGAAAGAGATAGATAGATAGAGAGAGAGAGAGAGAGAGAGAAAGAGAGAATGGGCGTGCCAGAGCCTCCAGCCACTGCAAACGAACTCCAGATGCGTGTGCCCCCTTGTGCATCTGGCTTACGTGGGTTCTGGGGAGTCGAACCTGGGTCCTTTAGCTTTGTAGGCAAATGCAACTGCTAAGCCATCTCTCCAGTCCTCCAATCACTGTGTTTTTCCCACCTGGACTCCCTGCACCCTCTCTTCTCTCTGGATCATTCTTTTGCACGCCCCCCGCCCCCCTGTCTCATCACGAGGCTCCAAAGTCCCTTGCATCTGGAGCCTCCAGCCAGGCATCCCAGGGGACAAGGCGCGGTGGGTGCACTGGCCCCAGGCTGGATCAGAAGCTGCCAGGTGAAACTTCAGCCATTTTCTGTGGCCGCGGGTGGGGGGGGGGTTCCCTTTCATAGCATAGATCCCGAAGCGCTGCAGGGCCTGTGGAAGCTGAGTTATAGAGTGGGGTTGGAGCTTAGTGTGTATGGCTTGAAGAATGGTCTGCTCCCTACATGATCTCCCCCGTGTCCCCTGCTGCCATAAGCTCTGGACACTACAGGTGTAATCTTTTAGATGCCTGATCTCTCTGTCCCAGCCTTGCGAGCCACTTAGAGAGGGAAGAGCATTAAATGGTAGCTCCGTGGTCCACTTCCAGCTCTTTCTAAACTCTCTTGTTGGCCTTTGTTTCTCATCTGCAAAATGCAGCCCCAAATCTTGCTTCTACATTCTGCTGTGACAAAAGATAATGCCGCATTTAGATGTGTACATCAGGAAGACCAGGTGGAAAGGTGGGGTTACATCTGAGGGATTTGCTGATCCTGACACCTAGGGCCCCAGCCCTCCAGTTCCCTCCTCCTTTGGGGAGGTACGCAGGAACTCTAGGGAGCCAAGGAGGTTGGGGCCTGGCTGAGACTCTCCAGCCCTACTCCCCCCCTCCGTGGCCAGCCCTGGGCTATCACTGGGAGAGAGCTTGGGCAGTCTGTACTGGTTTGGAGCCATTTACCGAGCAGTTTACAGTCAACTTGCCTGTGTGTGTGCAATGCCCTGAGTAGAGGTCACCGGGAGAAGAGGGCCTTGAGGCCAGAGCTACCGCGTCACCACCAGGGGAGGGTGGGGACATTGGGCAGACAGCATCCTTCCCAGGGCAGCTGAGAGGACAGAGTGGTGGCAGGGCTAGAGAGGCCGTAGTGCTGATATTAATGAGTAACTGTTGATGGGTTCATGTGCTCCTGGGGGTGGGGGTAGCGGGGCTGGGGGTAGACGCATGCCTCTTATTTATTTATTGTCCCTCAGGCTCAGATTCAAGTCCCTGCACCCTCTGTCACTTCGGTGACCTTGGCAGAGGGGACCTCCCACCCTGAGCCAAGTCGGGGGAAGGGAGAGGGTTGTGGGGACAGAGAGGTCCTGACATCATGCTCGCACAGAGCAGACATGGAGGCTTGTTCTTGGGACTCTGCTGGTGACACTGGTTGGCCTGTGGGACTCAGAGCATCACAGGTGGACTCCGATAAGGAGGGAAGAAGGGATGGCATGAAGCAGGGAGACACGTGAGGGCAAAGCTAACTTGGGCCACGGTGGTTCCTCCTCCGTTTGGCTTTCTCTGTTAGGCCCCAGTGAATAGGAATTTTCTGTGTTGAATGAGAGAAATACCAGGAAAGAGGATTGCTAACTGGGATGCCAGGTCGGGGATAGCCAACACCAACGTGAATGAAGTTCTTGCACTTTAAAAACATTTTATTTATTTGAGAGAGAGCGGGAGGGAGAATGGGCACACCAGGGCCTCCATTCATTGTAAATGAACTCCAGATGCATGCATCCCCTTGTGCATCTGGCTTACGTGGGTCCTGGGGAATCGAACCTGGATCCTTTGGCTTTGCGGACAGAGCCATCTCTCCAGCCCAGGTTCTTCCACTTTTGAGGAGCAGGGGTCCTCTGGGGAGAAACAGCTTTCTGCCTC
The DNA here is from genome assembly GCA_036365145.1 of Orientallactaga sibirica. Lineage (NCBI taxonomy): Eukaryota > Metazoa > Chordata > Mammalia > Rodentia > Dipodidae > Orientallactaga > Orientallactaga sibirica. The sequence continues at coordinate 3,567,106 of JAEOAD010002279.1, read as the reverse complement.
ATGGGGTCAAGGGTAAGCTGTGCAGAGAAAGGCAAGCTGGTTAAATTAAGCAGAAGTCCACCAGTTAGAGAAGACAGGGCAGATGTTCCAGGCAGAACAGCGTGACAGAAGACAGAACGGCTACTGGTGGGTAGGGGAGAAAAGGAAGGGTACAGCAGAGTGGGGCTCAGCTCCTGGGAGCTTGGAATGCCACCTAAGGGACTCAGACCTTCCCTTTTGGTGGACTGGACTTAGAAATGATCTGTCCAGTGTTGCAGTCAGGTTCAGATTGCTGGCAGAAATCCCCCAACCAAGAGCAGCTTGTGGGGGTGAAAAATGGGTTTATTTTGGCTTGTAGACTCGAGGGGAAGCTCCACGATGGCAGGGGAAAACGATGGCATGAGCAGAGTGTGGACATAACCTCCTTGCCAACATCAGGTGGACAACAGCAACAGGAGAGTGTGCCAAACATTGGCAAGGGGACACTGGCTATAATACCCATAAGCCCGCCCCCAACAATACACGGCCTCCAGGAGGCGTTAATTTCCAATTGCCGTCAGCTGCGGAGACTAGCATTGAGAATACCTAAGTTTAGGGGCTGGAGAGATGGCTCAGTGGTTAAGGTGCTTGCCTGCAAAGTCAAAGGACCTCTGTTCGATTCCCCAGGACCCACGTAAGCCAGATGCATCCCGGCATGCCCATCTCTCTCTCTCTCTCTCTGCCTCTTTACCCTTTTAAATTAATAAAAATAAAATATTTTTAAAAAAAGCTGGGCATGGTGGCGCATGCCTTTAATCCCAGCACTTGGGAGGCAGAGGTAGGAGGATCACCATGAGTTCGAAGCTACCTGAGACTACTGAGTGAATTCCAGGTCAGCCTGGGCTAGCGTGAGACCCTACCTTGAAAAACAAAACAAACAAAAAGAAAAAAAAAAAAAAACAATACCTAAGTTTATGGGGGACACCTGAATCAAACCACCACATCCGGCGTTGCGGTTTGAGGGGTACTGTCAGGCTGGCATCGGGAAGGAGAGACATAATGGTCATCTGGACCAAGTCAGACTTGAACACCAGGCTGTAGGATCCGAGGAGGCATGTCCAGTCCTCCTCATGTGGGGAGCCTGGGCAGGCTCTGGCTCTTTGCTGCGGCTGTCTCATTGGATTGCAAAAACCCGTCTGCCCCCCAGCGACACACCTCCTCCAGCAGGGCTCTCTGCCTGCTGGAGACTTACGTAGGAAGCTTAATCCTAATTCAGCATCCTTGAGAAGCAAATGGACTTTCAGGAAGAGCAGAACCTCAGTGCCACACACCCCTTCTTCTCACTCCTGCCTGCTTTCCTGGAGCCCAAGGCAAGCCGCGGGTGGTTGAAGGACTCGGCCTCTCTGTATGCTTCATCTCCACGCCGCCTTCCTGTAGGAACTGGTCCCTGTTCAGCCTAGACAAAAAAAATCCAATGGATGGGCTGGAGAGATGACTTAGAGGTTAAGGTGCTTGCCTGCAAAGCCTAAGGACCCAGGTTGGATTCCCCAGCACCCACATAAGCCACATACATGAGGTGGCACATATGTCTGGAGTTCATTTGCTGTGGCTGGAGGTCCTGGCACACCCATTCTCTTTCTCTTTCTCAAATATATTTTAAAAATCAAATGGGGGGGGCCAGGTGTGGTGCGCATGCCTTTAATCTCAGCACTCGGGAGGCAGAGGTAGGAGGATCACCATGAGTTTGAGGCCACCCTGAGACTATATAGTGAATTCCAGGTCAGCCTGAGCTAGAGTGAGACCCTACCTCAAAAAAAAAAAAAAATCCGCCGGGCTTGGTGGCACACGCCTTTAATCCCAGCACTTGGGAGGCAGAGGTAGGAGGATCGCCGAGAGTTCGAGGCCACCCTGAGACTACATAGTTAATTCCAGGTTAGCCTGGACCAGAGTGAGACCCTACCTGGTAAAACCAAAAAAAAAAAAAAATCCAGTGGGTTCTATCGTGTTGAGACTCCTCTAGAGTGCCCATTGCTGTGGACAAAGGCTGAGCTTTGTATGCCTGATACTCTGAGGGTCTTCAGGACTGACCTCCCGTACTGACCTTCAACTCTGCCTGTCCTTCTCCTCCCTTAAAACAAAGACTTGTGTTTTAAGATGTTACTCCTTGCTGTCTCCTCCGAGCTTTTCATAATGTGAATGGTGGTGACAGTGACATTAATGATGGTGATGATGCTGATGGTGGTGGTGATGGGGATGAGAGTGATGGTGATGGTGATGATGGTAATAGTTGTTGTCATTGCCTTTTCGTTGCTGGGACAAACACCTGACCAGAATGACTTATGGGAGGAATGGGTGACAGATTCCAGGGGAGGTTTCATCACGTTGGAAGAAGCCGACTCACTTCATCATCCATCCATCCATAGCATAGAGACACAACCTCCAGCACCAGCAAGCATGAGCTGACTCTGAACACCACCTTAGGGCTGGACTCCAGATCTGCCCCCAGGGACACACCTCTTCCACAAGGGCTCTGCCTGCTGGAGACTTAAGTAGGAAGCCTAATCCTAATGAAAAATACCTGAGGCTGTATAACCATTTACATTCAAACCACCACATCCTGTCCCTGGCCCCCATAGACTCATGATCTTCTCACAATGCAAAATGCCTTTGGCCCAACTTCAAAAGTCCCCATAGTCATTATAAACTTTAACATTGTTCAAAAGTCCAAGACTTGGGCTGGAGAGATGGCCTAGTGGTTAAGGTGTGACTGCCCTAAGGATCCAGGTTTGATTATCCAGGTACCACATAAGCCAGACACACAAGGTGGCTCCTGAATCTGGAGTTCATGTTTGCAATGGCTGGAAGCCCTGGCACACCCATTCTCATTCTCTCTTTCTCTCTCTTCTCTCCCTCTTTCTCTGTCTCTAATAAAAAAAGTCCAAGACTCATCTGAGATTCCAGACAGTCTTTTAACTGTGAGCCCTGTAAATTAAAACACAAGTCACATGCTTCCAACACATAATGGCACAGAGTAAACATTCCAATTGCAGAAAGAAGGCATAACAGGAAGACACCAGACCAATGCAAAAATTTATAACCAGCAGACCAACATTGAATATCTGCAGTTCCAAGTCTGACATCTGTAACCAGTGATGAAGTCTTTTGGGGTTCCAATTCTGCCCTCTCTTTGGGTTGTTCACAGTCCAGGGAAAACTTTCCATCCTGAGCTGGAAGCTCTCCTTGGCAGCCATCCCACAGTCCTGGCATCTCTTTGGGTCTCCATTGTAATTCACAGTTCATCTTCGTAGCTCCCTACGATGGTCTCACTGGGCCACCATAAAGGCATTTCAACCCTGCTTCACATTCCCAAATCTCCTGGAACCATGAACTCTTTATGACCCACTTCCCTGCATTTTTCATGCTTCCAAAAGCAGAACCATGTGGGTGGCACAGCCAAATTTCTAAGTCCAGCGGGGAATAAAGCTTGACCGTGAAGAACAGGATAGTCCTTTACCAATCTCCCTTCAAGTGCCCTCCCTTCAAAAGAACTTACAATCTTCCTAGCCTGAGCCTTCCCTGGATGGATGTCACCCTTAGGCATTATTTCAACTGGACCAATGCAAAACAGTTGGCCTACCTTTAATGGCGCTAATTTCCTTAACAATTGCAGCTTCTCTAATACCAGTTTCTGTGCCTATAACTTCAGAATTGCTTACACTTCTTTCTGTAGCACATTTTTACATATTCCTTATCTTTGTGTTCTATACCTTCTGCCAACCATGCCAATCCATTATTTAAAAAAATTTTCTTTTTACTTCATTTATTTTTGGAGAGAGAGAGACAGAGAGAGAGGGAGAGGGAGACAGAGAATGGGCATGCCAGCAGTCTCTCAGCTGCTGTGAACGAAATCCAGATGTGTGCGCCCCCTTGTAGGCAAGTGCAGCATTGCGCCCTTGCCTCACTTTGCATCTGGCTAAATGTGGGACCTGGAGATTGGAACCCGGTTCTTCGGCTTAGCAGGCAGGTGCCTTAACCGCTAAGCCATCTCTCCAGCCCCAATCCATTATTTTTAAACTCAACTTTGCTCAAATTCTCATGGCAGAGGTGGAAGAATGCAGCCAGCCTTTCCATCAGTAGCTAAGTTTCAACAAACTATTCTCCTTCCCCTTTGAAACTACATAAGCCTGGCTGGAGAGATGGCTTAGTGGTTAAGGCACTTGACTATGAAGCCTGAAGACCCAGGTTTGATTCCCCAGTACCCACATAAGACAGATGCACAAGGTGGCACATATGTCTGGAGTTAATTTGCAGTGGATGGAGGCCTTGGCATGCCATTCTCTCCCTCTCTTTTCCTCTCTATCTCCCTCTCTCTTTCTCTCTGACTCTCTTAAATAAATAAATAAACAAATAAATAAATAAAACTACATAAGCCAAGCCATCACATTGCACAAGTCTCTCTACATTTAGAATTTTCAGACTTTCACCAGCATAGCCCATCAACTTCTGCTTACAGCACTCCAAAGTACTAAGTCCTTCCATAATCCTCCTGTAAACACATTCTGAAGGACCAAAACCCACATGGTCAGGTTCATTGCAGGAACAACCCCACTTCTGGCACAATTTTCAGTTTCAATTATCTTCAAATTCCTGAAACAAACCCTGGTCCAAAATCAGCTTATAGTGGGAAAGGGCTTATTTCAGGCTTACAGATTCCAGGGGAAGCTTCATCATGGTGGAAGAAGCCTGCTCAGTTCATCACACATCCATAGAAGGAGGCAATCCCCAGCACCAACAAGCATAGCTTGACTCTGAACACCACCTTAGGGCTGGACTCAAGATCCCCCCCCACACAGTGACGCACCTTTTCCAGCAGGGCTCTGCCTGCCGGAGACTTGAGTAGGAAGCTTAATCCTAATCAAAAACACCTGAGGCTGTGGGGCTATTTACATTCAAGTTACCATAGTGGTGGTGATGGTGATGGTGATGATGGTGATAATGGAGATTATGATGGTGGAGGTGGTGATGATGCTGGTGATGGTGATGATGATGTTGGTGATGGTGATGATGATGGTGGTGCTGGTGATGGTGATGATAATGGTGGTGATGATGATGGTGGTGATGGTGCTGCTGATGATGGTGCTGGTGATGATGGTGGTGATGGTGATGATGATGATGGTGGTGGTGATGATGGTGGTGATGGTGATGATGATAGTGATGGTGAGAGTGGTGATGGTGGTGGTAATGGAGGTCATGATGGTGGGGATGATGATGATGGTGGTGATGGTGATGTTGATAGTTGTGGCAATGATGATAGTGGTGATAATTGAGATTATGATGGTGGAGATGATAATGATGATGATGATGGTGATGATGTGGTGATGGAGATGATGATGGTGGTGATAATGGAGGTCATGATAATGGAGATGCTGATGATGATGTTGGTGCTGGTGTGATGATGGTGGTGATGGTGATGGTGGTGATAATGGAGGTCATGAAAATGGAGATGATGATCATGGTGGTGGTGCTGGTATGATGATGGTGGTGATGATGGTGATGATAATGGAGGTCATGAAAATGGAGATGGTGATGAAGATGTTGTTGTTGGTGGTGATGATGGTGATGATGATGATGGTTGTGCTGGTATCTGAGACATGAGGGAGAAGAGGCAGTTTCTAAGAAGTACAGAACAAGCTGACTGTAGGACATGGGAAAGTTCATCTCTTTCAGGAATCTAAGAGCTCCTCCACCCATCACTGCCTTCTCTCTCCTATCATGGAGTTTTCTTTCTTCTTTCTTGTTTTTTTGAGGCAAGCCCAACAGACTGGCCTTTCTTATGTGAGAGAGTGAGCGTAAGAATGCACACACATGCGCGAGAGAGAATGGGCATGCCAGGGCCTCCAGACACTGTAATTAAACTACAGATGCATATGCCACCTGTGAACGTTTGTGTCACTTTGTGCGTCTGGCTTATGTAGGATCCGGAGAGTTGAATATGGGTCCTTAGGCTTTGCGACCGCTAAGCCATTTCTCCAGCCCTGTCACTGAGTTTTGGTGGTAAGGAAAAGGGGAGTGCTGTTCCCAAACCTGGGGCTCATCAGATACTGCTTCATGTTTATTCAAGGGAGCGACTCACACTCAGGCATCTAGTGGATCAGTACCACCTTGTAATTTGCTGAGCAGCTGCTGTGTGCAGACGCCATGCTGGGAGATTCTTTTCTGTTAAGCTCAGGAAGTCTTCACAGAAGACCCAGGAGACAGGCATGGCTAGCCTCATTTTAAAACATGTAAAATACATAGTTAGGGGCTGGAGAGATGGCTTAGCGGTTAAGGTGTTTGCCTGTGAAGCCTAAGGAGCCAGGTTTGATTCCCCAGTACCCACCTAAGCCAGATGCACAAGGGGGCATATGTATCTTTTTTCTCTCAAAATAAATAAATAAATAGCCTCGATATCCATGACCTTGCAGTGCCTAGCAATACCTTCTCAAGACCCTCAAAATAGAAGAAAAAGATGATGACATCAAATTAAAAGAAAGACTAATGGAGAGAGGGAGGGGATATGACGGAGATTGGTGTTCTAAAGTGGAATGGTGGGAGGGGAAGGAAATATCATATGTTTTTTGTATGTAAGTATAGAAGGTGTCAATAAAAAGTTAATAATAAAAATAAGTAAGTAAATAAATAAATAAATAATTTTTTTAGAAAAAGAAATAAAATACACAGTGAACATGGGCTGACTTTACCATGAGTAAGTAGCACTTACCATTCTGTGGCATTAGGCACCTTCTCAGTGGGGTCATTTGCAGACCTCTTTCCATTCTGCAAAGCTAAAGCTTTATATCAGTAAATGACAGACCCCCTCCCCACTCCAAGACTCCTTTCTTCAGCCACTGGCAACCACCACTGTACCTACCGTCTCTGTGTCTTTCATAGCACTCGATACCCCAGGAAACTGGAATCTTAACAGTATTGGCCTTTAGTCTTTTTTTTTTTTTTTCGAGGTAGGTAGGGTCTTGCTCTAGCCCAAGCTGACCTGGGATTCACTATGTAGTCTCAGGGTGGCTTCAAACTCACAGCAATCTTCCTACCTCTGCCTCCCAAGTGCTGGGATTAAAGGTGTGTGCCACCATACCTGGCTGATCTTTGGTCTTTTATTTATTTATTTACTTGAGAAAGAGAGAGAAAGAGAGAGAGAGAGAGAGAGAGAAACTCCAGATGCGTTGTGCCCCCTTGTGCATCTGGCTTACGTGGGTGGGTTCTGGATAATCGAACCAAGATCCTTTGGCTTTGCAGGCAAGCACCTTAACCGCTAAGCCATCTCTCCAGCCCTGGTCTTTTTTTTTTTTTCTTCAAACACTCTAGTCACAATAGTATTTTATTTGGGAAATATAATCAGAGACAGAAATCAATTCATAACTCCTACCATTAGCATACACTTAACTGGCAACAGTAGTAGCAATTTCTTACAGAATGCACTGTGTGAGAAAGTTGTGACATCAAGGCAACAACGATTTGCATTTTAGAGTATATTTTACTATAATAGTTTTTACACTGATATTAATTTTTAAGTAAATATGAGCAACATTTTATGCCTCCCATCACGTCAAAGAACGTTCACTTTTTCCCCAAATATTTATTTGAGAGAGAGAAAGGCAGATAGAGAGAGGGTGAGAGAGAGAATAGGTGAGCCAAGACCCCTAGCTGCTGCAAATGAACTCCAGATGTGTGTGCCATCTTGTGCATCTGGCTTATGTGGATTCTGGGGAATCGAACCTGGGTCCTTTGGCTTTGCAGGCAAGTGCTTTAACCGCTAAACCATTTCTCCAGCCCCCAAAGGACATTCTTATATGAACAATCCGATCATATATTCTACATCCTAGCCATTGCTGATTTTCTTTCTGCCACCGGGTATACATTTATATATGGGAAAGGGACTTTTAAATTTTTCGCTTTTTGAGTCGAGTTTATTTCCCTCAGCACAATGTCATCAAGGTTTGTCCATGTCATAGCATGCCTTAAGACTTCCTTTGTAAGGTGGCTAGGTATTCTTTTAAATGTCTTAACTGTATATTGCTATCCTTTGGACTTTGGTGCATAATACCGTAAGCGTCATGGAACGTGTGTCTCTTGGAATCTGTTACCGTTATCCACACGAGCACAGACAGGCTCTGGAGAAGGGGGTGGCTGTCCCTGTACCCTCAGCAAGGACCCGGCAGAGGAACGATGCTTTATATTATCTCGCACACCCCAAAGGCACAGCTCCTTCTGCCCAATCCTGTTCTTTCCTTCATGATCTGCCTCCCCCACCACCTAGCAGAATCTCCAGTGCTGGACTGTTTAATCTCAAAAGTTCAAGGGAGGGATGGAGAGATTGCTTAGTGGTTAAGGCGCTTGCCTATAAAGCCAAAGGACCCAGGTTCAATTCCCTAGGACCCACATAAGCCAGATGCACAAGGTGGCGCATGCATCTGGAGTTCGTTTGCAGTAGCTAGAGGCCCTGGTGTGTCCATTCTCTCTGTCTCTCTCTGCTTGCAAATAAATAAAGAAAAAAATTTTAAAAAGTTCTTGGGAGGGCTGGAGAGATGGCTTAGTGTTTAAGACACTTGCCTGCAAAACAAAAGGACCCAGGTTCGATTCCCCAGGACCCACGTCAGCCAGATGCACAAAGTGGTGCACACATCTGGAGTTGGTTTGCAGCGGCTTGAAGCCCTGGTGCTCCCATTCCCTCTCTCTCTCTCTCTTTCTCTGCCTCTCAAATAAATAAATAAAAATAGAAAATATTTTTTAAAAAAGTTCAAGGGCACAGACTTGGTACTTCAACTGCAGCCATCCTCATCTCCGTCTCCCACCACAGCCTCTGTGTCCTGAAGCACGTGACAGTGACGTGTTTTCCATTCATTGCCCAGATACCGACAGAACGTCTGCTTGTATGCCAGGCATTTGCTGGCACACATGTTGAGACCCCTTGGAAATGATGGGGGCTGGCCTGTCACTCACTGTTGCCCCAGTGCCTGGGAAGGTGCCTGCACACAGCAGGTGCTCAACGATTGTCCCGTGAAGAAAGACAGCAGGATGGCGACAGGTGCCTAAACACCTATGACTCAGCCGGGCTGTGCCCCAAGCAGCAGCCCCCCTCATCAGTCACACAGAGAGTTGTCCAGGTCTGGCTTCTTTTTTTTTCCTTTTCGGAGAGAGTCAGAGAGAGAGAGAGACAGATAGAGATGAGTGCGCCAGCAGCCTCTCAGCCACTGTGAACAAACTCCAGACGTGTGCGCCCCCTTGTGAGCAAGTGCAGCATTGCGCCCTTGTGTCACTGAGTCTGGCTCAACTTGGGACCTGGAGAATCGAACAGGCGTTCTTAGGCTTAGCAGGCAGGCGCCTTAACCCTTAAGCCATCTCTCCAGCCCAGGTCCGGCTTCTTTGTGAGGGTGTACAGAGAGGTTTCCTCAGACTAGTAATGGCGGCTGAGGACATGCGGAAACGACCAGCCCCCATCCCTGATCAGCTCCCCTTTATTCTATAGATCACCTTTGTGCCTGCAGACTCTGACTTCCAAGGCATCCTGTCCCCAAAGGCCCTGGGCCTGCTGGAGAACGGGCTCGCCGAGGTGAAGAAGAGGTAAGTGCGCCGGGCGGACCCTCAGCCCGGCCTCCTATCAGGAGGAGGACAGAAGGGGAGGAGGTGGACAAATGGCACTGTGTTGTCTTTTCTTCCAGTTTCCTGCTTGGTCTACCACTTCCTGAGAACACACTTCTAGAAATCACTGGTTGGGCCCGTGGGGTGTGGGCGGGGGATGGGGAGGATGGCTCAGTGGGTAAAGAGCTTGCCGTGCAACTGTGGGGACCTGAGCTCAGATCCCCAGTTCTCCTATAAAAACGCTGGCTGTGGTGGTGTACTTGCAAGATCAGAACTGGGGAGACGAAGGCGGGCGTGGTGGCACACGCCTTTAATCCCAGCACTTGGGAGGCAGAGGTAGGAGGATTGCTGTGAGTTTGAGGCCAGCCTGAGACTACAGAGTTAATTCCAGGTCAGCTTGGGCTAGAGCGAGACGCTACCTCGGAAAAAACTGAAAGAAAGAATTAGGGAGAAGGGCAAAAGAGGATCCTTAGGGTTTGCTGGCCAGCTCGTCTAGCAGACTTGGTAAGCTCCAGGTTTAGTGAGAGACACTGTCTCAAAGAATAAGGCAGAGAGGGCTGGAGAGATGGCTTAGCAGTTAAGGCACATGCCTGCAAAGCCCAAGGCTCCAGGTTCGATTCCCCAGGTTTCACGTAAGTCAGATGCACATGGTAGCGCATGCATCTGGAGTTTTTTGCAGTGGCTGGAGGCCCTGGTGTGTCCATTCTCACTTTCTCTCTGGGTCTCTCTCTCCCTCTCTCTCTCTCTCTGTCTGCAATAAGTAAATAAAAATAAAATCTTTTTTTTTTTTTTTTTGTTTTTCGAGGTAGGGTCTCACTCTAGCCCAGGCTGACCTAGAATTCACTAAGGAGTCTCAGGGTGGCCTCGAACTCACAGCAATCCTCCTACCCCTGCCTCCCGAGTGCTGGGATTAAAGGCATGCGCCACCATACCTGGTTAAAAATAAATTCTTAAAAACAAAAAAGAATAAGGCAGACAGTGACTGAGGCAGACACCTGACATTGACCTTTGACCTCCGGATGCACACACGCTCCCCTCAACCTACGGACATGCACATCTATGCCCATATACACACACGCTAAAAAAAAAAAAAAAATCCTGGGTTGTTTCAAACTCTCTGTTCCATATTAGACATTATTATTATTCCTATCGTACATGTAGAAACAGGCTCCGAGGAATACAGTCACAAATCCCAAAGCTCATGGAGAGTCAGCCATGGCGATGAGGCCTGAACTCTGTCTTGACCTTGCCGCAGCCTGCCTACCCCCCGCTGGTGGTATCAAGCCCTGGTTCTGGTTGGGAAATAGCCAGGAACATTCTGGCCTCCCCTGACCCCTGGACTCTGAAGAGCAAGCTAGAGGCCTTGAGTCTGCGCAGGCTCAGAGGTGGTCTGCTAGTGACGCTGGCAATTTTCTGCTCCTGACACACAAGGTTCCCAGTGTCCTTGGGGGCATATAGTAGACAGACCCAGCAGGGGCAAAGGTCAGTGGAAACCCTGTCTCAGAGGGCCACTCTGGGCTCTTTCCTCTTTCTGGTCACCTCCCACTCATGTGACCTGGGCAAGGGCCTTAAGTCTCTCTGAACCTCATTCCCAGAGGGACTACAGCACAGTGACAGAAAAGACCACCTGGGACCAGCACCGCCAGCCAGGGTCTGTTGTCACTAAGGGTACAATCTGTCTCAGTCCCTGTGACTCAGTTTCCTCGGAACCTCATGCACTTGCAGGGAAGGCTAGAGACATTCTCTTCAGAGCCAGCCAGGCAGGGAGTCGGCAATACTGTGGATTGTTCTGCCCAAGTGTGACATAGGAGCCATAACTTGTGCCTTGAGGCATGTGGCTTAGCAAACCTCGGGGATGACTGTCCTGCATTTTGGTATCACATCCTGAGGGTTGTCTTTGGGGACACCAAGTGCCATCACACTTGGAGTCAGGACGTAGCTCTGCCGCTTAATTTAGTCACCTTGCTGGACCTCTGCATCTGTGACCAGGGCACAGTAATGCCCCCCAAAGGTGTCTTGCGAGATCCAAGGCTGACGTGGTCCAGAACAGACAGGGCCATATTGAGTAAACGGATGCCCGTTTGTCTATTCTCTCGTCCCCTGTCCCCAGCCCCCAGCCCCCCTATATTAGGTTGTGGGAGAAAGCTGCCTATGACCAGAGCCTGCCGGACTTCACCCATATCCAGATGAAGGTCATGGGCTACAGCGAGGACCCTCGGCCCTTGCTGACCCCTGAGTGGAAGCTGGGAGCCCACGGTGGAGATGAAGGTGGGCCTCCCACCTCTACTCAGACCTCCATGGAAGCTGCTGTGGTCGTTCACAGGGGCTCAGAGGAAGATGAGGAAGAAAGACCCGGAACTCAGGGCAGGTGAGTGCAGGGGGCACAGGAGCTGGGATATCACCCAGTTCCAGGGCAAAGAATGGGAGAGTTAAGGCCAGGTGAGGTGGCGCATGCCTTTAATCCCAGCACTCTGGAGGCAGAGGTGGGAGGATCACCGTGAGTTCGAGGCCACCCTGAGACTACAGAGTGAATTCCAGGTCAGCCTGGCTAGAGTGAGACCCTACCTCAAAACCAAAACCAAACAAACAAACAAACAAACAAAAAAAAAAGAATGGGAGGGTGGTGGACCACAGTGACAGTGGGTGGTGGCACCCTTGGGAGTGACAATCAGGCAGGAGAGGGCATGATGGGATACTCAAAGGCAGATAGCAACTGTCACAGGCAAATGGGGTTGGGCTAGCACCCACAAATCCCCATTTTTTTTTTTTTAAATATTTTATTATTTATTTATTTGAGAGAGATATACAGAAATAGGTAAAGAGAGAGAGAGAGGGAGAGAGAGAAGAGAGAGAGAGAATGGGTGTGCCAGGGCCTCCAGCCACTGCAGACGAACTCCAGATGCATGCACCCCCTTGTGCATCTGGCTTACGTGGGTCCTGGAGAATCAAGCCTCGAACCGGGGTCCTTAGGCTTCACAGGCAAGCATTTAACCGCTAAGCCATCTCTCCAGCCCACAAATCCCCACTGTTAACTTTGTAAATTTGGCAAGTTCTGCCCCCAGGGGTTCTGTGGGCATTCATTCTCCCCACCCCCGATTTTTAGGGGGTGGACACTGAAGCCCCAAGAAATGGACTTAACTGTCCTCAGGCCTTGCGGGTGGGGGCTGGGATCGGGAGCCAGGCAGCATATCACTGAAGCTACTGTAGCCTCACGCTGGCCTTTGCCTCTGCAGCCTCCTAGCCTACCCCCGGGGCACTGCGCCCCTGGCTTCCTTCCAAGATGACCTGGACATGGACTCGAGCCAAGGCAATAGCTCCCACTCATCCCCACTGGACAGAGAGGAACCACAGCCCCCATCCCAGGGGTTGGGGGCCTGCGGGGGACCTCTGGATCGTTTCCACGACTTTGCCCTGATCGACGACACCCCCACGTCGGAGGACATGGCTCTGGAGGGGCGGGCGTGGGAGGCGGCCGTGCCCCACAAGCAGCAGCAGTCTTCGGGGATGAGGAAGAAAGAAGTTGGGGACGCAGACCGGGAGGAACCCGAGCAGGAAGAGGAGGATCTTTATTATGGTCTGCCCGACAGCCCCGGGGATCCCCTCCCCGACAAGGAGCTGGGATTTGAGCCTGACGTGCAAGGCTCAGATGGAACTGCTTCCCGGGTCTAGCCTGGCCATGCTGCTCACCCCACGCGACCTCATGCGGCCTCAGTTTCCCCCGTGTGCAAAGTGGGCTCACGGGGAAGAACAGGAAGGAATGCGCGGGACAGTGCAACACACGCATGCTTCCAGTCCCGGCTTGCTCTGGCTAAAGTGCAGGTGCAAAAAGGAGTTTGCTGAGAAGCTGCCAGAAACCCTTTTTGCCCCTAAAGCCGGCCTCTGACAGGGCCCCTTCATGGTGCTAACCCAGGGGCCCCATGCCTACTCCGTTTTGGTTTTCTGGTGGGTGGTATGAGTGGGTCTCCTGTGCCAGTCCCCTTCTGTAGCTCCCTGCTTGCTCCACATTCTGAGATTCTCTGTGACTGAGCCCTGCTGACCTCCTGGCCTTGCCACTGACTGGCCCTGTCATTGGCCACACCTTTGTTCGAATTCTCCTCCTCTTTCTTCTCCACCAAGGTCCTCTGGGTTCCCCATCTGCTGGGTGAACTCGCACTCATCCTCACGGCCCCCTTGGCCAAGGTAACCTTCCTCTGTCAGCTTTCCTGATGTCCCCGTGGCCCGGATGGAAGAGTTCCCAGTTTGATATGTCCCCCCCCCCCCGTCCCCGGCGCTTGTTCATCTACAGCTGTGGCCTGCTGCCTGCCTCTATCCCAGGGGTGGCAAGATTCCCGGCTCCAGGGGTCCAGAGCCACTGACCATCAAAGGACTGCAGAACTCAGCTGATCCAGAAACCCTTGCGGATCATGTGACCCTCCCCAACACTGACACTCATGGCTCTCGGTTCTCGCACGTTTCTGGAAGGTCTCTGGGCGGTCACAAGGTTAAGTAGAAAGCTGAAAGTACAGCAGCCAACAGCAGGACACGAGAGTAGGCGAAAATGAAGCCGTGGCTTCATTTCATTCGACTTCTATTGGCATGTACTGGGTATGTGCTACGTGCCAGGCACTCACTCACCTGGGGTCTTCAGGGGACAACCCTGGATTCCTAATATGATCCATGACCCCAAAAGCTCACAATCTAGACAGCGCGCTGCCTTGTAAGTTAGGGGGCAGAAGCTGCGGTGGGAACAGAGTAGCCACGCCTCTTCAGACCTTGTTCTCAGCCCCGGATGGCATCGGGTGCCATGAAAGAAGCATGCTGCTGCCTCCAGCCAGGGCCACACACTCACAGCTGGCCTGGACCGCCTGGGAGTTGGGATTTCAGCCTGGGCTGGACTCTGGGCACAGCTTGGGGGGGGGTGGTCCTAGCCAGGGGAAGGAGGCACCTGTAGTGTTGGGTGTGAAGGACACGTGCTTTCCGCTTTGGGGCCATTACTACCTCTGTAGGGAAGATGCCAACACCTTCCCTGTATGTGATGCAGATCATATGATGTCCGTGTTCATGCCTCAGTCATGGGGGAGGTGATGTGTATGTAGCATGCTGCTGTGTCACGGACCTCTGTGACTCACCTCAGGCACAGCGCCAGCACCAGGGACCAAAATAAAATAAAATAACCATTTTCAATATTGAAAGGTCACCTTTACTCACCTGCAAGTTCTTCTCTGTGAAACTGCCCGTTCCCCCTCAGGGCAGGATAAGTGAGGCATCCTGTCAGGCTGGCACAGCAGGATGGTTCTGACCAGGCAGCTACAGACACGGGTGTGATTGTGTGGGGGAACTGTGTGGAGTGACCCCCCACCCTACCTCCACGGGGATCCTAAACATGTTGGCCTCAGGCACCAAGAGCATCCAGCTGCTGGGCCTAGGGCAGAGGGAAACCAGTCCTGAGAGGTCTGCAGAGGGCTCCCCTGCCCTGCTACCACCACCTGCTATACAATGAGGGAACATGAGGGCCCTCATTGTCCCCAGGGGTCATTGGCCACTGACGTCCCGGGCATAGGAGGAGTTGGGGGGAAGCAGGGTCCTGGAGCAGGTGAGTGTGACGGGCAATGAACACCTCTGATGAATAGCACGCTCTCGTTTATTCAAAAGGAGGGTGGGTTTATAAACACTTGAGAAAGGTTGAGAAGGCACATACAGACTATAAGGTGATTGGATACATAGGTTTAGGGGTCGCTATCTAATTGGCTGGTGTTGGAAGGCAGAAGTCACGAGGGAGAAGCTGCAAGGAGATAACAGAAGTGGCGGGAAAAGCTACGTGACTTCAGCCACGTATTGGGTGGCTACAGCTGCAGGGAGACTGTTTACTACCATATAAGGGTCTCTTGGGCAGCTGGCCACAAGGTCAGGAACTGTGTGTGTGTGTGTGGGGGGGTGAAGCCTGACTATGGAATGGTCAGGTGCTTTGGGGATCAAAGGGGGAGGGCCCACCCGTTTTGCCCACTCTGGGTGAAGACAGGCACATTACAACCTTGTCCGAGGGCAGGGAGGGCCAGCTCCGTCGCCAGAGTGGGTTCCAAGGATAAGGCCAGCTGCAACCCCCACAGCCCAAGGTCCCCGGCCATGTCCAACAGCTCAGGCCAGCTTCCTCACAGTCCCAGCCTGCCTTTAGCAATGCCCCACAGGGGACCATGTGGCTGATCTTTCTGGCATGTGGCCCCGCACAAAGGCAGCCCATGGTGGGGATGGGGGAACACACGGGGTTCCACACATGGTGCAGGAAGGGCATGTGGTGGACTGGGCCCAGTGCGTTAGGTCCCTGAGGATGCTTAAGGCTCGAGTCGCTGTCTGGGGTGGATGCAGACAGGAAGCAGGTGGGTCCTGGGAGATGGGCGTCCATGGTCCTAAAGGGGAAGTGCCCTGGACCAGAAAGCAGTTAGTGGTCACCTTTGGGCTGAGGTGGCTGTGGTGTCCAGTCATTTTGTGGTGTGGCCATCTTCCTTTGCCTAGGCCCAATTTTGAGGCTACTTTTTTTTTTTTTTTGAGGTAGGGTCTTGCTCTAGCCCAGGCTGACCTAGAATTCACTCTGGAGTCTCAAGGTGGCCTTGAACTCATCGAGATCCTCCTACCTCTGCGTCCGGAGTGCTGGGATTAAAGGCGTGTGCCAATTGAGATTACTTTTTTTTTTTTTTTTTTTTTTTTTGAGAGAGACACAGACAGAGACAGAGAGAGAGGGAGAGGAAGATAGAGAATGGGTGTGTCAGCAGCCTCTCAGCTGCTGTGAACGAACTCCAGATGCGTGCACCCCCTTGTGGTCAAGTGCGGCATTGCGCCCTTGCGTCACTTCGCATCTGGCTAAACGTGGGACCTGGAGATTGGAACTGGCATTCTTAGGCTTAGCGGGCAGGCGCCTTAACCACTAAGCCATCTCTCCAGCCCTGAGGTTACTTTTGCTGTTCCCTGGCTCAGCCCTTCCCACTCAGCATCCCTGTGGGTGACTGACAGGCACCAGTGCGAGGAGGGCCCTATCCTTTTACGAATAAGGATAGGGCCGCAGTTTTGTGAAGTTGGGGAACAGGGGCAGTGGCCCCACTTCCTTCCTATATGGCCATCCTGAGCTCTCTGGCTCTGCCCAGTGTGACTACCATGCCTGACCCACCACTTGGTCTCACCTCCTTGCTTCATCATCGAGTCTTGGTCTCTGAGGGTCGCCCCACCCCTGGATGTCCCTCCAGGTGACTGGGAAGGGAGCAAGGTACTCATGGAAGCCTGGGTAGGTGTGTGTGAGTGCTGGATGCTGGATGGGGCGGGAAGAGCTAGGTGAGTGTGGAATTCAGTGGGCGGGGAGCCCTGGATTCCAGCCTTCAGCCCCAGGCTCCAGTTTGCGTGCCAGGTCAGCAGGTCCCTCCAGTTGGCTCTCCAGGATGACCGGGGGAGTTTCCACTCTGGGTGTGAGGGCCGGAAGAGGGGTGACAAAGGAAGTCAGGGGTCCTGGGCCCTCCCTGCTCATGGCTTGCTGTGATATAAGGACCTCATAGCTGTGCAAGGCCCACATGATTAGGTGGAAGGGGACAATACTGTACTTCCATCCCCAGTCCTTGTGCACCATCCTGTCCCTCACTCTTCTGGTCCTCATAGTAGTAGCCCCGTGGACGCGGTTAATTGATCCCATGTGGTAAACGTTCTAAATCTAGAGTGCACAAGACCTGCGTTTGCGCTCAGCCTCTGCCAGGTCCTTGCTGCTGTGACTTGGACAAGCCACTGTCCCTCTCTGATTCTTCCTTCGTGTTTCTGCAACGAGGATGATAATTCCTCACTACAGGGGCCTGTGGGGTAAATGGACTAATGTGGGTACAGGCATCCCTGGCACATCACAGCCACTCAAATAGGCCCCCCCCTTCCTTCCCTCTCTGGGGTTTTCCTCTGCAGTGGAGATAGCTCAGCAAGATGACAAGAAGATGGATTTGGTGGGGAGGAGTGTGTAAAAGCTCCCACAAAGGGGGACTGGCGAGAAGACTTGGTGATTAAGGCACTTGCCTGCAAAGCCAAAGGACCCAGGTTCAATTCCCCAGGACCCACATAAGCCAGATCCCAAGGGGGTACACGCATCTGGAGTTTGTTTGCAGTGCACCCATTCTCTCTTTCTCTCCCTCTGCCTCTCTCTGTCTCTCAAATAAATAAATAAAATATATTTAAGGGCTGGAGAGATGGCTTAGTGGTTAAGCACTTGCCTGTGAAGCCTAAGGGCCCTGGTTCAAGGTTCGATTCCCCAGGACCCACATAAACAAGATGCACAAGGTGGCGCATGCGTCTGGAGTTCGTTTGCAGTGGCTGGAGGCCCTGGTGCGCCCATTCTCTCTCTCTCTCTCTCTGCTTCTTTCTCTCTTAGTCTGTCACTCTCAAATAAATAAATAAATAAATAAATAAATAAATATTTTAAAAAGAAGAAGAAGAAAAGATAAGAGATTCCACCAAGGGCACAGCCCCTGCTCTGTGCGCCAGGGACTGAGGGCAGGTGGTAGGGAGCAAAAGCAGGAAAGAACTGAGGGTAGGAGGTTGCTGTGGATAGAGACAGGCAGCCTCCCCAGACCACAGAGGAGGCAAGATGTCTGTGCCTCCTCTGCAGCATCTCACAGGGCAGGTGCTTGTTTCTTGGGCTTTCTCTCAAGGAGTTGAACTTCCCATTAGCAGGAGCAGAGCTGGCACTCCAGGGCAGTCAGTACTCTGAGCCTGTGCTTGATCCTCATTCAGTAAGACTCAGCAATGCCCCTGCCCTGCCCTGCCGTGCCATCTGACTGCGTCTCATTGTGCCAATTGCAGGAGTGTGCTGTTCCCCATTTGACAGGCAGCTGAGGCTCCCAGAAGCTCGTTAGTCATTTACCCGTCTTCCCAGAGGAAGGCTATGTGGAGGTGAGGAAGTAGATGGTTCCAAGTCCCTTCCACGCCTGATCCCAGGGCTAACCGGAGAAAGACGCAGGTGAATATGTGCCAAGGGGGGCATATCCTTGCTCCCCTGCCTTCAATGACTCCTTATTGTGCCCTGGATAAAGGTCAGAGTCTTCAGCCTGGCTTTGAAGTTGTTCATAATCTTTTTAAAAATATTTTTTATTTTTATTGACAACTTCTTTAATTGTAGACAAAACCACATGTTATTTCCCTCCCTCCCCCACTTTCCCCTTTGAAACTTCACTCTCCATCATATCCCCTCCCCCTCTCAAGCAGTCTCTCTTTTCAGTTTGATGTCATCATCTTTTCCTCCTATTAGGATGGTCTTGTGTAGGTAGTGTCAGGCACTGCGAGGTCATGGATATCCAGGCCATTTTGTGTCTGGAGGAGCGCGTTATAAGGAGTCCTACCCTTCCTTTGGCTCTTACATTCTTTCCACCCCCTCTTCTGCAATGGACCCTGAGCCTTGGAAGGTGTGTTTGAGATGTTTCAGTGCTGAGCACTCCTCTGTCCCTTCTTCTCAGCACCACGGTGCCTTCTGAGTCATCCCAAGGTCACCACCATCTGAAAAGAGAAGCTTCTCTAACCAAAAGTGAGAGCAGCATTAATATATGGGTGTGGACATTAAGAGAAGTGCTTACTGGACAGTTTGGTGAGCATAGTATATACATTTAGCCATACACCAGCAGACCTTAGGGCTCATGACTACCCCTGTCGTAGGTTTTCAGTATCAGGGATGTGTTCCCTCCCATGCAGTGAGCCTCCAGTCCAATTTGAGAGCAGTTGGTTTCCCCCATAACAGACATGCCACTATTGCACCCGTTGGCTCATTTGGCCTGGCTGGCCAAATTTAAAGCTTGCAGTGTTCACTGTTGAGTACCTTCACTGGTGTTTTCTCTCTTCCATTGAACTGCATGCAGCGTAGCTTTTTCCAACTTTCTGTCAGCTGGTCCTCATGGAGGAGGCTTTCAACTCATAATCTGGCCTCAGCTGCCCTTTTCATCCGACATGACCCCAGCGCCCAGTGCTGTAGGCCCACCCTTCGGGCCATCCTGCCTGGGCTCAGATGCAGCTGCTCATGGATGCCCTTTTCATCCCCCTTCTCCTTGAGGCCTGGCTCACATTCTCTCTGCTTCCTCGAGCCTGAACCGTCTGCTCTCCCTCCCAGGGTGGAGCCCATGCCCTCAGGGAGCTCTCCAATGCTGCCGGGCTCTGTTCCTGACACTTCTTCCTGAATTTGGCAGGAGAACTGCTTGTGTCTCTTCCTGAACCGGGACATCATCAAAGGATGGGGTCCCTTCCTCCCCACATTCCCACCTCGTTTTGCTTAGCAAAAGCAAGGAGCTGCCACAATGCCGGTGGACTAGAACAGAGCCATATGGACTCAGGTGTCCACTCTGCTGCTCACGGATTGAGGCACAGGGACTCTCCAGGGTGGTGGTGGTGGTGTGTGTGTGACGGGGGTGGAAGCACCAATGTTGGAGTGTCAGCACTGGGTTTGAAGCTGGGTTTCCACCTGGCCGGCTCTTTGTGGCCAAGAGATTCGATCTCTCTGGCCTTCAATTTAGTATTTTTAAAATATCTTATTTTTGTTTATTTGACAGAGAAAGAGGGGGAGAGAGAGAGAGAGAGAGACAGAGAATGGGCACACCAGGGCCTCTAGCCACTGCAAATGAACTCCAGACGCATGCGCCACCTTGTGCATCTGGCATATGTGGGTCCTGGGGAATCAAACGGGGGTCTCTAGGCTTCATAGGCAAACGCCTTAACCGCTAAGCCATCGCTCCAGCCTCACTGTGATGTTTTGATTCAGTCTCAAAGTTGAGCTAAACTCCTAATGTATTTTCAATAAATCCTTGTTCAAGGAGTGAGCGAGTCTATGTTTGTTAATGTGGAAAACGCTGGTAATACATAATTAAGAGAGAGCAAACGGATCACATGCCCACTCTCTGTTGATTAATTATGACCGATCGAAAGCTAATCCTGACCATTCTATTTGTGTCTGTTAGTGTCACAAATTCTCTTTGTGCCTGGGAATGTCCGTAGAAGACCCAGTTCTGAGGCAAATGAGATCTAAGGATAAATCAGCTGGCGATCATTTCTGAGAAATACTTTGCCCTCCACAGTGGTGAAGGGGGACAGGGAACCAGGAGGGTGTGCAAAGACTATAAGCCCCTGTGAGTGAGTGTTGTGCACCCCCTCAAGGATAGGTTGTCCTCCCGTGAGAACAGGCCCCTGGCTTCTCTTCAGGCTAGCGTGCCTGAGCTGTGGGGTCTGCAGGGTGGGGCTGACAGCTGAAATGGGTGGCAGTGTGTGGACTGTAAACACAGGCTTTCAGGAAAGTGGCCCTGCTGTGTTCTTCCCATAACAAACTCAGATTGTCCCATGAAAGTGACCCTGCTGACGAGCTCAGGAAGGGGTAGGCATTTGGGGTTTGGGGTTTGACCAGACCAGCAAAGGCTGATTGAGAGAAAGGAAACATCAGGGAGATGGTGACAACTTGGACCTTGGTGGACATACCTACCCAAAGCAATCATGGATCTGGTGCCCCTGGCTACCAGCCTGCAATACCAACTCCCCTCCTTCACCCTGGAGGAAAAGCCAGGCCGGGAGCAGGCATGGATGACCAGGGTCACTGTGGGGTGCAGGGGAGACGGGCCCACGAAGGGCAACATGGTGGCAGCATCCCAAGGCAGAATCTGGTGATGTCAGAGTGTGACCCTTCTCACGCTTGTCTCTTAGAATGGGACCGACGGGCCAAAGGCAGCCAGGGGCCCCATAGTGACACTGCTTTCTCCTTTTCTCCTCTTCCCACATGCTTTCTTTTCTTTTTAATTTTTTGGGGATTTTTTTATTTTTCTGTTTTTCAAGGTAGGGTCTCACTCTAGCCCAGGCTGACCTGGAATTCGCTATGTAATCTCAGGGTGGCCTCGAACTCATGACGATCCTCGTACCTTTGCCTCCTGAATGCTGGGATTAAAGGCGTGCGCCACCACACCCGGCCTCTTTTTAATTTTTTAATATTTTATTTATTTATTAGAGAGAGACAGAGGGAGAATGGGCAGGTCAGGGCCTCTAGCAGCTACAAACAAACTCCAGACGCATGCGCCACCTTGCGCATCTGGCTTACGTGGGTCCTGGAGAATTGAACCTGGGTCCTTTGGCTTTGCAGGCAAATGCCTTAACTGCTGAGCCATCATATGCTTTGTGAAACCCAGCCCAAGCCCTGGGTTCGAGTCCTTACTTCACAGCCCTTCCGTGGGCGTTCAGGACCTCTCTCTCTCCCCTTCTCACGGTCTCCTTTCATCATCCTGCCGGGGCCAGGTCTTGCTTTCTGAGGTATCTTCCTCACTTTTATTTCCTCATTTCTATTATGGGCCAGCAGCCTGCCTGCCGCGCCCAGCACTGTGACACCTCAGTGGCTGCTCCAGGTGACTTCCCTGTGCATTAAGCATCAGGGCCCAGAGAGGTGGAAATCTGAGCACCATGGCTCATTCCTCCCGTGACTTCTAACTTGCCCTGGGGCCCTGAATGGTGGGGATTGTTTTTTCTCTTCACCCTAAGCTACAGAGGACATGATGCAAATGGGTATGTGCCCTTGGGGGGCCTTTGGCTCCGAATCACAGTCTGGATGACACGCTTGGGTGTTCGTGGCGGGGGAGGGGGATGCCATCTGACCATGTGCATACCCATCGTTCTGTGCTTGCCCGGTGGGCATGAATTCCTCTGAGCTGTGCCGCCTACAGCATTTCCAGAGCCATCAATCAATCCACCATCTTACCTGGCGTCACCTCTCCTCGGTGACATTGAAGCTGCTGTTTTCATTTTATTTAAATTTTTTTATTTAATGTATTTTAAAATTCATTTTATTTATTGAGAGAGAGAAGAAGGTAGACAGAGAGAGAGATGGGCGTGCTGGGGCCTTCAGCCACTGTAAACAAACTCCAGACTTCAGTGGCTACCTTGGGGATCTGGCTTACGTGGGTCCTTGGAACTGAACCTGGGTCCTTTGGCTTTGCAGGCAAATGAATGCCTGAACCACTAACATCTCTCCAGCCCTGCTGTTTTCTTTTTTTTCTTTTCTTTTCTTTTCTTTTCTTTTCTTTTCTTTTCTTTTCTTTTCTTTTCTTTTCTTTTCCTTTCCTTTCCTCTTTCTTTCTTTCTTTCTTTCTTTCTTTCTTTCTTTCTTTTTTTTTTTTTTTTTGCGGTCTCACTTTCCTGACCTGGAATTCCTTTCCTCTCTGGGTGGCCTTAATCTCCTTCCCTCCTACCTCTGCCCCTCCTCAGTGCTGGGATTTAAAGGCGTCTTTCCACTTTCTCTGTTTTCATTTTATTGGAGAGGGGTGAGCTGTAGCTATGGTCACACTGCACAGTTAGAATTTAAATTCAGTTCTGGGAGCTGGGGAGGTGGTTCAGTGATTAAAGGCACTTGCTTGCAAAGCCCGTCAGCCTGGGTTCAATTCCTCACTACCCATGAAAAGCCAGGTGCAAAAAGTGACACATGCATCTGGAGTTCTTTTGCAGCCTCAAGAGGCCCTGGTGTGCTTCCCTCGTCCCCCTTCTCTCAAATAAATAAAATCCTTTAAAAAAATTTTTTAAATTTTTTTGGTTTTTCAAGGTACTCTAGCCCAGGCTGACCTGGAATTCACTATGTAGTCTCAGGGTGGCCTCAGACTCACGGCAATCCTCCTACCTCTGCCTCCCGAGTGCTGGGATTAAAGGCGTGCGCCACCACGCCAGGCAAATAAAAACATTTTTTTAATGAATTCATTTTTCTCCCTCCTATTATGCAGGTCTTGTGTAGGTAGTGACAGCCAGTGTTAAATCATAAAAAAAAAATAACTGATGATATCAAAGTAGAAGAGAGTCTAGCTGGAAAGAGGTATTCAGTGAAGGGGGATTTGGGAGGGGAAAATAGGAGTGGTGGGAGGGGTTAAGATCATACTATTTTGCCTGTATTTATGGAAGTTATCAATAAAAAGTTTAACAATGAGCCGGGCACACGCCTTTAATCCCAGCACTCAGGAGGCAGGGATAGGAGGATCGCCATGAGTTCAAGACCACCCTGAGAATACAGAGTGAATTCCAGGTCAGTCTGGGCTAGAGTGAGACCCTACCTTGAAAAACCAAAATAAAATAAAATAAAACAAAATATAAAATAAAATAAAATAAAATTAAAAAAATAAAATAAAATGTTTAACAATGGGCTGGAGAGATGGCTTATCAGTTAAGGCACATGCCTGCAAAGCCTAAGGACCCAGGTTCAATTGTCCAAGTCCCAAGTAAGCCAGATGCACATGGCGGCACATGCGCCTGGAGTT
This sequence comes from Orientallactaga sibirica, assembly GCA_036365145.1. Taxonomy (NCBI): domain Eukaryota; kingdom Metazoa; phylum Chordata; class Mammalia; order Rodentia; family Dipodidae; genus Orientallactaga; species Orientallactaga sibirica. The sequence goes on along the minus strand of JAEOAD010002279.1, from coordinate 3,543,269 downwards.
TGTTTGCAGTGGCTGGAGGCTCTGGGGTGCCCATTCTCAGTCTCTCTCTCTGTATCTAATAAATAAAAATAAATCTTAAAAAACAAATCAAAACACATTTAACAAAAGAGAACTCCGGGCTGGAGACATGGCTCTGTGATTAAAGGCGCTTGATTGCAAAGCCTGAAGGCCTGTGTTCGATTCTCTGGTACCCACTTCAAGCCAGATACTCAAAGCAGTGCATGTATCTGGAGTTCATTTGCAGTGGCACAAGGCCCTGGCATGCCCATTCTCATTATGTCTCTCTCTCTCTACTTGCAAATAAATAAATAAAATTATGTGTGTGTGTGTGTGTGTGTGTGTGTGTGAGAGAGAGAGAGAGAGAGAGAGAGAGAGAGAAATCTCCGATCTGTCCCATGTGCTGCCAAGGCCTGTCTGTTCTGCTCCCACAAGCCCCTTCCTCATTCCTCACCCCCACCATGACCATTGACCTCCTTCTTGGGGTAGTGCCATCTCCCCACCATGGCTAGCCTTCGCACTGGACCCGCCACACCTAGCAGCAGGCTGGGCTGCTGCCACCAGCTTATACAGACCCCCACAGAGGGGATGTGGGACTTTGGAGGGCGGTGGTGGGCATGCAGCAATATCAATGGCTCTTGGCACAGAGGAACAAGGGAGCTGGCGGGAAGTTCAGGGAACCGTGCCCTTGCCGAGGGTCTGGGGAGGGAAGAAATGTCTTCCTGGAGAGACACTAGGTCTGTCTTGCATTGCAGGGAGAGCTGCGGGTCTATGAAGTTAATCAGCCGTCCCACACTGCAAGGTCTGGCTCCGAACCAAAAAGACTGGAGCTGGCTAAGCAGCGGAGCTACCTGCAATGCTGGCTCCAAAATTTCCCAGGGAACTTAGGAAATACGGACCCAGTGCCTGGACATGCTGGGCAGCCAGAGGAAGCTGCCCCTTCTCCCAGGCTGCTGTTGCAGACTGGACCACTAGAGCCTGTCGCTCTGGGACAGGTAGACGTGGGGTGGGCTGTGGGAAGAGCTATAGGGCTGAACGTTAGACTTATTTGGAAGATGGCTCCTCCTTCACCATTCCTGCCATGTGCCTCTCCACCACCCCCCATTCCAGTGAGGTCATCAGTATCCCTGTGGGGTCATGAATGTTCCAGTCAAGCTCTGTGTTGGGGGGAGAGAGGGCAATGCCTCAGAATACACCGTTCCACTCTGTGACTCTTAGATTCTTTCCGTCTTCTTCAATGTTCCCTGAGCCTCAGGGATGGAGAGATGGCTTGGTGGTTGAGGCACTTGCCTGTGAAGCCAAAGGAACCAGGTTCGATTCCCCAGGCCCCACATAAGCCAGATGCGCAAGGAGGCACATGTGTCTGGAGTTCGTTTGCAGCTGCTGGAGGCCCTGGCATTCCCATTCTCTCTCTCTCTCTATCTCTGCTTCTCTCTTTCTCTCAGATAAATAAATATAAAAATAAAATTTAAAAAATTCTCCTTTAGTGGGCTTGAGAGATGGCTTAGCGGTTGAGACGCTTGCCTGTGAAGCCAAAGGACCCAGGTTTGATTCCCCAGGCCCCACATGAGCCAGATGCACAAGGGGGGGCATGTATTTGGAGTTCATCTGCAGTGGCTGGAGGCCCTGGCGTGCTCATTCTTTCTTTCTCCTCCTCTCTCTCCCTGTCTCTGCCTCTTTCTCTCTTTCAAATAAATAAATAAATAATATTTTAAAAAAATTCTCCTTTAGTGTTGCATTCCATTGTTCTCATTTTCTGCTTTAATGAGGTTTGAGTCTCCTTAGCGTCTGCTGCCATCTCCCTGGAGGAAGTATGAATAGTACAGAGGGAGCTTTAGTTCTTTCTTTTAATTTAATTTAATTTAATTTAATTTAACTTAATTTTTATTATCTTAGTTATTTGACAAAGAAGGAAAGGACCTCCAGGTTTGATTCCCTGGGGAGGCCCCACATTAACTGCTGAGCCATCTCTCCAGCCCCTTCTGGTTTTAATTTTAATTGCAAGGGGAAAGCAGGAAAAGGGGAGAGCAGACTGAGGTTCCATCTTTTCCAAGCAAGGGGCTTCCTGAGCACTGACAGAAAGAGAGGAGAGGAGCTGCTAAGAGGCTCAGAGCTGCCGTGGACCTGGAGCTGAGTGTGTGCGTGCACACGCACACATTACTGAAGCTGGGGCTCTGGTCATGACCCTTTTTTGCTGTCAACCTTCCAGAATCCCCCCACCCTCAGAAAGAGCCTTGTCTTGGCCTCAAGAGGCCTTAAAAAGGTGCTGGAGAAATGGCATAGCGGTTAAGGCATTTGCCTGCAAAGCTAAAGGACACTGGTTCAACTCCCCAAGACCCACATGAGCCAGATGCACAAGAGGGTGCACGTCTGTAGTTCATTTGCAGTGGCTCAAGGTGGCCCTGGTGTGCCCATTCTGTCTCTCTCTCTCAAATAGATAAAGAGAAATAAAATATATATTTTTTTAATTTTAAAAAAAGAGTCCTTAAAAACCTGCTGTCACTGGGTGTGGTGACACACGCCTTTAACCCCAGCCCTCGGGAGGCAGCGGTAGGAGGATCACCGTGAGTTCGAGGCCACCTTGACACTACATAGTGAATTCCAGGTTAGCCTGGGCTACAGCGAGACTCTACCTCGAAAAACCAAAAATAAATAAATAAAAAACCTGCTCTCGGGCTGGAGAGATGGCTTGCCTGTGAAGCCTAAGGACCCTGGTTCGAGGCTTGATTCTCCAGGACCCACGTAAGCCAGATGCACAAGGGGGCACACGCGTCTGGAGTTCGTTTGCAATGGCTGGAGGCCCTGGCGCGCCCACTCTCTCTCTCTCTAACTGCCTATTTCTGTATCTATCTCTCTCCCAGATAAATAAATAAAAAAATAAAATATTTTAAAAAAATCTGCTTTCATCCCAACATTCCCAGCCAGGCTTGGCACTTGACACACTGCTCTCTGCATCCAGGACAGCTGGACCACAGACCCCCCGCTGGCTGCCCGCTCCAGGAATCCTGCCATCTGCTTGGGCTCCAGCAGCACCTAGCCTGATGCTCCCTATGCAAGCTACCCTCGTCGTTTTCTGATCTGCAGCATGGTGGGGTCTGGAGGTAGGGTCTAATCTAACATCTATGTTTTTTTTTTTTTTTCGAGGTAGGGTCTCACTCCGGCCTAGGCTGACCTGGAATTAACTATGTAGTCTCAGGGTGGCCTCGAACTCTCGGCGATCCTCCTACCTCTGCCTCCGGAGTGCTGGAATTAAAGGCGTGCACCACCACGCTCGGCTAATCTAACATCTATCTTCTGGCTGGGGCGGTTTTGGGTTCTGCTCTGCCTGAGGTCAAATTGAAGTTCTCACGCAGAGTAGCGGGCGCCCTCTCCTGGTCCAAGGTGGTCATTGCTCCTGAGCAGCCAGAGCAGACTACAGCAGGTGATCCTAGCCCGTCCCTCTCAACCCTCTGTCTTCAATCAACAGCCTCTTCCCCAGACATCCCTCTTTTCTTGCTCAGAAATTCCCCTGACCCCCGGAAGCCCTGCTTTCTGGCCTTCCCCACCCCTGTTACTTCTAAGTCTGTTTTCTATCCTCCATAAACCCACAACATTGCAGAAAACCGCTCGGCACCACTATCTGCTGCGTGAAGTCCTGGCCCTAGACTGGTTTGTGGTCATTTCCAACTCTGAGGTCTTGCTACCACCTGCTCCCTTCACTATGCACTTGACTTTGTCCTGAAGAAACTTGCGTCTCCTACAGAGCTTCAGTTTCTTTTTTTCTTTTCTTTTTCTTTTTCTTTTTTCTTTTTTTTTTTTTTTTTTTTTTTTTTTGGTTTTTCGGGTAGGGTCTCACTCTGGCCCAGGCTGACCTGGAATTAACCATGTAGTCTCAGGATGGCCTCGAACTCACAGCAATCCTCTTACCTCTGCCTCCCAAGTGCTGGGATTAAAGGCGTGCACCACCACGCCGGGCTCCAGAGCCTCAGTTTCAACCCTCCCCAGCCTGGCGCTGCCTCCCCCTCTCCAGAACCCCCATTTCCACGGATGCCACTTCCCCTTCTGGCTCTCCTCTTTGTGTGTTTTATGTCCGTGCATTTAGTCACAACACGCCAAAGGATCCAGGTTCGACTCCCCAGGACCCACATAAGCCAGACGCACAAGGGGGGGCGCATGCACCTGCCTTGGAGTGGTTGGAGGCCCTGGTGCGCCTATTCTCTCTCTACCTACCTACCTATTTCTGTATTTCTCGCTCTCTCTCAAATAAATAAATAAATATAAAATATTTAAAGCCAGGCATGGTGGTGCACACTTTTAATCCCAGCACCTGGGAGGCAGAAGTAGGAGGATGGCCAAGAGTTCAAGGCCACCCTGAGACTACAGAGTGAATTCCAGGTTAGCCTGAGCTAGAGTGAGACCGTACCTTGAAAAACAAAACAAAAATATTTAAAAATGTTTTAATTGCCACATAGTAATCACACTTATCTTTTTTTTATTATTTTATTTTTTGGTTTTTCGAGGTAGGGTCTCACTCTAGCCCAGGCTGACCTGGAATTCACTATGTCTTCTCAGGGTGGCTTTGAACTCATGGCGATCCTCCTACCTCTGCCCCCAAGTGCTGGGATTAAAGACGTGTACCACCACGCCCGGCTTCACTTATCTTTTAAAATTATTATTTGAGAGAGACAGAGAGAGAGGAAGAGGAGAGAGAAAGAGGAGAGAGAGAATGGGCGCACCAGGGTCTTTCAGCTGCTGTGAATGAACTCCAGACACATGTGCTCCCTTGTGCACATGTGGGACATTGCGTGATAAATGCGTCACTTTTGCATCTGGCTATACGTGGGACCTGGAGGTTTGAACAAGCTTCTTAGGCTTCACAGGCAGGCGCCTTAACTGCTAAGCCATCTCTCAGCCCACACTTATCTTTATACGTAATAATATACTTATATGCTATTAGGAACAATGTGATATTTTGACACATGTATGTAATGTATAATGATCGAATGTGAGCAATTCGCATACCTGTCCCTTCAAACATGTTCCTTTCCTTGTGCTGAGAATAACCGAAACCCCTTTGTAGCTATTTGGAAATTTATGATATATGACAGTTAGCCATGGTCACCCTACTGTGTAGCAGAATCCCAGCCGGTTCCTCTTTGTACCCACATGGTCCATATGCACCCCCACAGGAAGAGCTTTGTAAGGGAGCTGGCAATGGGTGCTGTCTTTGTTCCTTTTTTGCACCCCCATCTCAGTCAGGCCCATCTGGTCACCAACACCATCTTCTGGCTGTTTCTGTTTCTCATGGTCCTTGGCCCGTGAACTGCATTTGGCCCAGAAGCACTTCCTCCCCAGGCAGATCCCTTTAATCTTTGGCTACCACTGCTAGGCAGTAACCTCCAGCCCAGGGGCTCCTTGAGGTCAGAATCTTGGCATCTAGCAGATCTTCCCCCGCTCAGTCTGTCCAGTCACATAGCCACAGGCTCAGCAGTTATATTTATTTATTTATTTATTTATTTATTTATTTATTTATTTATTTATTTGACAGAGAGAAAGAAAGAGAAGAGGAAGAGAATGGGCACACCAGGGCCTTCAGCCACTGCTTACCCTAAGGATCTACACATTTCAAACCTGGTAGGTGTGAAAGCAACCATTTCTATTTGTTTCTCTCTGGCGCCGCCCTTGTGGAGCCTTGGAGGAAGTACACACAGGCCTCTCCCACTGCTCAGCTCTCCTCTCACCTTCCTTCTCCCAGAAGGTGCTCTGGGCCCCTCAGTTTGGATCATATGGACTCAGCCTTTCCCCTGCCAGCCTGTGGGCTCCTTGCACCCTAGAAAACAGCTAGAAAGAGAGTCAGGTCTGCCTTGAATCAAGATATACGACTAAATAAAAGGAGGCTGAAAGGACACTGGTTCAACTCCCCAAGACCCACATGAGCCAGATGCACAAGAGGGTGCACACGTCTGTAGTTCATTTGCAGTGGCTCAAGGTGGCCCTGGCGTGCCCGTTCTGCCTGTCTCTCTCTCTCAAATAGATAAAGAGAAATAAAAATATATATTTTTAATTTTAAAAAGAGGCCTTAAAAACCTGCTCTCAATGGGTGTGGTGACACACGCCTTTAACCCCAGCCCTCGGGAGGCAGCAGTAGGAGGATCATCGTGAGTTCGAGGCCACCTTGACACTACATAGTGAATTCCAGGTTAGCCTGGGCTACAGCGAGACTCTACCTCGAAAAACCAAAAATAAATAAATAAAAAACCTGCTCTCGGGCTGGAGAGATGGCTTAGCGGTTAAACACTTGCCTGTGAAGCCTAAGGGCCCTGGTTCGAGGCTTGATTCTCCAGGACCCACGTAAGCCAGATGCACAAGGGGGCACATGCATCTGGAGTTCATTTGCAATGGCTGGAGGCCCTGGCGCGCCCACTCTCTCTCTCTCTAACTGCCTATTTCTGTATCTATCTCTCTCCCAGATAAATAAATTTAAAAAAATAAAATATTTTTTAAAAATCTGCTTTCATCCCAACATTCCCAGCCAGGCTTGGCACTTGGCACACTGCTCTCTGCATCCAGGACAGCTGGACCACAGACCCCCCCGCTGGCTGCCCGCTCCAGGAATCCTGCCATCTGCTTGGGCTCCAGCAGCACCTAGCCTGATGCTCCCTATGCAAGCTACCCTCGTCGTTTTCTGATCTGCAGCATGGTGGGGTCTGGAGGTAGGGTCTAATCTAACATCTATGTTTTTTTTTTGTTTTTTTTGTTTTTCGAGGTAGGGTCTCACTCCGGCCCAGGCTGACCTGGAATTAACTATGTAGTCTCAGGGTGGCCTCGAACTCTCGGCGATCCTCCTACCTCTTCCTCCCGAGTGCTGGAATTAAAGGCGTGCGCCACCATGCCCGGCTAATCTAACATCTATCTTCTGGCTGGGGCGGTTTTGGGTTCTGCTCTGCCTGAGGTCAAATTGAAGTTCTCACACAGAGTAGCGGGCGCCCTCTCCTGGTCCAAGGTGGTCATTGCTCCTGAGCAGCCAGAGCAGGCCACAGCAGGTGATCCTAGCCCGTCCCTCTCAACCCTCTGTCTTCAATCAACAGCCTCTTCCCCAGACGTCCCTCTTTTCTTGCTCTGAAATTCCCCTGACCCCCGGAAGCCCTGCTTTCTGGCCTTCCCCACCCTGTTACTTCTAAGTCTGTTTTCTATCCTCCATAAACCCACAACATTGCAGAAAACCGCTCGGCACCACTATCTGCTGCGTGAAGTCCTGGCCCTTGACTGGTTTGTGGTCATTTCCAACTCTGAGGTCTTGCTACCACCTGCTCCCTTCACTATGCACTTGACTTTGTCCTGAAGAAACTTGCGTCTCCTACAGAGCTTCAGTTTCTTTTTCTTTTCTTTTTTCTTTCTTCTTTCTTCTTTTTTTTTTTTTTTTTTTTTTTTTTTTTTTGGTTTTTCGAGGTAGGGTCTCACTCTGGCCCAGGCTGACCTGGAATTAACCATGTAGTCTCAGGATGGCCTCGAACTCACAGCAATCCTCTTACCTCTGCCTCCCAAGTGCTGGGATTAAAGGCGTGCGCCACCACGTTGGGCTCCAGAGCCTTAGTTTCAACCCTCCCCAGCCTGGCACTGCCTCCCCCTCTCCAGAACCCCCATTTCCACGGATGCCACTTCCCCTTCTGGCTCTCCTCTTTGTGTGTTTTATGTCCGTGCATTTAGTCACAACACGCCAAAGGATCCAGGTTCGACTCCCCAGGACCCACATAAGCCAGACGCACAAGGGGGGGCGCATGCACCTGCCTTGGAGTGGTTGGAGGCCCTGGTGCGCCTATTCTCTCTCTACCTACCTACCTATTTCTGTATTTCTCTCTCTCTCAAATAAATAAATAATATAAAAATATTTAAAGCCAGGCATGGTGGTGCACACTTTTAATCCCAGCACCCGGGAGGCAGAAGTAGGAGGATGGCCAAGAGTTCAAGGCCACCCTGAGACTACAGAGTGAATTCCAGGTTAGCCTGAGCTAGAGTGAGACCGTACCTTGAAAAACAAAACAAAAATATTTAAAAATGTTTTAATTGCCACATAGTAATCACACTTATCTTTTTTTTTTTTTTTTTTTTTGGTTTTTCGAGGTAGGGTCTCACTCTAGCCCAGGCTGACCTGGAATTCACTATGTCTTCTCAGGGTGGCTTTGAACTCATGGCGATCCTCCTACCTCTGCCCCCAAGTGCTGGGATTAAAGACGTATGCCACCACGCCCGGCTTCACTTATCTTTTTAAAATTATTATTTGAGAGAGACAGAGAGAGAGAAAGAGGCAGAGAGAGAATGGGCGCACCAGGGCCTTTCAGCTGCTGTGAATGAACTCCAGACACATGTGCTCCCTTGTGCACATGTGGGACATTGCGTGCTTGCGTCACTTTTGCATCTGGCTATACGTGGGACCTGGAGGTTTGAACAAGCTTCTTAGGCTTCACAGGCAGGCGCCTCAACTGCTAAGCCATCTCTCCAGCCCACACTTATCTTTATACGTAATAATATACTTATATGCTATTAGGAACAATGTGATATTTTGACACATGTATGTAATGTATAATGATCGAATGTGAGCAATTCGCATACCTGTCCCTTCAAACATGTTCCTTTCCTTGTGCTGAGAATAACCGAAACCCCTTTGTAGCTATTTGGAAATTTATGATATATGACAGTTAGCCATGGTCACCCTACTGTGTAGCAGAATCCCAGCCGGTTCCTCTTTGTACCCACATGGTCCATATGCACCCCCACAGGAAGAGCTTTGTAAGGGAGCTGGCAATGGGTGCTGTCTTTGTTCCTTTTTTTGCACCCCCCCCATCTCAGTCAGGCCCATCTGGTCACCAACACCATCTTCTGGCTGTTTCTGTTTCTCATGGTCCTTGGCCCGTGAACTGCATTTGGCCCAGAAGCACTTCCTCCCCCAGGCAGATCCCTTTAATCTTTGGCTACCACTGCTAGGCAGTAACCTCCAGCCCAGGGGCTCCTTGAGGTCAGAATCTTGGCATCTAGCAGATCTTCCCCGGCTCAGTCTGTCCAGTCACATAGCCACAGGCTCAGCAGTTATATTTATTTATTTATTTATTTATTTATTTATTTATTTATTTATTTATTTGACAGAGAGAAAGAAAGAGAGAGAGGAAGAGAATGGGCACACCAGGGCCTTCAGCCACTGCTTACCCTAAGGATCTACACATTTCAAACCTGGTAGGTGTGAAAGCAACCATTTCTATTTGTTTCTCTCTGGCGCCGCCCTTGTGGAGCCTTGGAGGAAGTACACACAGGCCTCTCCCACTGCTCAGCTCTCCTCTCACCTTACCTTCTCCCAGAAGGTGCTCTGGGCCCCTCGGATTTGGATCATATGGACTCAGCCTTTCCCCTGCCAGCCTGTGGGCTCCTTGCACCCTAGAAAACAGCTAGAAAGAGAGTCAGGTCTGCCTTGAATCAAGATATACGAGGGAGGGGCTGGAGGGATGGCTTAGCAGTTAAGGTGTTTGCCTGCAAAGCCAAAGGACCCAGGTTCGATTCCCCAGGACCCACATAAGCCAGATGTACAAGTTGGTGCATGCATCTGGAGTTCATTTGCAGTGGTTAAAAGCCCTGGCATGCTCATTTTCTCTCCCCCACCCCATCTGCCTCTTTCTTCCTCTCTCTCTCAAATAATAAATAAATAAAAATTTAAAAAAAATTTTTTAAGGGCTGGAGAGATGGCTTAGCAGTGAAGGTGCTTTGTCTACAAAGCCAAAGTACCCAGCTTCAACTCCCCAGGACCTACGTAAGCCAGATACACAAGGGGGAGCACGCATCTGGAGTTCGTTTGCAGTGGCTGGAGGTGCTGGCGCACCCATTCTCTCTCTCTAGCTGTCTATTTCTGTATCTCTCTCTCTCAAATAAATAAATAAAAATAAAATATTTTTTTAAAAAAGGAGTGGGAGGAGGAAAGCTTTTCTGTGTTTATGCAGTTAAACTTGATGTGGACTGTTCTTCTGGGGGGGGGTGGCAGAATGAAAGATGCAGAGTGCTGACCAGTGGCCAAGGCAAGGGGCACATTGCAGCTGCTAGGGCCAGCCTACCGTGGAAGATTGTCAGGGGTGAAACGCTGCCAGGTGGCCGGAGGTCCAGCCGGGTTGGCCCCCTGAAGAGTGCACTGGAGAATGTGGGATGAGAAGTGATTGCCCCTCTAGTTCCATCTGTCACAGAGCCCAGGGTGCCTGCACAGCTCCCCCCCTCCATTTTCCCCATTTCCCTCCACTACATACTGGACAGAGGGTCATCATGACCCCTTGTGCAGTTTTTTTTTTTTTTTTTCACTTTTTCTAGCCCAGGCTGACCTGGAACTCACTGTTGTAGTCTCAGGGTGGCCTTGAACTCACGATGATCCTCCTACCTCTGCCTACTGAGTGCTGGGATTAAAGGTGTGTGCCCACCACGCCTGGCTCCTCTGTGCAGTCTTGTTATCCTCTAGGTGGCCCTGAGGGGTCAGAAGCCTGGGGCCACTCCCAGCCATTCCCACTGCAGGAGACCTTGGCAAGGAAGCTGCTCAAAGCCAGGCCTACTGCAGCAGGATGGGGAAGGTTCCGTCATCTCTTTCATTAAATATAAGCAGGGCTGGAGAGATGGCTTAGCGGTTAAGGCACTTGCCTTCAAAGCCAAAGGATCCAGGTTCAATTCCCCGGTACCCATGTAATCCAGATGCATAAGGGGGCGCATGTGTCTGAAGTTCGTTTGCAGTGGCTAGAGGCCCTGGGACGCCCATTCTCTCTCTTTCTCTCTCTCTTTGTCAAATAAATAAATAAAAATAAAATATTTTAAAAAAACCAGCAAACCCCTGCTTTGGGCTGTCTGATGGGGAGAGAGGAGGTGGTGATAATGAGAAGGTGAAGCAGCTCTGACCTCACCTCAAGGATGTCACATCACCCCAGCGGGCTCTCTGGAGTGAGATCTTTGCAGGCGAGGCAAAAAGCACTACAGCTCTGGGATAGGAACGGACCCTGAGACCCTTTCTTCTTGCTTCTCTGGCCCCATGGCTTTGCCATACATCCAAGTGAGGGCAGAGCTGGGCTCTCCCTGTCTGGCATACAGTAGGTTTGTCTTGTTAAAGTTTTGGACATGAATGTGTAAAAGGAAAAAACCTGTTTGGAACTCTGAGCTGGTGCCTACAACAGATTTTTTTTGTTTTTGTTTTGTTTTATTTTTCCAGGTACGGTCTCGTTTTAGCCCAGGCTGACCTGGAATTCACTCTGTAGTCTCAGGGTGGCCTCGAACTCATGGCGATTCCTCCCACCTCTGTCTCCAGAGTGCTGGGATTAAAGGCGTGCACCACCACGCCCAGCAAAAATGATTTTTTAGCTCAGTAAATTTTTTTAATAGAACACTTTAAATAATTTTTTTTTTTTTTTTTTTTTTTTTTCAAGATAGGGTCTCACTCTAGCCCAGGCAGACCCAGAATTCACTCTGTAGTCTCAGGGTGGCCTCGAACTCTAGGCGATTCCTCCCACCTCTGTCTCCCGAGTGTTGGGATTAAAGGCGTGCGCCACCTCATCCTGCAAAAATGATTTTTTAGCTCAGTAATTTTTTGATAAGTACACTTTAATTTTTTGGGGGGTTTCGAGGTAGGGTCTCACTTTCGCCCAGGCTGACCTGGAATTCACTATGTTAGTCTCAGGGTGCCCTTGAACTCATGGCCATCCTCCTACCTCTGCCTCCTGAGTGAAAGGCTGGGACCTCAGAGGAACAGTCCGCATAAAGTTTAAGTGCATAAACACAGAAAAGCTCTTCCTCCTCCTACCCCTTTTTAAAAAAAAATATTTTTATTTTTATTTATTTATTTGAGAGAGAGAGATACAGAATGAATGTGTTTCTGACACCTTTGCGGGTAAAAACCCAGAATCTTGGTAGAACGGATCGCTTGGGATGCAGATGGCTGCAGACTCAAAGGCAGCAGAACTTTCCAGGTAGAGATGACAGGATGGCGGAGCCCTGAGCAGAGGAGCCAGAGGCCAGGGAAGGGGGTCCAAGCTGTTGGGGTTGCCATGCGTACCATGTTACTGGGGGAGAATCAGTGGGTGGGAAGGAGCCTGGGTCACAGAAAAGAGGAAAGCCACGAGAGAGAAGAGGCAAGGGGAGGCTGACAGACCAGATTGGGGTGGGGGGGACGACACAGAAGCCAGGTAAGCCCAGTAGGGCTCTGTTTGGGCGAGCTCAGGGTGAGAGGCGGGGCGCCTAGGACAGCAGCTCCCGCTTGCATCCAATTAGAAGTCTGGAGTGTTTTTCTTTTCCCTCCCCCTGCTGCTGTCTGTGGAAGGAAAAACGGAAACTTAATCCTCCAGTTCCCAGCGTCCCCGTTTAATGTTTAATCAGACAGGATCGTCCGATGGGGCTCTGGTGGCGTGATTTCCCGGGCCCCTGGGCGGGAGATCCCTAGAAGGAATCTGCCTTGCTCAATCCTTTCCTGACTCTGGGGAGGGAACCCCCCACCCCACCCCACATCTCCTCCTGCCCTCATGGACCTGGGCTCTGTGCGGCCGTGGTGGCTGCTGCTGCTGCTGCTGCTGTGTCCTGTCCAGGGTGAGGACGATGACCATGCGGAGTTGATGATGCCGTCGGAGGAGGACAGTCCAGTCCATGCCACCCCCCGCCTGGCCACCGCCACCTTCCACCGCTGTGCCAAGGTGCTGCGGGGTGGGTTCTGGGAGGGTGCTTGGGAAAGCAGCTGGACAGCATCTTTTTTTTTTTTTTTTTTAGCCAGGGAACCCCAGCAGGTGGTGCAATTGTTCTGGAAGCCTGCTGGCATCTTTGGTGGCTTGGGGTTGGGGGAGTGACGCGCTGGGGCCGTGGGCTTGGCGGTGGAGATTTGGACACTGACCCTGCTGGGCCACCACCATGCTGATGTACCTGGGAGAGATGCCCGTTAGGTGCAGCCCGGTTTTGCAGGCATCCATGCATCTTGCTCTGGGTCGGGGTGGAGGGGATGGAACTCCTGCCTTTGGCAGCATAGTTCCCTCAAGTTAACCTTCCCTGGCTTTGGCTGAAGTTCTGTCATTCCCCGCTTGGAAAGCTTGGAATTCCGCTCGAGGATGGGTACTGGCGTCACCTCGCTGGCTGTGACAGCAAAGTCGCTTTGCCTTGCTTGAGCCTTCATGCAAAGCCAGGTGACAGTCCTTCCAGAGGGGGCGTGGGTGAACACACGGATGGCCTCCGGTTGTAAGCCAAGGAAGAGATCATTTGCAGGTTTTGGAATTGTCGCTGCCATAGCCTCTATGCCCCAAACCACAGCCCCCAACCCCCCTGCCCAAACAGAGGGTAATTTGGCTGCCAACACCTGCCTGGTTCTATAGGGATATTATAGGGCTGCGGGACAAGGTAAAAGCGAGATGGCTTGGTGGTTAAGGCAGTTGTCTGCAAAGCCAGAGGACCCAGGTTGGATTCCCCAGAACCCACGTAAAGCCAGATGCACAAAGTGGTGCGTGCATCTGGAGTTTGTTTGCAGCAGCTGGAGGCTGCTGTATCCATTCTCTCTCTTTGCTTGCAAATAAATAAAAGCAAAGAAAGGGGGGCGAGGCATATTTAAACCAGGTGTGTCTGTAACTCCAGTTGAGGCAGGGCCAAGGGAGAAGCAAGGAGAGTATATTTTAATCACTGGATGGTGGGCAGCCGTGGAAGGTTCTAAGACCAAGCATAGCTGTTCCTACAGCCTACAGTCTTGACTCTTTTTCTCCCTGTTTGAGAGGTGTTGTCTTAGCTTGCTCCCTCAATTTGCAGAGCATCCACCTGGGTGCTTTATATGTCCACCCCTCTCAGCTGTCCCTGAAGGCCTGCGCTGTGGGTGTTGTGAAGGTTTCTGTCATGCAGAGGCGATTTGCTCCTGGCTATAGGGTCAGTAAATAATGGAGGTCCGATTAGGGTCCATATTTTCTTGGCTCTGAAACCCATGGGTTTTCTCCTCTGGTCCGCCTCTGATCAGGAGTCGAGATTCTGGGGCTGGAAGGAAGCAAGGTACTCTGGCCCCCAAGTTTGAACGTGTGTTTACTCTAACAGCAACACTGAGAGCTGCCTAGCCGTGGGTTTTGCGCAGCTTTCTTTTCACGGTTTGTCTATTGTGTACACCTGGCACAAGGTCACCGGATCCCTTGAGTCTCTGACGTTGTCTGTCTCTCTTTCTCCCTGTGACCAGGATGCATGGAGGCTGCCAGGCACCTATATTGTGGTGCTGACGGAGGGGACCCAGTGGCAGCAGACAGAGCGCACGGTCCACCGCCTGCAGACCAGGGCTGCCCACCAGGGCTACGTCGTCAAGGTCATGCACGTCTTCCAGGACCTCTTTCCTGGCTTCCTGGCCAAGATGAATGCTGACCTCTTGGGTCTGGTGAGCCTTCCTTTCTTCTTGGGCACGGGACTTAGCCGGTGAGAGCTGGACCATTGATTCCTTTACCCCAATTGACCTCAGCATGTCTAACACTGACAACTGGGACCAGCCAACGCTTCATGAACATTTTTCCGGGCTTCCCACATAGCCACCTTGGGAGCCGGGCCACTCTTCACACTATGACCGCCTTCACTGGAAACCCAAGGAATGGAGTGCAGAAGGGACCCTTAGACAATGAGGGGCAGAATCTCGCTCCTACTGGGGCTTGCCTCACCGTGTCCTGTGCTGGTGGTACATCCGGGACTCTGGCGACAAGACCCTGGGACGTTTGTGATAGATGAGACCTCTTGTCAACTGGCTCAAGGGTGCCACATTCTTCCTACGCTGTTTCAGTGTTAAGCTCCTCCTTCTCCATCCACCTACCCGGTGCCATGTATTTCTTTGCCGGTGGGGCTGGAAGAAGTATAGGTTGTCATTTGCCTTCTCTTGTTTTTCTTCTTCCCCTTTATGGCTTTTGAAAGTGCAGGACGCGAGAACCCCTCTTGGCTCTCTCTGCATCCGCGGGGCCCGTTCCTCTGGCTCTGATGGGCTGAGCACTGCTGGGCCTCAATTCCGCGTGAGGTCTCTGCCTAGCCAGCTTGTTTTCTCAGCCTCCCGCACATGCTGAGACCTGAGGGACCCCCAATATGCAACCGAAGGGTGACGATGCAAAGGTCTCTTGGCCTCACCGCACTGCTGGCCTGTGTTTTTTTTTAATTAATTTTTTATTGACACCTTCTATATTTATATACAAAAAAACCATATATTTCCCTCCCCTCCCCTCCCCCATTCCACTTTAGAACACCAATCTCCATCATATCCCCTCCCTCTCTCCATTAATCTTTCTTTTAATTTGATGTCATCATCTTTTTCTTCTATTTTGAGGGTCTTGCGGAGGTCTTGCTAGGCACTGCAAGGTCATGGATATCGATGGCCTGTGTTTTTATTTTTTATTTTTATTTATTTATTTATTCTTTTTAAAATAATTTTTAAATTTTTATTTATTTATTTGCCAGCAGAGAGAGAGAGAGAGAGAGAGAGAGAGAGAGAGAGAGAGAGAGAAGAGAGGCAGACAGAGAGAGAATTGGCACGCCAGAGCCTCTAGCCACTGCAAACGAACTCCAGATGCATGTGCTCTTTGTGCATCTGGCTTACATGGGTCCTGGAGAGTCAAACCGGGATCATTTGGCTTCGCAGGCAAACGCCTTAACTGCTAAGCCATTTCTCCAGCCCTGGCCTGTGCTTTTTTTGTTTGTTTGTTTGTTTGTTTTTGGTTTTTCAAGGTAGGGTCTCACTCTAGCTCAGGCTGACCTGGAATTCACTATGTAGTCTCAGGGTGGCCTCGAATTCAGGTGATCTTCCTACCTCTGCCTCTTGAGTGCTGGAATTAAAGGCGTGCGCCACCACGCCCGGCTGGCCCGTGTTTTTAATTGACTTCAGCATCTCGGGGCTGAAAGTTGGTGTGAATATTCATTGCTGGTGACCGGATAGGGCCTGTCTTTGGGGGGCCCTGTGATCTCGTGCAGGAGATGGCGAGTTAATGTTTTCCCACTGTCTGCTGTGCATCTTTAGCAAGCACCTACAATATGCTGAAGATGCAAAGGTGAAATGTTTCCAGACTTTTCCCTCAAGCTCACAGTGAAGATGTAGCCAACTGGTGTTGTGTACTCAGCTCAGTGGGGAATGAATAAGGTGCCAGTAGCGCCAGGTGGCAAGCTGGCACCTGCGTAGGAGGGCTGAGCCTCAGTATCTCACTAGCCTGGTTAGAATTGTCTAACCTTGGGTAAGTGCTTCCACCAACCAAGACACACGTGTGCAAGCTAGGTGTGGCAATGGGAGACGATGTTTACTAACGAGGAGTAGGAACTATTCTTGGGGCGGAAGGGCAGCGGCAAGGGGAAGCCGAGACACAGTCTTGCTCTACACTCCAGACTGGCATCGAATGATCGTCCCACTTGGGGTCCCATCCTTCCAAGTGCTAGGAATACAGGCAGGAATGCTTGGCTGAGTATTAGAGAAACGGACAGCTGTGTAGTAGTTTAGGAATCCCCTGGGATGCCGAGGTGCCTCCAGACATGTTGGTGAGCGAGAAGAGCGAGCTTGTGCCAGGGAGGTGGGTGCCAAGATTGTGCTAGGGCATCCACTATGAGTCTAGCCCCCAGATGGGAGCTGGCAGAAAACCATCTCTCTTTTCCCAAACCTCTGTGGGTGCCTCCCGTTGACCGAGTACATTGGAAGTCCAGACTTGGGCGTAAAGTGCAGGCTCCGAAGTTTTCCCTGCCCGCTTGCCAGAGCCAGGCATTACCTCACTTCTAGCAGCAATGTGGAGCCTTCCTCTGGCCAGCCGTGTGGCCTCCATTCCCAGAGTTGGGGCAGGAACAATGGGCTCCCTAGCTGGACAGAGGAATGGGGGTGCTGGCTCCCAGTCTGTCTCTGGGACGGTGGGAAGAAAAGCCTGCGGGGCGCTTTACGTGGGTAGGTGCTGAATGGGGAGGTGGGCGTCAGTTTGCTCAGGTGGGACTGGGGCTGCGGCTGGTTAGGGGGCTTAGGAAGCAAAGTGCCCTGGCCTCTCTGGCTTTTGCAGGCTCTGCAGTTGCCACATGTGAAGTACATTGAAGAGGATTCCTTTGTCTTCGCTCAGAGTGTCCCATGGAACCTGGAGCGGATTGTCCCTGCAAGATACCGGGCAGAAGAATACAGCTCCCCCAGTAAGACCCGGGCCTCCATTTGCTCTACCTTGACCCTTCTCTCTGATACGCCTGTGCCTCTCAGGGGCTCTGGATCCCAGCACACTGCACCGACCCATGTTGTCCCTTCCTTTGCTTATTTCATAATGCAGACTTCTTTCCTTGAATGGCCCTCTTAGCTTCTCAATGACCTTTTTCTTTTCTTTGAGAGAGAGAGAGAGAGAAACAGAGAGAGAGGAAGAGGCAGAGAGACAGATAGAGAATGGGCACACCAGGGCCATTTCAGCCACTGTGAACAAACTCCAGACGCGTGCGCCCCCTGGTGGGCAAGTGCGGCATTGTACCCTTGTGTCACTTTTTGCGTCTGGCTAAACGTGGGACCTGGAGATTCAAACAGGCATTCTTAGGCTTGGCAGGCAGGCGCCTTCACCGCTAAGCCATGTCTCCAGCCCTCTTATTTCTGCAACCCCCCCCCACCCCACCTCAAGGTAGGGTCTTACTGTAGCCCAGCCCGACCTGGTACTCATTCTGTTGTTTCCAGGCTGGCCTCAAACTCACAGCCATCCTTCTACCTCTGCCTCCCAAGTGCTGGGATTAAAGGCGTGCACCACCATGTCCAGTCAATAGCCTTGTTTTGGAATGGCCCTGCAGGCTATACTTCCCTCAGGGGAGAGGTTAAACCAGTCTGCCCTGTCTGACCCTACAGACAGGGTCAGCCCCTCAGCAGAACAGACACGGCCCTCCTCGGCTGCCCGCACCCAGATCTCTGGTCTCCCAGCACTCCTGTCTCTGTCACCAGCTTTTGACAGCTTGCCCAAAGCTCTTCTTCATATGTCACCATGTGCCCCGTCTGTCTAGCGTGGCTTGCCTATCAGCGATGGAAGAAGAGAGGCCCAGAAAAGTGGCCTGGGTCTGGTAGGGCTCGTGAGTGACACTGACTCGGGAGGCTGAAGAACGCTTGCCCTGAGAGGTGACCAGGGGGTTCTGTGGAGTCTGAGGTGCCCCGCGTTGCAAGCTTGGAACTCAGTGGAGGACGAGACACATGGTGCCACCCCTCAGATCTCCACTCCTTCCCTGATAATTGCAGTGTCTTGACGGCACCTCCCTCTCTTAGCCTCTCGCTCATCTGTCAAATGGCACCTGTCCCTGTCCCCTCATGGGGTTGTGAGTGAAGGGATGTGCCAGTGTTTTTGGAACTGAAAGGTGCTGGGGTTTCTGCTCGCTGTAAGGATGACACTCATGCACAGGACTGGGATGGGGACGGACCAGTTGGCCCAGGTGGCAGCAGCAGATTGAAGGTGCTGATCCAGCAGGGTGGCTTGTGGCCAGGGAGGACGGGGGTTGACCTGGGAGCCGCCCTCCTCAGTGGGCCGTGCCCCTCCTGATGGTGTGCTAACGCCCCCGATTCCACAAACATGATTCAGATCCCTGGGGGTGACCAGATCACGAATGAGAAGGACTCTGAATAATCCTGCACAGGGGAGACCCCAGGAGGGTGGCAATATAGCCCTTAACTCTTGCAGTGTTCTGCAACCCCCCCCACCCCACAAAGAAGGGACAGCCTCACTTTTACTGGCCTTGGACCAGACCGGGATCTAGGCCTGCTACATCCTCTGGTAGCCCCGGGGCCCCTTTGTTATATCCAGCAGCTCAGGTCCGTCTCCTGAAGTCCTGAAGGCTTCAGCTTGTGCTTGGCAGTGCCCAACAGTTAGTCACCATAGCAAAACCACAGTGGACGTGTGCCGTGACCACTCCAACAGTCCTCAACCATCCAGCAGACCTTCCTCCGGCCTCTGTCTCTCCAGGGCTGCTTACAGGCAGTGATGGAGCATGGTGGGTCGGGGTCATTGCTGCTGATAACAAGACCCTTTCTTTTTCTTTTTCTCTTCTCTTCTCTTCTCTTCTCTTCTCTTCTCTTCTTTTCTTTTCTTTTTCTTTTTAGAAAGAGCAAGAGAAGCTGAACATGGTGGTGCACGCCTTTAATCCCAGAACTCAGGAGGTAGAGGTAGGAGGATTGCCATGAGTTCGAGGCCACCCTGAGACTACATAGCTAATTCCAGGTCAGCCTGGACCAGAGTGAGACCCTACCGCGAAAAAAAAAAAAAGAGCAAGAGAGAGAAGAGAGAATTGGTGCTCCAGGGCCTCAGCCACTGCAATCGAACTCCAGACACTTGTGCCACCTAGTGGGCGTGTGCAACCTTGCACTTGCCTCACCTTTGTGTGTCTGGCCTAGGTGGGATCTGGAGAGTTGAACATGGGTCCTTAGGCTTCACTAAGCCATCTCTCCAGCCCTCTTTATCTTTTTTTGTTTGTTTGTTTGTTTTGTTTTCTTGGGGTAGATTTTCACTCTAACCCAGGCTGACCTGGAATTCACTATGTAGTCTCAGAGTGGCCTAGAACTTACGACGATCCTCCCACCTCTGCCTCCCGAGTGCTGGGATTAAAGGTGTGTATCCCGCGCCCGGCTGGCTTTATCTTTTTTTTTAAAATTTATTTATGAGCTGCAGAGATGGCTTAGCAGTTAAGGTGCTTGCCTATGAAGCCTAAAGACTCAGGTTTGACTTCCCAGAACCCATGTAAGCCAGATGCACATGGTAGCACATTTGTCTGGAGTGAACTCTGTGGTGATTCTCTCTCCCCTCCCCTAAATGCTGCCTTGGGAAGATGGAGCTGGCCAGGTGGAGGTGTATCTATTGGACACCAGGATTCAGAGTGACCATCGAGAGCTCAAGGGGAAGGTGAGCATAGCTGACTTCAACAGCGCCCCCGAGGAAGACGGGAGCCGCTTCCACAGACAGGTGAGTGTACGCTTCCCCCCACCCTCTCCTGGATATGGCCAGAAATGCCACCCAAAATCCCCGCTTAGGACACTGCCCAGCTGTCACCACCATCCAGTTGGGGGTGGGATGTTGCCCATTGGTGTATCCCGGGGCCCCGGGGCTTTTCATATGGTTCCTGTGTTGTTAAGCAGGCGAGCCAGTGTGACAGCCACGGGACCCACCTGGCAGGAGTGGTCAGCGGCCGAGATGCTGGGGTGGCAGGGGGTTCCAGCCTGCACAGCCTGCGTGTGCTCAACTGCCAAGGCAAGGGTACAGTTGGCGGCACCCTCAGGGGTGAGTGACTCCCCTGGGTGCGGGTCTGTCCGTGTGCAGGAGCTGGAAGCTCAGCAGGAACCCAGAGCTGGCAGGCCCCCCCCGCCACAGAGATCACAAATACAGATGGGGAATGCCAGGCGGGATGGGGGCAGAGCTTGGGCCCTGTAAGTCTTCCACTGTCCACATGGGTCCCTTGTTTTTATTTTTCTTTTCTTTTCTTTCTTTTTCTTTCTTTCTTTCTTTCTTTCTTTCTTTCTTTCTTTCTTTCTTTCTTTCTTTCTTTCTTTCTTTTTTTTTTTGGTTTTTCAAGATAGGGTCTCACTCTAGCCCAGGCTGACCTGGAATTCACTCTGTATTCTCAGGATGGCCTCGAACTCACGGCGATCCTCCTACCTCTGCCTCTGCTGGGATTAAAGGCATGCGCCACCACATCCGGCTTTGTAATTTTTTTGTTTTGTTTTTTTTCTAGGCAGGGTCTCACTCTAGCCCAGGTTGAGCTGGAATTCACTATGTAGTATCAGTATTGGCCTTGAAATCACGGTGATCCTCCTACCTCTGCCTCCCAAGTGCTGGAATTAAAGGTGTGCACTACCACGCCTGGCTATTGATCAAGTTTTTATTATTATTATTTATTTATTTGAGAGAGAGAGAGAGGGAGGGAGAGAATGGCACGCCAGGGCCTCCAGCCACTGTAAACTAATTCCAGATCTGTGTGTGCACCTGGCTTACGTGGGTCCTGGAGAATTGAACTGGGATCCTTTGGCTTTGCAGGCAAACACCTTAACTACTAACTCATCTCTCCAGCCCTTGATCAAGTTTTTTTTTTTGTGGCTGTGGCTGTGAATGAACTCCAGAAACGTGCGCCCCCTTGTGGCCAAGCGTGGCATTGCGCCCTTGCATCACTTTTTGTGTCTGGCTAAACGCGGGACCTGGAGAATCCAACGGGTGTTCTTAGGCTTGGCAGGCAGGCGCCTTAACCGCTAAGCCATCTCTCCTGTCCAGCTCCCTTTTTTTTTTTCCAGCGCCTTTAACCTGCCTGTCTTTTGGCATGTCCTATCAGATTTGGATGGACCTTGAGGTCAAGCATGCTTAACCTTGGGTTAGGCTGGCTTCTCTATGAAGCCAGAGTGTGCACTTGGTAGATGAATGCCTCTAGATGTTTGCACGTTTCTCCATCAGCCTGCCAGGCACCTGGGAGGTCTCCTCAGAGCTAGGATGGAGGTCTCCTGAGAGCTGGAACTGAGGCCTGTGGATGAAGAAAGAGGAGGGAGGGCTGGAGGGATGGCTTAGCGGTGAAGGCATTTCTGAAGGCACTTTGGAGGCAGAGTTCTTTCTGCCTCCAGAGAACCGCTCTTTTTATTTTTTATTTTTTAACTTTAAAAATATATTTTATTTATTTATTTGAGAGAGAGAAAGAGGGAGAGAGATGGAAGGAATGGGCTTCCAGCCACTGCAAACGAACTCCAGATGCATGCACCACCTTGAATCAAGCTGGGATCCTTTGGCTTTGCAGGCAAATGCCTTAACTGCTAAGCCATCACTCCAGCCCTGATCTTTATTTATGGAGATAGAGAGAAACAGAGAAAGAATGGAAGCACCAGGGCTTTGAGCCACTACAAACAAACTCCAGACGTGTGCGCCCCCTTGTGGCGCCTGTGCAGCATTGCGCGCTTGCGTCACTGGGCGTCTGGCTTACGTGGGACCTGGAGATTCGAACATGAGTTCTTAGGCTTCGAAAGCAGGCGCCTTTACCGCTAAGCCCCCTGTGCAGCCCCGATCGTTTCTCTTAAGGTCTTTGGGGGATTGGGTGAGGACCGCCCATATGGTGGAGGTTTTCCTTCTTTATTCAGAAACATGAATGAATCATTTAAATGTCGACCACATACACTAATGCCTGCACTACTGCCGCATTTAGACGGGCTTGACTAAACATCAAAGGTGCCCAATCGGCCCCCAAAATGAACTCCATGCCATACTTCTGAGGGAAGGGGCTGGAGAGGAGGGTTTGCACATCTCTTTAGGAAGTGACCCGAGTTTTGTCCTCACAGGCCTGGAGTTTATTCGGAAAAGCCAGCTGGCCCAGCCTGCTGGGCCCCTGGTGGTGCTGCTGCCCCTGGTGGGCGGATACAGCCGGGTCCTCAACATGGCCTGCCAGAACCTGGCCAGGGCTAGGGTCGTGCTGGTGGCGGCAGCTGGCAACTTCCGGGATGATGCCTGCCTCTACTCCCCCGCCTCTGCTCCAGAGGTAGGACCTGATGCCTCCCTGCCCCCGGCCCCCACCCCCGCCCCACTAAGGGAAGGTGGCAGGCCAGGCGTCTGCTACATTGACCAGAGGTATCAGAGATCCAGAGTGGGACCCGTATATAGCTCTATCTTCTCCGATACTTCTTGCCTCCCCGTTATCTGCCTGTGGCCTCTTTCTGGCGCTTGGGGAGTCTTGTCTAACCCCTCTGGGAGGCAGAACAATCCCTTCACCCTTCTTTCCACCTCTCTCGGGCCACCCATGAGACCCTTGGGGTGGGGTTACAAGTCAGATGCTCACTATCTCTTACCTGCTTCCTAAGGACTCCCCATTGCCCAACTCGCCACTATGCCTGACCCAAGTGAAGCTGGTGAGACTGGGGGTGGCTGTGGCCCGAAGTGTCCCGTCCTGTGCCTGCCGTGGTGGCAGGAACATCCCGGGATGAGACCCCCTCCCCCGGAGGAGCTGACAGTCCAGTGGTGTTCCATTCGCATCTGGCTGACATTTGCAAGGCTCCTACTGTAATATCAGGATGTCTGGTGCTGGGAGTGCCAACGGGCACGCCTGTCCCACTTCAAGGCTTGATGGCCTGATGGTGGTGTGTAAGACGATGTGGGCATAAACCTGGAAGTGCGACCCAGGCTTGCCTTCCCCGGCCAACAGGGTTTCCTGTTGCCAACTTGAAGAGAGAAGCCCAGAATGGTTCCTCGGTCTCGCCAGCTCTGCATTCCTCCATAGCTATACTTTTACCTAATAAGTGAATGCTTCCGACTCAGGATCCCCCATAGAACGCACGCTCCAAGGGGCACCAAGAATGGATCCCTAGGAAAGGTGGGGTGCCAGGGCCCTTCTTCCCCCAGGGAGTTGCATTTCCTGAAGGAGCACATTTCTAAACAGGAATCTGAGGTGACCAGTCCAGCTGACAAGGCCTGCCTGCTCCCATAACCCTGACCCTTTTCCCACCACCCCCACCTTCTCCCCTTGCCAGGTTATCACAGTCGGGGCCACTGATGTCCAGGACCAGCCAATCACCCTGGGGACCTTGGGGACTAACTTTGGCCGCTGTGTGGATCTCTTTGCCCCCGGGAAAGACATTATTGGTGCCTCCAGCGACTGCGGCACATGCTTTGTGTCACAGAGTGGGACATCACAGGCTGCTGCCCATGTGGCAGGTGAGTTACCATCCCACCATGGCCCTGACATCCCCTTTTCAGGAAGCAAGGTCTGTGGTTGTGACACCCTGTGCTGAACGGCCAACCTAATGGTGCCGGTGGCAGGCAGTTGTGACAAAACACTCAAGGCAATCTGTTTAAAACATATATATTTTTAGGGGCAGGAGAGATGGCTTAGTGGTTAAGGCACTTGCCTACTAGGCCTAAGAACGCCTGCTCGATTCTCCAGGTCCCACGTTTAGCCAGATGCAAAAGTGACGCAAGGGCGCAATATCACACTTGCCCATAAGGGGGAGCACACATCTGGAGTTTATTCACTGACTGAGAGGCCCTGGTGCACCTATTCTGTCTCTGTCTCTGTCTCTCTCTCTCTCTCTCTAGCTCTCTCTCTATCTTGCTCAAATATATATATATATATTTTAGGGGCTAGAGGGATGGCTTAGTGGTTAAGGTGCTTGCCTGTGAAGCCCAAGGACCCATGTTCAACTCTCCAGATCCCATGTAAGCCAGACACATAAAGGTGAGGCAAGCGCAAGGTCGCACATGCCCACTAGGGAGGCGCAAGCATCTGGGGTTGAATTGCAGTGGCTGAGGCCCTAGTGTGCCAATTCTCTACTTCTGTCTTTCTCCCTAAAAAAAAAGAAAAGAAAAAAATTATTTATTTATTTATTTGAGAGAGAGAGAGGGAGAGAGAGAATGAGCACGCCAGAGCATCCAGCCAAAGTTAACAAACTCCAGACACATGTGCCACCTTATGCATCTGGCTTACATGGGTCCTGGGTAATCAAACCTGGGTCCTTTTGGCTTTGTAGGCAAGTGCCTTAACCGCTAAGCCATCTCTCCAGCCCCCAAGACAATCTTCTTAATTTTTTAAAAAAATTTACTTATTTTGATGCAACTGCCCAGACAGAAACTGGCCTCGATATCCAGGACCTTGCAGTGCCTAGCAATACCTTCGCAAAACCCTCAAAATAGAAGAAAAAGATGATGACATCAAATTAAAAGAGAGACTAATGGAGAAAGGGAGGAGATATGATGGAGAGTGGAGTTCTAAAGTGGAATGGGGGGAGGGGAGGGAAATATCAGGTGGGTTTTTTTTGTATGTAAGTATAAAAGTCAATAAAAAAACAATAATTTAAAAAAATTTACTTATTTTGAGAGAAAGAGGCAGATAGAGATAGAAAGAAAGGGGAGAATAGGTGTGCCAGGGCCTCCAGCCACTGCAAACAAACTCCAGGTGTGTGCTCCACCTTGTGCATCTGGCTCATGTGGGTCCTGGGAATCGAACCTGGGTCCCTTTGGCTTTTAACTTTGCAGGCAAGCACCTTAACTGCTAAGCCATTTTTTTAATTAAAATATATTTTATTTATTTATTTATGTATTTATTTTGGTTTTTTGAGGTAGGATCTCACTCTAGTTCAGGCTGACCTGGAATTCACTATGTAGTCTCAGGGTGGCCTTGAACTCATGGTGATCCTCCTACCTCTGCCTCTTGAGTGCTGGGATGCATGTCCTATCAGATTTGGATGGACCTTGAGGTCAAGCATGCTTAACCTTAGGTTAGGCTGGCTTCTCTATGAAGCCAGAGTGTGCACTTGGTAGATGAATGCCTCTAGATGTTTGCACGTTTCTCCATCAGCCTGCCAGGGACCTGGGAGGTCTCCTCAGAGCTAGGATGGAGGTCTCCTGAGAGCTGGAACTGAGGCCTGTGGATGAAGAAAGAGGAGGGAGGGCTGGAGGGATGGCTTAGCGGTGAAGGCATTTCTGAAGGCACTTTGGAGGCAGAGTTCTTTCTGCCTCCAGAGAACCTCTTTTTATTTTTTAACTTTAAAAATATATTTTATTTATTTATTTGAGAGAGAGAAAGAGGGAGAGATGGAAGGAATGGGCTTCCAGCCACTGCAAACGAACTCCAGATGCATGCACCACCTTGAATCAAGCTGGGATCCTTTGGCTTTGCAGGCAAATGCCTTAACTGCTAAGCCATCACTCCAGCCCTGATCTTTATTTATTGAGATACAGAGAAACAGAGAAAGAATGGAAGCACCAGGGCTTTGAGCCACTACAAACAAACTCCAGACGTGTGCCCCCCTTGTGGCGCCTGTGCAGCATTGCGCGCTTGCGTCACTGGGCGCCTGGCTTACGTGGGACCTGGAGATTCGAACATGAGTTCTTAGGCTTCGAAAGCAGGCGCCTTTACCGCTAAGCCCCCTGTGCAGCCCCGATCGTTTCTCTTAAGGTCTTTGGGGGATTGGGTGAGGACCGCCCATATGGTGGAGGTTTTCCTTCTTTATTCAGAAACATGAATGAATCATTTAAATGTCGACCACATACACTAATGCCTGCACTACTGCCGCATTTAGACGGGCTTGACTAAACATCAAAGGTGCCCAATCGCCCCAAAATGAACTCCATGCCATACTTCTGAGGGAAGGGGCTGGAGAGGAGGGTTTGCACATCTCTTTAGGAAGTGACCCGAGTTTTGTCCTCACAGGCCTGGAGTTTATTCGGAAAAGCCAGCTGGCCCAGCCTGCTGGGCCCCTGGTGGTGCTGCTGCCCCTGGTGGGCGGATACAGCCGGGTCCTCAACATGGCCTGCCAGAACCTGGCCAGGGCTAGGGTCGTGCTGGTGGCGGCAGCTGGCAACTTCCGGGATGATGCCTGCCTCTACTCCCCCGCCTCTGCTCCAGAGGTAGGACCTGATGCCTCCCTGCCCCCGCCCCCACCCCCGCCCCACTAAGGGAAGGTGGCAGGCCAGGCGTCTGCTACATTGACCAGAGGTATCAGAGATCCAGAGTGGGACCCGTATATAGCTCTATCTTCTCCGATACTTCTTGCCTCCCCGTTATCTGCCTGTGGCCTCTTTCTGGCGCTTGGGGAGTCTTGTCTAACCCCTCTGGGAGGCAGAACAATCCCTTCACCCTTCTTTCCACCTCTCTCGGGCCACCCATGAGACCCTTGGGGTGGGGTTACAAGTCAGATGCTCACTATCTCTTACCTGCTTCCTAAGGACTCCCCATTGCCCAACTCGCCACTATGCCTGACCCAAGTGAAGCTGGTGAGACTGGGGGTGGCTGTGGCCCGAAGTGTCCCGTCCTGTGCCTGCCGTGGTGGCAGGAACATCCCGGGATGAGACCCCTTCCCCCGGAGGAGCTGACAGTCCAGTGGTGTTCCATTCGCATCTGGCTGACATTTGCAAGGCTCCTACTGTAATATCAGGATGTCTGGTGCTGGGAGTGCCAACGGGCACGCCTGTCCCACTTCAAGGCTTGATGGCCTGATGGTGGTGTGTAAGACGATGTGGGCATAAACCTGGAAGTGCGACCCAGGCTTGCCTTCCCGGCCAACAGGGTTTCCTGTTGCCAACTTGAAGAGAGAAGCCCAGAATGGTTCCTCGGTCTCGCCAGCTCTGCATTCCTCCATAGCTATACTTTTACCTAATAAGTGAATGCTTCCGACTCAGGATCCCCCATAGAACGCACGCTCCAAGGGGCACCAAGAATGGATCCCTAGGAAAGGTGGGGTGCCAGGGCCCTTCTTCCCCCAGGGAGTTGCATTTCCTGAAGGAGCACATTTCTAAACAGGAATCTGAGGTGACCAGTCCAGCTGACAAGGCCTGCCTGCTCCCATAACCCTGACCCTTTTCCCACCACCCCCACCTTCTCCCCTTGCCAGGTTATCACAGTCGGGGCCACTGATGTCCAGGACCAGCCAATCACCCTGGGGACCTTGGGGACTAACTTTGGCCGCTGTGTGGATCTCTTTGCCCCCGGGAAAGACATTATTGGTGCCTCCAGCGACTGCGGCACATGCTTTGTGTCACAGAGTGGGACATCACAGGCTGCTGCCCATGTGGCAGGTGAGTTACCATCCCACCATGGCCCTGACATCCCCTTTTTCAGGAAGCAAGGTCTGTGGTTGTGACACCCTGTGCTGAACGGCCAACCTAATGGTGCCGGTGGCAGGCAGTTGTGACAAAACACTCAAGGCAATCTGTTTAAAACATATATATTTTTAGGGGCAGGAGAGATGGCTTAGTGGTTAAGGCACTTGCCTACTAGGCCTAAGAACGCCCGTTCGATTCTCCAGGTCCCACGTTTAGCCAGATGCAAAAAGTGACGCAAGGGCGCAATATCACACTTGCCCATAAGGGGGAGCACACATCTGGAGTTTATTCACTGACTGAGAGGCCCTGGTGCACCTATTCTGTCTCTGTCTCTGTCTCTCTCTCTCTCTCTCTCTAGCTCTCTCTCTATCTTGCTCAAATATATATATATATATTTTAGGGGCTAGAGGGATGGCTTAGTGGTTAAGGTGCTTGCCTGTGAAGCCCAAGGACCCATGTTCAACTCTCCAGATCCCATGTAAGCCAGACACATAAAGGTGAGGCAAGCGCAAGGTCGCACATGCCCACTAGGAGGCGCAAGCATCTGGGGTTGAATTGCAGTGGCTGAGGCCCTAGTGTGCCAATTCTCTACTTCTGTCTTTCTCCCTAAAAAGAAAAAGAAAAGAAAAAAATTATTTATTTATTTATTTGAGAGAGAGAGAGGGAGAGAGAGAATGAGCACGCCAGAGCATCCAGCCAAAGTTAACAAACTCCAGACACATGTGCCACCTTATGCATCTGGCTTACATGGGTCCTGGGTAATCAAACCTGGGTCCTTTTGGCTTTGTAGGCAAGTGCCTTAACCGCTAAGCCATCTCTCCAGCCCCCAAGACAATCTTCTTAATTTTTTAAAAAAATTTACTTATTTTGATGCAACTGCCCAGACAGAAACTGGCCTCGATATCCAGGACCTTGCAGTGCCTAGCAATACCTTCGCAAAACCCTCAAAATAGAAGAAAAAGATGATGACATCAAATTAAAAGAGAGACTAATGGAGAAAGGGAGGAGATATGATGGAGAGTGGAGTTCTAAAGTGGAATGGGGGGAGGGGAGGGAAATATCAGGTGGGTTTTTTTTGTATGTAAGTATAAAAGTCAATAAAAAAACAATAATTTAAAAAAAATTTACTTATTTTGAGAGAAAGAGGCAGATAGAGATAGAAAGAAAGGGAGAATAGGTGTGCCAGGGCCTCCAGCCACTGCAAACAAACTCCAGGTGTGTGCTCCACCTTGTGCATCTGGCTCATGTGGGTCCTGGGGAATCGAACCTGGGTCCCTTTGGCTTTTAACTTTGCAGGCAAGCACCTTAACTGCTAAGCCATTTTTTTAATTAAAATATATTTTATTTATTTATTTATGTATTTATTTTGGTTTTTTGAGGTAGGATCTCACTCTAGTTCAGGCTGACCTGGAATTCACTATGTAGTCTCAGGGTGGCCTTGAACTCATGGTGATCCTCCTACCTCTGCCTCTTGAGTGCTGGGATTAAAGGCATGCGCCACCATGCCCAGCTTTAAAAATATTTTTTATGTATTTATTTGAGAGAGAGAAAGAGAGAGAGAGAGGGAGGGAGTGAATGGACACGCTAGGACTTCCAGCCACTGCAAACAAACTCCAGGTGCATGTGCCACCTTGTGTGGGTCCTGGGGAATCGAGCTGAGGTCCTTTGGCTTTGCAGGCAAATGCCTTAACCATTAAGCCATCTCTCCAGTCCTCTATTTTTTATGAGAGAGAGAGAACTGGTGCGCTAGGGCCTCCAGCCACTGCAGTCAAACTCCTGATGCTTGTGCCACCTAGTGGGCATGTGCGTCCCTGTGTGCTGGCATCACCTTCTGTGTCTGACTAATGTGGGACCCGGAGAGTCGAACATGGGTCCTTAGGCTTCGCAGGCAAGCGCCTTAACTGCTAAGCCACCTCTCCAGCCTGGCTTAATTTCTTGATGAGCATGTGGTATCTTGCACTCGCACCAATAGCAGGATGGCCAGGCCCACCACCATCTCTGCCCCTCACCCCCCAGGCATTGCTGCCATGATGCTGACCATAGAACCGGAGCTCAACCTGGCCGAGCTTCGGCAGAGACTGATCCACTTCTCTACCAAAGACGTTATCAACAAGGCCTGGTTCCCTGAGGACCAGCGGCTGCTGACCCCCAACTTGGTAGCTGCACTGCCCCCCACTGGCACCCGTGGAGCAGGTGAGTAGGATCGTAGGGTGGGGGGAGTCCTAAGATCCGAGGGTGGTGCCTCTGAAAATGTGTCTGCACAGAAGGTCCCTCTCTCCTGTCATAGACTGAGGTTTTTTTTTTTTTTTTTTTAAGAGATTTTGTTTTTATTTATTTATTAGAGACAGAGAGAGGGAAAGAGAGAGAGGGAGAGTGAGATTGGGCGTGCCAGGGCCTCTAGCCACTGCAAAAGAGCTCCAGACACATGGGCCACCCTGCGCATCTGGCTTACATGGGACCTAGAGAATTGAACCGGGGTCCTTAGGCTTTGTAGGCAAGCACCTTAATGGCTAAGCCATCTCTCCAGCCCAGACTTAGGCTTTAAATTTTTTAAAATTATTATTTTATTTATTTTTGGAGAGACAGACAGACAGAGAGAGAGGGAGAGGGAGACAGAGATGGGTGCGCCAGCAGTCTCTCAGCTGCTGTGAACAAAATCCAGATGCGTGCGCCCGCTTGTGGTCAAGTGGGGCATTGCGCCCTTGCGTCACTGCATCTGGCTAAACGTGGGACCTGGAGATTGAAACTGGGTTCTTAGGCTTAGAGGGCAGGCACCTTAACCACTAAGCCATCTCTCCAGCCCCAAACTGAGGCTTTTTTTAAAAAAAATATTTTATTTTTATTTATTTGAGAGAGAGAGAGAAAGAGGCAGAGAAGGATAGAGAGAATGGGCACACACAAGGGCCTCTAGTTACTGCAAACAAACCTTGTGCATATGGCTTATGAGGGTCCTGGGGAGTTGAACCTGGGTCCTTTCTCCAGCTTGACTTAGGCTTTTGTAAGTCTCTGGGGAGTACCCCAACCCTCCGCTGGGGTCTTGTTGCAGGTGGCCAGCTGTTGTGCAGGACGGTGTGGTCAGCCCACTCTGGGTCCACTGCTGCGGCCAGCTGCACCATGGAGGAAGAGCTACTGAGCTGTTCCAGCTTTTCCAGGAACGGGAGGTGGCAGGGCGATCGGATCGAGGTGACCTGGGTTCCCACCATCCCCCTCCCCAGCCCTCAGCGACCGACCGCAGCTTGTTGGTGGCCCTGTCCTCCAGTTCCCGTCTTTCGGCTTCCATGCCTGCTAGAGAGAGCCCCAGCCAGGACAGGAAGGGTCACACAGCTTGTGGATGCCCCTTCCCTGAGATGGTGACGACTTGGGTGATGCACATTATGCAGATGCTGTGTGCCACTGAGTGTGGCAGCGCCTGGTCGGGAGGGTGATGGTGAGGGCAAATGGTCCGGCCTGTGTCTTCCCTTCTCAAGTTGTTTGAGTCTGGAGGAGCTTTATGACCAAGCTGCCCAGTGGCAGAAGAGTCTATCTTGGGCTTAGGTGGGCTTCTTGTCCCTGGAGCAGTGGGAAGAGGAATGGTTAAAAAATTGTTTATTGAATTTATTTAAGAGTGACAGACAGAGAAAGAAAGAGGCTCAGAGAAAGAGAGAGAGAGAGAGGGAGAGAGAGAGAGAGAGAGAAAGAATGGGTGTACCAGGGTCTCCAGCCACTGCAAAGGAACTCCAGATGCATGCGCCACCTTGTGCATCTGGCTTACGTGGGTACTGGAGAATCAAGACTCGAACCGGGGTCCTTAGGCTTCATAGGCAAGCGCTTAACCGCTAAGCCATCTCTCCAAGCCCAGCTCTGTTTTCTTTTCCCCTTTCCTTTCCTTTCCTTTCCTTTCCTTTCCTTTCCTTTTCTTTTCTTTCCTTTTCTTCTCTTCTCTTTTTTTCTTTTCCTCCCTCCCTCCCTTTCTTTCTTCCTTCCTTCTTTCTTTCTTTTTTGGTTTTTCAAGGTAGGGTCTCACTCTGGCCCAAGCTGACCTGGAATTCACTATGTAGTCTCAGGGTGGCCTCGAACGCATGGCGATCCTCCTACCTCTGCCTCCCGAGTGCTGGGATTAAAGGCGTGCGCCACCACGCCCGCCTTTCAGCCCTGTTTTCTTTCTAACCGCTTCCTATTTCTGCCATGGCCCTCAGGCCATAGGAGACCAGCGAGTCTGCCTGGCCCTCAATGCTTTCGGGGGCGAGGGTGTCTATGCAGTCGCCAGGTGCTGCTTGCTTCCTCGTGCCAACTGCACTGTCCACTTGACTCCTGCAGCCAGAACCGGTCAGGAGACCCACAGGCACTGCCGCCAGCGGGACCACGTCCTCACAGGTAGGAGGCGAGTTTACATCTCCAAGCTCCTGCCCCAGCAGGACTGGTGACACCCAGAGCCTAGCGCTTAGCTGGGTCCTATGGCTTCCATGTAGTGTGGCCCTCTTGCCTTCTCAGCTTCCTTCTGCAAAAGAGGCTTGAGGCAGCACCTGCTCACGGGCGGGCGGGGATGGCTGGGTGATGTGAAAGAACACAGACTGGCCGCTATTCAGGGGGGAGGCTCTGAGGCCCATCTGATAGGAGAGCAGAGCGTGATTCATGGCCCTGCCTCTGGGCTAGAGAAATGCAAATGAAACACGTTCAGTGGCAGAAGTCAATGGGAGGGGGGTGCACTTCATGTACAAGATGGTAGCCTGATTCAAGTCAGGAGGGGGCTGAGCTGTCCCAAGCGGGTGGATTGTGGGTGCCCAGTAGGGTTTGGAAGAACCAGGAGTCCTGTGGAATGGCTAAGTCAGGGACTGATTCCAGTGGAGTACCAACCGGGGACCTGTTGACAGAACACGAGGAGTAGAATCGACAGACACCGGGCTCCAGGCTGGGGCTAAGGATGGATCTGCAGTGGGCGGATGAGTATTGCAGTGGTGGCTGGAGCCAGGACCAGGCACGGCTTTGTCTTCGATGTCACTGGCTGCGTGTCTGCACTCTGTGCTCCTGGCCTGGCGAGAGTCACTCGCTAAGCCCCAGGACACCAGTTTGAGGCCATGAGACCTTGTAGAGTGTCCCTGTGTGCCTCCTAGCACCACGCACGCCCATCTATCAGCTAGGGAGGTTGTGCCTTCTCCGGCGATGAATCCTTTTCCCCCGATGCCATTCAGCGGGGGGACACAGAGAACTCCAGTCACTTGCCCTCGATGCGTGCAAAGCCTTTACACACGTAGGCTGCGCTGGGACTTCACGTGTAGCCTGGTCCTTTTTATAGAATCCTTCCGATGCTCCTGCCCATGTCACAGCTGGGGAAACTGGGTAGTCAGTTTGTAGCCAGTGGTGTACCCTCGGGTTTCCGTGGGCTCAGCATACTTTACCTTGTGCTTTGTGGTTGGATGGGAAAGGGACCTGGGGGCTCTGAGTACTTCCAGCCTTGCACCCCTGTCCCAGGGCCTCCCTTCTCTGCATGAAGAGACCATGTTTTCCCTGAGAAACGAACGCTCAGAGGGGTTGGATGGCTTTCGCAAGGCCACACAGCAGGTCAGGGCAGATTTGAGAACCTGGAAGTCTTGTTGCTCCAGGCAGCATCTCTTTTGAGTTGTCTGAGGAGTGTTGAAGTCAGGCTCGCATTGCTGGCAGAAAACACCCAACCAAGGGCTGGAGAGATGGCTCAGTGGTTAAGGTACATGCCTGTGAAGCCTGAGGACCCACGTAAGCCAGATGCACATGGAGGCGCACGCGTCTGGAGTTCTTTTGTAGTGGCTAGAGGCCCTGGCAGGCCCATTCTCACTTTCTCTCTGTCTCTAATTTAAAAAAAAGCCTGACCCAAGAGCAGCTTGTGGGGGGTAAAAAAAAAGGCTTTATTTTGGCTCAGACTCGAGGGGAAGCTCCATGAGGGCAGGAGAAAACGATGGCATGAGCAGAGGGTGGACATCACCTCCTGGCCAACATCAGGTGGACAACAGTGACAGGAGAGTGTACCCAGGAGACTGGCAAGGGGTAGATGGCTATAACACCCATAAGCCCGCCCCCAACAATATACCGCCTCCAGGAGGCGCTAATCCCCAAATCTCCATCAGCTGGGAACCTAGCATTGGGAACACAGAAGTTTATGGGGGACATCTGAATCAAACCACCACAAGGACTTGCCCCAGCTTCAGACCCGAGAGGGATTAATTAGGTCCAGTGGAGAGCAGAGAGAGGGTCTCCAGCCTTCATCTTCTGTCCCAGGCTACAGCTCTCACTGGGAGACCGAAGACCTTGGCACCCACCAGCAACGTGCATTGAAGCTCAGTGGTCAACGTGGCCAATACGTGGGGCACAGAGAGGCCAGACTCCATGCCTCGTGTTGCCATGCCCCGGGCCTGGAGTGCAAAGTCAAGGAGCGAGGGATCCCGGATCCTTCAGGACAGGTGAAGGGGGTGGGGGTACAAAGTCCAGGAGCGTGGGGTCCCGGATCCTTCAGAACAGGTGAAGGGGGTGGGGGTACAAAGTCCAGGAGCGTGGGATCCCGGGTCCTGTGGGATGGCTGCATCTGTTATGTGTTTGTGATCCCCCCAGGGTTTTTACGAGCCAGGCAGCTTCACGGTTTATGGCATGTGTGCATGTTAGGGCATTGGTGGGCCTTTCCTTTGAGGACGTGCGTGAACGCGTTGCGTGAGAAAGAGCCTTTACTTAGAGATCCACTTAACGTGTGGGGGAGGTGGCTGGGGCACATACAGGTCGTCACTTAGCCATGACTCAAAGAGGACAGCTGAACGACTGTAGAAGGTAGAGGGAAGGATTCTTTTGTGGGGGGAGACCCGGGACCCTGGTGCCTGAGAGCTGGCTTTTCAGAGCCCGAGGCAGGAAGGGGGAGGCGGAGTGCCTTTCTTTATCTCCTGAAGGTCAAAGAGACCCTGGGAATCCACCCTTAGGGACAGCAGAGAGGCTGGTCAGTTCTAATCGGGGAAGACAGTAACCGACATATTATTATAAATCAGGGAAGGAAGTGGGTGGGTCAGGACAGCCCTGCCCCCTCTGAGATGGAGGAATGACAAGCCATCGGTACACCACCAGGAACTGTTCCATGCAGAGGGCACAGCCCGGGCCAAAGTAGGAGCAGGATCATCCAGGAGCCAGAGATGGGAGGGAGTAGTGAGAAGAGGTGGGCTCGGAGGGAGGGCCAGGGCAGGGGACAGGGCAAGGGCCAGCCGGGTCTTGGTGATCTCTACGTCAGCTGAGCCACACGGGGTTGAGTGTGCTCTGATCTAGGGGTGAAGGGGCACACTGGGCCACTGAACTCAAAAGGCTCTAGGGATGTGGGCAGAACTGGTGTTGGTGGAGGCCTAAGAGGTGAGGGTTCAGGCTGGGGTGAGAGATGAGAGGTGACCACAGAGTTTGGGATGGACACAGGCAAAGAATAGGGGTGGGGGGACGGGTCTGAGGTTTCTGTTGAGCTTCTGAACAGTCTGAGTTGCCATTAAGAAGGATGGAGCTGCGCGTGGTGGCGCACGCCTTTAATCCCAGCACTCGGGAGGCAGAGGTAGGAGGATCGCCGTGAGTTCAAGGTCACCCTGAGACGACATAGTGAATTCCAGGTCAGCCTGGGCTAGAGTGAGACCCTACCTCGAAAAACCAAAATGAATGAATAAATAAATAAAATAATTGGTAACAAACAATTCTGTGAAAACTTCAGATGTAAAAACTTTCTGCGAGCTGGGCGTGGTGGCGCACGCCTTTAATCCTAGCACTAGGGAGGCAGGGGTAGGAGGATCGCCGTGAGTTCGAGGCCACCCTGAGACTACATAGTGAATTCCAAGGTCAGCCTGGGCTAGAGCGACACCTTACCTCAAATTAAAAAAAAAAAAAGGCGGGCTGGAGAGATGGCTTAGGGGTTAAGGTGCCTGCCTCCTAAGCCTAAGAACGCTGGTTCCAATCTCCAGCGGTTCCAATCTCCAGGTCCCACGTTTAGCCAGATGCAGTGATGCAAGGGCGCAATACCGCATTTGACCACAAGGGGGCGCACGCATCTGGATTTCGTTCACAGCAACTGAGACACTGCTTGCGCGCCCATCTCTGTCTTCCTCTCCCCCTCCCTCCCTCTCTGTGTCTCTCTCCAAAAAAAAAAAAATTTTTTTTTTTAAAAAGGGGGAGAGCTGTTCAGGTGCTTGCATTGGAGAAGTAAGGAGAGGCAGGCATTCGTGCTTGACACCATGCAAAGGGTCCCTGCAAAGGAGAGCATTGGTGTTAGGTGGTTTTGGGGTGCAGCCTCTCTAGAGTGAGGGCCAGTGGTGCTTGGGTGACCCACACATGCTGGACTCAGGCTGTATTCTCCTGGCCTCTGGCAGGTTACCGTGGCCTGTGAGCCAGGCTGGACCCTGACTGGCTGCAACATCCTCTCTGGTGCTTTCCTCACGCACGGGGCCTATGCCGTGGACAACGTGTGCGTGACGAAGGGCTATGACGGCGATACAGTGGGCAGGACGCGCGAGGAGACCATAGTAGCTGCGGCCGTCTGCTGCCGGAGCTGGCGGATCTCTGGGGTGGGCCAGTGACAGCCCCAGGTCAGAACCCAGGTGTGCCCTGGGTGCGGAGATTGCTCTACCTGCTTGGTGCTGTTAAGAGCTTGCCAGGGCTAGGAGGCTCCTTGCCTGGGAGAACCCTATGGGAAGCCCCCAGCCCTGGTGGTAGTGATGTGCACCCAGCATTTCATTATCAAGATGGGTTAAGCTGGGCTGGGCTCCTGCCGGCTGTGGGCACTTGCAGGGAAGCTTGGAAGGGATGGTGGGGGCACAATCAAGTGTGTGTCAGTGCAGAGCCCCATCACAGCCTCCTCGATGGATTCCCTGGTTAAATTGGTGGTGGAGGGGGTGGGGGTGTCAGTTTTACATACCCCTTGGGGTGAGGGTAGTGATGATGAGATCCAGCTGGAGTTGGAATCGGGTGACCTGCCTATTTCTCCTAGCTGCTTCCATCTGCTTCAGCTCAGGCTGTCAAGAGCCCCTGTCCAAGACTGCCCTTTCAGTGTGCAGTGAAGGACCACGTGGGACACGCCCCCATCAACCCTGGGCCCCTCTGTAGTAACTGGCATGGTACACGTCACCTCCACGTGATGGGCGAGAACAGGGTCAGAGAGAGGTGCCTCGTGGGCTCACCCACTCAGCGATGGCAGGATCTGAAGC
The DNA here is from genome assembly GCA_036365145.1 of Orientallactaga sibirica. Classification (NCBI taxonomy): domain Eukaryota; kingdom Metazoa; phylum Chordata; class Mammalia; order Rodentia; family Dipodidae; genus Orientallactaga; species Orientallactaga sibirica. Next base: position 3,506,626 of record JAEOAD010002279.1, on the reverse strand, counting down.
TAGGCATCTTAGCATAATGGGCTGGGTATACTAAACAGGTACCCCATTTCTGCAGGAAAAAAAAAAAAAAACTGCGAGGAGCCCCAGATCCCATGCCTCACCAGCCTGTTCCTGGTCCGGCTCTCTTGGGCACAGGTTTTTTCCCCATGATTCCCTTGGCCCCATTGACAGGAGTCAAGTGGAGGCTGGAAAGCTGGCGGGAGGGGCTGAGTCCTGGAGCCTGCAAACAGACCCTGCGAGCCAACAAGCGTTTCTCCTCTTTGGATCTTGCTTTTCTTTGGGGTTGGGTCTCTTGCTTTTTTTTTTTTCTTTTAAACCCCTGATCTGTTTTGCTTATGTGACTTGATATTTATTCTGGGTTTTGTAGCGTTTTTATTACGTGGTGACTTTGTAAAATAAAAGCAACTGTGTCATGATGGGCCTACACTTGTCTAGGGTGCCTGCTTACACGGGGGCACTGCTGTGTGTTCAAATGGTGGACAGTGCGGCTTTCCGTGAGCCCCGACAAGAGAACTTAGCTCTGGGCCTGTTCTAGGAGTGCAGTGACCGCTTCCGGGAACTTCCCGAGCCCCTCACAGACTGGGTATCTATCTCACCCTGGAGGTCTTGCCGCGTTCTAGATGCTCGGTGGCCTGTGCCCATCGAGCCCAGCTCCAAATACCCCCCCCTTTTTTTTTTCAAGGTAGGGTCTCACTGTGGCCCAGGCTGACCTGGAATTAACTATGTAGTCTCAGGGTGGCCTCGAACTCACAGTGATCCTCTTACCTCTGCCTCCCGAGTGCTGGGATTACAGGTGTGCGCCACCACGCCTGGCTACCAAATACCCTTTTTATCTGGCACTGGGTTTGGCGGAGGGAAAGTTTATCCTCTCCTCTGCAAGGAAGACAGTTCACGGGGGTTTCTGATCTGAAATAAAGCCTGGCCCTGGATCTTTTCCTAGTTTCCCAAGTGCAAATATCCCATTAATGCAGTGTGTGACCACCTCGCCACCCCTTCCCCCCACGGTAGTGTCAGCGTCTTAAGTCAGTCTACAGCCTATGCCAGAGACAGGTGTTCCACAAAGACAGACACCTCCTAACTCCTTTCTGACCACTGGTGAGGAGTGGAAAGCTTTCAAGTCGACCGACACCAGGACCACTGGCCCCTCTGCTTGCAGCCTGGTGCAGACAGACCCTGCTCAGGATGGTACAGGACTGTGTGGTGATTGGCTTGGGAGCTACCTGTGAGCTGCTTCCTGTATGGTGGGCGGGTGGCCACTGAAAGTGGGGAAGGAGGCCTGGTCTTTAAGGAGAGAGGGCTAGAAGAGGGGAGGGGAACGTGTGAGAGATGCAGGTCACTCTGGATGACACAGGCCAGGGCAGGATCCTCCGGGTAAATACATGTCTGCCCGAGCTTTGCAAAGGAGCCCTGGAGAAGAAGGAGGGTCAGTGAAGGCCCAAAGGACCCCTGTCCCTTCTTGCAGAGTGCTGTGGTGTGCGGGACAGGGGTCAGGGATACTGGAGAGAAAGGTCCGGGAGACTCCCAACTCTACACTTTTGAAAAATTTATTGGAGACTCTCAGAAGCTTCCTAAGAACTCAGCCACACACAAACCGGATTTTGAATTCAGATTCTTTCCTGGTTTAACTACTTCCTTCTGAAATTTTATAAACAAAGATTTTGTACACACAAGAGGTAGCAGAGGAAAATTCCAGTCTGCTTGTTCCAAGCTCAAAAGGTACTGCGCACACCTCAGTGCTAGCAGGGAGGGCCGGCTGAGCCCGGTAGCTCGGCGCCCTGGGGCCTACGGCTGATTCTAGGCCTCGCTGACCATGTAGATCTGCCAGGAGAGCCACGTGCCAACGACTCGCTTGTCTGTCCCACGATGCCTTGGGGTCAGGATGACAGTCAATCCCAACCAAGGTCAGCTGGGGACCAGAGTTCCTTAAGAAGACACAGCGTGGCGTCAATTGTGCAATTCCCGCTCACTTGCAGACCACGGTGAAAGGTTATAAAAACATCTTCATCCAAAAATTGGCAGTAAAAACGAGAACACTTTCAAGGCAAGCCTGTCACGATGGGTGGCACCGCACCGCACTGGAGTCTTTGCAGGCTCTTGGGTGCTGATCCTGGGCAGCGCGGAGCCGAGCGGAGCGGGCGTGGAGCTGAAGGCATCGTTTCCATAGGAAATGAGGGGACTGACTAGAAGTGGCGATTTCACTCCTGAATGCGGGCTCCTGAGTGCAGCGGCCAGCGATGGCATCCCACCACGATCACCGCCAGCATCTCAACGCGTGGCCCACACACTCTTTCTGCAGGACGGGTGTGGAGAGAAGGTGAGTTGGGAAGGGGACAGCAGGACGCGGGTACTCAGGAATGCAAAATCGACTTCAGACCTTCACATTCAAAACCTGCAGGAACAGCGGAAGCACACCAAACTTGCTACTTGCCCCTCTCTGTCCGTTTCCCTGAGGACACAGTTCCGCTCTTAAGTGATGGCCCGTCCATCTTCGCGTGCTGCGACAACAGCTAGCACTGTCCTGCGGCAGGTCGCCAGGAACTCCCACAGCAGATCGGTGGAAGGAATGGTCACTGGGAGTGGACAGCCCTGACATGTGTCCCCGTGTCCCCAGCAATGCAAAAGCAGCCAAAAAGGCACTTGGGGGCCAGCTGTGCCTCTCCCACTTGGCAAATCTAGTGACACGACAGTGGCAGCATGCCACTTCCCCAAGGCTTCCCGAGTTCTGTGCACGGCAAGTGGAAAATAAGGCAGAACATGTAACTAAAGGCGAAGCAGGCGGAACTGCCAGCAATTCAAAATAGAAAATACAGCAAAATGTCCGTGTACCCCGAGCTGAGGGAGGGACGGGTGCGGGGGTGGGAATGAGAACTAAGTGGGTGGGGTCAGTTGTTTTCTAATGGTCTCTGAGAAAGCGGGTCTTAGCCTTGCCCTCCAGGGTTAGTGATGCGGAGGAGCAGCAGAGCTTGAGCCCTTCTCTGCAGCTGATTCTGCTGAGCCTCACGGAGCAGTGTCCCTGGCCTCGCCTATGAACTCCACGTACGAACAACACAAGGGCCACAGGAATCGTGTTTAAGCAAAATCAAATGATTGCAGATCACATGACTCCAGACAACCATTTATTCAATATGTCTCCAAGCATTAAAAAGATAATTTTGTGAAGTCAAACTCAATAAAATTATATTTTAAAGTGCTCTTAATTTTGTTGTTTTAAAATTTGTTTTGGGAACAACGTGTGCCTTCTCTAGTGGTCACGGCCTAAGCTTCTGCAGAGCGCAGTGTTTTACCACACTTCTCATTTTAATCGTTTCAGAAAGTATCTCAAGAGCTGAGCAATTTCCCAGTTTTTGATACTAGTATCTTTTTTCAAGATCCAAGATAATGCCCACAGCTCTCAAATTAATAGATCAGAAATTCTGTACAAAGGGAGACATATTAAATACAAAGGTCTATGTAAACTGGATTCAACTACTATTTTACAACAAAAAAAATTTTTCCCACATCTTTACATCATCTTAAATTGGATATTTCTATTTAATGTTACTGCAAGAGTAAAAATTTGCCCCATAAATCTAAAGGCTGCTTGCTTTTGTTATTTTTTTTTTCTTAAAATATAAAAATCAAGACTTTTTTTCTGTCACATCACAAAGAAAGCCAGAGCTTTGTCCTCACTTGTGTGTGTGTTCATGTACCAGAAGTCTGCCAGTGCTTCCCTCCTGCAATCTCCACGGATGTCAGCCACAAGGACCTGGACAATGGATCCGGATGCTCGAGTCCTCCCACCACCAAGCAGCTCCCGGCCTTCCAGTGGTCACAGAAGACTTCCCTTCAGAACACACGGTCCTCCAGTCACACACTCTCCAGAGCTGCCTCCCGGCTCTTCTCAGGGTGTCAGGGATGAGGTTTGCTTTCCACAAGGAGCTCATCACCCCATCTGTCCTGTCAGGTGCCAGCACCCTGCTCTTCAAGGGTCAACATCGTCAAGGTCGCTTCTTACCTCACCAGTCATCATGGGAGACTCTGAACCCTGTGGAGAAGCACAGAACTTCAGGTGCCTACAGCTGCAGTCAGGGAAGACATTTTCTGCCTGCTCCTTTTCTTGTGTTCTGTAACTTCAGTATGTCCTCACGCATCCACTCATTTCTATGGTTATTTAGAAAGTAATTAAATGCAGTGGAAACTAGTATACCTTCAACCGGACAATTCATGATTATGCAAATCACTCTCAGCTGTATGATCTCCCCCAGCCATGGAAACAACCTCATGGACCGGCCCCATGCTGCAGGTCTCCACCCCACACAGGCGACTTTCCTCAGCACTGAGTGAGCCACGGGAGAAAGCAGGGACCGGGACTGGTTACTCCTGCCACCTGCCTCATTGCTGAGTCTGTCTCATGCATCTGCTTTGTACAAGTAACGATTAGTTTTGAAGACCCACCACGCGCCTTGGGACCGACCTAGGGATGGGGAGAGGGGACCATCTCTTGTGGGAGGAAGAGGGCATGAGAGACTGGAACTGAGAAAGCGTGGAGGGAGAGGTATACGGAGGTCGTTAGACAGGACTGTGGGGAGGACCTGGGGTCATCAGAACGCAGTGAGCACACGCAGCAGCGTGTGTGTGATATGACGTCATCAGAATGCAGTGAGCACACGCAGCAGCGTGTGTGTGACCTGGCGTCATCAGAATGCAGTGAGCACACGCAGCAGTGTGTGTGTACCCTGGCGTCATCAGTCCAGCTGCAGCTGGCTGGGGAGCCACAGACACCGAGGTGCCTGCGTTCATGTCACACCGCAGCACGTCAGCCACGCGGGCTTGCGGCACTGTCCGGAGTCGCAGCCTGCCCGTGTGGGCCCCTGGCAAGCTGAAGAGCCAGCACCACCCTTGCAGCCGAGGCCGCGAGGCCTACCTGCTGCTCCAGGCGCCTGTCTGCGTTCTCGTTGGCAGGACTGCTTTCCGAACCATTGCTGCTGCCCGACGGCTCCTTCTCATTCAGCAGGGCTGTCGCATAGGCTAATGTGTCCTGCAGGAGTCAAACACAAGCAGACAAAGTCAGGGACTGTTCCTCAGCAGCAGCCACTCTTCAGTCTAACCCTAACCTTTGGCAGCACCGGCAGCCCAGAGTAGCCCTTTCCCCAGCTTCCATGCAAGGTGGGACCAGTAACCAGCCCCCAGCAGCGCTTTTCTGGCTCCAACCAGCCTGTTGTACTTGCACACATGTGTGCAAACTCACTCAATGTGCTGCACACACGTGACCAAACCAATGGCTGCTTCTGCTTGCTCTCATTTCCCACCCTCACTTCTCTTCCTTGAGCTACGGCGGAGGGTTTCAAAGCCCACCACAACAGACAGCACTCACCTGAGCTGAAATGGTTCGCTGGAAGGTTTTTCCAGTTGAGGTTTCATTAGAGACATTGCTCTGTGGTGTCCAATAATGCTCTGACATCTGGACAAAGGTCACAAGCACAGGTGGTAAGTAAGCCCCCGTGAGACCACACTCCTCCAGTGCTCACCGGAGCCCAAGGAGACCCAGACGCCCATCACCTGGCCGATCATGGAGGACTGGCCTGCGCTACCAACCTCCAGCCCTCTTGATCCGGGAAATCAGCTTTTAACCTACAGTGTATGGTCTTGCTTCCCCCAGCTTCAGTTGCTTATGAATAACAAAGGTCCAAATATATCTAATGGGAAATTCCAGAAACAAGCCAGGCCTAAGGGTTTGTGTGCCCGCCTGAGTACTGTGGTGACGTCCTGTGCTGTTCAGACAGACAGAAATCATTTTGTCTAGCAATCTATCTATTCGACATGCACCACGCATACAACAACCTACACAGTTCAAAACGGTCCTGGCTCACGGACCCCGGAACTGCAGCAGTGATACTGCAGCCGTCACGCAGCCCCGTCACAGCTCCCACGTCCTCACACAGGCACCGCCTCACTTCATAGCATCACGAGAGGTGTGAATACAGTGCGAGGTACTCTATTATGGTCTATTGCTATCCTTCTTCTGTTTTACTTCCTTCCGATGTGATCATTGTGCTGCCCCTCTTACTGTGCGTGATACATACACTGAACTTCATCACAGGCATGCGTGTGCAGGAAAAAGGAAGTGTGTAGAGTTCAGGACTATCACACACTGGGGGTCTTGGAACAAGTAAGGGAGGCTACTGTGTGCAGACACAGATTTAACGAACGCGTGTGCACAACGACTATACTAAAGCGCCTGCCGTCCGGAAGTACTTGGAGGTCATGTGACGAGTTAGGAGGTCTGGCTTCTTCCTGGTAGGACGCGGTTCCATTACCTTCTTTTGTAGCCACTGCACAGCCCAGCTCCAGTGGTGGGAATTCTCCTTGAAGTAGTCTTTAGCAGCAGGACACCTGGTGAGAGAGATTTGTATTTTTTGGTTTTCGAGGTTGGGTCTCACTCTAGCCCAGGCTGACCTGGAATTCACTATGTAGTCTCAGGATGTCCTCGAACTCACAGTGATCCTCCTACCTCTGCCTTCTGAGTGCTGGGATTAAAGGTGTGCACCACCATGCCCAGCAAATATTTTATTTTTATTTATGTATTAGAGAGAGAGAGAGAATGGGCATGCCAGGGCTTCTAGCATTGCAAATAAACTTCAGACACATGTGCTACCACCATATGCATCTGGCTTATATCGGTTCTGGGGAGTGGAACGTGAGTCCTTAGGCTTTGCAGGCAAGCGCCTTAACTGCTAAGCCATCTCTTTCGTTTGTTTGTTTTTTTGAGGTAGGGTCTCACTCTAGCCCAGGCTGACCTGGAACTCACTCTGTAGTCCTGGGCTGGCCTCAAACTCATGGCAATCCTCCTACCTCTGCCTCCCAAGTGCTGGGATTAAAGGTGTGCACCACCACTCCCCATGACAGAGGTTTTTATTCGCCAAATGTCTTTCTGTGTTTGCTGTGTGCAGGCAGGCAGAGGCAGAGCAGAGGCTGACGTCAGCTGTCTTCCTTGATCATGCTCTACTGCCCTCAGGGAGGCAGGGTCTCGTATTTGAACCAAAACCTTGATTCTATTTTTTAAATATTTTTTTAAATTTATTACAGGTAGGCCACAATGTCCACCTGGCATTTATGTGGGTGCTGGAGGTCCAAACTCCAGTCCTTGCTTTATCCACTGAGCCACCTTCTCAGCCCCTTTCTTTTTTTTTTTTTTTTAATTGGAGAGAGACAGAGAGGGAGAGATAGATGGGCACGCCAGCAGTCTCTCAGCTGCTGCCAAAGAAATCCAGATGTGTGCACCTCCTTGTGGTCAAGTGCATCTGGCTAAATGTGGGACTTGGAGATTGGAACTGGCGTTCTTAGGCTTAGCAGGCAGGTGCCTTAACCGCTAAGCCATCTTTTCAGCCCCCCTTGCTCATTTTTAAAATCTATGAACGTAAGCACTACTTTCCTTAAACGTTTTGCATTAGTGTTTCTTTGTTTGAATGTGTAAGACCTGCATACACTTCAACTTTAGCACAGTCTTTCATTTGAGGCCAGGAGGACCTGGAACTCACTCTGCAGTCCTGGGCTGGCCACGACTCATGGCGATCCTCTACCTCTGTCTCCCAAGTGCTGGGATTAAAGGCGTGCGCCCCCGTGCTCAACTCACTGTCTGAACTGTTACTGATTAGTCTCGCTAAAAGTCAAAGCTGGAACACACACACACACACACACACACACACACACACACACACACACACAAACCCCTAATTTCAAAACAAATCATACATATAATAAATAATTTCTTAAGATGATCAAATTATGTTTAATTTTGTGATCTGCATAAGAATGAGATCGTGGGAAAAATAATTTTAAGGCATGCCCGTCCATTTTTCTTTCCCTATCCAGAAAGCTATCCTTCATCTCGAAGTCTGCGCTGAGACTCACGCTGCCCCTCGCTGATGTGTGTAGGGTGTGGCTGCACACAGACTCTGACGACGGACTGGCATCTCTTGCTATAAGGCGTGCCATGCCCCAGCACTACAGGGACATGTCCCTCTTGACATACTGACAACAGTAAGTCTAAATAATGAACATACAGTTATGGCAGGATGGTAGCTGTCCACCCAATGATGTTATCTAGAAAAATATGCTTTATTTTAAGTGGGTTCGAATTCATCTCTGCTTAGGAAGTTCAAGGGCTGCAGATTAAGTCCCAGAGATTTCTCATCTCTTATTCGCATATGAGACCAAGAGTGGCAATCCTCATGCCCAAGAACTGGGAGCAAAATATGCGTCAGCACCCAAGGTGGCTTGGTGCAAACAGCAGGGCACTGTAGCTTAACCGAAGAAGTGAAACTAGTCCCACTCTACGATTTCTCCTCATATGTAGAACCCGTGTCTCCCGAGTGTTCATCAATGGAAGGATGGATAAACAAAATGTGGCATACGCATACAGGCAGGAATTTTGACACATGGCAGAGCATGGACAAACCTAGAAGACACGGAAATGTGTGAAATAAGTTGGTCATAAAAAAAAAAATAAATGCCTGGGCTGGAGAGGTGGCTCAGCAGTTAAAGGCACTTGCTTGCAAAGCTTGATGGCCTGGGTTCAATTCCCCAGTGTCTATGGAAAGCTTGATGCACAAAGTGGTGCACGCATCTGGGGTTTGTTTGCAGCAGCAGGAGGCCCTGGCATGCATACTCATTCCCTCCCTCCCCTCCTCTCTCAAATCAATAAAAAACTGTATAATTCTACTTCTAATAAGGTGTCTGGTCAGATTCATGGGAACAAAAATTTATAGTTGCCAGTAGCTGGGGAAGAGGCAAGTGGAGAGTACTAACTTTTAACATTTTATTTATGTTTGATGGGGTGCAGTTTTAGTTTTGGCAGAGTGAAGGAATTCTAGAGACGGCTGGCAATGGCCCTTGCACACCACGGACAAGCTTAATGCCATGGAACTGTGTACTCAGCAAAGTTAAGGTGGTGCGTTTTATGGTGTGCACGCTTGGCACGTTCACTTTGATGTCCACCAAGCCTGTGGTCGAGTTTCATCCGAGGATGTAGGCACGCTGCTCAGCCGTGTGTGGAGAACAAGAAAGAAGAGACAAGCACAGCGCCCGCTACCACGCCTCCTCGGTTCCCAAGTGCTCCCTCCCCAGCTACAGGTGACAAGACCTGGTCTCTTGAAGGAGTTGGTAGTTAAGGGACGGGACTCTGGGAAAGGACGTGAACTCTTCGCCTAAGGTCCCCACACCTGGCTCCATTTCTGCCCTTCTGACTGAGGCCTGCTACAGCCTTTTTCTTCTTTCTTTTAAAATTCTCTAAGATCTGCTCCTCTATTCATGTCCCTCTTCACTTTGTTTTGGTTTTTTCAAGGAAGGGTCTCACTCTAGCCCAGGCTGACCTGGAATTCACTCTGTAGTCTCAGGATGGCCTCGAACTCACGGTGATCCTCCTACCTCTGCCTCCCGAGTGCTGGGATTAAAGGCATGCACCACCACGCCCTGCTTCCTCGTCACATTTTTTTGGGAATCTAACCTGAACTGGGTTTCTGTACCTCCCAAGCCAGCACACCCTGACTGAGTCACGGTCCCAAAACAAAGTGGATTTTTCTTTCTGCAGACATAACTGACTTGTAGTCAAACACCGTTTCCCTCTGCTTTTCCACTTAAGCACTTTCCTATGAATAAGTTTGCACTTACTTCTGAGCAAGAGTGACAAGGAATTTGACACACTGGTAGCAGCGACTGCTGTCCACATGGTTGCTGTGGTGCATCAAAGCTGCAGGGAGAGAGAGGACATCTGAACACGGCACTGGACTGAGGGAGGCTTCAAGAAATAGCAAGCTTTCTTGTTGCGAACATCGTTTCACGTGGGAAGGTGGCAACTTAAACGACTAGAATCAACAGAATAATCCAAACTCGAATCCTTTAACGAAACACTTAAATATAGCAACTCTAACTTCAACGGGACGAGAGATGAAACGTTCTGACACTTTGTAGTCTTATTTGTGTTCAATAAAGTACTTCCTACTTCGCACCTTAGGGACTTAAAAATAAATCCTCTTGCCAATACTGTTCATGTGTTTAGAGTCTTTTATGTTCCAAGAAGGCCTGGGTGCTGCTCTGATCAAAGTACACTGTTGCAAATGAGGGAGGCCTTGGAAACTTTCTATCGGAAATCTCTTTTTTTTTGCCATAAAAGAAGGCCACCAACTCCCTCATGCTTTCACGTTGTGACTTCACGAAGGAGACGTGTTCTGAGGATTTGGTGTTAATTTTGACACTGAGAAAAGATCTGAGTGAACTTCCACACAGGAAGACTCCAGGTGACACTGCGTACATAGTCCACCGCTGACAGAATGTCACATGGTCCATGGCTGTCCACTCATCTAAAGTGACTACAATGCAGGGAATACAAGTGGATGGTGGGAGGGGAGAGGCAGGGGTTTCTTACTAACCCTTCCTCAGCTTGGAAAAGCGAAGGCAGCCTTCTGAGAAAGAAAGAGCTGATGAGAACCTCACGAGAGGACACAGGCAGTGAGTCACGAGACAGTCACACTCCGTGTATCTGACAATACTCTACAGAAGGAAACCCTTTCTGTCACCAGTACTAGTAGCCTGTAGCCTATAGCATGACATCCACAGCACTGACCTGGGACGAGAACGGAGTGGACCCAGCAGAGCCCCTGGTGGAGGGCCTTGGGTTGTTTTGTTTTTTCCTTTTAAGCATCTGTACCCTATTTTATGTGAATGGACACCTATCGAAGAAGAAAGGTTTACAGAAGCATCAAACAGCACACACTGCTCTGGACTAGGGCGGGCACTCTTGTCGATATCCTGTGCAAAAAGCAATTTTTGAAAACTGGAAGGACCAGAAGAAGATATTTTCAAAGACTTTGTCCTAGTGCTTCAGAAAGTGTTTGTCTCAAAATGTGCTTCTGTAAGAATGATTCCTTCTATGCAGATCGCTGCTTAGCTAGTCTTCATCCGTGTCCCAATCACATCAGTGTGTGTGGACAGTGCGAGGTTCGAGACTGCGCGTGCGTGCAGGAAGCCAGCGGGAGGTCCACCTCCTCTTTGCCTTGGCTTTCATCTGGCTGCTCGCGTAATAGGTTTTTTTTTTTTTTTTTTTTTAAATAATCCTGTTTACCAATCTGTTTTCTATACTAATCAACAGGAAATTTTGTAGTTGAGTGATCTTTTCTACCCATCTTTGAGCTCCAAAATACCGTCTCCGCTCAGCCAAGCCAAGGGCCGACAAACTCCAGGTCTGACTGGGAATGTTGCTGTGCAGTCCTGTCACTGGGCCCTTGGGTGCAGGCTGGGGGAGTCCAGTGGCCCTACCCACACTTTTTTTTTTTTTTTTTTTTTTGGTTTTTCGAGGTTGGGTCTCATTCTAGCTCAGGCTGACCTGGAAGTCACTATGTATTCTCAGGGTGACCTGGAACTCAAGGCGATCCTCTTACCTCTGCCTCCCAAGTTCTGGGATACCTCTGCCTCCCAAGTGCTGGTATTAAAGACGTGTGCCACCACACCCGGCTCCCTACCCACACTTCTGATGGAGCAGTTGCTCATCTAAGTCAGGGGAGCAGTGTGGCAGCACCCATCGGAACCCAGGCTATTTGCAAATTCACCACAGATGTTTGTTCACAGGCCAGCATACTTGCCTAGTAAGCCATTTTCTGTCTCAAATACAAATTTGACTCGCTCGAGTTGTATGGGATCTTCAATGACCTGTGACAGGAAGAGGCCAAGGTTAGTGAGTAAAAGCAGCAGCCCGTGCGGAAGTCACCGGTGCTTCTTCACAGTTCTACCCGAGAGATGCCGATTCTACCACGCCGGAACCCAACTCAGTGTATTTCCAACAAATCCCTAATTTAAACCAGGACGTAAAATTCGTACCAAAGATCCATTCATTTCTGATATATATGATCCCAGGAACCATACCCACAGTTCTCTGAGTGAGTTTGTGAGCCAACGGACCTGAGATCACTTTAATTTGTTCACTCAGAACACACTCATTTTGCTACCGGGCTCCACAAGCTGATACGTACGACGGAGCCTTGCTCTGAGGCTGCGCCCTGCTTCCTTGGCTGCTGCCCTTGAGGACTGGCGCGGGATGTGAGTGGTGGGGCATGTGAGCAGCCGCTGAGCAATACGCAGAATCACCGCGAAGCAGACCGTTCCCAGAAGAGTTTGTAAAAGGACTTGGGCCCGAGGGAGACGAGGAATCACAAGATGGGCTTTTAGAGAATGCCAGCCATAATGTATGTTCCTGTTTGAAGTCATTCTAATGCCTTTTCTGAGTCAAGGCCTACGATTAAGCACTAGGATCTAAGAGTCGTCATTAGCTCCTATCAACCCATTAAACTGTAGTGATTCTCATTCTGTCCTTGCTGCTCCCTTCCTCCCCACCCCACCCGCAGCCTCTTCCTTAATGTGAGTCTTACTATGACAGATTCCTGCCAGGTTCCCACACAGACTTGCGCCTCCAACCCTGCTTGCTGTCAGCGCTCTCTTCAAAACCACTGCCGGAGGAGGCTCTCGTTACCCACCAGGTCAATTCCCTTTCCTGCCTTCCACTGCACCACCGCTGATGGCAGGAGTTGCAAGCTAAATGCCTGCAGAGGCCGAGACAGTAAGGAGCGGTGAGGGGGGGACAGGGATGGGGCCCAACCACGTGCTTATCCAAAGGGAATGCAGATTCCGGCTCCCAGTAACTGCTGCTTTGTAGGAAATGGGACTGACCGGGTTCAGACTGCTAGAGATACACAAGCGCTGGCTGCGATAGAGCTCAGGAGCAGAGCACTTGCCTGACATGCAACGAGACCCCGAGCTTAATCATAGATACATCATTCAGACTTCAGAAATTTAAAAAAAAAAAAAAAACTGGGTGAACCAAAATAAATGTATAGGTGGTGGAAGTTGCCCTCCAGTTCCCCATGCGCATCCTGTGGTCTACAGGAAGAAGATGGGTTGCCCTGGTGTCGGTTGAAAAGCCTCCGTCACCTGTCTGGTTTCCCTCCTGCAGTCAGACCCCTCAGGTGACAGAGCTCTCGGGACTGAACTCTCCAGGGCCTGCACTCCGTGGCCAGTCACTGGGCTCAGATTGTGGCTCTGTCCCGGGCCCCAGAGCGCAAAGGCACCACAAGGCCAACTCCCCACTCCGCTAGCTAAGCCTCCGTTTCTAGGAACAGCATTTCGCTGATTCCAGCTGACTTTTCCCTCTGCTTTCACTCACATTTCTGAAATCCAAAAGCATCCTACGGTTTCATGTTTTCTACATATGGGCCACATGGTAGAAGGGAGAGACCAGCAGCGTCTGAGGAGTGATGAACCCAGGCCAAGCACAGTGCGCCACACAGCGTAACCACCAGCCACTCCTCCTTTGGTTTGTGCACTGTGCTCAATGCACACAACGTCAACAATGCACACAGCGTGTGACTGGCATGGAGAAGCCTCAATAAATAAGTGCAGGCCCAATGAGCAGAAGACAGTAAGAGGACTAAGGATTTGGGAGCCCACACGGACCCACAAGTACCCTAACGCAGGTCAACCAGGCAGCTATGACTCACCAGTATCTCATGAAGCAGCTGGAATGTGTTCTTCAGCTCATGCGGTGGAGCAGTTTCTAGCTGATTCTGAAATAGTTTTTTGAAAGGATAAAAAGTCCAGTAACTCTTCAGTGGACAGTACAATGGTGCAACCAAGCCCGCCTTCTACCTCTATGTGGCTGAGCCCAGGCAAGTCAATTCTCCTCTCTGGGTCTCAGTTTTCCCAAATGCTAACTCTGAGGAAAATGCTCTTCTAAGACTCTTCCAGCTCAGTATTCCATGACACTTTGCTGTGACATTAGGGAAAAGGAGAAAGAAAGGAAAAGGGACATTTTTTCTTTTTTTTTGAGGTAGGGCCTCACTCTAGTCCAGGCTGACCTGAAATTCACTATGTGGTCTCACGGTGGCCTTGAACTCACGGTGATCCTCCTAATTCTGCTTCCTGAGTGCTGGGATTAAAGGTGTGTGCCACCACACCCAGCCCAGAGAATGTTTTAAAAAACATATTTTTATTTACTTATGTGAAAGAATCAGAGAGAGAGAGAAAGAGAATGGGTGCACCAGGGCCTCTAGCCACTGAAAACGAACTCCTGATGCATGCGCCACCTTGTGCATCTGGCTTAAGTGGGTCCTGGGGAATCGAGCCTCGAACCAGGGTCCTTAGGCTTCACAGGCAAGTGCTTAAGTGCTAAGCCATCTCTCCAGCCACAAACTGTAAACTTTATATCCACAGCCTAGAAGGGAACATTCCCACGTGACAGTGGCAGGAGGTCCCGGCATGCCCATTGGCTCTCTTTGCTTCTTCTCTCTCAAATAAATCACACAGTAAAAAGAGATGAATAAATAAAAGGCACACGTGCCTAAATGTTTCTCCTAACACCTAGCAAGGCAGTAGGCCTTGAAGGACACTCTTACTTAGGCTCCAGCCCCGTCTGCCAGTGTCGGAGCCTGGGCTGTCTCACTATGAAGCGTGATAACAGTCACTAAGCGGGTTACAAATGTAGTGCGGCTGACTGACTGGTGTGTGGTGCGGTGTTGTCACCCAGAGGGTGCAGTAATGACAGTGATCAGCATACTGATCAGTGTGTCGCAATTACGTACGGCGAGACGAGAAAACCCCGTTTTTGACTTTCGAGACAATGCACGGGGAACGGCAAAACAATTTCAGCCAACCATGGTCAACATGGCATTAGTATTAACTACAAACTGTTAAAAAATTGAGCCATAGCCGGGCGTGGTGGCGCACGCCTTTAATCCCAGCACTCGGGAGGCAGAGGTAGGAGGATCGCTGGGAGTTCGAGGCCACCCTGAGACTACATAGTTAATTCCAGGTCAGCCTGGACCAGAGTGAGACCCTACCTCACAAAACCAAAAAAAAAAAAAAAAAAATTGAGCCATATGCAAATGCTGTTAGGAAGAGAACAGTTAAAAAATTATAAACATAACACAATTTCCATTGTGTTAAAATACATGCATAGAAAAAAGAATATAAGTAAATAAAGGATAAATTAGTAAGTCAAGAGAATGTTCCTGTTGTTCATCATCACTGAATAGTGGGATCCGAGTTCTTTTTCTTTTTCTTTTTTTTGGTTTTCAAGGTAGGGTCTCACTCTGGTCCAGGCTGACCTGAAATTTACTATGTGGTCTCAGGGTGGCCTCAAACTCATGGCAATCCTCCTACCTCTGCCTCCCGAGTGCTGGGATTAAAGGCATGCGCCATCACGTCCCTGAGTTCTTTTCTTAATTCTTCAAAAATGAACAAAATACTATTTTTACCATCAGGGAAAACGGTATCACAACAGCAAGCTGCCTGGGAGCAAAGGAACCATCCTGACGTGTGCACAGAATGCTGTGAGCATGGCGAATTACCTTGATAAAGTGCAGCACCGTGAAGGAGACGTGCTCGTTACAGAAGCAGCAATAAGCGACCATCTCGATGAGCGCCAGAGGCGAGCCTGTCAGCTCTCGCAGGGCGAACATGACCTGCAGGGGGGACATAAAGGGAGCGAGTCCTTTGTGGCGACAGACAGTCAGCGGCATCACTCACATTTACAGACGAGGAACATGGACGCTGCCTCGGTGCAGGGCTCGTGCTTGAGGTCTATGGAGGGATCTGAGGGGCCTCAGGCTGCTATCTGACATTTTACATAAGTCTGTGCAACATGCGTGCTCCCTTTCCCTCTGGAGAGAGTCACCACCATTAATTTTCAAAGGCAAACACCTTGAAAGGTTAAAATAATAACTGATTGATATAAAGCAAAAAAGATATAAAGCTTAAAAAAAGACATACGACACAGCATAGCATAGTTGATATGACATCTGTATGTAAAAATCAGGTTTTTCATTTTGTATTTTTTTTTTTTTGAGGTTAGGGTCTCAGTCTAGCCCAATCTAGCTGACCTGGATCTTCCTCTGTAGTCCCACGCTGACCTCAAACTCATAGTGATCCTCCTATCTCAGACTCCTGAGTGCTGGCATTAAAGGTGTGCACCACCACGCCAAGCTTAAAATCAGGTTTTGGGAAACAGAATTATGGGGAAGGGGAGCGCTAGGTGGCAGGGCAGGCTCCAGGTGAGGACAGGCCACATCATTGTGTCCTATGGAGGCCTGGGGGCCGCCTGCTCCCATACCCGTGATTTAAAAGGTGCGGTTCCACGTTGTATTGCAGTGTAAGAGCAGACAGGCAGATTGGGAATACAACCGACTGTGAAAAAGCCACTTCGACAGTGGACTGCATGTCCTTCTCTTTGGCCTGAGAGGTGACTGTCTGGGCAGGATCTGCAGGACAGCTCTTGGTTGAAGAGAGGGGGAATAATACCCTATTCCAGAAATCAATCTCTCAGAACATATGTATGCTGCGCGCATGAATGCATACAGGGCATGATATAGAATCCAGGGTCTTTCACATACCTAACCCTAACTATTTCTTTTAGACATACATATAGAAAATAATTATTTCTGATCTTAACAATACTCTCTTTGGCAGAATAACTTGTAAAATATAGCAACATCAAGATTTCTGCTGAAATGGGAGAGCATGAGTGACATAAGCATGGGATGGCTTTGGTGTCGTGAGCACACACCTCCAGCAGGTAAGGTTTCCCTTCAGACAAGAACAACAAGGCTTCTACTTCTTCGTGGAGGGGCAGCAGAGGACTGGAGGGAGCAACACTGATAGGCAGCCGTTGTTTAAATATGCCAGGAGCTTTAAGAGATCAAAGAAAGAAACAAGCAAACAAACAAACACAGTTTCATTTGGGTGTCACTCCATGAAGCAGGCAACCACAGGACACTGGCTCTCAGGACTCACAGCCCACTGCTGCACTCTTAAGACTGGGTCCCGTAGTCTGCTGGGGAAGTGCCGTGTGCAAACAGTGTGCCTCAGCTAGAGCTGTAGACTCTTAGTGACTCCTTTGCAAGTCGGAGATAAAAATATAAATAGTATGTGAAAGTGCCCGAGCTGCTACTGAAGAGACACCCGACACCTGACTTTTGTTCCATAGACAACTGGCTTCAAAATGCCACTTATGCGAAACTAGACTTCAACCTACATAAGGAGCTATCTCGTTTTCTAGAAAAATGAGGATGCAAACTGCTTTTGTTTTGCAAGCCTGTCTGAGCTCACAAAATCGAGTAGCTTTGTGTTTTAGGATGAGTGTGTCAGACTTAAGAGAGCAAACCCTACTATAACCATCTCAGGGTCCCTTTACTCTTAAGCACTTTCAGCCACAATGACGCCCTCTGACCTGCTCCTCCAGTTCCTGCCTTGACAGCTCACACACATCGGCCAGCCTCCGAGGATGCCGTGCATGTCACTCACTAGCCGTCTCAGAGACAGGGAGAGAGACAGAGACGGGGTCCCTGCACCAGTTTGTTGTGGGGATGGAATACAACAAGCAGCACGGCTGTGCAGCCGCTGTGACCATCAGGATGGACGAAGCCCAGGAACAGTGCGCACAGCACGCGCCTGGGTCAGAGCACTGAGTAATCACTCGGGACAATCACGACTACTCCAGTGATGGGCGACAAGAGAGAGAGGAATGCTGCCAGTTCTAACACATTCAAGTATATCTCACCAATTACTTCATATACAACCTCAATTTCCTCTATAAAATACTTTTGGTATTTTATCTAATTAATCCTTATTATGCCTGGGAAGTTGCCTTTTTCGTGGTGTGTATGTGCTCATGTATGCTATGCATGTGTGTGGTCAGAGGACCCCCGTGAATTACCCTCAGGGACGCCAGCCACCTCTGTCTCTGACAAGGTCCCTCACGGATCTGGAGCTCCACAGGCAGATTAGACAGCAGGCCAGCCTGCCAGTGAGTTCCAGGGGTCTTCCTGCCTGTCCTGCCAGGGTTGGCATTCCAGGTGTGCACGTGCCATGGCTGGCATTTATTTGGGTACCGAGGGTGGAACTGATGTCCTCATGCTTGCGAGGCAGCCACTTTACCCACTGAGCGATCCCCCAGTTCCTCAGAGTTCCGTTTTTAGTGTTTTCATTTCATATGGAAGACCAGCAAGGCCCCAGGGCTTGGCCACACTCACACAGCTGGGACACTATGGCCCACACTCTGGCCATTTTCCCTATGACATCAACTTTTCCCATTACAGCGATGAACTCTGAAATTATCTTTAATCTGAGACTGCTGAAAAAGAAACAAGCTGTTCCACCTCCTCCTCTACCTCACGAATAAATGACTGACTCACCCGCTCAGACAAGTTAGTAAAACAAGGTAAGACTTAGCATTAATTAAAAGAGAAATCTTAAGAGTGCCACAAATACAAAAGAGCCAACTGAGGAACCACTGCTATTCACTCAGTTGCTACTATCAGAACTTTACATGCTAGATAAGTTCAGGATCCTTCATGTTTCTGACCAGTGAAAGATACGGCCAAACTCACCAACATTCCTCTGGGAAGAGACGTCTGAATGCAAGACGAGCAAGGCGATCGTGTTGTGCAGACTCCCAAATTCCCGTGCTTGTGCGGAACTCCACCGGCGGATCTGCCTCCAGAGAGGGTGAAACATGCCGTGTTCAATGTGGGGCATGACTGGGTCATTTGTGATTGAATGGGTATTTCTCATGTCCACGGGGAGAGGTCAATAATCACAAGTTTCCCTCCTGTGGATATACTAACTCAGATTCTAAAACCAACCTGTTCATAGATGCAATTCAGGTCTTGGCTGCCTGTGCCAGGTAATTTCCCAGAGCTTCAGAACAATGGGGAAAGCCATGAGGCTGGTGAGGGGAGGCCTGGCACTGCTGCAGCCCTTACTGTGCTTATGAAGGGACAAGCTCTCTATGACAGGTCTGGCTCCATGTCACAGTGCAAGGAATGCTTCCGAAGCTTCCCGCTTTGACCATGAGGACCAAGTCAAATGTCAAACTGAAAATGCTTCAAAAGTCACGTGTCTGCAAATGCAAAATGCTAACTGTGTGTGCAGCGCGTCACCAGAGTCCCTGTGATAATGCAGCACACTCGGCACCCTTAGCCGGGTGTGGTGTCAGCACCTGGCTGTTGCTGCTCAAGAGGAAGTGCGGTAGGGATGTGACAGGAAGGGGAGGGAGCCGAGGCAGCAAGCCTCTCCTCAATGAAAACAGGCACTGTGATCATGCGGAGCACGGCAGACAAGGGAAAGGCGCAGTGCTCATCCTCAGAGCGGAGCCAATGCGCCGACTTTGTGACCTTCCTCAAATTACTCAGCACAGCTGGGCTGGTGTTCTTGCCTGAGCACGGAGGTGACACTACGAGGATCAAAGGTGCCACCACAGGAGGATGCAGTCTACTTATCACTACTACCTGCCAACATCTTATGTCCTGAAAATACCTCAACAACAGAGAACAGTAGATGGGAAACAGAATTTAGACCTTTCAAACAGGAGAGTCATGTGGGGACAAATGTTCTAGGAACTACACCGTCCTTTCCTCTCGCTAAATACACTGAGTCCACAGCATCTCTCGGTTTCTAACCACCCAAGCCACGCTCACAATATTCAAGGCGTCAGGGAGGAGATATGTGTCCTGTATGAAGAGAACAGAATGCACCCTCCCGGGGAGGCGCGGGTGCGTCACCTGGTTGTCCGGCCGGCTGGCCCCAAGGAGGAAGTTGACCATGTGCCGCAGTGCCGAGTGCCTCAGGAGTAGATCCCCAGCCCTGGTCCCTTGCTGTGGGAAGACAGCGAGGAGGACAAGTTACATTCCTGCCCAGAAAAGCACCTGCTCTACAAACACGGCTTGATGAGATGCTTGATGACGTCAGAATGGTTTTAAATGCTGTAACTTGTTTGTAGCAAGTTCCTGTTAAAATCTAACTTGAAGATTTCTTGAACGTGTTAACTACTAATTCTGATGCTGTCTTCCACTGTTATCAGGGAGTAACTATATTTACATGTATCAGAATTCCTGCAGGACTCTGATCTAAACTCTTAAAAATTTAGACTTTTAATTTTAAGAAGCACTCATAAAACGTTATCATGAGCCGGGTGTGGTGGCGCACACCTTTAATCCCAGCACTCGGGAGGCAGAGGTAGGAGGATCACTGTGAGTTCGAGGCCACCCTGAGACTACATAGTGAATTCCAGGTCAGCCTGAGCTAGAGTGAAACCATACCTCGAAAAACAAACAAACAAAACAAAACAAAACCTTATCATGTAAGAATGTATGAATAACTAGTCCAAATGTTTTCATTTCAAATTTCTTTATATTATATAGTCAGATGTGCTACTCTTTGTACTATGAAGCCAAATTTTTTTTTTTTTAATATTATGACTCTTCTACACTAGGAGAAAATATTAGAAAGAAATTCATTTACCTTTTGTACAAAAGTGTTGAACAGGGAAAAATACTGAGCACAGTTTTTACAATTTTCGGGGACGTCTTTATCCAAAAGAGCAAGCAGTACTTCCAGTAACTGGTGCAGGCTTTTTAACTAGTTAGAGGAAAGAGGAAATTACGTAAGGAAGGAGGATATAACAGACACTTGTAACTGGAGGTAAAGCACCCTATCAACACAGGGAGATCAGTCGAGTCTGGTTGCATTTTCAAACGGGTGTATGCTTTGGAGAGCACACACAACTACCTCTCCTTCCAGAGAAGATTGCCACTGCAGCAGTAACCAGCACAGAGCCTGCGGTTACTTCCTAGAGAGCAGAGGCAGGGCCCAGTCCTACTGCCTAGCGGCCACAGAGTCCTCAGAGCCGCCTTTCCTGTCTCTAAGAGAGGCGGGGGCGGGATTCGGGGAGACGGGGTCCGAGTCCCTCCCTCCACTAGGCTGCTTCTTCACAGTCACAGATGCAGAGGTCAACACAGACACAGGCACGGGGCCGGAAACCAAGCCGATGGAGCGGATGAGAGCAACAGCCTGACAGGATGACAACGGCAAAACCAACTCAACTAGGAACTTACTTGAAAGCCCGCGGACGCCTCATGGAAAGCTTTGGAAAACATTTTATTTGTTTAGAAACCATTTTGGTTATGACATTGCTTCTGCCTTCCCTCCCGCCCCAACTGGTTTTGGTCCACTCTCTAGATAGTCATCTGTTTTCTGGGCACTAGGGCACGCTGCCTACTCTCATGGGCCCATTCCTCTGAAGGTGGCAGGAGACTTCGGCAAACGCCATCCATCCTGTCACACCCACTGGAAAGCCATGTCTGCACCTACGCAGCACTTCATGTTCAAAGAACTTCACACTGTAGATACAGCGGGTGCAAGAGGCGAAATCTCCACCGTGGACAAAGCAAACGAACAGCATCTCGGTGGGGAGCCCGACACGTGTCTTTCATGCTCTTGTCCTCTGCTCCCTTCCCCACCCCCACCTGCTCTCCTGCCCTGGAAGGCTGGGGGTGCCACAGGCCTCAGCCCATTGGGAGGGACACTACACCAACTCTGCCTTTTCCTTTCTTGGTTAGTACAGGAGCAAAGGAACAGAGGGAGTGGTCCTGGGTAAGCACCCTTTTTCTGACTATTTCCTCCTTATTTTTACGTTATGGCATTCTTGAGGCCAAGAAAACGTGTACAGCGGCCTCTCCCATCAATGGTTCTCAGACTCCCCTAAACAGCTCGCAGTGTGACTTGGTCACGTTTGCATCCAGGGAAGGTTTTCTTTGAAGAATGGTTGTTGTTTAAGCCGATGGAAAATGACTGCCTTGCAGTATACGTCAACTTCCTAGTGATTCTGGGAATTGAGAGGGCGCCTTTCTACCCGGCATATCTGACTTCCTGTTCCTTCCGGTTGAACCAAGCTCCTGAGCTGGTCTGGTCTAACAGTGCACCCCGGGACAGACAGTGCTGAGGGGCGAAGGGCCTGGGTGCCAGACCCTGTGCTGGGAAGAACGCCCTCCTTAAAAGACTCCAGCTTGTGGAGCTGACATCTGGATCTGAAGCAGCAATTCGAGAATCGGGGTTTCACTGAGGCATACTGCCTGAAGCAAGCCAATGTTGGGAATAGCCAATTTGTTCTCAACATAATATTTTTCAAAGTTTTCCATGTAGTGTCAGCTGTTTGAAACAGCACACTTGGGAAGTCACTACTGTAACAGATCGGATAACCAGATTTCTAATGTACACCATCTATTTCCCCGACGCTTCAAAACTTCTGGGGAGTGAGGACAGGAATAAACACCCTCGTTTGTTCCCTCATGTGTGCGTGGAACTGGGAAGACGTGTTGTAGGAAACGGGGTCAGGAAGAAGAACTGCAGGGACAGAAGCAGCACGGGGAATCGGGAGAGCGTGAAGGCAGTGCTCTGGCAGTGCGACATTGTGAGTGGCACTACTTCAGTTTGCTTGCCAAAAGCTGTTAGGACAGGAAAACAGCTTTGAAGCAGAAAAGATTCCCAGCGTCCAGACTGGCATATCTAGACTCCGAGTAGACTCAGGTCAGAGTGACTGAGCTCACAGTAAGTTCTTGGGGAGTGGACTCTGAACACGGGGGTTCTGGAGAGAAAGTCATGATGCAGACAAAAGCAGACCTGACCTCTTAAACGCACCCTGGTTTCTGCACAACGAGGAGGAAGGGGCAGGGTGCCTTCTACCCTGGCACACGTCGGAAAGCCACTCACAGAGTGCGCACGCGTGTCGCACAGTGACTAGCCTCCGAGCCTAGGCCTCTTCACTGTGTTCACTTGAGAAATTTGGTCAAATTTTACAAGTAAGACTGACCTTGTCTTGATAAAACAAGGCACTGTCTAAGGTCTTCTCTAGAATGGTGGCGACAGCAACGCGCACTTCTCTCACACTGCACTCCAACAAGAAAATCCTAGAACAGAGAGAGACGTGATATTAAAAAACAAAAGGATCGAGCCGTGTAATCCTAACCTGCTCTATGTAACTCTGATCTGACTAGCCACAAAGCAAAGAGGGGCTAGTCCAAGTGCCCTGACGGCTTCCGTCCCCACTCACAGACAAACAGGACTTCTAAATGACCCCACGCGGTTTCTCTCTTCTATGTTCTATTTAATGTTGTATGGAAACACATAGGCTCTGCTCAAAAATCCACTGAGATTTTAAGTGGCAACTCAAACGATGTTTAAGACCTAACATTCCTGTAACATTCACTCTGGCCTTGACCACGTTCGAGGTACAAATGCTTTTGGAATGAACGTCTCACGTGGCAGCTTGTCGGGAGGCACCTACAGAGCAGAAACACACCTAGCAGGCCAATGGCCAGTCTCCTCCAAAGGAAATGGGGTGCTGTGGCAAGGAAGTGCTGCAATTAAAGTCTTAGGAGATATATAAACCAAAGCTGATGTGTATGAAACTTGTAGGATCTGCCTTTGTACAAACTTAGTGGTAAGATGACATTTCTAAGACACAAAGCAATTAATACTTTTGTTTGGCTTGATAAAGGGTTTATTTTAAAAAAGTGCTTGGTTCTCTGTCTCTTGCTCTTTCTCTACAAATAAAATTAAAACAATGTTGGCGGGGGGTGCTGGAGAGATGGCTTAGTGGTTAAGGTGCTTGCCTGAAAAGTCTAAAGACTCATGTTCAACTCTCCAGATCCCATGTAAGCCAGACACACAAGGTGACACAATTGTACAAGGTCACACATGCTCACAAGGTGGTGCATGAGTCTGGAGTTTGATTACAGTGGCTGAGGCCCTGGTGTGCCAATTCTCTCTCTCATTAAAAAAAAAAAAAAAAAAAAAAAAGGCCAGTCTGTTGGGCTTGCCTCAAAAAAAATGCTTAGCAGAGATACATGTTGGAAAGTTATAGTGAACTGGATATCTGAAATTTATTTTAAGCCAGGAGAAAAGACCTGTGAATGAGTGTGTGTATGTGAGAAAGCTGGCATAGTCAAAGAAGGCTTTGTAAAAGTGTGCTGACAACCTTGGCTAGGGAATGGATACACCAGAGAGTTCATTATTCTGCCCACTTGTGTGTATGCTTAAAAAAATGCCCACAATAAAAAGATCTTAAAGGGTGTGTTCTTTGTGTTAGTAGCTTAAATGTTTAGGTCTACTGATAAAAAATATTTACTACAATTTTAATGTAAAAAAAGCCAAATGCACAAAGAGGTGCATGCGTCTGGAGTTTGTTGGCAGTGGCTGGAGGCCGTGGTGTGCCTATTCTCTCTTTCGCTCTATCTGCCTCTTCCTCTCTTTCTCTCTCAAATAAATAAAAATAATAAAATATTTAAAACAACAACAACAAAAAAAAAAACCCAACTACAGCTTAAAAACTGACTAAAAAAAGAACTAGTCTGAGGTGCTGATCTAAAAGACAAGTTTATTTTCACACAGGAATAGTAGTTCAGGCTGATGGTGCCTAGTGCAAGATGGTGTAAAGTCTGAGACCTTCTGACCACCTGCATGGCGTCACTAGTGCTGACAATGACCAGTGCAAACAAGTGGACACAGCACCTTCAGAGTCTGCACAAAACGGGTTCATAAAGCACAGGCAAATTCGTGCTTGCCCATGTGTCCCTCCCCCGAGACACCTCACTAAATATGCAAAGATTCCCAACTAAATCTGACCCCAAGGATTTTGGAGAAGGGCTACTCAACATATATAGTTTATATGTATTTAAACTGGAACAACGGTACTCTAAAGTATCTCGAAGGCTCTAAAGAGGTAAGTATAGCAGAAGATCACTAACTCTTCAAAGTATCAAGTCACGGCAACTGAGAGTAAAGAATGATTAGATCTTACCAAAAACCTGGGTAAGGTACTGAGATTGTTCATCAAGAACACCAAGGATCAGCCGGGCGTGCTGGTGCACGCCTTCAATCCCAGCACCCAGGAGGCAGAGGTAGGAGGATCGCTGTAAGTTTGAGGCCACCCTGAGACTACATGGTGAATTCTAGGTCAGCCTGGGCTAGAGTGAGACCCTATTTGGAAGAATTAGGACTTTAGGAAGACAGCTGAAAATCAAGACTGCCTTGATACTAAGGCTGAATGAAATAGCTGCTCTGCTTCTTCCAAACAGGTCTCCACTCTATGACTACCAGCCCGAGCGCGGCACCGAGCAGCTGTCTGTCTTTTGGGAAGACATTCTGGAACTGAACCAGACCAACTCCAATGGGACATTTCAAGTAAAGGTCTGTTCATTCTCTCTTCATGAACGCACGCATCTCTGCATACACGCGTGCACATTATGCGGGGCCCTCTGTGTACAGCAGGGAACAAGCAGACATGACTTGCTGCAGTTTAGCAAAGCCACAGAGCACGGTGACAGGGCACATTGGCTCAGACTGGCTGTAAAGTGTAAAGTAATGGCCTTTCTAAGAAAGGGTGCCAGACACACACAAGGCTTGGTCTGCTCAGAGTTTCATCCCCTCCCTAGCAGCCATGTCAACAGAGCCACACGCCCGTAACCCAAGTCCTGCAGGGGAGGGAAGGGACCCAGACAATCATGGGGCTCTCGGTTAGTGAGTGTCGGCGTCAGTGAGAGACCCATCTCAAGGAAACCTGCGGCTGAGTGACAGAACAGGACAGCTGCCAGTCTCCTCTGCTCTCTGCAGCTGTGTGTGCACACAACATACCACACACGTGCACAAGTCAGTGAAAGGGTCAAGCTCCTTGAAAAGGCTGATACATGTGGAGATGCATCCTGGGAGGACAGATGTTTCACAAGACCTGGGGGAAAGCAGAGATGGCAACAGACTCTGCTGGCAGCTGTGCGTGCACGTGCGACTAGAGCTCCTTTATTAATCCACTGCTTACTAACATCTGAGGTCAGGTCACTAGCCGGAAGTGAGGTGTGCTCACACGGGAAGTCTGAGTCAGAGGGAGGAAAGACCCTGTCCAGGGCAAAGGACTCAGGACAACGTCTCACTGACACGTAAAATGTTTCGCTTCCCGAGGACAGCCGAAGCTGACTTGAAGAGCTTGAGTGTTAGGCGTCCACATTAAGGGTGGCTGAAGTGTCTTGAGTTTTCACCACAAGAGGCAAATGACTTTGTACATTTCAAGCACATAAGTAAGCAGACAGCCACAGGCAGTCCTCAACGTCCTGAGTGAGCGACGCAATTACTTTGGGGTTTCCTATCTACATGCTGCCAGATCGTGGCTCTGTGAGAAGGGGCTTGCATGCCTCTCCTGAGCCACAACCGGAGTTCAGGTTCCACATGTTCTGAGCACCGTTCTTGCCTCATGCACCCCCCCGAAGTCAGTGAACCCCTTGCCAGACATGAATCTGAAGGAGCTTAAAACATTTCCCCAATGGGTCAGTGAAAAGCTTAAAATGGACTCCATTCTGAAAAGTGATTTCAAGATGAAAAATAAAGTGTTATAAGAAGCTTTGCTTCTAAGAGATGAGACATGCACATTTCTTTTAATTAAGAGACCTGGGCACTTACTTTATCAATTCTCGTCCTTCAGAACTAATGAAGTATTCAACCAGCCACTGGCAAGCATCAAAACTTTTTGAAAGCAATGCTTCAATGGTAGCAATCCACTCTTCAGTATCGACTCTTAAAGAAAGCAAAGCACAATGTCAGACCCCAGACAGCACAGCTCCAGAGAGAGCCCATCACCCATCCCTCCCACTGTGGACAGGAGAGTGGGGCAAGTTAAATGTTCAGTGACTACCCGCGGGCATGGCTGGATGCTCCACACACTTAAATGTTCAGTGACTGCCCGCGGGCATGGCTGGACGCTCCACACACTTAAATGTTCAGTGACTGCCCGCGGGCATGGCTGGATGCTCGCGGGCATGGCTGGATGCTCCACACACTTAAATGTTCAGTGACTGCCCACAGGCATGGCTGGACGCTCCACACACTTAAATGTTCAGTGATTGCCCACGGGCATGGCTGGACGCTCCATACACCTAAATGTTCAGTGACTGCCCGCATGGCTGGACACACACTTAAATGTTCTGACTCAAGCATGGCTGGACCCTCCCCACACTTAAATGTTCAGTGACTGCCCGCGTGGCTGGAGACTTTTCCTCCCTTCCTGAGACAAAGGAGCTCAAATTTTAGACCTGATTTTTGTTACCAATCAACTTCAAGTGGAAATGTAGCCAGACCTACCTATAGCATGTTGTTTAGTACAACTAACTTACACTCCAAAGGGCAACTTGCAGAATAGTCTTTTTATATCTTATTCTATGACCACTCATATCCTGCTTCATGAAATAAAACATTAGGACAAAAAAGGCACCTTTATTACCCATCATCTCACACACTCCCTTGAGCCCCATTGCCCCGAGAGCAGCAAATATAAACTAAATGGGGATAGTATGTGCAGTGAATCAATTTCAAAAGAAGTGACCGCTTGCTTTCCCAAACTAGTCCTATGCAGATATGGAGAGAACCCTATAATACCGAGGCCACTACTATACGTTTGTTTAGTTGTTACACCTTAAATGAACCCGTCATTATTTGTACTCTCTCCTCAGAGTCTGATCACAAAACTTCTCCCTAAACAGACTCGGGAAGCTGACTTCGCTCATCAGAGAGAAAAGGCAAACAACTCCATGGACTCCCACTTCACTGCTTTGTCAACTCGTCCCCCTTTTCTAGGGACTTTCTATAAACCTCGGCTCAACTCTCTTACTCGTATATTCAGAGAACTACTTACCAGAACCGGTACGGCCCATGGCACCTTGTAAGGTGCTGGAGTGCAAAGCAGTGACCAACAGGCTACAGGATGGTCATTTCTGACACAGTGCTCTGAGTACAAAACCAGTTCCAAACCACTCCATGATCTCCTAGTGAGCAAGCCCAGCCAACTCTGCTGCGTACACGGGCATGCCGTGAGCCCCAGCCCCAGCTCCAGCAGTCCTCACACGCACCACTCGCCAGCTATTCACAGGCGCCTTCAACAAGTCCTGTCCGCTGGTCAAGAGTCTTCCCTCTGCCTAGACAAATCCTCGGAAGACATGAGTACCTTTAAAAGCCTGCCCTAAGCTCCAAATCCAGTTCCCAAAGATGACTAAATTTACACCATGCACCCCAGCAATTCTTTCTTGCTTTTATTTATCCTTGGCACTCAACCTTTCTTAAAGATACAGCTCATGTCTTGGGACCCTGAGCATATTTGGTAGTCACTAGCCCAACAGTTTAAAAAGCGAAATTTATAAATTTATTTACTGAACTAACCAGTGACTTTTTAATTGATTACTTTAAGAGAGAGGAACAGAGTGAGAGAGGGGGAGACAACGGGCACACAAGAGCCTCTATCCATTGCAAAGCAATTCCAGATGCATGTGCCACCTTGAACATCTGGCTTATGTGGGTACTGGGGAATCGAACCTGGGTCCTTAGGCTTCACAGGCAAGCGCCTCAATGGCTAAGCCATCTCTCCTGGCCCTTTACCAGTGACTTTTATCAAGACTATGAAAACATACCAATCTTACCTGAGTTTTTTCTTTGTACGTAGGTATGTTTGGAAAAGGAACTGAATGGCAAGCTGCAAGCTGACCTTGGCCATGCAAGGATAATATGGATGCTTTAATTTTGTCTAAGAGTAGAAGGAACAAAAGGACTTACAGTGAGTACCTGTGACAATGAGATGAACAACAGTACACAATAGCTAATATGAAAATCTACCTGTGGCACTTAGGAAGGAGAGAGGAGGACCAGAAGCGCAGGTCATACTGGCCACACAGTGAGCTCAAAGTCCGTCTATGATACCTAATAATAGTTAATATGAAAATCTACCTGTGGCACTTAGGAAGGAGAGAGGAGGACCAGAAGCGCAGGTCATACTGGCCACACAGTGAGCTCAAAGTCTGTCTATGATACCTAAGACCCTAAGTCTCAGAAAACAAACAACAAAGAAAAAGCCAAAAGAAGATAATTCTAGGGAATGTTTCATTAAATTTTTAAAAAGCCCTGCTGTTCATGTTTCAATGAAGTCCTCTCAAAACGGAGCTCTTAGAGCACAGAGATTAGGACTCCTTCTCCCTTTGTGAACAACAGTAACAGTGGAATTGAAAAAAGGAAGGACTAGGAGCTGGCCAGGTGTGGCAGTGTGCCGCCACCAATCAGGAAAAGTAATCTCACAAAGTCCAACGCAGACCGACACTGCCATGACCTCATAGCTACCCAGGTTTGCCACACAATCCAAGCAAGGGCACTTTACAAGTCCAGGGTCTGGAGAGATGGCTCAGAGGTTAAAGGCAGCTGCACGCAAAGCCTGATGGCCCAGGTTTGAGTTCCCAGGACCCACTTAAAGCCAGATGCACAAAGTGGTGCACGTGTCTGGGGTTTGTTTGAGTGTCAGGCGGCCCTGGCATGCCCATTCTCTCTCTCTCTCAAATAATCTTTTTAAAAATCCAGTATGTGGGAACCTAGACACACTCACAATTCACATTAATTATTCTGCATCACTCAGGAAGTGGCATCCTTATGGGAAATGGCTTTGCATCTCATCGGAGTGCTAACGTGCAGAAGGCTTTCTTAACGCCTGCGGTGACAGTACAATTAGCCACTTACAGCATTCAGTGATGCCAGAGACAGCACAAAGCTGAAATAGTCGCCACTGTACACATCTCTGTTCTTCATGAACTTCAGGTTTTCATCTCTTACCATCTACAAAACAAAATTGGTACCAATCACAGCAAATAAGGTAAGAAAACAATACACGCACGTGATTTCTAGTAAAATGTTTAAGAAGGATTTGCAAAAAGAATGAGTCACTGACAATTATCTTCTCTCAGGCTTTGAATTTTGAAAAAGATGAGTGAAAATCTTCTTTCAAGTATAAGACACTATAGGGAAGGGAGCAGTCCTTCACACCCATCAACCTCTTTCAGGATCAGAAAACTGTGATGTGAAGGATCAAGTGAATTCTAAGCAAGAAGAGACAGCTTTCCAAGTGCGATCAACTCCACGGCTCCCCGTCTCACACAACTGGCTCAGTTCTCTTTCTTGTCATGAAATCGAATTCTCCGGTTCAGGCTCTTTAGCTTTCGCCTGTTCAATGTTTAAGATCTGGACTGAGCAGTTCTAAATTCAAATTCTTGTTCTGTGTCAGTGGCTGACTAGATGGTTTCTCTTTTACTGAACCTCATTTTTCCCATCTGAAAATGGGTGTGAAACCTCTACCAGAGTTTCTGTTCATGTATTTTTACAAATTAGACACTTGTTTAAAGTCTGTAGCACAGAGAACGCCCTTAATCAACAGGGGTCATCACGTGGCACTAGTCTTCACTGAAGGCTTTGAGTCATAACTTGTTCCCTCCAGGTACAAGAAGCTAATGTCACCAGGATGTGCCCCTGCTGGGGATGGCGCTGGCGCTGGCACTGGCCATCGTGAGTGCATGTCATGTCGTGTGTGTGTGTTTCGTCCCACCATGGCGCAGGTGCTTCAGCCTCTGCACAGAAGACTCGCGGGCTGAGAGGTAAGGCAGCAGCACGCCAAGGGCTCAGGGTTTGTACTTTGAGTTCTGACATTTATCCCAATTGTCTCCCTTAGAGCAAACAGTCCACTCGTTCTCACCTGGTATATCCGAGCTGGCATTTTCTCCACAAAGAGCCCCTTCTTCTCCCCCTTTCTAACCAGCTTGGTTAGAATGGAGAGTCGGTCATTGTTTGGCCGATGGGGCCGAGGAGATGACTGGGGCGAGATCTCTGGTGAAGACGGAGCTGACCTGAGAGAGAATCAGAAAACTGTTGGGGATAGAGTGTCACGCATGGGCAGGACACTCCACTTAGACATGAACTGCACGCCTCCTGATACAGGAGATTCAAGGCAAATTAACTGACTTCACTGACAGTAAGACTTTAAAAACATTTTTTTTCTGACAGTGTTGCAACAGAAACGTTGCAGTCAATAAATACGGGGCTGGGGAGGTGGCATCATGGTTAAGGTGCTTGCCTGTGAAGCCTAAGGAAACAGGTTCAGTCCCCAATACTCATGTAAGCTGGATGTACAAGGTGGCATATGAGTCTGGAGTTCATTAGCAGTGGTTAGAGACCCTTGGCACACCCATCCCCCAAAAAAACTAAACTAACCAATAAATAAATGCTACTCCCTCCCCCCTTTAAAATCCCAACTGTAGATTGAAAAAAATGATCTCAGTTCTGGAATGACATCACTTATACACACGTTTCTAAACAGAGTAACTTTCTGCCAGGACAAAAATGTCCAAGAAGCAGTAACAGGGAAAAGATTTTTAAAATTTTATTTAGAACTTCTCTTGAATCCCAAGCAGCACCTACTGAGACACAGCACACGGCATGGCCGAAAGACTCACAGAGAGAGGTCCTCGGCCTCTTGCCGGACGACGCTGACTCGACTCTTCTTTGGCAGCACGGGGGAGTTCTGGTCAGACACTCTCTGGTAGAACAGCATGTAGGCGTTCCAGTATCTTCGGCGCACGTCCGTGTATGGGTTTGCTGTTCGTAAGGTGTTAAGCAGGAAGGCTTTGTAAGTGACGTGCTTCTTACCTACACTGCAGAAGCAAAGGGCCTGCACATTCAGCATCTAACTGTTTATCACTTGTTAAATGCAAACTGTAAGTAAAGTGTGCGTCCTTTCAGGGTCCTGCTTGGAATGGAGGTCAAGGTACTTCAGAATTCTTGGATTAGACCACTCAGGAGGTGGAATGGCAGGGAGGAAAGGAAATGAGGGCTAGTGGCATAAGGCAAAAAAGACCAGGAGTGGGGGCGCACGTCTTTTATCCCAGCACTCGGGAGGCAGAGGTAGGAGGACTGCTGTGAGTTTGAGGCCAGCCTGAGACGACATAGTGAATTCCAGGTCAGCCTGGGCTAGTGCAATACTCTACCTCAAAAAAGCAACCAACCAAACCAAACAAAACAAAAAAATCAACTAATAAGGCAAGAAAGGTAAATCCCCACAAGAAGTCTAGGTTTAAGCAACGGCAACATTCAAACACATGTTCTGAGACAGCATGGGATTGCAGTTGCCCTCACGTCACCATTTTGAAAGGACGGGCAGATCTAGGTCACTTAGCAATGCTACTATACAGCCAGACCTTACAGGCCACCAGGATACGAATAACGACAATGGAACTGAATCTGACATAGTGGCATTATTGTCAAATTCTGACTGGATTTTGTGACAAATCTTGCCCTTTCTTTACTCCTGGGGCTGGGGAAACTTGGAGAGAAAAACTGATTTGTCATACATAATAAAAACAGCTCCAACAAGCATAGGAGCTAGGAATATTTATTAAGTTATGATGCTAACTAGAAAGGGTAATGAACATTTTTAGTGGACAACTAGCTCTTCTGAAACCCTTTTTTTTTTCTCTCCGAGGTAGGGTCTCACTCTAGCCCAGGCTGGCCTTGAACTCATAATGATCCTCTCACCTCTGCCTCCCAAGTGCTGGGATTGAAGGCGTGTACCACCAGGCCTGGCTTCTAAAACTATTTTTAAGGTAGAAATTCTTCATCAGTTTTCTCTGAAGTGGTTTCACCTTCTTACACCTGCATAAGCAGCTTGAACATTTCCACTCTGGCCATCAAAGCCAGAAGACTACTATTTTGAAAAGAACAAAGTCTACCCTGCATAAATGGATAAAGCTATTCTCCAAAGCTATGAGGTTATCCAATGAGAATCCACCCCAGTGCCAGGGGTGGGGTACCTCCCTCCACGCTGCTGGCCAGGGAGAAGACCCCTGAGGCTCCCCAAACAGCACAGGCTACTGCCACTGCTCTTGGCTGCCCACTGGTGGGACTCTTCTGCTGATGACACCACACACAAGGGTTGCAGGAATGAGAGAAATCAAGCGGAACTGAGATGGAAGACTCCTCTCACTGCCTAGCTTTCCTGGTGCTTAGGATGCTGGGTACAAATTGTTACCAGCAGTCTTACTCAGCTGTGGACCCTGTGTGCTACACAATGGACATGCCAGGCCAGACATGCCCATTGGTGCAACAGTGGCATGCTTGTAGCCAACTGCTTTCTGAATGTGTTTTTGACATACTCCACAGGAGGGAATTTATACATGGTACTGTAAGCCTGGTCAGAATTTATGGTTAGGGCAATCATGGGCCTCAAAGGGAAACTACTACTGTTGTGTTGCGAAACGGACATGTATGTGCCCATGAAAGTTCCTTCTAAATATTTATTTGGGTGCTCTCAGTTTTAGGGAGAGGAGTTTGTTTTTGCAGGGGAGGCAGGTATTGCAGAGAACATAACTGGTCAAAGTGCTAAGAGCAAGCGAGTATGGAATTCGGTTCAGCCCTTGATGAGAGCTTACCCCCTCTAAGGCTCAGAGAACATACAGGAAGAAGGGCTGGAAAGAGTGGGGGAGCTGAAGGAAGGAGGGCAGAATGCGATCTTCAGGGCACGACAGCCGCCATCTCTACATGCCTGAGGCCCCATCAGTCAGTCAACACTTTGTCCTGAAGGGAAAGGGGCTGGGCTCAGCAATCGCCATGCCTCCCTAAGGGTCTACAGGCAGTTAACTACTGTTAAGGTGCAGGGGTTCACGAGGCCCTACAGGCAGTTAATGTTTGCGGGGATGAGAAGGGGAGGATGGGTAATGACGGGTTCTTCAGTGCTGCAGCCCCTACCCCACATCCACGCTCATGTAAAAATCCCCATTCAACTCCAACACAAACATAAAAAAGACAAGAGAGGGTGACTGGTTGGGAGTGGGACAAGAGAGTGATATGGGGTGACTATGCCCAAAATACATTACATACACATATGAAAATATAAT
Organism: Orientallactaga sibirica; assembly: GCA_036365145.1. Lineage (NCBI taxonomy): Eukaryota > Metazoa > Chordata > Mammalia > Rodentia > Dipodidae > Orientallactaga > Orientallactaga sibirica. The sequence goes on along the minus strand of JAEOAD010002279.1, from coordinate 3,473,036 downwards.
AATGAAACCATTAGCACATGCTAATTAAATAATAACATATGCTAAGAAAATGAACAAAATCTGTTATATTTTTATATAAAGAATGCAGCTTCTTAATGGAAAATATTCACTTATAAATACTTACTTTGATCATAAACTTTTGGTCTATATTCTCCTCCAAAGCATTCATACTCCAAGGTCTCATCATTTAGGTCAAATTCTTCTATAACTGTGTCATTAAATTTATACCACTTTCCTTTTCCACAACCCCTAGGGCCCAGAGATCAAGCAAACATTATAAATTAGAAAAGCAACATCCCATGTCCTGAACTTATATGTGTATTACTCACAGTTATCTGTATATCATTTACAAATCAAACAGGTGAGTAACATTAGACAGTATAGCAAAAAAAAAAAAAAAAAAAAAAAAAAATAAAAAGAAAGAAAGAAAGAAAGAAAGAAAGAAAGAAAGAAAGGAAAATGTAGCAGTAGTAGTTTCAGTTTCAAAACCTTCGCTGTAGCCCAGGCTGACCTGGAATTCACTATGTAGTCTCAGGCTGGCCTCGAACTCATGGCAATCCTCCTACCTCTGACTCCTGAGTTCTGGGATTAAAGGTGTGTGCCACCACGCCTGGCTTAAAACAACTTTTCAAATTGAAGGGGTAAAAACCTTTACCCCAGGCTTTAAAAATCCAAAATGAAGTTAACCAAAAGATGAAGCTATGAACTGTGACATTTGACTCCAGTGCCAGGACTCAGAGAATACAGGCAGAAGGAAGGACTGAGTTCAAGGCCAGCCTGAACTGTTGCGAGACCCTTCTGTAATGGTAAGTAGAGCTACGTGAGGACAGCAGGGAAGGCAGGGGATGGCTAGCAGGACACAGAGTGAGCCAGGGCTACTGCAGAGACCCTTACCGCCTGTCCTTGATGAAGGAGTAGTAATGGCCTGCGTGTGCCTGCCCACTGTGCACAATGACACCCACAAGCTCATAGTTTTCTGTCAGGGCAACTTTTTTCCGCGGTGATCCTCCGCTGCCTTGATCCATACTTCTCCCGTTTTCACCAACTTCAGACGATGAATCCTGGCGAGCCATTCCTGAGACTGTGTAAGGCTCCATGTTTAACATCCAGGGAAACTACAGAAAAGCAAAGGACCCCACCAGTGTGGGTGCGGGTGGGTCATGACCTCCTCTAGCAGCCCAGCACTTAGCCATGCCTCAGCCAAAGCTGTGACCTGAAACCAAGTGAGGACCAACGACTGTTCCAACACAAGCACGGACAGGTCAGGTCTGGGGGTGACGGTGCATCCGGCACGAGTGCTGCGCAGACTCTGAGGATGGATGCCCTCCAGACCGAGGGTTGCCACCTGCATATCTGCCCATCTTACCTGGCAGCACCTTCTCAAGATGAGGGCTACAGATTTCACGCTGTAGCTGAAGCCAGAGACTTTCAGAGGACAGATGGAATGTGGAAACAGAAGGGAAAAGTAAAGGAGGAAGTAAGGTCATGCTTGTGAGAAAGTTCAGGAAGGAAAAAGTTACCCTTATTTGTTCATCGTATTTAATGGAGCGTCCACTTTCCCAGTCAAATCCAAATCTCATGAGGTGAATCACCAAGACACTAGGTAAAGACTTGATACAGGTCCTTTTCACGGTTATTCTCTAAGGAAAAGTAAAAACCAGTTACTCCATGGAGAAAATAAAGACACACATGTCAAAGTTTGTTGTGTCTATGTAAAAGAAAGAAAATGCAATCTAACCGAAGCAGCAACCAGAACTTGACAATGATCTGATAGGAACAGAACAGTATATGAGTAATGAATCTAACTGAAAAAGGACAAAAAGAAAATACCTTTTCTTTACACTTTTCACAGTAGTACGCATTGCTTCCTTCTAGAACTTCTCCTCTAACAAACTGGTCCAAAGAAATTTCCAAACTTTGACAAGAGGTAACTCCTAGATTGAGAGCCATGAAAGCTTCCTCCCGTTCATATCTGCTTGGGAGACAATGGAATACCCGTGAGTGCAGAAATCATCCAAATATGTGTTTGACCACAGAACCACATTCACAACCAGTGAGATCTACACAAGCTCTGACATGTTGAAATGCATAAAAACACAAGTTGTGACATTGGAGAGTTGCTTAAAACCGTGAATTTCAACTAATACTACTTTAAGGGCGCGCGACACACACACACACACACACACACAACCCCACAACTATAGAAATGGAAACCAAAACAATTTAATTCATTGAACAATTATAGATCCATTGAGAAATGTATTTGTAAGTCATTGAACAAATGAAATATTTGTAACATATTTAAAGCATCATTTAAAAATACTATTCCCCTGTGGTGCTGGGGATCAAATCTAGGGTTTTGCACAGCTAGACCAGAGCTCTAACAGTGGGATACATCCCAGGACTAACGACCATTATTTACATGCCAGTGACAGCTTCACTAACCTGTGAGGACAGTCTTTACAGATCTTCTGATCAGAATAGATGCCCTGGAAAGTATTCTTAAAAATTTGGTCTCTCCCCATTTTCTGTTGGATAAAAAAAGTTTTGATGCCCTTAGATCTCAAAATTTGGTTCATATAGAATTTTATTTAGAAGCAAAACACTAATTTCAATTTCATCACCAAAATAAAAGGAATGACTTTGGTATTTTCAGCTAGGAGCTAATGGAAGGTTAATAACCCACTATTAGACCCAAAGTAAGGGTAATGCAAAAATCAGAGAGGAGGAGAGAAGGGCGGTCATGAAAATTAGAGAGGAGAGAAGAGTCGGTCACGAGAAATCAGAGAGGAGAGGAGTCGGTCACGAGAAATCAGAGAGGAGAGAGAAGTCACGAGAAATCAGAGAGAAATCAGAGAGGAGGAGGAGAAGAGAAATCAGTCACAAGAAATCAGAGAGGAGGAGAGAAGAGTCGGTCACGAGAAATCAGAGAGGAGGAGAGAAGAGTCGGTCATGAGAAATCAGAGAGGAGGAGAGAAGAGTCGGTCATCAGAAATCAGAGAGGAGGAGAGAAGAGTCGGTCACGAGAAATCAGAGAGGAGGAGAGAAGAGTCGGTCATGAGAAATCAGAGAGGAGGAGAGAAGAGTCGGTCACGAGAAATCAGAGAGGAGAAGAGTCGGTCATGAGAAATCAGAGAGGAGGAGAGAAGAGTCGGTCATGAGAAATCAGAGAGGAGGAGAGAAGAGTCGGTCATCAGAAATCAGAGAGGAGGAGAGAGTCGGTCATGAGAAATCAGAGAGGGAGGAGAGAAGAGTCGAAATCAGAGAGGAGGAGAAGAGAGTCATGAGAAATCAGAGAGGAGGAGAGAAGAGTCGTCATGAGAAATCAGAGAGAAATCAGAGAGGAGAGAGAAGTCGGTCATGAGAAATCAGAGAGGAGGAGAGAAGAGAGAAGAAATCAGGTCAGGAGAGAAATCAGAGAGGAGGAGAGAGGAGAGAAGAGTCGGTCATGAGAAACCAGAGAAAGGAGAGAAGGGTCGGTCATCAGAAATCAGAGAGGAGAGATGAGTCTTCATGAGAAATCAGAGAGGAGGAGAGAAGAGTCGGTCACGAGAAATCAGAGAGGAGAGATGAGTCATCATGAGAAATCAGAGAGGAGGAGAGAAGAGTCGGTCACGAGAAATCAGAGAGGAGGAGAGAAGAGTCGGTCATGAGAAATCAGAGAGGAGGAGAGAAGAGTCGGTCACGAGAAATCAGAGAGGAGGAGAGAAGAGTCGGTCACGAGAAATCAGAGAGGAGGAGAGAAGAGTTGGTCATGAGAAATCAGAGAGGAGAGAAGAGTCGGTCATCAGAAATCAGAGAGGAGAGATGAGTGGTCATGAGGAATTAGAGGAGAGAGGAGAGAAGAGTTGGTCACGGGAAATCAGAGAGGAGAGAAGAAGAGTCGGTCAAAGCTAATGACAAGGAGACAGTCGTGAGTCGCAACCCTCTTCTGTGCCATAAGTAGCATGTATGAAGCAATTCTTGACAATTTAAATTTTTTTGTTTCTCACGGGCATGTATTTGTAAGTTATTTAAAGGAGTGAACTGTATAAATCACCCTTACTGAGGAGAGGCCAATGCTACTGAGGGACTTGTCCATGTTTTGCTGGGAAGGGCAGAAAACTCCGAGCCTCAACACCATCACACAAAACTCCTGATCAAGAACCTTCTACCCTTTCAAAAACTTCTCAGTTGCACAATGCCGACAAAGGGGCTATCAGTTCACTGGGGTTCAAGGGCCCGACTGCCACTGCATACAACACACATGCATGAACAGCCACTGTGATGTAATCATGGCTAAGAACTACATGTTTCATTGAGTTAATGATCTGATTTTTTTTTTTTCCCGAGGCAGGGTCTCACTCTAGCTCAGGCTGACCTGGAATTCACTATGTAGTCTCAGGGTGGCCGTAAACCCATGGCGATCCTCCTACCTCTGCCTCCCGAGTTTTGAGATAAAAGGTGTGTGCCATCACACCCGGCTGATCAGAATATTTTGATTCTTTTTCTTTTCGTATGTATGTGCTGCACATGCATGTTTATATGTGTTCATGTGCGTGTGGATGAGCATGCATGTGGAGGGCCCCCTTCTTCAGTTGTTTCAATTTATTGAGGCAGGGTCTAATTAGCTAGCCACTGAGCCCCAGAGATCCTGTGGGGTGACAGACATCTGTCACAATGCCTGGCATTTGATGTGGGCAACGGGGATCTGAACTCAGGTTCTGACCTTGCATGGCAAGCACTTTACCCACTGGGCCACATCCCCAGCCCTGTATGTTTGGATTGAAACCAGAAGGAATGAATTCAAGCTGTGACACTAAAGATGAGTAAGACACTGTTCTTCACTGTAATTCAGGGGGATGGGAGGGAGGGGAGGGGAGGCAGCGAGGCTTCTGGTACCTTGAGGTACTCGTCCATCTGGTCAATGAGACTTGTGAAGAACTCATATGCGCGTCCTGCTGCTCTCGCACATACAACTCTTTGTTCCACATCTTGAAGATCTGCGCACCAAGAAGTAAACAGGTTTCAAAAGGGAACAGCCCAATTATGGACCCAACACATAAGGAATCTACTTCAGCGCCTCTACAAGCCGTGGAAGATTTCAGCACAGTAAGGCAGAGCCTGTACTCAGCCATGGGAGCATTTCCTTGGTGCCTAATAATTACAGCCAGTCTTGGAAACCAGAGGTGAGTAGAAGGTGAGCCTGGAGGCCACACAACACATTTCTCTCTTAGAAACTGTCTTTCTAGCCAAAGACACAAAGTGACTCTGTTTCCCAAAAGTATAAGGAAGCACTTTAATCCCAGAACGTGGGAGGCAGAGGTGGGAGGGTCTCAGTGAATCCGAGGCCACCCTGAGACTGTAGGTCAGTCTGAGCTAGAGTGAGTCCCTACCTTGAATAAAAAAACACAAACCAATGTTTTTACTTGAGGACAGTAGTAAACTGATACATTCAAAGCAATATTTTAAAGAGCTAAACTAAGAATCATTAGAAAGTCAAAACAGATTAATAAATTGTAGGAATTATGAATGATTCTTGCTAACATTCTAATCATTTCACAAGCTCCAGTTTATAGTGTGCTTAATGCTCTTGATGGGCTCTCAGCAATGATGTTAGTCTAGTTAGTGAAGGGACAAAGCCATTATCATCAGCAGGGAAAAAAGTAGCCAAACTCCAACTAACATCTTTAAATCTAGACAAAGTCTCTGGCAGAAATACCTTCCAGAAGTTCTCAGGTACATAGTACTGTAGCTTGCTTTCCATCAAGTGCCCGAAGAGAGACTGGACTTGGTAGAACACACTGTCATCTGGATTGTCTGTCTCATCGTCCACCGAAAGTAATGACTGAAAAGAAGGTGAGTATACTGAATTCAAAATGTTTAACTGCTCCACACGACACTCAGGCACATGCACATACTGGCTAAGTATGGTTTGCTCTGGGTACGACTCTGTACAGATTTAGCTCGGTAATTACAAATCAACCATCTCTTTAAGTATTTGATTAGAAAAACTGAAAGTAGGCTTTCTAAAACGAATTTATACAATATGCATGAAATACTCTCCAAGTCCTGCCTGCATAAGCTGTTATTAATAAAAAGCACTTCAGATAGAGTCTATCTCCAAAATATTAAAGATGTTAGTAACTTTATAGAACAGCTTGAGAATTACTTGGATGTTAGAAACCTCATTCAGTCAAGTCTGTTATACAGGCAGATATTACTGTAAAAGTTTTACAAAATTACGTGACTACAACCATGTTGACACAGCTTTCAAAAGCTAATAAAGAATTGCTAGTGGGCTGCAGAGATGGCTTAGTGGTTAAGGCGCTTGCCTGTGAAACCTAAGGACCCAGGTTTGTTTCCTCAGGACCTATGTAAGCCAGATGCACAAGGTGGCACATGCATCTGGAGTTGATTTCCAGTGCCTGGAGGCCCTGGCACACCCATTCTCTATCTGTCCTTTTCTCTTTCAAATAAATAAAATGTTAAAAAAAAAAAAAAATCCCTAGTTACATCTAGTTTCAGCAGACTCAACTATGGCACAATTCAGGCAATGCACTGGGCAGAGGAAGGAGATTACCTCAGGGAGGCCAGGCTGCATGTACAGCTGCTGGAAGACTGCATTCATGTAACAAGTAGCACCACCGTTCCTCAGCCCCACAAAGCCTGCACTGGATCGGCTGTCCACTGGGGGAAGGTACTGGAAGGAGAAGCAGAAGCAGAAGCAGGAGGAAGAGACTGAGCATCTGGCCACATGCACATTCCCACTACAGCCATCTGGGATGAGCGGGAGGAGGGAGTGGCCCGCCCTTACCTGCCCAGCATGGAAGGAAAGTCATCCTAGAAAATCTGTGCTCACGAAGCACCTATGGGTGAGCTGCTAGTGGGAAAACACACCCATCTTAATGCTTCTTTGGTGTCTACATAGTATACGGTCCATAGCAGGTGTGTATTTGTTTATTCATTTATGTAGTCCTGTATTCAGTCAGCTGCATGTCATCCCACAAATATTTATGAAGGACCTACTATGTGCCAGGCACTATGGTAGGAAATGAGAGAGTGGAGACATTTATGGTCCCTAATCTCAAGGAGTTTACAGTCTAGTGGAATAAACTTTAAGAAATATATCATGTTTTATGAAGCAGATATACTAGATATATATATATATATATTAAAAATTGAGGTAGTGCTTTGAAAAAAACAAAAACAAAATGGCATTCTAGGAAGTGTTGCTGGGGCTCTAGTTTCAGTGAGAGATGGTCTCAGGGAAGGAAGGTCTGGAAGCATAATAAAGGACACCAGTGTCTTCCTCTGGCCTCTGCAAGTGTGCGTGCAGAGCGAGTACATCTGTACACATCTGTACACGTGCGTGCACATACACACACCAACACAGTTTAGAGAACTTACATCAAACTCTTTGGTCAGAGCCGGGTCGGGCTGGTGGTGCATAGAGAGGAGCTCTTTTGTAATAATCTGGAGATTTGAAGGCGAACTGTCAGCCAACATTACAAGGACTTCATAGGCTGCCAATCGGCTGTTCACTGTGCTACACCTGAAAATTAAAGGCACAAGTCAATTTCCACAATGAATAATTTGTTCTAATTGTTAGTGAATCAACATCCAAAATGAAAGAACAAGAGCTGTTGTTCCTTAAAACATACTGAAGGCGGGTTTAAGCCTGAAATCCAGTAAGCTACAGGCCACAAATTCAGAAAGCATGAAATTGTTTTACAGATAAATACCTTCTTGGCCTAATGATAAATAGCAAAAATCTTTTAAACAAGTGGCAGGAAAAAGAAAGCCTTGAAAATCAGAATCGACACCATAAACACTTTACATGCTTGAGCACCAAAATCTCTCCAAGGCGATGAGTCAGCTTACCATTGTGTTGAAGAAAATGGGGGACAGAAATACAGAAATACAGCTTGTCAAAACAAGCAATTTAAAGTTACAGGCAGGAAAGTAGACTGCCTCTACTGACTGTCCTCTGGGTACGGACAGTAAATTCACATATAATCAATGCCAACCTTGCCTAGTGAGAGTCACAGACGAGGAAGGACACACAGAGAAGTGGTTCAGGGGCTGGGCTCTGAGGGCAGGGCCCATGGGGACGGCTGCGCCCTTTGACTTCTGTCTAGGCTTATGGATTAAAGGGACCAGGAATAGCGAGGTGCTGGGTGCACACATGAAAGAAGCCGTTCCTGTTACTGCGATGAAAAAACAGCCTTACTTTCAAAGCACAAGTGTTTTTTCCTTCCCATGTATGTTAAAAGTCTCTCTCTCTCTCTTTCTCTCTCTCTCTCTTTAAGGATTTTGTGGGGAAAGCTGGGAGGTAAGTGATCACACTACCTGTACACTGGGAAGGGACGAAATGAAATGCTTCTTTTTCATTCAAGGTTCTGATGAGTTTAAGAACTACTCCTTGTTTATGGAGGCATCACTTTTGAGACTCACCAATCAAAACTTCATTACAGCTACTGAGGACATATATCTTTGTACTGAAAATCACAATCTCATGCTTTCTGCTACTTATTAAAGAGCCTATGGGTCTACTGTTGAATGCTCTAAAGCCAGACTGGACAGAAATGAGGGTGGGGGTCAGAGCCTAGCAGACAATCCCATAGTTCTAATGTAATATGGAGTCTCTAGCTAGAGAAAGGTTTACATAAAACATTGATTATGCCTTGCCTACATCAATTATCCCTGAAGTTATAGGACTTTTTTCCATTATAAATACCAAATCCTTGGTTTCTTCAGGATTACTCAGTTATCTCTGTTATTTAGTCAAATAAACGAGACGTAGAGCAACTGATTATTTTGAACTTCCACCCATAAAGACAAAAGTTTCATTTCAAAATTACACTTAATAAATCACTGGCAGTTGCAGTTATGAGAACACAGCAATGACTCAGCACGTGACAGACACTATTCACACACCAGAGCAATGACTCAGCACGTGACAGACACTATTCACACACCACAGCAATGACTCAGCACGTGACACTATTCACACACCAGAGCAATGACTCAGCACGTGACAAGATTCACACCACAGCAATGACTCAGCATGTGACACTGTTCACACACCACAGCAATGACTCAGCACGTGACACTGTTCACACACCACAGCAATGACTCAGCACGTGACAAAATTCACATCAGAGCAATGATTCAGCATGTGACAAGATTCACACCACAGCAATGACTCAGCATGTGACAAGATTCACACCACAGCAATGACTCAGCACGTGACAAGATTCACACACCACAGCAATGACTCAGCATGTGACAACTCACACCACAGCAATGACTCAGCACATGACAAGATTCACACGCCACAGCAATGACTTAGCACGTGACAAGATTCACACACCACAGCAATGACTCAGCATGTGACAAGATTCACATGCTACAGCAATGACTCAGCATGTGACAAGATTCACACCACAGCAATGACTCAGCATGTGACAACTCACACACCACAGCAATGACTCAGCACGTGACAAGATTCACACATCACAGCAATGACTCAGCACGTGACAACTCACACACCACAGCAATGACTCAGCACATGACAAAATTCACACACTACAGCATTTCTCCTTTTCTCCCAAGAAGCCCTGACGACTATTTACTCTGCAGATAGTTCTGCTTTGCTCTTTGGTGCTGGGAATTGAACTGAGGATCTCCAACATGCTAAGCATGTGCTTTACCACTGAGCTGCATTCTCGGCCCCTACACAGAATTCCTACACTCCTGATTTCCTTTAGAACTCGTAACTATCAGTGCATCACACACATATGTATTCTTTCACCTTGATGAGAAGAGTGCCAGCACGCTTATTCTGTGCTTGCTATGTGCCAGGCAGGCTTGCTACAAAGCCCTTTTGCATGCAGGAATCATGCTGTGGCTAATACGGGACAAAGACTCCCAAGGTGGAAGACAAACTGCAGGTTAAGAAATTATTTCTAGACTACAGTTTCAATTAGAGCTTTTACCAAAACTGAACACAACGTGCATGCTCCATACTTTGGATGAAAGTCCTGTTGACTGATGGCAGCACTGCCAGCCGGAGAATGGCTGTTTAAGATAATTCTGGAAGCTCGGAAAAGGAAGTCATCTAACAATGGTTTAATGAGTGATGAACCTGGAATAGAGCAAAATGGCATGTTGAGGGTGAGCATAAATTGTGATTCAAAGATCCTACCCTGCACTCTTCTATCAGAGCAGCAGAGGCTCCCAAGCTCACCCAGCAGCAGTGCCTCTACTTTCACTTGATGCTTACTTTATTTTATTTTTTGTTTTCAAGGTAGGGTCTCACTCTAGTCCAGGCTGACCTGGAATTCACTATGGAGTCTCAGGGTGGCCTCGAACTCACGGCGATCCTCCTACCTCTGCCTCCTGAGCGCTGGGATTGAGGCGTGCACCACCACGCCCAGTTTTAATGCTTACTTTCTGAGTGCTTACTATGTGACCCTTCTGTGGGGTGGGCTGGGGGCAAGTGATAAGGAACAAAGGTGAGTGAGGGTCCTTTCCCTTATGATCCAAATACAACAAAGGAATGAAACTTGTCGCAGAAGCACAAGTGCTAGGAACGCCCCCTGACAGAACGGTTTGGGGGCGTAACTGATGGTTACTCTGGGGTCAGGGAAGCCCATCCACACGGGGCTCATGAAATTTCTGAAGTCTTGCCTTCTTCAGGCAACAATACCCCTTTCTCTTTCCTGGTTAAGAGTCCCTCTTTTCTATATATCCTCAACATCCAAGAACGATATTCATTGGTGTTATAAAAGTTGTAGTTAATTTTCAGTTTGTTTGTGAATATCATTTATAATATGAAATACTGTCTAGATCTTGAGACAGCATGTCGAGATTCTATGAGACTCTCCCATGTTCCCTGCTACTGAGGTAGGTCTACTCCCCAGACAAGAGTCATCTCTAAAAGAATTAAGATACATCATGATGTGCACCAGAGACAAACGTACCCTGAGTTACACTTTTGACTTAGATTCTCAAGTTACGTGCTCCAACCACTCTGAACACCATGAAAGTCTCTCTGCAGTTTAACGACACAGGGAAAACACACCCCAAGTCTGCTGGCCACTAAACCTGCACACGATTTCCTGTACCTCAAAGGTCAGTTTTCCATAGAACATTTAGCAACTATCTTACTGTCCCAACTGCATACTGAGAACTAGCAGTAATTACCAAGCATTTCCTTTTCTGTCCCACACAGAGAAAGGAGGGTCTTGATAAGCCGCAGATGTCCTGCCAGTAAGATGTTGTCTGCTTCGCTGGTCTCCCACTCTGCTGTGCGGTTAGGTTCAAAGTTATCCAGCCACGTGATCTCATCTTCAAGCATGGTGGCCGGGCTGATCTGTAAGTGGTCCATTTCTGAAGCTAGGAAATGGGGGGGACCATTACAATGAAAAGATTGCTCTTCTTGGAGTCACAAATGCTAAACTAGGCAAGCCAAGTCAAGTTCTAGACCTCACAACTCTCACAGAGACTGTGATTGTGTGGGCTCCCCTCTCAGTAAAGCCCATAGTGCTGTCTGTCACATGCTGCGCAGGAGACGGACCACGGGGACGATGAACTGCCCCACTCAGGGAAGGAGCCCTACTGCAGGAAGGGACGAGGAGGAGGAAGAGGAGGACCAAGGCACAAAGAGGGGAAGACGTCAGTAAAGGAGGAAGAGGCCAATTCTGTGCAGCATGAGCCCAATTCCAGAGAGACTGTTTTTATAAGATGTGTAGCCCCATCTACAATGGGAGCTGGGCTGTGGAGGAGGTGGCACAATACCTAGTGCTTCCCTGAGAAGAAAGCAAGGTGTACACTGTGATGGGCAAGGGACACTGCAGAGTTGGCTACAACTGCACTGGCACCGGGATCTGAACCTGTCTCTACCACTTACTGTGACCCTCTTCCTCACTTACGTAGAGCTCATTACCCCCACACTGGCAAACACTGTTTATTTCAAGACAGATTACAAGAGAATTATTTCTGCCAAAGACCCCAGGAAGAGACCTTGGATCTCTCATTCGCCACAGGCACGATGGGCACTCACATGCTGCATGTCCATTTGGAAGCTGCACTGGACAGACAACTTAGGCTTCCAGTCCTCAGTAAGCAGAGGGGAAAGCAGAACTGCGATGGCTGCTGCTCAGAGCCTGGCTGAGAGGTGTGGAGTGGGCAGAGGCAGTGGGATGGGCATGGAGGTGGCTGAGAGGTGTGTAGTGGGCAGAGGCAGTGGGATGGGCATGGTGGTGGCTGAGAGGTGTGCATGGGGCAGAGGCAGTGGGATGGGCATGGTGGTGGCTGAGAGGTGTGGAGTGGGCAGAGGCAGTGGGATGGGATGTGGTGGCTGGAGGTGGCTGGGCAGAGGTGGGATGGGCATGGGCTGAGAGGTGTGCACTGGGGATGGGCATGGGATGGGCATGGCTGGTGGTGTGGACTGGGCAGAGGCAGTGGGATGGGCATGGAGGTGGCTGAGAGGTGTGGAGTGGGCAGAGGCAGTGGGATGGGCATGGTGGTGGCTGAGAGGTGTGCATGGGGCAGAGGCAGTGGGATGGGCATGGTGGTGGCTGAGAGGTGTGCACTGGGCAGAGGCAGTGGGATGGGCATGGTGGTGGCTGAGAGGTGTGGACTGGGCAGAGGCAGTGGGATGGGCATGGTGGTGGCTGAGAGGTGTGGAGTGGGCAGAGGCAGTGGGATGGGCATGGTGGTGGCTGAGAGGTGTGCACTGGGCAGAGGCAGTGGGATGGGCATGGTGGTGGCTGACAGGTGTGCACTGGGCAGAGGCAGTGGGATGGGCATGGTGGTGGCTGAGAGGTGGCTGAGGCAGTGGGATGGGCATGGAGGTGGCTGAGGGTGTGCACTGGGCAGAGGCAGTGGGATGGGCATGGTGGTGGCTGAGAGGTGTGCACTGGGCAGAGGCAGTGGGATGGGCCTGGAGGTGGCTGACAGGTGTGCACTGGGCAGAGGCAGTGGGATGGGCATGGAGGTGGCTGAGAGGTGTGCACTGGGCAGAGGCAGTGGGATGGGCATGGTGGTGGCTGAGAGGTGTGCACTGGGCAGAGGCAGTGGGATGGGCATGGAGGTGGCTGAGAGGTGTGGAATGGGGCAGAGGCAGTGGGATGGGCATGGAGGTGGCTGAGAGGTGTGCACTGGGCAGAGGCAGTGGGATGGGCATGGTGGTGGCTGAGAGGTGTGCACTGGGCAGAGGCAGTGGGATGGGCATGGAGGTGGCTGAGAGGTGTGCACTGGGCAGAGGCAGTGGGATGGGCATGGTGGTGGCTGAGAGGTGTGCATGGGGCAGAGGCAGTGGGATGGGCATGGAGGTGGCTGAGAGGTGTGGAGTGGGCAGAGGCAGTGGGATGGGCATGGAGGTGGCTGAGAGGTGTGGAGTGGGCAGAGGCAGTGGGATGGGCATGGTGGTGGCTGACAGGTGTGCACTGGGCAGAGGCAGTGGGATGGGCATGGTGGTGGCTGACAGGTGTGCACTGGGCAGAGGCAGTGGGATGGGCATGGAGGTGGCTGAGAGGTGTGCACTGGGCAGAGGCAGTGGGATGGGCATGGTGGTGGCTGACAGGTGTGCACTGGGCAGAGGCAGTGGGATGGGCATGGTGGTGGCTGAGAAGCAGTGGGCAGTGGATGGGCATGGTGGTGGCTGAGAGGTGTGCACTGGGCAGAGGCAGTGGGATGGGCCTGGTGGTGGCTGAGAGGTGTGCACTGGGCAGAGGCAGTGGGATGGGCCTGGAGGTGGCTGAGAGGTGTGCACTGGGCAGAGGCAGTGGGATGGGCATGGAGGTGGCTGACAGGTGTGCACTGGGCAGAGGCAGTGGGATGGGCATGGTGGCCCATTGCTGCAGTTTTGACAGACTACGTCCCTGCACCGCCATGCGCGCTGCCCTCTGACTGTCAGCCTCCCTCCGCCTGCTGCTGCGCGTGCTGGGACGTTTGCCTTAGGAGAGGCGGCAGAGGACCGACAGCCACTACTGCCCTCTCTCCATTACGTGAGGAAATGCTTCTGCACAACATTTCTTTGGGAATTAGCAGATGGAAGAGGATGTATTTCTTTTGAGAAACTCTTCCATATGCTCTTTCCTGTGCCCTGACCTCTAGGACTCTTGCAGCTAAGTTCTGTGCAGCTTGCATTCACACACATACAGGACGGCTCATTGTCTCTTGCCTTTGATACAGATCCAAGAATGTCTTTGTTCACTCTGACTTTTACATTACTTCCTGGGAGTTGAAGCACATTTTGGGGTAAACAGTGTTGAATAAAATCACAAGCTTTTGGTTTAAACAAATTCACTATTTCCAGCATACCTTTGTATTATTTAAAGGTACAGATGATTCAAGTCTCTACACACTGAAGAAGAATTAACACTGATCCTTCAGTCACCCACTTGACTTCTACCACTCCCGACACGTTTCAGTCAACAGAGTTCATCTTTCTTTCAGTAAGCAACCTTTAAAACTATCAGATCAGATTTCACTAGGGAGGAAGACCCTTCACAGTAGCCCTCTGTCAGTACAGTTAGAATGAAGGCCTTTGACAGCTTTTAACATGAACAAATCTCACCTGGCTGGCTCAGTTCATAAAGCATGACACTCTTAAAAATGAACAAATCTCTACACACTAACGGATGGATGTGTGACGAAAGAGCTCAATAGCATAGGAGTTTACCTCTATACATTAATAAACTTATCTGCCATTTTCAAGAAAGCAAAACCTGGCCCGGAGAGATAGATGGCTTAGCACTTAAGACACTTGCTTGCAAAGCCTAAGGACCCAGGTTCGATTCCCCAGGACCCATGTAAGCCAGATGCACAAGATGGCACATGTGTCTAGAGCTTACAGTGGCTAGAGGCCTTGGCATGCCTGTTCTCTCTCTCTCTCTCTACATATGTATGTATACCTACATATATATACACACACACATATATATCTGCCTCGTTCTGTCTCTCAAATAAAAATAAAACATTTAAAAATATTTTTTGAAAAGAAAAGCAAAACCCAACTTTCAAAAACGATTATAATCTCGGGGCTGGAGAGATGGCTTAGTGGTTAAGGCATTTAACTACAAAGCTAAAGGATCCCGGTTTGATTCCCCAGGACTCACATAAGCCAGATGCACAAGGGGGCTCATGCATCTGGAGTTCGTCTCCAGTGGCTGGATGGCCTGGCATGCCCATATTCTCCCTCTTTCCCTCTTTCTCTTTCTGCCCCTTTCAAATAAATAAATAAATAAATAAATAAATAAAATGTTTAAAAAATGCTTATAATCTCCTGTATACTTGAGACCAGTTCAGTCAGACTTAGACATGTGCATGTGTTTTCTTTGCTGTCTCCCCTGCCCCATATGCAAGGCAGACATTTACTTACTTGTCAGATCATCTAGCAACTGGCACCTCAGGTCAAAATACTCCATACATTGAGACAGAAGCCTGAAAACAGATAGGGCTCAGTTACTCAAAAGAGGCTGATGTTATAAGAAAAAGTGTTTTCCTTATAAAAACAAGCTTATAAAATAATTGAACACACTAACTGTCCAAGGCACAACTACTTACATTAATTTAAATTCTGTATTTGTTTTTTTTTTTTTTTTTTTTTTTTTGGTTTTGTGAGGTAGGGTCTCACTCTGGCCCAGGCTGACCTGGAATTCACTCTGTAGTCTCAGGATGGCCTTGAACTCATGGCGATCCTCCTACCTCTGTCTCCCGAGTGCTGGGATTAAAGGCATGTGCCACCACGCCTGGCTTTAAATTTAAAAAAAAATAAATAAATAAAGGCAGGCTCTCAATTACTCTAGCCCAGGCTAACATGAAACAATCTTTATACCTTAAAGAAAAAGAACAAGCTAAATCCAAAACTTGCAGAAGGAAAAAATATACATTCAAAACAAGTAACACAGAGGATAGCAAAATGTAGAAAATTAAGAAAACCAAAAGTTGGTTCTTAAAATGTTCAACAAAATTGACAAACCTTTAGCTAGATTAGCTTAAAAAAAAAAAAAAAAGACTCAAGGGGCTGGAGAGATGGCTCAGCAGTTAAGGCACTTGCCTAAAAAGCCTAATGACTCTGGTTCAATTCCCCAGTACCCACATAGAGCCAGATGCACAGCGTAGCGTGCATGCATTTGGAGTTTGTAGTGGCTGGAGGCCCTGGTATTCCAATTCTCTCTGTCCCCACCCTTGCAAAAAAAAAAAAAAAAAAAAAAAGGAAAAAGACTTAAATTATTCAACTAGGGTATAAAGGGTATAAAAGTGAGAACATGGGCTGGAGAGATGGCTTAGCGGTTAAGGAACCTGCCTCCTAAGCCTAAGAACGCTGGTTCCAATCTCCAGCGGTTCCAATTTCCAGGTCCCACGTTTAGCCAGATGCAAAGTGACGCAAGGGCACAATGCCGCACTTGACCACAAGGGGGCGCACACATCTGGATTTCGTTCACAGCAGCTGACAGACTGCTGTGTGCCCATCACTATCTGTCTTCCTTTCCCTCTCTCTCTGTCTCTCTCTGTGTCTCCCCCCCCAAAAAGTGAGAACATTACTATTGATTTTATAAGAAGAAAGGGTTATGAAAGTATCATAAGCAACTGTACACAAAAAGTCATTGTTTTGATGAGATGGGAAAATTCCAAGAAATACAAATATCACCAAAATGGGAATCAGAGTTAACCAAAGAACCCCTAATGCAGGGAAAGGGCTGGAGAGATGGCTCAGTGGTTAAGGCGTTTGCCTGCGAAACCTAAGGATGCGAGTCTGATTCCCCAGGACCCACGCAGAGCCAGATTCAAAGTGGTGTGTGCATCGTGCATCTGGAGTTTGTTCGCAGCAGCTACAGCCTCGGGTGCATTCTCATTCTCTCTCTCCTTCTCCCCTTGCAAATAAAAAAAGCAGCCCTGCCAGATAGCTTTTCTGGTGATTACCCACGGAACACTTAGAGTCAACAGCAGTCTCCCTCAGAAGATGACCTAACACTTCCTAACTCCTGCGAGCCGCCCGGGGACCCAAAGCCAAAGCCAATGCCAGAACAATGCTGCGGCAGAGGTTCCTAGATACCAGAAGGAAGAGAGGAGAGTCCTGGAAGGCCGTGACAGCCGTCCAGGAGTGTCACTGAAATGGGCACAAGTGAAAAAGGAGGGAAGAAGCCCACGGTCATCTCATCTCAAGTGAGGCAGAAAAAGCGTCTGACAAAATAGAATGCCTTTCTAGGATAGAGCACTGGGCAAAGTAGGAACGAAGGGGTCTATCGCGATGCAATGAAGGCCAGACACAGAAAATCCACGTTAACCTTACTGTCAGCAGTGACAAGACTGTGAGCTTTCCCGAGAGCAGGGACGAGGACGGCCATGTCCAGTGAGGGTTCTAGTCAGAGGAACGAGGCAGGGAGAAGACCACGCTTCCAATGGAAACGGGGGACAGAATTATCTTTGTTTGCTGATGGCACTTTCACGTGTGAAAAAACCTCAGGATTCCCCCCACCAAAAACAACCCTGTTAATTAAGTTAGCAAAGTTACAAAATACAAAAATCTGTTGTGTTTCTCACATGAATGGTGAACAATCTGAAAAGGAAAGTTAGCAAACAATTGTACTTCCAACAGCATCAAGAATATAAAATACTTCGTAACTCAGGAAAACAGTGCTTACATAGTGAAAACCATCAACAGTGCTGACAGAAATAAGACATGGCATAAACACAAAGATACTCTGTGTCACAGATTGCATCACTCAGTCTCAAGATGGCAACATGACTCAGAATCCTCTACAAAGTCAATAGACTCCTATTACAATTACAGAAATTGAAAAAAAAATTCAGAAGTTTATACACAATCTCTAGAAACTCCCAGTAGCCAAAATAATCTTGAAAAAAAAAAGGAGAGTAATAAATTAGAGAATTCCTAATTCCTGACTTAACAATTACTACAATGCTACAATAGTCAAAACAGTATGATACTGGCATGAAAACATACAGATCAATGAAATAAACATATATATACACACACAAACAAGGAACTAAAACCCTCATAGAATCTCATTAAAAGAGCATCAACCACAAGGCACCAAAACTGTTCAGAGAGGGAAAGGATATTTTCAGAACCAAACAAGCACAAAGCCACTCAGAAAACAGCTTTGGGAAAACTGGACCTTCACATGCCAAAAAAGGGCGAAGAGAAACAGAACAACTGAAAATGTATCAATGAGGTTTTTAAAAGCTAAGATTATAAAATTCCTAGAATGGAAAAGGCACCAGGACATAGGATTTGGCGATGACTACCTGGGTACAACACTGAACAAATTGGACTTCTTTAGTATCACAAACATTTGGTGTCACTAGAGCACCCTTAAGAGAGTGCAAAGGCAACTTGTGGATGGGATGACAGAGCGCGACCCTGGATGCATCAGGAATTCAACGACCACCACACCATGCCCGTGGGTGACACAGCACGACCCTGGATGCATCAGGAATTCAACGACCACCACACCATGCCCGTGGGTGACACAGCACGACCCTGGATGCATCAGGAATTCAATGACCACCACAACACAATGCCCATGGGTGACAGAGCACGACCCTGGATGCATCAGGAATTCAACGACCACCACCACAGCACAATCCAACTTAAAAATGGGGCTATGGAGAAGGGCTCAGTAGGCAAAATCATTTGCTTTGCGACTGCGATGACCCGAGTTCAGACCCCCTGAACCCCTGTAAAAGCTGGATGCAGCAGCGGGCGTCTGTGATCAGAGCACGTATTTGGCGTGATGGGAGGCAGAGACAGGAGAAGGCTGGAAGCTCATGGCCGGCCAGCCCAGTGTGCACAGCGTGAGAAGACCCCACCTCAAACAAGGTGGACAGCGGTGACAGCTGCAGAACTGCATGTATGTACTCAACGTCACTAAACTGTACACCTAAAAGTAGTGAGAATAACAAATTCTGCTGTGTTTGTGTGCCACATTGAAAGTAATGCAGGCATGGAGCTTACGTGAGGGGCTGACAGGAGCCCCATCTGCTCTCTCCCTTCTTGGCTCTCGTTTGTCAGACATGCACACAAGGAGGGTACGTGACGCTCTTCCAGGCTCTATATGCGTGAAAGCACTACACACAGGGCATCTGTGGTAAGGCTGAGTTGGATAAAGCAGCATCACTGGGAGTCCGCCGGGGCGTCTACTTTCTAGCTCTAAGTGGGGGCGGCTTGCTTGTAGACGTAAGACGAGACAAGCAGAGTGGACTGCCCAAGCAGTCCTGCGAGCCTGGACCACGAGCTTTCTTACATGCTCTGGCATACATGAAACTTTCACGACAGCTAAAGGGACACCCCAGTTAGCTCTGAACACGAGGCTATCAAGCCTCTGAACTGTGCAAGGGACATGCAAGATGACTGAGCAGTATGATGTCCACCCAGAGACCTGGATCAAATGACCTCAGGGTCTCTCTCTCACCAATGAGGTGGAGCGTGGTGGCAGTGCAAGCTGGTGGGAGAGGAAGTGGGGGAGGGGTTATTTCACCTGAACTGCATGGGGGGGGGGCGGGCTGGACAACACAAATGCTCTTTCTCAAGGCCTAGATGCTAGGGACAAAAGGAGCTCTCTTGTCATCCCAGTCAAGGCTATAAATTCTACAGGCGCTTCACAAAGAATCACTCAACTTTCCTCTTTGTTCCGCTCTTGAATACATACCTCTGATTGACTCCTCTCATAATACTGGTCGGGGACCAGAGAGGCAGCTGAGCTGTGAGAACAACGCCCAGAAGGAACTGGTTTGGCTTCTGCACATCTGGGTGGGCTGACGTGTCTGTCTGACTAAGGGTGTACAGCTGATCGCAGGCAACCCGGCGGATCTGAAATCACATGATCGGTGCACACACGTCACTGACATTCACATTACTTATTCTTCCCTGTTACAGAAGGACACTAACTGTGACTGGTGTGGTGGTTTGAATGTGAATGTATCTCCCCTTTTGCCTCAGGGATTAAAAAATATTTTCTTCTTACATTTCTATTTACTTATTACAAGCAGAGAGAAACGGACACGTAGAAAGCATAAACCAACTGATGATGCCAAGGCCTCCAGCTGCTGCAAATGAAATCCAGATGCGTGTGCCGCTTTGTGGCTCTACGTGGTTACTGGGGAACTGAACCCAGGTCTGAACCCATTATAGGGTCAGGGATTTTTGGTTAGGATTATGCTTCCTACTTAGGTCTCCAGCAGCCTGCTGGAGGAGGCGTCACTGGGGGCAGATCCTGTAGTCCAGTCCCAAGGTGTGTATAGAGCCAGTCTGAGTGCTCGCTGTTAGTGTGTGCTGGCAGCTGGTGGTTGTCTCTCTGCTATGGATCTATGCAAGTGAGGCAGCTTCTTCCGCCATTGACGGTGTTTCTCCCTGGTGTCTGTCAGCCTGAAATAATCCTTTCCTCCCCAATAAGCTGCTTCTGGTCTGGTGTCTGTCCAGCAATGAGAAAGTAACTGCAACAAGTGGTAAAAGAGTCTACTGAGTAAATGAGCTAAGTGTGTTTTGGGAACTGATTTCCCAAATTATTCTACTATTTTACATTAGTCAATATAGTTTTTTTTTTTTTTTAAAAAATAATAAAAATAGCCGGGCGTGGTGGCGCACGCCTTTAATCCCAGCACTAGGGAGGCAGAGGTAGGAGGATCGCCGAGAGTTTGAGGCCACCCTCAGACTACATAGTGAATTCCAGGTCAGCCTGGACCACAGTGAGACCCTACCTTGCAAAACCAAAAAAAAAAAAAAAATTATAAAAATAGTAAGAAGAAAAGCCTCATTTTCAAGTGTTTGAAAAAGTTTGTTTTCACGGTAACATGAAGTGATCAAAGTCCATGGTTTAAAGACTGCACCTCCCAGACTGAGTGAATGCCTGTGTGGGCTGTCCGTCCTTCTAAGTTACAGACGCCCATCCTGCCAGTGGCGTTTCGGCTGTCTCTCTAGCTTTGGTGGGCTGCAGAGAAGGCGGCAGAAGGAAGGGCAGCATGGTTCCTATGGCTACTTTTCTTTCAGAGCAGTCTGTGGCCATCCCTTCTGCAGCCCCCATAATTCACAGGTGCCCATGACAGACCACAGGGTTTTTAAAGAAATATAAAAGACCCTTACCTCGGCACTTGGTGATCCAAGCAGAATATCGATGATAAAATCAGCAACACAGGGCAAGTTATAAAAAGATGCTAATAATAGGAACGGGGAGAAGGAGGGAGGAGAAAGGAGTAAATTAGTTAATGTACTTTCAGAATGTTAGGATTGCTATGTAATTTCTTCTGCTTGAATTTAAGGAGAAATGTGTCTCTTCTCATCCACACTCCTATCTAACCAGAACGAAGGACGTCTGCATCCCCGTCTGTCACTTAGACCAGAGTGTGAAGGTGCTCTGGAGGAGGACTTCGGCCTCACTCACTCTGGACCTAACATCTTGGCACTGCTGTCTTGCATATTACACCAGCCACAGAGCTACGTCTTGGTAAATCACCAGTAGTTACAACTGTAAAAGACACCTCAAAACACATTTTAAAAATGGTTAAAAAAACGGAAACGTGGAGCAGAGTTACAATGTTTTCATTTTGAAAACTGGATAGTTCTCGGATCTTGAAAACTTCAGAAAAAGGGGATGGCCAATGCTACGTCCCGGGAAGTCTGAACCGGTGTCACAGCTAAGACTGGGCTTCTATGGGTTGGCATTACTTTTAGAACCAGGGTTGCTAAGCCTCTGCTGACCACTTAGTGAGGCTCTACTATACACTAGGCAGTATTTTGGCTGTGGGGATACAGCAGGGAACAAAACAGACCAAAGTCTGGCTTTGTGAAGCTTACCATCTCCAAAAGGGGTGATGGTATTAACAAACATGAGAAGTGGATTGGATGTTCTAAAAAGATGAATGATGCAGAAAAAAATAAGGGGAGGTGTTTGATAGTACTAGGGCATAGGGAGAGTTGTAATTTTTTTTTGAAAGATGGTCGAGGAATGTTTAAGCAAGATCTATGCATGTAAAGACCTGTAGCAGATGAGGTGTGATGGAGAGAGGACTAAGAGGCAGCGGGGCAGGTAGTGCAGGGCCCCGAGGCAGGATATAGAGGGAGAGGCAAAGAGTTATTAGTGGAACATGCTGTGGTGGGCTTTTACTAGGAGGGAACTGAGAAGCTGGTGGTTCTGCAGGAGGAACGATGTACTCTCAGGAGTACACGACAAGGTCCTCTCTCTGGGGACCGTGGACAGCTATCAGCTGCCTGGGCAGAAGCAGGGAGACTGGCTAGGGCACTCCTGCTGCAATCCCAGGTCGGCAGTGCCAGTAGTGCAGGGCTGTCTGCGGCTGGAATCCGCACACGGCGTGGAGAAGGGTGTGCTCACAGGCTTGAAGCAGGTGTGGACCAAAGGCGATCAAGAGCTAATCCTAGGTTGCTGGCCAGAGTATGTGGGAGGTTAACCTCTCTCCTAATTTGGGAAACCTTTGGAGTGACACAGGCAAGACCAGAAGTCTAGTCCTGGGCAGCTCAAGTTTAGGATGTCTATCTGATATCCCAATGGAGATGTCAGGGGAATGGTCCCGCTTTAGGTCCAAGCTGAGGTGTTTTGGGCTGGTAGCATCTAGGTGGAAATCAAGGCTGTGACACGAGAGCGCGGACCGAGCAGAGGTGCTGAGAGACTGAGTCCCATGTGCGCCAATGTTAAAGAATGATCATCATTTGAACGCCAGCGCCCAAGGCCACAAGGAAAGATGAATGGGCCAGCTCAGGTTTCACAACTTAAAAATTTCTTTCTTTCTTTCTTTATTTATGAGAGAGAATGGGTGCACCAGGACCTCCAGCCACTATAAATGAACTCCAGATGCATGTACCACCTTGTGCATCTGGCTTAGTGGGTCCTGGGGAATTGATTCTGGGTCCTTTGGCAAGTACCTTAACCGTTAAGCCATCTCTCCAGTCCATAGGTTTCATAATTTTTTTTTTCTTTTTGGTTTTTCGAAGTAGAGTCTCACTCTAGCCCAGGCTGACCTGGAATTCACTCTATATTCTCAGGGTAGCCTTGAACTCATGGCGATCCTCCTCCCTCTGCCTCCTGAGTGCTGGGATTAAAGGTGAGGTTTCATAATTTTTAATGATGGCATCATTAGCATAGGAACTGATGCACAAACTGTAAACTTGGGGCATTTTATTTTCCCATTTATAGTCATCTCCAAGCGAGCAGACATCCTGCCTCGTAACACCTGCTGCGCAGCCTTGTCTACAGAAGGTGCTTGATAAACAGCCTTGCAGGTTACAGCAGTCCTGCACCATTCATCCCGTTCCGAAAGCTCACCTTCCCTCTCCTTTCATTCCCGTTAACAAAGCAGTATCACTAACTCCCAAGAGAAGCCTGGAACTTTCCCTGAAAGAAATTAACTTCAAACAAGCCGCCTCCTACCCAGCTGCTGGCTCCGAAGCTGGAGGCACGTAACCAGAAGAGAGAGCGCCTCGCCAGCAATCAGGGAGTCCTTGGTAGATACAGACTGCTGTCGGACACAGATTCCTGCGTGCAGGGCTACCGGGTCCCCTTCACTTCCCGAGCTGCAATTGCTGCCTGTGGGTACGCAAACAGAGCTTTACTGGGGTTCGTGGGAACTGGGCACTGTTTTAATACATGATCCAAAATTCTTGTGTAACCCTGATTCTTCAAGAAGGCAC
Organism: Orientallactaga sibirica; assembly: GCA_036365145.1. Lineage (NCBI taxonomy): Eukaryota > Metazoa > Chordata > Mammalia > Rodentia > Dipodidae > Orientallactaga > Orientallactaga sibirica. The sequence continues at coordinate 3,449,377 of JAEOAD010002279.1, read as the reverse complement.
TGCTATCCAAGAAGCAAGAGACTGAATCATTGTATTTGCTACAAACTATGTGCTCTGCCCTTAAAACATCTGCAGGAATTGAAAATGAGTTCAAGATCAAACTACTGTCTGGTGGTGGAAGAAAGGACAGTACAATTGCAGAACACGAGGGAACCCTGCCGAGTGGCCTGTGTGGTGTGATGGGATCTTGATGGGTTTATGTACGCTAACATTCCTAATGACACTGCCCACTCAATATTGCTGCATTTTATTACGGAGCTGTTTATAAACACACAAAGTAGGAAGACCCAAAAAAGCTAAGAAATAGCAACATAAAAAGGAGCAGGCGAACACAAGCTGCCAAATGAAGAGAAGGACGGCTCGCCTGCCGGGCATCAGGACTAGACGCATCCCGACACTTACGTCTGCCCAGTGACCTCTCTGCAGCTGGAGTCTCCATTACTAAATACCTCTTCTCTTAGGTAAGGTGGGATTATATACAGCAATGTGCACACTTCATCTCGGGGTTCTGGTGACTCTACAAACGGAGTCTTTGTCTTATAGCTACTTCTCACCCAATGTTCTTATCAGTGCCTTGTTTTAAACCAGTACCTGAGCTGCTGAGTCTGTTTCGAATTCCAGCAGGAAATAGAGAATTGCTTTCCTTTATTGGCTGGCTACTTCCAACAAGGTCAAGTCGTCCTGCAGCTGCAGCCCATGACAATCTCATGAAGCAAGCCACGGTAGAGGTGAAGTCGCTTACTTCCATAGTCTAGAGGCGTGGAGAGAATGCAATGAGAGAAGACCATCCTGAGTGTGAGCACGGCCCACTGACTTCTCATCTTGTGCCCACACCGAGACCACCCTGGACGTCCTGAGTGTGAGCACTGCCCACTGACTTCTCTCGTCCTGTGCCCACACCGAGACACTTTCCCTCTGAAACCACCCCGGACGGCTCTTCTCACACTGCCGCACTGTTGACTCTCAAGAGCCCTCTTGGATCTGTCTACACAGACTGACCACCACGCTTGGGCTTAAACTAACCCTTCCCCATTTGGTTTTTGCTATTTCTTCCTTTACCGTTTCCATTTTAGCCTCCCTGGATGAGCTTGTGACTTTGCAAATAAGCTCAGGGTGTCCAGCTCTGCTCACACACACACCCCTGTTGCTTGAACAAGTCTCTTCCTCCGATGCTTTCCCCACCTTTATTAAATTCCAATCCTTGCTTAGTCTTCAAGACCAGCTCAGCTGCTACATCAAAGATCAAGTCCCCATGGCAGTTCAGGGAGGAGACCGTCCATTCATTCACACGGCTCCTGCCTCGGGCATGGCTTCTGAGTGGGGCTCTCAATACGCGCTGACCCTGTAGCCACTCCACTCACCTGTATGGCGACGCGGGCTGCGGGGATGATCTCCTCAACGCGGATGGAAGACCTGTCGGACACTGAGAGCTGCCGGTAGGAAGACTTTTCTGGGGTACCGCACAAGGACATCTGCCTGCTGCTCTGCCGGCTCACGTTCCGGAAGGGGCGAGAAGAAAGGGCTTCCATGCCGTCTTTGGTGAAGTCTTCATCGAATGACGCAGGCATTGTTTGTCCGACAAGTAGAAATCTTAAAAAGAAGCGGCTGCACTTATTCAAGCTTATTTCCTACTATTAAAGAGGCTAGAGTTTGGGCAGAAAAGCAAAGCCTGCCTCGTGAGATGAGTGGAGGGAGACGCGCACATACCTTGCGAGCTGCAGGCAGATGGAATAGACTCCTTGCCTTGTCTCGTAGTCTACTTCCGACGGGATGGAGTCCCTCTGCATGACACTTACCACCAGACTTCAAAGGAGGAAAAAGGCCGTACATGAGTGACTCCAACATTTTCCATAAGAAACTGTAACTAGGATAGTAACCTATAGTGTCCTTAAAAACTACGTTTCTGCAAGATTCTTACATACAAAGGAACTAAGCCTGTTTCTGTCCCCAGTGACTTCCTGTGATCACCGTGACAGCCCTGGTCCACTGGACTCAGACTCCTGGCTGCTCCAAACACCCGCCAGAGAGAAAGAAGACTCTTCCGACAGCAGCCTTTCTCACTGAAGCACCTGGTCTGACATCACTGAACCACCACCTTCGTGGTAGTGGAACTAACAATGAAGAAACACATCAGGAAGCGGTGCCTCCCGTCAGAGACGTTCCATCTCCACCACAGCCTGCCTTACGACAAGGCTTCCTCAGTGCCCTGCGTGCTTCCACTGTCACCCCTGCACCCTCGGCCTGTACTCGCAAAAGGTCAGCCTGAGCGATCCTTTTACAATTTTTATGAGAACATTGCACTCTCCTGCAAACAAACAAACAAAAAAACAACAACCAAAAATCCCCATATTTCAGTGACTTCCTATGTGAGCAAAAGGCTGACTTGTCTGCACAGGAGACTGTGAGGTGTCCACATGCACCCCGACCTCTGGAATCTATACAACTTTATGTCCCGGCACCTGCCTCTCACTTGGCCCCAAACACTCCACAGCAGACTGTGAGGTGTCCACACGCACCCCAACCTGTGGCATCTATACAACTTTATGTCCCGGCACCTGCCTCTCACTTGGCCCCAACTACTCTGGCCTCTGTGGCCTCCACAGACGTCAGACAGGTTTCCCAATCAGAGGGCCAAGCTTTCAGCTCTTCGGAAGAGCTGTCCCCAGTATCTCCAAGGCCTGTCCCCCTTTATCTCTATCAGGTCTTTAGTAAAATGTCACCCAACCAAGTGAAGCTTTTCATGATCCCCCTGTTAAAAGCCACAACTCTCTTTATACCTGTTTTCATCTTCTATTTCTCTCTGTAGTTTTTTTCACGCTCAGACAAAAACTTTTCTTAATTGGTTTATTGTCTGTCTCTTCCTCTAAGATGTAAGCTTAATGGGGACCTGATTTTCTCTTTTCTCACTTGATGCTCTGTTTCCAGTGTTTAAAACAATGCCTGACACTAAGGCGTTTGCCTGCAAAGCCAAAGGACCCAGGCTCAATCCCCCAGGACCCATGACAGCCAGATGCACATGGTGGTGCATGTGTCTGAGTCTTTTTTTCACAGTGGCTGGAGGCCGTGGTGCACCTATTCTCTCTCTCCAATAAGTAAATAAAAGCATTTTAAGTCTTTAATCCCAGCACTCAGGAGGCAGAGGTAGGAGGATTGCTGTGAGTTCAAGGCCACCCTGAGACTACATAGTGAATTCCAGGTCAGCCTGTACTAGAGTGAGACCCTACCTCATAAAACCAAATATATATATTAAAAAGTACAAAAGCCAATGCCTGACACATAAAGAGGCGTACACAAGCAAGTCCTTGTGCAGTGCCTTGACTGCAAATCAAGAAGCAGATGGCTGGGTCACTTGAAATTGCTAAGACCGGTCCTCAAGTGTTCAATAGAAAGCTAAGTACGGAGGCTCAAACCTGTAATCCCAACATGTGGAATTTGAGGACAGTGTGGACTACAGAGTGCGATCTTGTCTTAAGACACTAAATACAAATAAATAAATAAATCAAGTTGAAAAAAACCTCCTCCCTGCCAGACGTGCCCCCGGGAGCTCTCCAGTGAGTCTTGGCTCAGGTCTCAGCTCGTGTGACTACTTCCGGGACCGCTCTCCAGCTGCGGGACACTCTCTGTAAAGGGGTTCCGCCTCAAATTTAAACCTCCAGCTGTGGGACACCCTCTGCATCTCTACCTGCAGCACCTATGCTTTCTGCAGTACCTATCACTGGGAAGCAAATTCACATGATTTCCAAACTGACGGGGAAATCGGGAGCGGCTGTAGCCTCCTCACCTTTCTTCTTGAGGCTCTGCTCACTACCAGAAGGAAAGACACACGCTGCTTCTTTAAGTTTTTCCAAGTACTCAACAGTCATACAATGAAAAAATGTCTTAAAGGGGTAGCAACATGTGGCATCTACATACTAAGTATGCCCGTATCCAATAAAAATAAGTTAAAGAAAACCAAAAGCATATTACAGGAACAAAACGACAACTCTCATAGCGTTTTACATAACAGACTGGGTTACGAACAAGCAAGGCCTCTGTAGGAGAAAGAATGAATGAAATTCAATGGATCAATTTTCAGCAGCTCATATACCTCAAGCCTCCTGCTCTGAGGAAGTTCTCGCAGAAAGATTTTGCGCAGCTTCTTGCCATGTCATCGTCAGCTGTTGGCATGAGTTTGGAGCTTAAGACCTAAGAAAAAAGCAAGCATAACTGATCATCCCAACATTTCGGCAGAAATTACTCTTACTCAGAAACCTCAAGTCTACACTTCTTTAATGTCATATGCCAGTTGTCCCCCAGTAATATATGGAAGCTAAGTTCTTCAAAATTCAGATAACTGCAGTTTCCACAGTATATTTAATGAGGAAGAAAATGACTTCTGTTCGGAAGAACGTCAGCATTTCACTCTCTTTGTGAAGCTGGTGGGTGTGTGTCCCAAGCCCAAGCTCATGTTATCACAGGTAGTGACATGTAATATGCAAGATATATTCTTTTATCTATTTATTTACTTCTGTTTTTTTTTTTTTTTTTTTTTTTCTTTGTTTTTTTCCTTTTGGTTTTCTGGGATAGAGTCTCACTCTAGCCCAGGCTGACCTGGAATTCACTATGTACTCTCAGGGTGGCCTCACACTCATAATGATCCTCCTGCCTCTACTTCCTGAGTACTGGGATTAAAGATGTATGCCATCATGACCAATAGAGAATGGGCACTCCAGGGCCTCTAGCCGTTGTACACGAACTCCAGATGCATGTGCCACTCTGTGCATCTGGCTTGACAAGGGTGCTGGGGAATCAAACTAGGGTCGTTAGGTCTTGCAGGCAAGCACCTTAACTGGTGAGCCATCTTTCCAGTCCACTTCCAAACTTTTATAAAATAACCCAAATATAAAAAATGGTAGGTGAAGGTAGGAGGATCATTGTGAGCTGGAGGTCAGCCTGAGACTACATAGTGGATTCCAGTTCAGCCTGGGCTAGAGTGAGACCCTACCTCGGGGAGGGGGAGGGAGGTAGGCGAGCTCCATGTAGAGCATGGTTCCCAGCCAGTGACATGTTCTATGCAGTAAGTGAAGCACACAGATCTCACTTACAGGTGAGGTGTGGCCGCCTATGCCCAAAGTCAAGTGCCTAACATCCAGGCCCTTCTCCATGTTATGCTATCTACGCAAAGAAAAGCTTACCTGACTACAGTGGGGGTGGGGAGGGGGAAGAATTGTGCCCTAGACCTCATACTCCAGGACCACTACAAATTCAGTTCACAGTCTGCTGCCCCAGCTACGACCGCCCACCACAGATACGTCCCCTCTCCTCTGGCTGTGTCCTCAGAGCTGAAGGAGGGTTAGTGCTATCCACACGGTGCTCCCTGAGCACCGGCACCAAACAAGTACTAGCTGGTTGTTAGGATGTCAAAGTTTCCTACTTCCTGCCTGAGCTTTAAACAAGACAGAGGTCAAGCTACCTTTCTGTTCTAAAAGAAGTCTGCTGCTGTGGACGTGCGGGCATTCTGAGCTCGGACTTTTCATGTGGGCTTCTTGCTAGAGATGCTCTGACCAGGGGCCCCCAGCCTCAGATGACAAGCAGTGCGTGGAGAAGGGGAGTTACTTTAAATTATGTATTCAAAATAGGATTGTCAAATGCAATAAAACTTGGGAAAAGTACAGGCACCTTAACAAGGATAACATCTGTCACGACTGAAAACTTACTTGCAGTACACAATAATCAAGACAGACGGCATCTACTCAAGATGCTAAGACCTCTCAGTTACGGATACATATGACTCCCTGGGACAAAGCAAAAGCATCCGGGGCTTTCTTCTCTACCAAGGTAAAGTAACAGGAGGGTCTGACCATCATGATCTGAGAGCAGCAACGTGTGTCCCTGGTCACTTTCACACATGACACATTGCTTTCCCAATTAAGTGTAAACAGCCTCCCATTATGCTTCACTCATAAAACTGGAAGCAACTAATTTTTTTGGTCTTTTTTATTCGATGACCTTAACTACCACAGTAATTTGTACACAGTAAACAATCAGTATTCACTAAATTAAGCATATAAACTTAAACCTGTTTTTAAGGAGCTGGATAACTGTAATGGGCTCAAGACTGCATTCTCCTAAAATTATCATTTAGATATTTGAATCCTCATTGTGATAATACTATAAGGTGGGGGCTTTGGGAAGTGAGTAGGTCAGGAGGGGAACTTAGTGTCTCTGTAAAAGAGACCCGGAGAGCTTTCTCAACCCTTTCTGCCAAGTGAGGACACAGTTTTCAGACCCAGGAAGCAGGTCCTCATCAAACACTGAGTTTGCTGGTTTCTGATCTTGGTTTCTTCAGTCTCCAAAACTGTGAGCAATACACACATTGTTTAAGTGAGTTCAACCTATGGCGTTTATTATAGATTTCAGAATGAACCAAGATACTAAAGAGTCATCCACTCGAATTCATTCCAACAACTATTTCTTTAGAGAGAGTGAGAGAGAATTGGCACACCAGAGCTTCAGTCATTGTAATAGAACTCTAGACGCTTGCGCCACCTAATGGGCAAGTGTGACCTTGCGCTCGCCTCACCTTTGTGTGTCTGGCTTATGTGGGATCTGGAGAATCGAACATGGATCCTTAGGCTTCGCAGGCAAGCGCCTTAACTGGTAAGCTATCTCTCCAGCCCTCGAATAACTTTCTTATAACCTTGAATCTGTTAATGTGCTTCCTGATAAATGCCTCATAAATCTTGGTTGATGTAAAAAAATTAAAAGATTACAATGTACTTTATGAAAAAAGCTAAAGATAATCCATATTTTCTTGCAAAACTTCCATAGGAAGATAAAAGATACTTTATTTTCAAATGAACATCTGTAGATGTATAAACTAAAACAAAAAGTTAAGAATTTTCACAAGTTTCAGTTTCTCTTTTGTGCAAACTAATTTCTAAAGGGGCATCTCATAGTCACATTCTTTTACTTGCTCCTGGTGTCTGAAAACACGAGTCTGTCAAGAAGTGAGGGAGTGAGACGTACTTCCAAGTTGTACAGAACTCTGAAGGTCGACATTCCCGGAGCAAAAGAGCGAAACAGGCTCTCCAGGACTGAGCTGGCACTCGGCTGCGGCTGCTGCTGCGGCTGCTGCTGCTTGGGGGACAGGGCTGGGGACTTTGAAGACTGCGAGCTTGTTTCCGACAGCAGTGTCTTCTAAATTTGAGAGACCAGGAAAAGAAATACACCTCTTCAAAGCACAAATTAAAGAGCAACACATCTCAGGGCCAAGCTCCTTTCCTTTAAATACATGCCACAGTAGCTTGACTTTCTAAAAATATAGCTTCACGAAACCATATCATTCTTTTTAAAAAATATATTCTATTTTTATTTATTTGAGAGAAAGAACAAGGTAGGGGAAGAGAGAGAGGGAAAGAGAGAGAGAGAGAATGGGTGCACCAGGGCCTCCAGCTGCTACAAATAAACTCCAGATGCATGTGTCACCTTGTGCATCTCGCCTACATGGGTATTGGGGAATCAAACCGGGGTCCTTTGGCTTTGTAGGCAAGTGCCTTAACCGCTGAGCCATCTCTCCAGCCCCATATCATTCTTTATTAACAAAATGTCAAACTTTATACCAGTGTTCAAATATATGAATACTTAGCAATACTAACAAGGTCATTTTGTCTCCATGCTTAAAATATGTATGTCTTTTTAAAAATTATTTATGTGCATTCAAGGGGGGAGGGAGGAAAGAAAAAAAGGAAGAGAGGGAGAACATGAATAAATGGGCATGCCAGGGCCTTCTGCCACTTCAAAGGGACTCCCGATGCATGTGTCACTTTGTGCTTCTGGCTTTACACAGGCACTAGGGAGTTGGCCTGGGTCAGTAGGCTTCATAAGCAAGTGCCTTGACCACTGAGCATCTCCCGAGCCTGAAGTGTGCGCTCTAAGTAAAGGTGTTGGTAGTAATAATGTGAGACTGCGGACGCCTTGAGAATTTCTTTTTAGCTAACATCAGTGACAACATTACACTACTTCTTTTCTCTCAAGTTAATGCCCAAGTCATTATGACATGAGCGAGTTGATATTAGTTCAACCACTAAACTATAAAACACAAAACTCAGTTCCAACTGTGTGATAATCAGTTACTTCTGCAAACATCGACTAGAAGAAATCAATAAAACACTTTATATGTAAATCTCTTAGGGAACAATAGTCTAAAAATTTAAGATGAACTCTACTATTATTCTTTCCTTTGCAGTCTGGGAACTGAACCAAGGGCCTGGTATGAGGAGTAAACACTCACATTTATTTCTCTGCCCGTGGTTTTTTGAGACAGGCATTTTTCAAAAGAGAATGACTGTGGGAAAGAGCTCTCAATTGGCCTTTTGAGATTTCATTGTTTTCAGTGCCAGCTGAGCTTGTGGTTTGGATGTAAAATGTCTCCCGCAGCCTCATGTGTTTGTGATCGAGCCCCATAGTTAAACCTCCAGCTGGTGGAGCCTTGCTGGAGGAGGTGTGCCGCTGGGGTCAGGACTCAGAGTGAACTGGTCCAGCCTCACTGGGAGGTCAGCACAGCCAATGTCATGCTGCTGTGGAGATGTGACACCTGCCTGGCTGTCTGCTCCTGCCACACTCTCCCAGCTCTAATAAAACTTCCCCTCAAAATTCTAAGGTGAATATACCCTCCTTTCCTTCCATGAGCTGCTTCTGGTCAGATGCTCTGTTCCAGCAACAAGAAGTAACTGATACTTACAATACAGACCAGCCTAACGTAGAACTTGTGGTCCTTCTGCCCCTGCCTCCTCAGTGCTGAGACTGTAGCTATGCCTCAATATGCCTAGTCCAAATGACCTTGAATTGTTAATTCAGATAGATCACAACCAGATTCAGGGAAGCATCTCGAGAAGAGAAACATTTCAGTGTGCTGAGCTTCCAGAAGAGCCTGCTCTCGTGCTCTGGACACCTCTGCCACCTGCCCTCACGCTGACTTCCTTCCCCAGCAGGTGGCTTCACCCCTGGCAAGGATGACTGCTGCCGACCCCGTACCTTTCTGCCTAAAGAGTCAAGCTGGTCCAGGGCTTCCTGGATGGCTGGATCAGTGGGAATGAGCAGTAGAAGCTTCCGGACTCGTAGAGTTATCCTGAGAAAGTTTCAGAAATAAATCTTTGTCACAAAAGCGGAAACGTCAGTAACCAAGTCATTTAGTATAGGATAATGAGGCAAAGTGCATTTCAAGTGAAGTGACTTGGCTCCTTATCTTCATAACTCTACCTTGGCTCCTCCAGATTGGCAAGCTGGTACAGCATGTCAAACACATTACACACAAGGGCCATCACCACACCAGGGAGGGATTTCTCCTGAGGGGGAAAAGCAAAAAATAAACAAAAAAGTTTCTCTTTTTCTTTCTTTCTTTTCTCTTCTCTTTTCTTCTTTGTCTCCCCCCCACCCCCCACACACAAGGCAGGGTCTCACTCTAGCCCAGGAATTCACTCTGTAGTCTCAGGGTGGTCTCGAACTCACAGCAATCCTCTTGCCTCTGCCTCCCGAGTGCTGGGATTAAAGGCATGCACCACCATGCCCGGCAGTTTCTATTTTCCTAATCAAACTTACAAATAATAGATCTTTAAGACTGGCACTACAAAGAACGAGGGGCACCAAAGAACAGAGTCAGTGGGCACTGGCCTGCCCCCCTTCCCTCAGCCATGTGCTGGGGAAGGAAGTAAGCGTGAGGGCAGGTGGCAGCGGTGTCCAGTGCAGGAGAGCAGGCTCTGCTGGAAGCTCAGCAGCAGCTGTGTGGAGCCTCAGGGGAATGAGAGATTTGAAAGCAAACTTAAAACAGTGTCTACTGTGCACACACACTCATAACAACAAGTAACATAAGATGATAAAAAGACAAAGTGGCTACACGGGCAAAGAAGAGATTCAGAAGTGACTCAAGAACTCTTTTCTGGTTATGAGGCCCAAGAAAAGAAATGACTTCATTATAGACTGTCATTACATATGGGAAGACTTTTTCAAAATAGAGCGAGAAAGAGAGAAAGAGAATGAATATGGGTGTGCCAGGGCCTCTAGCCATTGCAAAGGAACTCCAGATGCATGCGCCACCTTGTGCATCTGCCTTACCTGGGTGCTGGGGAACTGAACAGGGTCCTTGGGCTTTGCAGGCAAGCGCCTTAACTGCTAAGGCACCTCCCCAGCCCAGGGAGACTTTTAGCATATTGAGGGTGTGTATGATGCAGTTCAGACGTCGCATTTGAAGACGCTGCTTTGTTAGCTCTGTTAGTTTTCACACTACCACCGGGAGGTTTCTTTCTTGAAATTATGATGTATAAAGTACAGTTCCTCTAGCATGGAGCCTGACCAGTTCTTCCATATCTGCAGCAAGGTCGAGCAGGAAGGCAGTCACTCAGCCATGTGAAGGTTCTAAACCCTCACTTCACACTGGCTTTCTATGCTGTAAGAGCCTAAAGATCAGATGAGCCTTCCTCAGCTCTGCTCCCCGGAAGCCAAGACCGACCCTGGCCAGTCTGCTCTCAGAGCTGACATGTGACTGGGGAGAAAAGATGGCGGACAGGAATGGGACTGAAGATGTAGACAGCACTGTCCAAGAAGGCTCACTGAGAAGCCGTATCTGAGTGAAAGGGAAGTGAGAATGAGACGAGTGAGTGAGAACTCCAGGAAAGAATATTCCAGGCCTAGAGGAAAAGAATGCACACAGGACCCACTGTGTTTGCGGTCCTACAGCGAGGCCTTCTGATGGAGATGTCTGAGGACAGGGTCACAGGAGAGGGCTTCCAAACGTCTCCATGGGGCACATTAGGGTCTCTGCAAGTCCCAGACAACCCCCGATGGCTCCGAAGACTGAGAGAGGGAACTAGTGTGGGCACAGGGCCGGCAGAGAAGAAACTGCTAACACAGGGCAGAAGCTGAGACCAAGGAGGCACTCACACTAACATCTTGGTGATGGGTGACGGATGCCCAGAACAGAGTGGAAGCTGTGGAGGCAGAGAAAATAGCTGGATTCTGTATGTATTTTAAAGGTACAGTCAAGGTACTGCAGGACCCAGGGTCTTCAGTATGAACAAGTCTGAAGAATGGACATGCTGTCACCCGAGGCAGGGCAACACTGTGACATGAAGACACCTGGGGAACGGGCGACAGGGAAGCTCAGGAGCTCGCTCCCGGGCTACCTAGCGGGCTATGAAGATCGTGAACGCACGGCTAATGTAGCTGGGCTTTAAGGGAGTAAACACAAGCCAGGAGGCCACACACTGGACGTGGAAACTCATCGTACAGAGCTCAGAGAGATGCAGAGGAACCTGCAACACCAACAAGAACCGCCGAGCGCAGGGGAATCCAGAGTCCCAGGAGCCAAGCAGAGAGAGGACTTCAGGGGAAAGTGACCACAGCTGTCAGCTGCCCCGAAGCTTTGGGAGGGTCAGGACCAGCAGGGGGAGGAGACACGTGAACTTCAAGAGGCAAAGAGGGAAGAGAGAATGACAAAGGGGAAGCTGGAAGTGAGTTTACACTCTTTCAAGGAGAATGGGCCAGTAACAGAGGGTGGAACTGGCTGGTCAAGTTCTTAAGATAGAACAACACATTTGAGCCCTAATGGGATGACCCAGGGGAGGGACAACAATCAGTGGATCAGTGAAGGCAGAGGACGAGGGGATGGTGACAGCGAGGAGCAGGCAGAATGACGCCGAGGCCTCGCACAGTTCCGAGACTGGAGGACGGGGCATTATGCATCCATCCTCCTAGCTGAGACCCGGCAGTTCTCACCTCCATTGTTCTCTTCACACAGAACTTGCCTGACAGAAAAGGATGAGACCAGCCAAGCCTATGCGGAGCAAAGGCAGAAAGAGACAGCGCTCTCGTCTCATTTCTCTGTGCGCTCAAGCGGGTGCGGACCGCACTGGTACCTGCTCCATAGCGTACGAGGAGCTGAACACGCCGCCGCTGCTGGAGCTGGAGCTCGTCGAGGAGTCGGCCGAGCTCCCGGATGGGGTCCCGCTGCCCGAGGTCTTCACGGTGAGGGTCTGCTCGTCCGAGAAGCCCAGCTGGTGGAGGAGCTTTTGATCCTTGTTCACTGTCAGCTGCAAAAGGGGGTGTCTTAATGACTGACCAGAGGGAAGGGAAGAGGAGGGCGCTCGCCTGGAGCCGGAGCACTCACCAGACTGTCGTTTGTAAAGATCTGGATGTTGTCCACGGGAGAGCACAACTGTCTGGCTATCTTCCACCGGACACTGCCTATGGTTTCATTACTGTGCGCCTGAAAAACAAAAACCCAACTCTACTGTGACACAAAGAAATCGTCGGCTCGTTCCTCAAAGCAGCAGTCTCTGAGCATTTGCTACGTACGAGGTGTGTTCTTCTGGAAACAAGAATCCCTGCTCTTGGGAGACTCCCCTTTTGCTGTTGTCAAGTGCTCTCTGCCATACTGCTGCTCCTCCGTGTCGTGAATGGAATGAGATCTTGACCCTTCTTCCCATGCAGTGCCCTGCCCTCCACCCTTCCTTTCCCTTTCTCCCCGTGTGCCACCCATGCCGGCCACCCCTGCTCCACGAGCCTCTGTGCCTGCTGCTCCCTTTGCTTCAAACAGTCCACAAGCGCACATGCACATGCACATGACGTAAGCAAGGCTAAGTAAACCTACCTCTACAGTGAAGGTGTCTTTGGTAGACTCACAGGTAACATTAAGAGTTAAAAGATGTCCATGAAATGAGGCGCCATGAGGTAGAATTGTTCGCGGAACAGAGTAGAAATCCTGGAAGAAGATTGGATTCAAGCAGATCAGATGTGCTGTGTAACAGTCAATGAAGCGTGTTAAGACACACACGTCACACCCCGCTGCAGCAATATGAGCAAGTACTCCAGAAACGAGAGGCACACCTCTATCGTGATCACGTAGCGTTCGGCCAGAAGCAGCAATCTCTCAATTATCACAAGTTTTGTCGATCTATGGATTAAAAAGAAACAAGTGCTCTTGAAACATATTTGAAACGAATTGTTGATTTCAGCTCAATTCTACTCTGTTTCACCAAAACTCAGTCAGCACTCACTGGTCAAAACTGAAAAGGCAAAGATTCAATTTCCTTTTCACCCAAAGAGGCAGTGTGTCAACCTGCTCACAGCTATAGTGCTCAGAGGGATCGAGAGAGGAGAAAGCCTATCCCTTCCCACATTTCCTCTTCTTTTCTTTTTTGAACAACTGCTCCATGAACAGAGAACCTGGGCCTCTACCCACCAAGAATGAACAATGAGAATTTGACTCCCACAGCCTTACAACTAAATACGCCACAACATTCTGCAAACCAACCAAGTCCCACAAAGTTCTGGGTCATCTGGAAACCAGAAGAAAGATGCAAACCAGAAAGAACATCCTAAAAATGTGCCATTTGAAAAGGAAGTCTGGGGCTGGCGAGACGGCTTAGCGGTTAAGGTGCTTGCCTGTGAAGCCTAAAAACTCATGTTCGAATCTCCAGGTCCCACACAGCCACACGCACACAAGAGGGCACACATGTCTGGAGTTTGCCTGCGGTGGCTGATGGTCCTGGTGCGCCCATTCTTTCTCTCTCTCTCAAAAGTAAGTGCTGTACAAGCACCTCTCACTAGAGGGCCGTAGAGTGGTACGCAGACAGCAAAAGCAGCCCTTCTCTGAGCCTCCCTCGGTGGTCTGGGGCTGCTTACTAGTAGTAAAAAGGCTCAGTAAACCACACACACACACACACACACACACACACACACACACACACACACACAGTTTTATTTCAGTTACTTCAATTTAATGTCCCAAAACATGTGCCATTTCTCCCAGCCTCATATATATGATTTTTAAAAACTTTTTTTTTTTTTAGTTTTTTGAGGAGGTAAGGCCTCACTTTAGCCCAGGCTAACATGGAATGTTGTCTCAGGGCAGCCTCAGACTCATGGTGAGCTTCCTATCTCTGCCTCCCAAGTCACATACACTTTTTTTTTTTTTTTTTTTGGTTTTGCAAAAGGACATGGATATTAGTCTCAGGGTGGCCTCGAACTCTCAGTGTGTTTGCTGGGATTAAAGGCGTGAGCCACCACGGGAACCACTTTTAAAAAGGACATATATTTGTGTGTTGTGTGTGTTTCCACTTTGGGAACCACTTACCTATATGGAGACTGAACTGATGTTGCTACAGTTGGCATGGCAGTTGCTGTAAGCATTTTTGTTGCTCTGGTCACAGCATGTGTTAAGGTAGGGCCACCAAGTGCCGAACTTGCTGCCTGTAAAACATGAAATAATTATTCTATGTCAGTGTCTCTTAACCAGGACTGACATTTTGGGCTGATGTCTTACTGTAGAAGGCTGTCCTAGCTCTTGCAGGGAGTTTAGCAGGTCCTTGACCTCTGACCATTAGTTACTAACAGGATTCTTTCTAGTCATGACAATCAACAGTATCCAAACATCAACAATGATCGCTGGGAGGTGAAATAAGAGAGGGGGGAGGCTGGAGAGATGGCTTCGCGGTTAAGGCGCCTGCCTGCCAAGTCTAAGCATGCCCAGACGCAAAAGGGGCGCACGTGTCTGGAGTTCGTTCACAGCGCCTAAAAAGGCCCTGGCATGCCCATTCTCTCTCTCTCTGTCTCTCTCAAATAAACAATAAAAATAAAAAAAGAGAGAGGTGAGAACTACTGTTCCACATGTGTTAATACTTGTATGTCATGTTGGGGTGGGTTCTTGAACATTTGAGTTTTTTTTTCTATACAACAGATTTGGACTGAAGTCACATGTTTGTCAGAGGGAGATTAACTTGTGGACATTTACAGATGGGCATTTAATGCTTTGGGAATATGCTATTAGACATCAAACAAAAGCACAAACTTCAACTGAAAATGAATGTCTAATACTTTAGAGTGCATACTGGAAATAAGGCAGACAAAACAAACACGCGGTAGCGTTGAACAGCAGGCCTCTGGTGGACAAAGATAAGCAATATTATCTACTACTGCATGACATAAGTGATGTGAAACACAGAGAGTTCACTACAGAGTAGAGCATGTACTCACTTCTAGTCTTGTGTAGCAGTCGGCAATGAATTTCTTATGCAAAGACACTGAATCCTGAAAGTAGGAGGTAGATGGAAATTAACACTGGGCTCTGTCTAGCATTTAATTGTCTGTCATCTTTTCATGAGAAAATACTAAAAGAAGTCAGCCTAGCTGAGGGAATCATCAGTAACAAATGGTCACACTCTGTATTGTGTGTGTGACTTCCTTCTCTGGACACTCACCTTCTTTAACCTCGGGTTTAGATTAATGTAACTATAGTTTATAATTAACTGAATAGCTTCATTTGCAATTTCTTCATCAGGTGATTCCATGGCTATTTTCCAAATGAAATCCATTCCTATCAATTCCAGTTTTTCTACATACTATTCAAAAGAAAAAAACATTAAATTACATACAAATGAAATGACACAGCATACCAGTATCCCAAATCAGATCACTTTCCCGTTTCACTGAGCCTGCCCCTTTCCAGTCCAACATGAAGGAAGACGTGTGGACAGGGGACTCGGAAACAAAAAGAAGCAATACAGAGGTCCTGGGCACTGCACGTGCCCAGCAGGATGGCTGTGGAGACGTTGCTCCACATACTCCTGTCCCAAGGCAGACATCCGCCGACACAGACGAGGCACACACAGAAGACGGCCAGGGAGATGGGTGGCGTCTTTGTGAGCTTTGCTTCAAACCCACAGTCAAGACACACGTGGTCGCTGATGCTCTGGGTTCAATCTAACACTCCTCAGTAAGAAACTGCACAGGCCAGAGCTGTCAGCATCTGGAAAATAGTCTAACCACTCGGATGAAAGGATTCCCAGAAAGAGCAGGCCTTTTCCTTTCCTGAGTGCGTGCGTGTGTGTGTGCACGTGCATGAGGCACACACAAGCGTGTGGAAGCTGGAGAAGAACCTCCGGCGTCCTCTCCTACTGCTTGTCCCTTGGGATGGGGGTGCTCCTTCAGTCGGGGCGGCCGTCTGTTAGGGGCCGCAGTGATTCTAGGTGTCCGCTCTTTGTGGACGGGGTTACAGACAGCAACGACCACACCCCGCCTTGAAAGTGGGTTCTGGGAGTCAAACTTGGTGGTCTGTGTCCCAAGAGGCCCTCATGCTTAAGCAGTAGTTGCTGTTAACTGCTGAGTCATTTCCCTAGCCTCCGGCTTTTCTTTGTTAAGATCACATATAAACAGTAGGTTGTATATACGGCGCAGATTTTCTCCTTCATTGTTCACTCCTAAAATGACCCTGAAGCTGCCAGTGAGAAGATCCTAGAAGTGAAGGGGCTGGTACCTTTGGTAGGTACGCGTGAATGGCAAGTTCTTGGAAGCCTGATTAGGAGCTATTCCCATAGACGTTCACCTAACGCAAGAGGCCACCGATGCCCCAAAATGGACATGAAGCCCATGGAGAGACACGAGAGGTGAGTGCTTCTCCAGACCATGGAGACAGTGCTCGCTGGTCGTTGACACGCCAGGGCACTCAAAGAGAGGGTCTGCCCCTGATGCACAAGCTGGCAGGTACAGGCCTCCTTCTTCAAATACACATGCACAAGCATGTTTTCTCTCAATTAGAAGACAGGTTTTTGGTTTTTTGTTTTTTTTTTGGTTTTTGCAAGGTAGGGTCTCACTCTGGTCCAGGCTGACCTGGACTATGTGGTCTCAGGGTGGCCTCGAACTCTCGGCGATCCTCCTACCTCTGCCTCCCGAGAGCTGGGATTAAAGGTGTGCACCAGCACGCCCAGCAGAAGACAGTTTTTTTGATCACTCAAGTATACTGAATAATCTAAGTTATCCAGATTTGTGAAAAGTGTGCTTACCAACTGCGCTCCTTGTCTCTTTAATCGATGATCACAGACATTCACATTTTCAAAGAACGTCTTAAATAAGTTAAAGCCTGAAATGACAGAGTGGCAGGTAAGCTCCCGTGCTCTGACACACGGCATAAAGGAAGACATTCAAAGGGAAGCAGGGGTTAAGGGGACACAGTTCTTGGCAATGGTTTCTTGAGCGTCCAATCCCTAAGGGCTCACTATGGTGGTGGCCCGTGCCAGTGACCCCAGCTACTCAAGAATAAGGCACGGGAGGACCGCTGGAGCCCAGGAGCCTGGGCAACATAGTGAGACCCTGTTTTAGAAAACAACAAACAGCTTACATAGCAAAGAGAGCATTTAAAATTTAAAACAGCTGGCTGTGGTGGCGCATGCCTTTGAGATAGGAGGATTGCCGTGAGTTCGAGGACAGCCTGAGCCTACATAGTGAATTCCAGGTCAGCCTGGGCTACAGTGAGACCCTACCTCGAAAAACCACAAAAAAATGGGGAGTTGGGGAGGGCTGGAGAGACAGCTTAGCCATTAAGGCACTTGCCTGCAAAGCCTAAGGACCCAGGTTCGATTCTCCTGTGCCCACATAAGCCAGATGCACGAGGTGGTGCATGCATCTGGAGTTCATTTGCAGTGGCTATAGACTCTGGTGTGCCCATTCTCATTCTCTCTCTCTCCTTTTCTGCCTGTCTCTCTCAAAGAAATAAGAAGGAAAGAAAGAAAGAAAGAAAGAAAGAAAGAAAGAAAGAAAGAAAGAAAGAAAGAAAGGAGGAAGGAAGGAAGGAAGGAAGGAAAGAAAGAAGGAAGGAAGGAAGGAAGGAAGGAAGGAAGGAAGGAAGGAAGGAAGGAAGATAGATAAAGCAAATGCACAGCATACTGAACAGTGGGAAATTCTCGCAAATTATGTAGCTAATACGGAGCACATCAAGAACTCTTACAGGGGTTGGGAGATGGCACAGTGCTGTGCAAACATGACAGCCTAATTCCCCGAGTTTGATTCCTCAGGACCCACATGAACAAGGTGTGTCACACATGCCTGTAACCCCAGACCTGTGAGGACTGGAGAACTGCTAGGGCTTGCCAGTAGGCCGGTCTGACTGAAAACACCACTTCCTGGTTCCATGAGAAACTCCGTGTCAGGAAACACTGAGATGTCCTCCTCTGCATGTGCATACGCATGTACACACACATGTATACACAGCATACCACATAAAACTAACACCTCTCCCCCCAACAAACCCTCTTACAACACAACAATTCAATTAAAAAGTAAAAGATGGGGCTGGAGAGATGGCTTAGTGGTTAAGCGTTTGCCTGTGAAGCCTACGGACCCTGGTTCGAGGGTCGACTTCCCAGGACCCATGTAAGCCAGATGCACAAGGTGGCGCATGCACCTGGAGTTCGTTTGCAAGGGCTGGAGGCCCTCATGTGCCCATTCTCTCTCTCTTTCTCTGTCTGTCTCTCTCAAATAAATAAATAAAAATAATTTCAAAAAAAGTAAAAGATGAAGACATTTGCTGAAAGAATTTATATCCAGCCATCAAAACCACGTCTGAGCCGGGCGTGGTGGCGCACGCCTTTAATCCCAGCACTCGGGAGGCAGAGGTAGGAGGATCACTGAGAGTTCGAGGCCACCCTGAGACTACATAGTTAATTCCAGGTCAGCGTGGGCCAGAGTGAGACCCTACCTCGAAAAACCAACCAACCAACCAAACAAACAAAAAACCACGTCTGAACAGACACTTAAGTGTAGTCGGCATTATAGTAAAGCAAGTCAAACTACAAGACACCATGGCCCAGCCCCTAGGTTATCTTTAAAATGCAGATGATGACGAGGACTGACGATGTGGAAAATGTGCTGGTGGGATTATAAAATTGTGCAGCCATGTTGAAAAACAGTTTTGCAATTCCTCAGAGGTTAATTAGATTTCAAAGCAGTATAACCCTTGAGATAGATACCCAAAATAAATGCAAACACAAAAACGTGTTCATCAACTGCTGAATAAACAAAACGTGGCACCCCTACAGTGGAGTATGATCTACACAGATGAGGAACAAGTAGTGATCTAAACCACAGCATGGGTGAGCCTGGAAACACTGGGTTTTAACCATCATGAAAGAAGCCAGAAGCAGCTCTCGAACAACATGGTTGCACATACAGCAAACGGTCACACTGGGCTAATGCACTGAAAGAGAGAGAGAGAGATGCTAAGCAAGGAGGAACGGAAAGTAACTGCCAATGGGGACAGAGCTTCTCTTTGGGGTGACAACAATGTCAATGTCTGGGGACTACAAAGTAATACGGTGGCATGAATGTGCATCTATACTAAAAGCCACTAACCATAAACTATATTCTAAAGGAGGGGGATCTGGGGACTACAAAGTAATACAGTGGTATGAATGTGCGTGCATATACACTAAAAGCCATTAACGTAAACTATATTCTAAAGGGGGGGGACTTATGGTATATAACCTCTATCGATCTTAATTTAAAATTTTTTTTTTTGGTTTTCGAGGTAGGGTCTCACTCTGGTCCATGCTGACCTGGAATTCACTATGTAGTCTCAGGGTGGCCTTGAACTCTCGGCGATCCTCCTACCTCTGCCTCCCGAGTGCTGGGATTAAAGGCGTGCGCCACCACACCTGGCCTAGTTTTTTTTTTTTTTTCCAGAAAGAACTGGAAGGAGGCATTTTTCGAGGGGAGGGGGAGAGTAAACGTCTTACTGTAAAGCGCGCAGAGTCCCGTGTTCTCCTACCATTCATAGTGATGTCGTAGGACTCCAGCTTCAGGATCTTCTCCTTGAAGAGCTGCTGCTGGACGTCGCTCTCCAGGTCGTGCTGCCCTTTGGTGAACCACTCAAAGCACATCTGGAGTCAACACAGACACTGCCTCAGCCCAACCCGAGTCCACGGCACACCAGACAGAAAGCAGCAACTTTCTCTATCTGCACGTTTGGGTGCATAGTGGGGGGGGGGTGGAGGTGCAGAGACATGGAGGGTCTCTTGGCACTGCAAATGAATGCCTGTCCAGCTTTATATGGGTGGCTGGGGAATTGAACCTGGGCTGCCAAGCTTTGCATGCAAGTGCCTTTAACCACTGAACCATCTCCCTGGCTGCTGTTTTCAAAACTTCTAAAATGTTTCTACAGGCCAAATGCTTGGCACCCTGTGGCTGACTGCAGCAATTACGCGCTCTTCTTCCTGGATAATCACAACGTGCACTTGGGCTGGAGAGATGAGTGAGGCAGACGCACAAGGCGGCACACGCTTCCGGAGTTCGTTTGCCGTGGCTGGAGGCCCTGATGCACCATGCTCTTTCTATCTGCTTCTCTAAATTTCTCAAATAAATAAATAAAATTTAAAATGTTCTTTTAAAAAAGTGTACTCATGCTCTTCAGTGAGTGCTGTACTTGGTTCCCATCAGGATTTATTTAAGCCTGGCTGTGTGTTAGGCCAGAACACACGAACAGTCATTTCAACAGTCTTACGATATCGGTAATATTCTTCTGCAAAATGGAACTCAGTGGTAGCAAGCACGTGGTTTCCCTTCGCGCGCATGCGTGGCGTGGTGTGGGCAGACCGCATGCATGTCATCAGGGTGCATGCCAGAGCTAAGAGGAGAACGAGTGTCTTTCTGTGTCACTCAACGGCATGTTTCCTTGAAACAGTCTTCTCTGAACATGGATATGGTGATTTCAGTGGCTGTCCCCCCATTGGTTCAGGAGTTTCATTCAAGCTTGTAAGTTGGTGTCACAGTGAGCTGATTGTAGGGTCCAGTCCTAAGGTGTGTGTGGGGGGTGGTTTTAGAATTTCAGTCTAAAACCTCCAAAGTGCCTGCGCCTTGCCTGGAGCTCCTCAGGTGTGCATGCCTGTGGTGCTGCTGGTGGTATTTTTCTTTCTGTTACTTGTGCTCTCTCTCTCTCGCTCTCTCTGTGGTCCTGTGAGAGGGGAACAGCTTCTTCTGCCATATGGAACTTCCCCTGGATGTGTAAGCTTCAGATGAATGCCATTTCTCCCACAGCGGAGCCTGCTTTGGAAGTTCATCCCAGCAACGGGGGGCTGTTCACAACATGAGAGCTATCATGTGTGCCAGCCCCAGCTACTATGTGTCTCAGAGCTCCAGAGCAATGCGGTTACAGGGGGTTACAGACGTGGGTGACCACACCTTGCTGGTTATGGAGTGCTAGAGAAGCGAGCTCAGGATGCGTTGCAAGCGGTCTTCCCGCTGAGCCATCTCCCAGACCCGAAGCGTCTCTGTTCCTGGCTTGACTTTCACTGTCTGACTTAATGACTTTGTTTTGCCAGGAGCCGCATCATCCATTTAAGGAACCGAACGTTTTCCAGCGGTAATTTAAAAAATTAGTTTCATGGGAGGGAGAAAACTAAATTACACCTACAACTCTTTGACTGTATTCATTTGGTTGAATTTGGTATTCTACTTGACTAATGCCAATATATAAGAAAACAACAACAAAAAACCACCTCACACATGTATTTTTGACTGAGGTTACAAAGTGCCCTTTTGTATCCAGTATTTAGTTATAATGGTTTAATCTATGCCGTCTGTGATGATGGGAACAGAAAACCATGGGAAGGGAGGGTGAGATGCTGCAGAGGGCAGCAGCATTAAGGAGTCTCTACTTGGCTTCCCTACAATCCCACCTCCTTACCTCTCGATCTAACTCGCAAACATCCTGGCCAGTCACAAGGCATTCCCAGATTTCCTTGGCTCGGTTCCACCCCAGATACAGTGTAGCTTCTTGTAAGAAAAATGCCAGGAATTTCAGATGTGCCTCTAAATACTACAAAAAGAAATAATGCAAAATCAGTTAACTCCAGGCACTCATCCCTAAAAGTAGCATTAAAAAAAAAATATTTTTTTTGAGCTAGGGTGTCACTTTGTGGTCCTGAATTCATGGCAATTTTCTTGCCTCTATCTATACAGCACTAGAATTGTAGGTGTGAGTCACCATGCCCAGCTAAGATTTCTGAAATAATACTCATAATTTGAAAAATGAAAAGGATTACCTACAGAATTAGCAATAATTGTCAAATTGAGGACAAAAGTCTTGTTTTGCTGTGTCACTTGTGACTCCTAACGTATCATACGTGATTCCTGGTGTGTCACATGTCACTCCCAGTGCATCACACGTGTTTGCTAGTGTGTCATCTGTGACTTGTTTTGTCTTTGATGTTTTTCGAGGCAGGGTCTCACTCTAGCCCAGGCTGACCTAGAACTCACTCTGTAGTCTCAGGGTGGCCTTGAACTCATAGCATCCTCCTACTCTGCCTCCCGAGTGCTGGGATGAAAGGTGTGCGCCACCACGCCCGGCTTCATATGTGATTCTTTGTGTATCATGTGATGGCAAGTATATTGTATGTCATTCCTAGGTATATCATATGATAATTTCTAGGTGATATGCTGAAAGATTAAATCCTAAAAATTTTTTCACTTTAATTTGAAAATGATTGAAGAATGAAAACTGTTCCTTCACTACAAAGCTAGCTCATGGTACTTTTTTTTTTTTTTTCTGGTTTTGAGGTAGGGCCTCACGCTAGCTGAGGCTGACCTGGAATTAACTATCTAGTCTCAGGCTGGCTTTGAACTCACGGCGATCCTCCTACTTCTGCCTCCCGAGTGCTGGGATTAAAGGCATGCGCCACCACGCCCAGCTCATGGAACCCTTTTATAGTTCAACCCAGCACATAATTCATGTGTAGTTTAAGCAGAAGAAGGTCAAATGACTCTTTGAAACCACGAAACAGAACACAGTGCTCGATACCTCCCGGTAAGTGTACCGGCCATCCACGAGCGTCAGGCCACTCAGGCCCCCAGGCCCAGCCACGGCTGCTGCGAGGCGGTGACAAGCTATTAAGCTTCCAGTTACCAATTTCACAATCTCAAAATTTTTCTTCAGGTCTTGAATAATGCTCTAGAGGAAAAGAAGAAGGGAAATGGCATGAGACTGTAGCGATTCCCACTGGGTTAACACAGCTTCCATCTTAGCACGCAGCCCCGGCCGGCTGAGAGCAAGGATACCCTCACTCAACTTCCTGCCCTTCGCAGTCAGCGACACCACTCTGCAACACACATGCTAGGAACTCGGAAACGGCTAACATTCTGCAACTAAAAGACATCTTTTAAAAACAGCAAATACCTTTGGAAAAAAGTGATTTCACTTTCTATACGCTTTTTTCCAGTTTCTCCTTCTCAAGTCTGTGACAGAGAGAAAATTCTAGCTCCTCGGACAAAGCAATCTTTTTTTTTTTTTTTTTTTTTTTTTTTTCGAATCTTTTCAAATGTTGCTCAGGCTGACCTGGAATTTTTACTAGCTGTCTCAGTTATCTCAACAAATTAAACAGATTAGAAAACCTCTGCCTCCGGGTGTGGGATTAAAGCGTGCTTTAATCCCAGCACAATCTTTTGGGAGGCAGAAAAAAAAAAATGAATGAGTTCAAGGCCACCCTGAGGCTATATAGTTAATTTTTAAGAGCCTGGACCAGTTATCTCAACAAAAAACAAAACAAAACAAACAAGAAAAAAGAAAGGACTTAGGGATATATTAAAAGAAAAGCCTTCGCATCATCAAAGAGTGGTATCTAAATTCAAGGTTGCTGAGTGACATAAATCATTTATATTAATAACCATCAGGATAGAACACAGTGACTCCAGATTCAAGGATTTTTAGTCACATCTGTCGTGATCAAAGTCTACACAGGTAATGACCAAAACTAATGGTGTGGTGCGCCTACCTTGTCTTGCTTTTGATAGGTTTGTTTTATGAAGGAGCGGGTGATTTCATGGAGCTGACGCAAAGCTGGTACCACCCACACAAACTGGGGATTATTAAGCTGAGATGACTAAAATTAGAAAGAAGGAACATTAATTCAATTCAGGAGTAAATGGCAGAGTCATTTATTAGCTATAGACACTTCCAAGTCTCTTGGATTTAACTGTCACAGTCTATGACTGTCTTCGTCACACTTCGTTTAGAGCTCATCGGCATGCACCCGGAACTCAGTCTTCCACTTCTGCAATCTCCTGAGGCCAAGAGCTGCAGACAGGAAGTGACAGTGGTGGCACATCAGCACAGCACAGACAAGGAAGGGCAGCTTCAGAGGACAGATGAATCAGCACAGGGCTGCCAAGGCATGTTGGCACAGTCAAGTAAGTTCACAGCGCAGCTAAATGCTCACTGGCTGGAGGTGAAGTGGAGTAAGAACGTGGCTTTCTTTAACTACGAGATCAAGATGCCAATGATCTGATCAATGTCCATAGTGACTGGAATTTCATTAAGGCAAGCACAATCTGCTTATGCGCCCTAGTTAAGGCAATTTCATAAGAGTTCATTCTTTCACTGCTAAGGGCTGGGGCGCAGCTCGCAGACACAGAATGTGCATAAAGCGTGTGAGTCCCTGGGTTTAATTCCCAGTGCCCTTCTCTTCCTCCCTTACTATTTTTGTTAATTATTATACATATTTTACTCAGAATGTGGTTTGTTCCCAAAATACTTTAAATATATTATTTCTGAAATTGTCACATGATCTAAAGAAATCTGACGTTCATGCAAATCTCTTTAAACCGTGCTGACTTTTAATAAATAGTATCTTTTGATCAATAAAAAATTCATAATAAAATATGGCAAAGTATCAGATTAAATACTATTAGTCTACTGATTAAAGTTTTTAAAATGTTTAAAACCTGATTAAAGTTTAAGTCCTTAGTATTTATTTAAAAGGCTGAATTTTTTGTTTTAAAGTGTTTTGTTTTATGAAGCTTTTTTGGAAAATAAGAACCTTCTTGGAGAGGCAAAATGGTTATAAGGTTCATTTTAGCAGCAGAGCATCTTACCACCAGTATGTGCATGTGACACAGTGTTGCTGTCCTTGCCTTAAAGACATTAGTCAGTACCCTATATCCTGGGCTTCTTACCCGCCACCAAGCATGGGGATAAGCTTTGAGAACTGTCTATACCTTTGTATGTGCAAACTTATCCGAACACAAAAGGCAAAATCAAATATTTGAGTTGAGCTGTTACTTGGTATACACAGTACCAAACAAGGGTGGCTCTTATCTTTAATTAATTAATTTATTTGAGAGAGGGAGAGAGAAAAATAGGCAGATAGAGATATGAGAATGGGTGTGACAGGGCCTCTAGCTACTGCAAATGAACTCCAGATACATGTGCCACCTTGTGCATCTGGCTTTATGTGGGTCCTGGGGAAATGAACCTAGGTCTTTTGGCTTTTCAGGCAAGCGTCTTAGCCACTGAGCCAGCTCTCCAGCCCAAGGATGGGTTTTAAACTTAACATGGATCACTAGTTTGTAATGTAAATGTTACCAACAAGATTACACCGTGAGGAAGTATTGGTGAGCGTGTTCTGTCTGGCAAAGCAATTAAATCAGCTTTCACTGGGCTGGGGCCAAAGCCACCTTCAAAGCCAGAAGCTGGCATGACAGGCTCAGACCGCATGCAGGGCCGTATCACGCAACATGAAGTGGCTGGCTGTTTGAAAACGCATCGGAATTCAAGACACTCCTTAACTTGGACTGCTCACGCTGAAGGAAAAGTTCGTTTGAGGTTTGTGGAGAGCGTGAGCAAAATAAGCCCCACACACTTCAACAGGCCTCAAGGGCTGCAAGAGGGAGCTCAGTGTAAGTGTGCTGACTTAGCATGCTCAAGGCCCCAGGGCCAATTCCCAACAGAAAGTGTGTGTGTGTGTGTATGTGTGTGTGCGCGCACACACACATGCATGAATGCAGGCACACACACAGCCACGAATGAAAGATTTCACAGTGGTCCGAAGTACTGACTACCCCAGGTAATGAGAGTGCTACAGTAAGCCAGGATGACACCTGACCTCTGACTATGAATCTGAACGGTGGTCAATAAATGTAAAATGTAGTTTTTTGGGGGGGAGTGGGGTAGGAAACAGGGTCTCATGTATCCCAGACCAGCAGCAACCTCCCTATGTAGCTGCGGGTCAGGTCAACGTGAGCTTCTGGCACGTGCGCCATGCTCCAGCTCCTATACAGAGCGGGCACTGAACACGGGCCTCATGCACGCTTAGACAAGCACCTTGCTAACTCAGCTACACCCCAGCCCTAAAATGAAATTTCTCTTTCTTTTATTTCTCTGCAAACTTATTAACTCTGTGATGCAGGCTGGAGTCTCTGGCATCTTAGAATCACAAAAATAAGGTATATATTAAAGGCCAACTATCTGTGAAATTAGCTAGAATATTTTTGCTAAAATGAGTATACAAGACTTTAGTCATAATCATTTTGATCAAAATGGTGAGGTTTATATCCAAACGGATACCTTCCTAAATAATTTTAAAAATTAAGATATAAACCCTTTTGAAATAAGCAGATATATCAAAACATATTGTTATGACCAGTTAAAGCAATTATGATTAAAATAATTTTATTTAACATGGAAAATTAACTCATTCTACAATAAAATTCAAAGAAATATTAAAGTTGGAATTTAAGAATGACTACTGACAGAGCCTTTCTAAAATGTTACTTATTCTATCACATCAATGACATTATTATATTGCTACACTGCAATAAAAATTTAAATTACTCTTCTTCAGTTGTTAAAGATGGTTGGTAAACTAACATATCTGATCATGTTGTATAATTAAGGGACTGTGCAAATTTGAGTGTGCTTGTGTGTGCTTGGCATATGCCTATGGCAGGGCACAGGTGGAGGTGAGAATGACTTTAGGTGTTGTTTGGGGCACGGTCTCTTGTGCACTGTTGCACTCACCAGAAACTCCTCTGTCCTCTGCCTTCCTTCTCACTGTAGGTGCAATGGAATTACAGATGTCCCCCAGAATCCAGCTTTAATACATGTTCTGGGGATCTGCACCTCATACTTGTGTGGTTAAGCACTTCATCTATTCAGGCATCTTTGTTTTTAAAGATTTTTATTTTATTTTATTTTATTTACTTGACAGAGAGAAAGAGAGAGAGAGAGAATGAATGGGCATGCCAGCGTCTCTGGCCACTGCAAACAAACTTTAGAAGCATGTGTGCTCTTGTGTATCTGACTTATACAGGTACTTGGGAATCAAACCTGGGTCCTCTGGCTTTGCAGGCAAGTGCCTTAACTGCTGAGCCATCTCTCCAGCCCCCAAATTAGATTTCAATGTAAGAGGAAGCCTTAGAAGTCAACGGGTTTAACTTGCACACTTAAACCTAAATTCTCCTGCTTTGGTTTTTGTTCAGATTCAG
Organism: Orientallactaga sibirica; assembly: GCA_036365145.1. Lineage (NCBI taxonomy): Eukaryota > Metazoa > Chordata > Mammalia > Rodentia > Dipodidae > Orientallactaga > Orientallactaga sibirica. Next base: position 3,422,317 of record JAEOAD010002279.1, on the reverse strand, counting down.
TAAGTCTTACATACGCTGTCTCAGAAGGCTTTTCAAAGTGTCCACACAAGAAAGGTAGCTGACCTATCACATCGAGACATCCCATGGAATGCCTCAGAAGACATAAAAAGGAGACTCAAACTTCTCCTTAACAATCCTGTAAGTGCTTAAAGATATTTTGTATTCTTTCTTGAGCACCCTTCTAAAGCTGAACCCCGCCCCTTCTTCCTCCCTCGCCTGTCTTTCGGCACAGGAGGGAAGTTGTGGAAAGCATCTCCTCCTCTGCTAACCACTCTGTCGGGATCTGTTTGTACTGAGGGCATTTTGGGCGGTTTCACTTTCGGCTACACGTTCCTGAAAGCAGAAGCAACTCAACAACGAGCACCTTGAGTGTCCCCAATCCAAAACATCTGAATTCGAAACTTGAAATCCTTTTGAATGCTAATATTATCCTCAAAAAGATTTTTAATCTGAAATTTAGGATTAGAGACACTCCAATGCTCAACCAGTGAAATCTATGCAAATGTACTAAAGCCTTAAAGGCTCCAAAATGTGAAACATCCCCTGGTGCTGGTATTTCAGATAAGAGGCATTCAACCTGTGAAGGCGGTTTTACATGTCCTTGGAGCGTGTAGCAAGGAAGAGGGAGGGGTGGAACAACTATTTACTGAAAGCCTACCAGGCACTGTACATAACTTCTCAACATAACAACTAAGGAATATGCAAACACCACTAATTAGGTAAAATTATTGTTATTATTATTATTATTATTATTATTATTTTTTTTTTTTTTTTGGGTTTTCGAGGTAGGGTCTCATTCTAGCCCAGGCTGATCTGGAATTCACTATGTAATCTCAGGGTGGCCTCGAACTCATGGTGATCCTTCTACTTCTGCCTCCCGAGTGCTAGGATTAAAGGTGTGTGTCATCATGCTGAAAAATGACTTTTTTGCTCAGTAATTTTTTTTGATAAGTACACTTAAAAATTTTTTTTTGTTGTTATTTGTTTTGCTTTTTCGAGGTAGGGTCTCCCTCCAGCCCAGGCTGACCTGGAATTCACTATGTAGTCTCAGGGTGCCTTGAACTCATGGTGATCCTCCCACCTCTGCCTCCCGAGTGCTGGGATTACAGGGGTGCGCCACCACGCCTGGACTATTTAAACTTTTTAATTGAAGGAAAAAAAGAAGTGAAGTAAGAGGGACAGGACTGGGATAGACAGTGAAGGGTATAAAAGAAGTGAAGGGAGCTGAGGGCATCCTGGCAGAATCTACAGAAATAAAGTTAAGAAGTCAAGGTCAGAATCTTGGAGCACAACACGGGCACTTGGGAACGTCAACTCTGAGCATCAAAGCAGCAGGAAGGGGGTCAGTGGGGGACGGAGGTAGCTGAGGGCAGGAGGGGAGTGAGAAGTGGGTGGTCTTTCTTACCCTTCGCTTAGTTTCTGTGTAGCCTGGCAGGGAGACATAATCCCCAGTCAGCCCACCTTGCTGCCTGGCAGGAAAGGGCATAGCATAGAAAAACACCTTTAGTGGCAGGAAATACTCCCCTCCCCTGCCAGGGGCTTTGACCTTCCCACTGCCCCCTTCAGCCACGTGTGCGTTCAGAGTATCATGAAGCACTTCGTCAAGGGACAAGTGCTGGAGAAGGTGCGAGAGAGCAGGGACGCATCAGCATTCTTTACGGGCAGCGGGGCAGTAAGAAAGGAACAACGCTCCTTTCCATCTCGCAAAATGACTTCAGGTGTCTTCCCTTTTCTCGAGCGTGGTTATAAAAGAACAGACACGAATGAAGTAGTGCAAAGAGAAGCAATGACGAGGCGGTGGCGCGGCTGGCCAGGAGAGCCCCGCAGTGCTGAGCACGGGCAGCGGCAAGGCCCGCAAGGAGGGCTTCGGGGTAGCAGCCGTTGCTTCCCTGGAGGGAAGGAAGAGACCCTTCAGCTCTGACCTGCACATGGACAGAGAAGTGTCTATTGCCGAGAAGAAAATGCCTACTACGGAAGGAGGGAAGGAAGGAAGGCAGGCCCTACGCTTCTTTCCTCAGTGAAGACTCCTCAGTCCAAGGAGAGAGGCTGCTAAGTGATCTCAATCACAGAGCTGAGGAAATTGAAAACTTCTAATTCCATCAATGGAAAGAGCACGGCTGCTGAGCTAAGGCAGGCATTGTTCCCTTGTGACGTCAGAATTACTAGCTCCAGTTTGTGAGTGCCTTCTAAGATCTCCAAAGCTAAATCTTACACAGAAAATTCACTCGATCCAATTTCAGAGTCAGAAATGGGAAACACAATATTCTTCAATATCCCTAGCTAAACCTTATAAGTAAACAAACTCAGGAGCATCCAAGCCCATCCAGTCTTGGAAGCCTGTAAGAGCTGAGTCTGTCGCTAGAGCAGTGGAAACTAGCAGTGCTCTGGCTCCTTCAGTAAGAACCAAGGAGAGCAGTCGGAGGATTAAACACTGGGCCACTATTTTGTTTATTAACAATCTGGTGTTCTGAAAACGAAACTACGAGGCTTGTAAGTCTGGGACCTCGTGGGGTGGCTTGTCGGGCCAAATGGAAGATCACGGTGCTCTGACTTCATGTGCAGGTGAGAAGGCCACGGTGATCACCCTCACAGAGAGAGGAGAGCTGAGGCTTATGGCAAGAGCAAGGGCAGTGCTGAGGTCATCAACAGGGCACGTGGGGAACTACTGCTTCTGAGGGCACTGGAAAAAATGACAGCTGCTGGAGACCAGCCCTGAAGGGTAGGGCCTCTTGCAATTGTCATCGAACCCTACCTTCTAAATGAGGCCAGCACCAAGCCCGAAGGCAGCGACTGTGGGCTTACAGAATTACTTTAGGAACACAACCACTGAAAAACCGCTAGAGAGAGCACTACACAAACCTTTCTCCCTTCTCTCTCTTATCCGTGAATGTTTCTTCACATTCCCCTTATGGGAGAAAAATGGGCATGACAGTTATTTAAAACTGGTTGTATTTTTTAAATTGTGTATGCTTTAGATCTGATTTAACAGAGAAAACTAAACTGAAAGTCATATAATTTCATAAAAATTGCTCTTCTGGTGTGATCCTAAATGTTTCCTTTTAATAGCAACTACCAACTTTTAAATAATAAACAGAGATCTTAAAGATCACATCTGTACATGAATGCTATTCTAAGAAACACTACAACATCTTACAGCTATGATCCTCTCTACTAAAGGTAATTATTAAATGAGTGTACCTCTGATTCGGTTCCATCTGTGAATACATACCTTGAATCCATCCTTCTTGTTTTTTTCCAAACCTGACCATTCTCCAGGCTGAAAATTCATTTTAAGAGAAATGTAAGTGATTCGGTAAAAGCCAAAACTGTATCTCCTAAGCTTGGAATTGAAGGTAAGAGCTCTAAACGGGATGTCCAGTTTAACTTATACAGGGGAGAACAATTACTTGGCTCTACTCTCGCGGACAACACACACTGCTGCTTGGACAGCACACTCAGAGCAGACACCAACCCTCTTAATGTCTTCTATGCACTTAATGATGTAGCTCCGCTTGACGGCCTCCTTCACGGCGTACGCGTCACTGAGGATGGTCAGGTGCTCCTCCAAGGCTTGCTGAACAAGGCCGCTGGGCAAGGTCGGCAGGTGAGCCAGTTCCCAGAGCACGTCCAGCACCTACAATGACACAGACACGCCATCATGAGCCGGCTGCCAGGCTCTGATGCAGCTTTACGCATCTGTCACTAGAGAAGCCCATTGGGTTTTCCTGCCTTTCCAGAAGTGGCCTCGAAGCGTGCTTCCCGGCCTATCCGTCCAATCAGACTCAACAGCTTCTGCCTCACTCTGTCATTCTCAGTCTCCCAGCTCTGCACAAGGGAAAAGACAAGACACGGAGCGGCATCAGCCAAACTGGCAAGCTTAGCACAACGTTCAGACCAGCTGAAAAAGTCAACACAGCTTTGGGGGGATGGGCTCAAAGAGCTTGGAAATCTTTAGGAAAATTTAAAACTAGGTGGATCTGATTAAGCACATACCTTCTGAATGAGAACAAATAAATGGTTGAGCTGATCGGAATTAAACTTCACAGCTGCTGCAGCAATAATAGTGTGAATGTTCTCAATTACAGTAGATGACTGTCCTGACTAGAAAATAAAAGACATTGGAAAAAGTTAAGTCCTGGAACTTGGCAAAGCCTGTCTTTTCTCTGCCAATTTATACAAGCAACAGCAACATTATAAGGAAGATAAGGTACGTCTAATCAGCATTTATTTGCATAATGCGGGCAAGACTATATGGATCATTATTATGAATGGTTATTAGTTGAGCTCATTTAAATTCCTACAGCAATAAACCTTTTAAAGGACAATGTTGAAACACATGAGAATCAAGCTCTTAGTTTGACACTTACTTTAGGAGGAGAACAAAACATTTTCAACAAGGTAAGAAATTTAAACTGATTCACTCTAAGACAGGTACATAAATTTTGGCATTTTATAGGTGGTCTTCAGGACTTCTGTGTATAGTATTATTTGCACTAATTTAAATTTTGTTTATAAACAGTTTGTGACCCAGCTGACACTTATCTGCCCTATCTATGGGCAGGTCTATGGCTGAGCTGTAGACCCTTCTGTGGCCTGTGACTGACACTCATTTTATAACCTGCCATGGCCTAGGCCTAGCTCACCGTTTACTGTTTAAATACGAAAGGCGGGGGAATGCTTACAGGCTCTGGTTTTAATTTTCTCAGCACCTACTATGCATAGGGAGTTATTTGCTGAATGTAGTAGGGATATGCACACCCCCAAGAAGGTACCATGGTCTCTAATCTCCAACTTCACACGGATTCAAAATATGTATTTCGCTGGGAGTGGTGGCGCACACCTTTAATCCCAGCACTCACTCGGGAAGCAGAGGTAGGAGGACCGCCTTGAGTTCAAGGCCACCCTGAGACTACATAGTGAATTCCAGATCAGCCTGGGCTAGAGTAAGTCCCTACCTCAAAAAAAAAAAAAAAGTGTATTCATAAAAACAAAATTATATAACGGATTCCACCAAGGCCAAAACACTGGAGGTAAAATCTAGGCACTTCTGCCCCCCTCTCTCTCTCTGTAGCCTGCTCTGTGATGCTGGCCTGAAAGCCTGCCATCCATCTCCTCGCGGCCCTCCGTCAGCTGTCCTCCTGTAGCATCTACTGCTGACAGTCACTTCTGGGATACGAGAGGAGGAACAGGGGAGGAGAAAGAAGAGCACTCTGGCTCAGGCTCAAGAGCAAATGCAGGCTGGTGAAGGCAGCAAGGTTCTAGCAAGGCTGGTGGCAGCAGCACCCTCAACAGCTTTAGCCCCGTAGCAGCTTCCTTTCCTTGAACTTAACACCCCTGCTTTACAAGCTCCTTCAGCTTCCTTTCGCCTTAGCAACACATTTGTAACAATGCCTTAGTCATGGCCCCGTGTGTGAGACTATCTAGCGTACCTTTCTGTTTCCCAACTAGATTTTAAGTGACTCTGAGACTAAGAGGACAGTCTGGGGGACGCCATTTTTGCTCTGGACAATGCTATTCTCAGAAAGGCTGGAGAATGACTACGTTTGGACTGAATGGTTTCGAGATGTCAATAGGTTACATGAAGTGAAGTCATATATTTAGAGATGCTACAATGGAGTGCCTGGAAGAGGTCTGAATTAGAGATGTGACTCATGGAGTTGGCAACAGGCAAATTCAATCAAAGCCAGTGAAAGCTTCTGTAGTGAGAAAAGGTTGAAAGAGTAAAAGCTGGACTGGAGAGTTGGCTTAGCAGATAAGGCGTTTGCAAAGCCAAAGGACCCAGGTTCGATTCCCTAGGACCCACATAAGCCAGATGCATAAGGGGGTGCATGTGTATGGAGTTTGCTGGCATGCCCATTCTCACTCAAATAAAATAAACACTATGCAAAGGCAAATAGAAAAGAGTCAGTGACCAAAGTGCTTCAGAAGGCAGGGCACCAGGTGTGAATGGGAGCTGGACTTGCACGCAGAGCACTGAGGAAGCCAAGGCAGATTGGAGATAAGTCTGTGGCCAGCCTGGGCTATTCTGTGAGACCCTGTCTGAACAAAAGAAGGAAAAGCAGGGACGTGGAAAACCAGTAGAGCAGACTGTGACAAAATCAATGAGGAAGAAAGGAAGGGCACGTTAGACTCTGTCATACTGCTGAGAGAGCTGGGAAGACAGCATGTGGAAGCTCACACGCTCTCATTATGTAGTCCAGTAGGAAAGAAGTACGTGTTTGTGAAAATTAAATAATGCAGTGATAAGAACAGCTGACAACAAAGAAAAAAAGACACACACCTGTTCCTAGCTCTACCTTCACTGAGATCTACTTTCAGAAAGTAGATTTTTTAAAATTTTAATTTTTTAAAATTAATTAATTATTTATTTGAGAGCGGGAAAGAGGCAGAGTAAGAATGAATGGGTGCACCAGGGCCTCCAGCCACTTCAAATGAACTCCAGATGCATGTGCCCCCTTGTGCATCTGGCTTACGTGGTCCTGGGGAATTGAACCTGGGTCCTTTGGCTTTGTAGGCAAGCACCTTAATTGCTAAGCCATCTCTCCAGACCAGGTTTTTATATTTTTGATGGGAAAAAAATAAGAAGAGTGGGTTAGTTTGAAAGTGCTTGTGAGTACGGCAAGACTGCAAACTGTAAAGCACATCAGGCAGAGGAAGGGGCTCCTCTGGGTAAAGCAAGATGGGGCTGAGCTTCCCAGCCTCCTTTCCTCCTCCTCCCTTTTCTGCAGACCCAACATACCCAAAAAAAACTAAAGATAATTCTCATGTACTTACCTGTATCTTCCAAATCTTAGTGAGCTCATCTAGAGACAATTTACTGCCCAGGAGTTCAATGATTCCTTTTATGCGATCACAGTACTGTGCTTGGTCTATGTTTCCTAACAGAAGAAACGTAAGAGAAACAATGAATACTGACTCTACAATTCTATTATCTCAAACCAACAACAACAAGCTAAAATTATTTAAAGCCTAATACAAGAAATAGTTTTGCTTCTTTTAAAAATAAAATTAAATTACATATGGCTTAAAGTAACTTTTACCTTTTGAAAGCAGCTTACCTTCTAGTGCAATTGACAAAACTGAATTTTCAACTAGCCAATCTAGTAAGCGATCTGTATCTATAGCATTCTTCACCGACTTGGATAAGGTGCTATCTTCTATTAATTTGGTTACCTGAAAATAAAGCACTATTGTGACCGAATCTAATAAGCATCCTCAAAGTCTTACACGCAGTAATTTTTATAGTCTTGTACAATGGTCTGATAATTATTCAAAATTTATCAAAAACCAGTTATTTCTGAGAAGTTAGCCGACTATTAACTGTGGTGTCTCTTCTAAAAGAACATGGAATCATTCTTAGGTAGGACTCCTGCTCTCTATATGGCTGACTGGCATCAACCCAAACTGCAATCCGGACTCATCCTCCAAATTTTATACCTGGGACCAGAAAGAAAGTGTCACTTCCTTTCTAACTGTAGGACATGAAACTCGGGAGCTACCCAAGCCCATCGCAGGGAGCAAAGGAACGAGGCCGGCGTGTTTAGGAAAGCAGACAGAAAAGGTTTGCACTGAGCCCGGGCAGTGGCCGGTCAACTTCGACTTGTTCACAGGCATCCTCGCCCTTTCTCGGTCTGGCAGCTCAAGCTTTCATGTAAGTGAAACAGCCCAGTATCCTCTCAATAAATTCTTCTTTTAGTCTCAACTGGTCTGGGTTCGACCAGACCCTAACTAACCCAAAACTGAAGGAAGAACAACTGCAATTAGGACTGAATTGTACTGGCTACATGCATTCCCAAACCTGACCACACTGTTTATGGGATATAATACTGAGTTTAGGAAGCGACACAAAATTATTTTCATCACTGTGCTTAGCCCCACAATGCTATGGTCACTTTTTTTCCGTAAAAACGCCATTCGAAGGTTAAGTAAATCCATACTTAAAATAAAAGGAATTGTCCCTTAGTAAATCTCAAACTGTATATTCTAAGGGATTATACTAAAGAAAAATTCACAAAAACACTAAATATTTCAGAAGGTAAAATTTGAAAGTAATACAAATAAAATGATTTCACTAACAGACAAAAGCGCTAACACAAATAACATCATTGTTTTCTCTATTTTGTAGCGTGAAGGGAATGTATTCTTTCCTGCAACAGCCTTAATAACTGTAGCTCTGTGAGACATAGGATGCCCGTGTCTTCAGTCTTCTAGTCGCGTGCACGACACTTACTTCTTTGAGCGAGTTCATCTTCGCGCTGAAGTGTGGTGACTTCAGCATGCGCAGCAGGATGTGCAGACGCAGGTCGTCCACCGTCGTCACCAGGTCCGGTTGGAAGCGCATGCAAAGTAACTTAATGGCAGACAAGAGCTCGGGAATGCTAACCAATCTCTTAGTGAAGAGAAACACAGAGAGAAGAGGAAGTGTAAGGACAAAGCCAGGTTCCTACGGCACACATAGCTGACGCTGTGGTAACAGAGGCTGAAGAGAGCTCATATGTTATATGGCCGATTAACAAGCCTGGCTTCTAAACAAAAGCAAATCAAGAGCAAAATCAAGAGCAAATGCAGAGGAGCGGGCTGAGAGGAGCTCAAGGCAGGTGAGTCATGTCAGGAGGGACAACTGCTCACGAGAGCCTCGGAGTGCGATTCCGGCAGGTACCGTCGGAATTGACGCAAGTGTTTGTCGGCTAGTGTTTGATGGGCTCCCGATTGACTGCGGGATGCTCTGTGAACTGAGGTAATACTCACCACGCTTGTTCCAAAGAGAGATTTTCTTTTTGTTTTGGTCAGAAAATTTAAAACTCATTTGATGTGAACTCCGTGCCTAGAACCCACAAAGTGATGGTGTGGGAACTTGCCACGTGCTGGCTCTGCTTTCATGGGTAACTGGCACTAGGCCCACCTGGCTGGAGGTAGCAGTTACCTTGTCTTTGAGGTCTTTCTCCTCTACACTGCGCACATCCTGGATCGTGGTGAGGATGACTGGGTCCAGCATGGGCTGCGGAAATACAACAGTAGTTGATAAACCCTCTCGAAACACTAGCGCAAGAGCAGAGAGGGCCGTGTTCACCCACTAGTGCAAGAGCAGAGAGGGCCGTGTTCACCCACTAGTGCAAGAGCAGAGAGGGCCGTGTTCACCCACTAGTGCAAGAGCAGAGAGCACCGTGTGTTTACCCACTAGTGCAAGAGCAGAGAGGGCGTGTGTTCACCCACTAGTGCAAGAGCAGAGAGGGCCGTGTTCACCCACTAGTGCAAGAGCAGAGAGCACCGTGTGTTTACCCACTAGTGCAAGAGCAGAGAGCACCGTGTTTACCCACAGTGCAAGAGCAGAGAGGGCGTGTGTTCACCCAATAGTGCAAGAGCAGAAAGGGCCATGTGTTCACACACTAGTGCAAGAGCAGAGAGTGCCGTGTGTTCACCCACAGTGCAAGAGCAGAGGAGCCATGTGTTCACCCACTAGTGCAAGAGCAGAAAGGGCTGTGTGTTCACACACTAGTGCAAGAGGAGAGAGGAGCTGTGTTCACCCACTAGTGCAAGAGCAGAGGAGCCGTGTTCACCCACTAGTGCAAGAGCAGAGGAGCTGTGTTCACACACTAGTGCAAGAGCAGAGAGGGCGTGTGTTCACACACTAGTGCGAGAGCAGAGAGGGCCGTGTGTTCACCCACTAGTGCAAGAGCACAGAGGAGCTGCGTCCCTCCTCACCCTCCATTCACCAAGAAGTGCTCAAGGCAAGACTGACTTCTAAGACAGTGAGCACGATTACTTTTTCTAAAAAATATTTTGCATTTGACTTAACAATGAATACCAACACGAGACACGCTGTTGCAGAAAGTGCTTGCTGATAGGAGGATCGTGACACACTGCTGCAGAATGGTGACACAAGCACACATCCAACTCTCAAGTGTGTAAGAAGCAGTAAAATATTAACTAGAGCTAAACTACTACTTCTAGTAAAGGAAGACCATTTTCAAAGCTCAGATGATAAGGAAATGTCTGACAACACCTGACTATCAGAACCAAGTTCACGCCATGAGTGAATGAAAAAGACATCAGACAACTTTCTTCCTTCACCCTTACGGCAGAGTGCAGTGAAGACCGAGTGCTAGTTCCTGTCAGTCAGGATGTGTCAGGCAATGTGACCCTCACGGAAGCTGTGACGTAAGCATGTCACTGTCCTCACTGCACATGGGGTGGGACAGAGCACGTAAAGCCAGCCTGCTACCTCACACACAGAGGCAAGTGACGGAGACGATTTGTGACAAGTAGCGCGTATCCTGGTATGAATTTATAGACAAGTGTATTTAAGTTTGGGTAGTTTAGTATAATTAAAATGAAATTATGAAATTGGAAAGAACTATACTGAGGTAACCAGAGAGACCAAATTCCATGTTCACTCGAAGGATCCCAACCTTTAATGTTTACATGTATGCAAATAAGGGAATGTGAGACTGAGTATGGGCCACCATTTGAGATGGGAGACGAGAAGATGGGACCAGAGGTGACAAGAAGTGGAGGAGAGAGCAAAAGCAGACATATGGTATGAAAATATCAAGGAGGTGAAGATGAGGAGGAGGGTACAAGGTTGAAGGGTATAGGAAGAAAAATGGTGGAAAGGAAAAGAGTGATTTGAATACACCATAATAAAACCTAATTCTTTGGATACTAACGTTATTTATTTATTCATTTATTTTCCTGAGCAAAGAGGAATAGGCCACAAGCACAGGTTTTGTGCAAGTGTTGCCATAGGCTCTCTCCTGTGCTCAGTGCAGACCTGCAAGCAGATGGCCCATGCCCACCAGCTCAGCACAGCTGCCAGGTGAACATTCCCCCAGTGTGGACTGCCCAACTGTGCTGCCAGTGTAAGGCACTCCATGCCCAGCGCCGATCCCCATTCTCTGTGCTTCAAACCCAGATGCACTTAGACTGGCATGAAGCAAAGGGACCAGGCCCACCAGCACAGGTACCGGTGGAGCCAATGTTGTTGGTTCTTGACAAGGCAAAGGGATTGTCTCCAGATGGGAGTCCCAACTCAAAACTGTAAGAAGCTAAAGCAAGCATCTCTACCAAGAATGCCTGCTGCCACAGTTGAAGTGTCCAATGAGAACTGCTCAGAGAATTCCAAAATGCAATTATGGTAGACATCCAGCAAACTTAAGAGGACAGGAGCCAACACATGAATGAAATGTAAGAGAAGCGACCAGAAGAAATCAAAGGACACTAATAAGTTCAAAGAGGACACGAACAAATCAAGTAAGTGTGAAGAGAAAGTCAAACCAAGAACGGGAAATGGGATTAACAAAGAGATAGAAATGCTGAAGGAAAACCTAAGGGAAATGAAAATAAAATAACTCAATTTAAAAGCCTCACCAACAGATCACGTGGAAGAGAAAATATCAGGATTTGAGGACAAGGCAGAGAAATAGATTAAGAGGCCCAAACCAAAGACAAGTTCAAAAACAACAACAGAAAAAGTACAACCAGAACCTAAGAGAAATGGGGGACCCTTTAAAAAGACCACATGTTCGAAATATGGGCATACAAAAAGAGTAGGAACTTCAGGTCAAGAGCATAGAAAATATCTTCAATAAAATCAAAGAAACATTTCTAAACCTCAGGAAAGAGAGGCCCATGCAGGTAAAAGAGGCACAGATAATGTCTAATAGCCAGGCCCAGAGGAGAAATTCCCAATGTCACATTGTAGTTAAAACACTGTACACAGAAAACTAAGTACTAAAGCTGCAAGAGGGAAAAGAATTCATCACGTGAGAAGGTAAGTCATCAAATTACATCCAATATGTCAATGGAAACTCTAAAAGCTAGAAGGGCTTACAATGCAGCATTTCAGCTATCAAAAAGCCATGGCTGACAACCCAAAGGACTCTGCCCAGCAAATATGTCCCTCATTAGCAGAAGGAGAAAAATGTTTCATGATGAAAGCCAGGTGTGTGAGTATAGGAGCACTGAGCCAGCCTGACAGTGAGTACTGGATGGGACGCTTCACACTGAAGAGAAAACGTATTCAAGAAGCTACAGGAAGGAAAAAAAAAACAAAAACAATAATCAAAAGTAGAACAGCCAGACACGGAGGGGCACACCTTTAGTTCCAACACTCGGGAGGCAGAGGTAGGAGGATTGCCATGAGTTCAAGGCCACCCTGAGACTACATAGTGAATTCCAGGTCAGCCTGAACCAGAGTGAAACCCTACCTCAAAAAACAAAAACAAACAAAAAAAAACCTGGAACAGATCAAAACAAATGAAGATCAAGAAAACTCCAAACTCCATGACAACATGACAGGGATTAATTCACACCTTTCAATAGTAACCCTGAGTATCAATGGGCTCAGCAGCCCAATCAAGACAAGGTAACATGATGGATTCAAAAGCCAGACCCATCCACTTCCTGGCTTGAAGCAATCACCTTCCCTTGAAAGACAGATACAACCTTAGAGTAAAAGGATGGAAGATAATTCAAGCAAATGAAATCAGGGAACAAGCAGGTATGGCTAATACTAACATCTGACAAAATAGAATTTAAACCAAAAGTAATGAAAAGACATAAAGAGGGGCTGGAGAGATGGCTTAGCGGTTAAGCGCTTGCCTGTGAAGCCTAAGGACCCCAAGTCGAGGATTGATTCTCCAGGATGCACGAGGTGGTGCATGCATCTGGAGTTCATCCGCAGTGGCTGAAGGCCCTGGCGTGCCCATTCTTTATCTATCTGCCTCTTTGTCTGTTGCTCTCAAAAAAAAAAAAAAAAAAAAAAAGACATAAAGAAAGACATTTTTATACCCATCAAGGGAACAATTTACCTAGAGAATATAATATACACCAAAAAAAAGGTGCACTAAGTTTTATAAAACAAAATCTACTAGAAATTAAGTCAGACATAAATCCCAACACATTAATAGTGGGAGACTTTAATCCCCCACTTCAATAGATACCCTAAACAGAAAATCCACAGAGGGCCTGGAGAGATGGCTTAGCGGTTAAACGCTTGCCTATGAAGCCTAAGGACCCCGGTTCAAGGCTCGATTCTCCAGGACCCACGTAAGCCAGATGCACAAGGGGGTGCATGCATCTGGAGTTCGTTTGCAGCGGCTGGAGGCCCTGGCACATCCATTCTCCCTCTTTCTCTCTCTCTCTCTCTACCTGGCTATTTCTGTATCTCTCTCTTTCAAATAAATAAATAAAAAATAAAATATTAAAAAAAAAAAAAAAAGAAATCCACAGAGAAACAATGGAGCTAAACAATACCACAGGTGAAATGAACTCACCAACAGCGATGTACAGAACATTCCAGCCAAACTCCACCTAATCTAAAATCAATCCTATACTACGTCATAAAACATGCCTGCACACATTTAGGAAGACAGACATAACTTCCTGTACTACATCTGACCATGACTCAACACACCTCAAAATCAACAAGAGTAACAGCAGAGCACATGAGTCCCTGGACACTGACCAGCACACTACTGAACAGTGAATGTCGCACTGAAGAACACATGAGTCCGTGGACACTGACCAGCACACTACTGAACAGTGAATGACTCACTGAAGAGCACATGAGTCCCTGGACACTGACCAGCACACTACTGAACAGTGAATGTCGCACTGAAGAACACATGAGTCCGTGGACACTGACCAGCACACTACTGAACAGTGAATGACTCACTGAAGAGCACATGAGTCCCTGGACACTGACCAGCACACTACTGAACAGTGAATGGCTCACTGAAGAACACATGAGTCCCTGGACACTGACCAGCACACTACTGAACAGTGAATGTCTCACTGAAGAGCACATGAGTCCCTGGACACTGACCAGCACACTACTGAACAGTGAATGACTCACTGAAGAACACATGAGTCCCTGGACACTGACCAGCACACTACTGAACAGTGAATGGCTCACTGAAGAACACATGAGTCCCTGGACACTGACCAGCACACTACTGAACAGTGAATGGCTCACTGAAGAACACATGAGTCCCTGGAGACTGACCAGCACACTGCTGAACAGTGAATGGCTCACTGAAGAACACATGAGTCCCTGGACACTGACCAGCACACTACTGAACAGTGAATGGCTCACTGAAGAACACATGAGTCCCTGGACACTGACCAGCACACTACTGAACAGTGAATGTCTCACTGAAGAACACATGAGTCCCTGGACACTGACCAGCACACTACTGAACAGTGAATGGTTCACTGAAGAACACATGAGTCCCTGGACACTGACCAGCACACTACTGAACAGTGAATGTCTCACTGAAGAACACATGAGTCCCTGGAGACTGACCAGCACACTACTGAACAGTGAATGGCTCACTGAAGAACACATGAGTCCCTGGAGACTGACCAGCACACTACTGAACAGTGAATGACTCACTGAAGAACACATGAGTCCCTGGACACTGACCAGCACACTACTGAACAGTGAATGTCTCACTGAAGAACACATGAGTCCCTGGACACTGACCAGCACACTACTGAACAGTGAATGACTCACTGAAGAACACATGAGTCCCTGGACACTGACCAGCACACTACTGAACAGTGAATGGTTCACTGAAGAACACATGAGTCCCTGGACACTGACCAGCACACTACTGAACAGTGAATGACTCACTGAAGAACACATGAGTCCCTGGACACTGACCAGCACACTACTGAACAGTGAATGGCTCACTGAAGAACACATGAGTCCCTGGACACTGACCAGCACACTACTGAACAGTGAATGTCTCACTGAAGAACACATGAGTCCCTGGACACTGACCAGCACACTACTGAACAGTGAATGGCTCACTGAAGAACACATGAGTCCCTGGACACTGACCAGCACACTACTGAACAGTGAATGACTCACTGAAGAACACATGAGTCCCTGGACACTGACCAGCACACTACTGAACAGTGAATGGTTCACTGAAGAACACATGAGTCCCTGGACACTGACCAGCACACTACTGAACAGTGAATGACTCACTGAAGAACACATGAGTCCCTGGACACTGACCAGCACACTACTGAACAGTGAATGGTTCACTGAAGAACACATGAGTCCCTGGACACTGACCAGCACACTACTGAACAGTGAATGGCTCACTGAAGAACACATGAGTCCCTGGACACTGACCAGCACACTACTGAACAGTGAATGGCTCACTGAAGAACACATGAGTCCCTGGACACTGACCAGCACACTACTGAACAGTGAATGGTTCACTGAGAAACATGAGTCCCTGGACACTGACCAGCACACTACTGAACAGTGAATGACTCACTGAAGAACACATGAGTCCCTGGACACTGACCAGCACACTACTGAACAGTGAATGGCTCACTGAAGAGCACATGAGTCCCTGGACACTGACCAGCACACTACTGAACAGTGAATGACTCACTGAAGAACACATGAGTCCCTGGACACTGACCAGCACACTACTGAACAGTGAATGACTCACTGAGAAAACATGAGTCCCTGGACACTGACCAGCACACTACTGAACAGTGAATGACTCACTGAAGAACACATGAGTCCCTGGACACTGACCAGCACACTACTGAACAGTGAATGGCTCACTGAAGAACACATGAGTCCCTGGACACTGACCAGCACACTACTGAACAGTAATGACTCACTGAAGAACACATGAGTCCCTGGACACTGACCAGCACACTACTGAACAGTGAATGGTTCACTGAAGAACACATGAGTCCCTGGACACTGACCAGCACACTACTGAACAGTGAATGTCTCACTGAAGAACACATGAGTCCCTGGACACTGACCAGCACACTACTGAACAGTGAATGACTCACTGAAGAACACATGAGTCCCTGGACACTGACCAGCACACTACTGAACAGTGAATGGCTCACTGAAGAACACATGAGTCCCTGGACACTGACCAGCACACTACTGAACAGTGAATGGCTCACTGAAGAACACATGAGTCCCTGGACACTGACCAGCACACTACTGAACAGTGAATGGTTCACTGAAGAACACATGAGTCCCTGGACACTGACCAGCACACTACTGAACAGTGAATGGCTCACTGAAGAACACATGAGTCCCTGGACACTGACCAGCACACTACTGAACAGTGAATGGTTCACTGAAGAACACATGAGTCCCTGGACACTGACCAGCACACTACTGAACAGTGAATGTCTCACTGAAGAACACATGAGTCCCTGGACACTGACCAGCACACTACTGAACAGTGAATGGCTCACTGAAGAACACATGAGTCCCTGGACACTGACCAGCACACTACTGAACAGTGAATGACTCACTGAAGAACACATGAGTCCCTGGACACTGACCAGCACACTACTGAACAGTGAATGACTCACTGAAGAACACATGAGTCCCTGGACACTGACCAGCACACTACTGAACAGTGAATGGCTCACTGAAGAACACATGAGTCCCTGGACACTGACCAGCACACTACTGAACAGTGAATGGCTCACTGAAGAACACATGAGTCCCTGGACACTGACCAGCACACTACTGAACAGTGAATGACTCACTGAAGAACACATGAGTCCCTGGACACTGACCAGCACACTACTGAACAGTGAATGGTTCACTGAAGAACACATGAGTCCCTGGACACTGACCAGCACACTACTGAACAGTGAATGACTCACTGAAGAACACATGAGTCCCTGGAGACTGACCAGCACACTACTGAACAGTGAATGGTTCACTGAAGAACACATGAGTCCCTGGACACTGACCAGCACACTACTGAACAGTGAATGGCTCACTGAAGAACACATGAGTCCCTGGACACTGACCAGCACACTACTGAACAGTGAATGGTTCACTGAAGAACACATGAGTCCCTGGACACTGACCAGCACACTACTGAACAGTGAATGGTTCACTGAAGAACACATGAGTCCCTGGACACTGACCAGCACACTACTGAACAGTGAATGTCTCACTGAAGAACACATGAGTCCCTGGAGACTGACCAGCACACTACTGAACAGTGAATGACTCACTGAAGAACACATGAGTCCCTGGACACTGACCAGCACACTACTGAACAGTGAATGTCTCACTGAAGAACACATGAGTCCCTGGACACTGACCAGCACACTACTGAACAGTGAATGACTCACTGAAGAACACATGAGTCCCTGGACACTGACCAGCACACTACTGAACAGTGAATGGCTCACTGAAGAACACATGAGTCCCTGGACACTGACCAGCACACTACTGAACAGTGAATGACTCACTGAAGCTCACATGAGTCCCTGGACACTGACCAGCACACTACTGAACAGTCTCACTGAAGAGCACATGAGTCCCTGGAGACTGACCAGCACACTACTGAACAGTGAATGACTCACTGAAGAACACATGAGTCCCTGGACACTGACCAGCACACTACTGAACAGTGAATGGTTCACTGAAGAACACATGAGTCCCTGGACACTGACCAGCACACTACTGAACAGTGAATGACTCACTGAAGAACACATGAGTCCCTGGACACTGACCAGCACACTACTGAACAGTGAATGACTCACTGAAGAACACATGAGTCCCTGGACACTGACCAGCACACTACTGAACAGTGAATGACTCACTGAAGAACACATGAGTCCCTGGACACTGACCAGCACACTACTGAACAGTGAATGACTCACTGAAGAACACATGAGTCCCTGGACACTGACCAGCACACTACTGAACAGTGAATGGCTCACTGAAGAACACATGAGTCCCTGGACACTGACCAGCACACTACTGAACAGTGAATGTCTCACTGAAGAGCACATGAGTCCCTGGACACTGACCAGCACACTACTGAACAGTGAATGACTCACTGAAGAACACATGAGTCCCTGGACACTGACCAGCACACTACTGAACAGTGAATGACTCACTGAAGAACACATGAGTCCCTGGACACTGACCAGCACACTACTGAACAGTGAATGGTTCACTGAAGAACACATGAGTCCCTGGACACTGACCAGCACACTACTGAACAGTGAATGTCTCACTGAAGAACACATGAGTCCCTGGACACTGACCAGCACACTACTGAACAGTGAATGACTCACTGAAGAGCACATGAGTCCCTGGACACTGACCAGCACACTACTGAACAGTGAATGGTTCACTGAAGAACACATGAGTCCCTGGACACTGACCAGCACACTACTGAACAGTGAATGGTTCACTGAAGAACACATGAGTCCCTGGACACTGACCAGCACACTACTGAACAGTGAATGACTCACTGAAGAACACATGAGTCCCTGGACACCCTGACCAGCACACTACTGAACAGTGAATGGTTCACTGAAGAACACATGAGTCCCTGGACACTGACCAGCACACTACTGAACAGTGAATGAAGAACACATGAGTCTCACTGAAGAACACATGAGTCCCTGGACACTGACCAGCACACTACTGAACAGTGAATGGCTCACTGAAGAACACATGAGTCCCTGGACACTGAACAGTGAATGGCTCACTGAAGAACACATGCGTCCCTGGAGACTGACCAGCACAGTGAACAGTGATGGCTCACTGAAGAACACATGAGTCCCTGGACACTGACCAGCACACTACTGAACAGTGAATGACTCACTGAAGAACACATGAGTCCCTGGACACTGACCAGCACACTACTGAACAGTGAATGACTCACTGAAGATCACATGAGTCCCTGGACACTGACCAGCACACTACTGAACAGTGAATGACTCACTGAAGAACACATGAGTCCCTGGACACTGACCAGCACACTACTGAACAGTGAATGACTCACTGAAGAACACATGAGTCCCTGGACACTGACCAGCACACTACTGAACAGTGAATGGTTCACTGAAGAACACATGAGTCCCTGGACACTGACCAGCACACTACTGAACAGTGAATGACTCACTGAAGAACACATGAGTCCCTGGACACTGACCAGCACACTACTGAACAGTGAATGGTTCACTGAAGAACACATGAGTCCCTGGACACTGACCAGCACACTACTGAACAGTGAATGGTTCACTGAAGAACACATGAGTCCCTGGACATGACCAGCACACTACTGAACAGTGAATGACTCACTGAAGAACACATGAGTCCCTGGACACTGACCAGCACACTACTGAACAGTGAATGGTTCACTGAAGAACACATGAGTCCCTGGACACTGACCAGCACACTACTGAACAGTGAATGGCTCACTGAAGAACACATGAGTCCCTGGACACTGACCAGCACACTACTGAACAGTGAATGACTCACTGAAGAGCACATGAGTCCCTGGACACTGACCAGCACACTACTGAACAGTGAATGACTCACTGAAGAACACATGAGTCCCTGGACACTGACCAGCACACTACTGAACAGTGAATGACTCACTGAAGATCACATGAGTCCCTGGACACTGACCAGCACACTACTGAACAGTGAATGACTCACTGAAGAACACATGAGTCCCTGGACACTGACCAGCACACTACTGAACAGTGAATGACTCACTGAAGAACACATGAGTCCCTGGACACTGACCAGCACACTACTGAACAGTGAATGGTTCACTGAAGAACACATGAGTCCCTGGACACTGACCAGCACACTACTGAACAGTGAATGACTCACTGAAGAGCACATGAGTCCCTGGACACTGACCAGCACACTACTGAACAGTGAATGGTTCACTGAAGAACACATGAGTCCCTGGACACTGACCAGCACACTACTGAACAGTGAATGGTTCACTGAAGAACACATGCGTCCCTGGACACTGACCAGCACACTACTGAACAGTGAATGACTCACTGAAGAACACCCTGGAGACTGACCAGCACACTACTGAACAGTGAATGGTTCACTGAAGAACACATGAGTCCCTGGACACTGACCAGCACACTACTGAACAGTGAATGACTCACTGAAGAACACATGAGTCCCTGGACACTGACCAGCACACTACTGAACAGTGAATGTCTCACTGAAGAACACATGAGTCCCTGGACACTGACCAGCACACTACTGAACAGTGAATGGTTCACTGAAGAACACATGAGTCCCTGGACACTGACCAGCACACTACTGAACAGTGAATGTCTCACTGAAGAACACATGAGTCCCTGGACACTGACCAGCACACTACTGAACAGTGAATGACTCACTGAAGAACACATGAGTCCCTGGACACTGACCAGCACACTACTGAACAGTGAATGTCTCACTGAAGAACACATGAGTCCCTGGACACTGACCAGCACACTACTGAACAGTGAATGACTCACTGAAGAACACATGAGTCCCTGGACACTGACCAGCACACTACTGAACAGTGAATGACTCACTGAAGAACACATGAGTCCCTGGACACTGACCAGCACACTACTGAACAGTGAATGGCTCACTGAAGAACACATGAGTCCCTGGACACTGACCAGCACACTACTGAACAGTGAATGGTTCACTGAAGAACACATGAGTCCCTGGACACTGACCAGCACACTACTGAACAGTGAATGACTCACTGAAGAACACATGAGTCCCTGGACACTGACCAGCACACTACTGAACAGTGAATGACTCACTGAAGAACACATGAGTCCCTGGACACTGACCAGCACACTACTGAACAGTGAATGGTTCACTGAAGAACACATGAGTCCCTGGACACTGACCAGCACACTACTGAACAGTGAATGTCTCACTGAAGAACACATGAGTCCCTGGACACTGACCAGCACACTACTGAACAGTGAATGACTCACTGAAGAACACATGAGTCCCTGGACACTGACCAGCACACTACTGAACAGTGAATGACTCACTGAAGAACACATGAGTCCCTGGACACTGACCAGCACACTACTGAACAGTGAATGGTTCACTGAAGAACACATGAGTCCCTGGACACTGACCAGCACACTACTGAACAGTGAATGTCTCACTGAAGAACACATGAGTCCCTGGACACTGACCAGCACACTACTGAACAGTGAATGACTCACTGAAGAACACATGAGTCCCTGGACACTGACCAGCACACTACTGAACAGTGAATGACTCACTGAAGAACACATGAGTCCCTGGACACTGACCAGCACACTACTGAACAGTGAATGGTTCACTGAAGAACACATGAGTCCCTGGACACTGACCAGCACACTACTGAACAGTGAATGTCTCACTGAAGAACACATGAGTCCCTGGACACTGACCAGCACACTACTGAACAGTGAATGACTCACTGAAGAACACATGAGTCCCTGGACACTGACCAGCACACTACTGAACAGTGAATGACTCACTGAAGAACACATGAGTCCCTGGACACTGACCAGCACACTACTGAACAGTGAATGGTTCACTGAAGAACACATGAGTCCCTGGACACTGACCAGCACACTACTGAACAGTGAATGTCTCACTGAAGAACACATGAGTCCCTGGACACTGACCAGCACACTACTGAACAGTGAATGACTCACTGAAGAACACATGAGTCCCTGGACACTGACCAGCACACTACTGAACAGTGAATGGTTCACTGAAGAACACATGAGTCCCTGGACACTGACCAGCACACTACTGAACAGTGAATGACTCACTGAAGAGCACATGAGTCCCTGGACACTGACCAGCACACTACTGAACAGTGAATGACTCACTGAAGAACACATGAGTCCCTGGACACTGACCAGCACACTACTGAACAGTGAATGGTTCACTGAAGAACACATGAGTCCCTGGACACTGACCAGCACACTACTGAACAGTGAATGACTCACTGAAGAACACATGAGTCCCTGGACACTGACCAGCACACTACTGAACAGTGAATGACTCACTGAAGAACACATGAGTCCCTGGACACTGACCAGCACACTACTGAACAGTGAATGGCTCACTGAAGAACACATGAGTCCCTGGACACTGACCAGCACACTACTGAACAGTGAATGACTCACTGAAGAACACATGAGTCCCTGGACACTGACCAGCACACTACTGAACAGTGAATGGTTCACTGAAGAACACATGAGTCCCTGGACACTGACCAGCACACTACTGAACAGTGAATGGTTCTCACTGAAGAACACATGAGTCCCTGGACACTGACCAGCACACTACTGAACAGTGAATGGTTCACTGAAGAACACATGAGTCCCTGGACACTGACCAGCACACTACTGAACAGTGAATGGCTCACTGAAGAACACATGAGTCCCTGGACACTGACCAGCACACTACTGAACAGTGAATGACTCACTGAAGAACACATGAGTCCCTGGACACTGACCAGCACACTACTGAACAGTGAATGGTTCACTGAAGAACACATGAGTCCCTGGACACTGACCAGCACACTACTGAACAGTGAATGGTTCACTGAAGAACACATGAGTCCCTGGACACTGACCAGCACACTACTGAACAGTGAATGACTCACTGAAGAACACATGAGTCCCTGGACACTGACCAGCACACTACTGAACAGTGAATGGTTCACTGAAGAACACATGAGTCCCTGGACACTGACCAGCACACTACTGAACAGTGAATGGTTCACTGAAGAACACATGAGTCCCTGGACACTGACCAGCACACTACTGAACAGTGAATGGTTCACTGAAGAACACATGAGTCCCTGGACACTGACCAGCACACTACTGAACAGTGAATGGCTCACTGAAGAACACATGAGTCCCTGGACACTGACCAGCACACTACTGAACAGTGAATGGCTCACTGAACTGACCAGACACACTGAACAGTGAGTCCCACTGGAACACATGAGTCCCTGGACACTGACCAGCACACTACTGAACAGTGAATGACTCACTGAAGAACACATGAGTCCCTGGACACTGACCAGCACACTACTGAACAGTGAATGGCTCACTGAAGAACACATGAGTCCCTGGACACTGACCAGCACACTACTGAACAGTGAATGGCTCACTGAAGAACACATGAGTCCCTGGACACTGACCAGCACACTACTGAACAGTGAATGGCTCACTGAAGAACACATGAGTCCCTGGACACTGACCAGCACACTACTGAACAGTGAATGGCTCACTGAAGAACACATGAGTCCCTGGACACTGACCAGCACACTACTGAACAGTGAATGGCTCACTGAAGAACACATGAGTCCCTGGACACTGACCAGCACACTACTGAACAGTGAATGGTTCACTGAAGAACACATGAGTCCCTGGACACTGACCAGCACACTACTGAACAGTGAATGGTTCACTGAAGAACACATGAGTCCCTGGACACTGACCAGCACACTACTGAACAGTGAATGGCTCACTGAAGAACACATGAGTCCCTGGACACTGACCAGCACACTACTGAACAGTGAATGACTCACTGAAGAACACATGAGTCCCTGGACACTGACCAGCACACTACTGAACAGTGAATGGCTCACTGAAGAACACATGAGTCCCTGGACACTGACCAGCACACTACTGAACAGTGAATGGCTCACTGAAGAACACATGAGTCCCTGGACACTGACCAGCACACTACTGAACAGTGAATGGCTCACTGAAGAACACATGAGTCCCTGGACACTGACCAGCACACTACTGAACAGTGAATGGCTCACTGAAGAACACATGAGTCCCTGGACACTGACCAGCACACTACTGAACAGTGAATGGCTCACTGAAGAACACATGAGTCCCTGGACACTGACCAGCACACTACTGAACAGTGAATGGCTCACTGAAGAACACATGAGTCCCTGGACACTGACCAGCACACTACTGAACAGTGAATGGCTCACTGAAGAACACATGAGTCCCTGGACACTGACCAGCACACTACTGAACAGTGAATGACTCACTGAAGAACACATGAGTCCCTGGACACTGACCAGCACACTACTGAACAGTGAATGGCTCACTGAAGAACACATGAGTCCCTGGACACTGACCAGCACACTACTGAACAGTGAATGACTCACTGAAGAACACATGAGTCCCTGGACACTGACCAGCACACTACTGAACAGTGAATGGCTCACTGAAGAACACATGAGTCCCTGGACACTGACCAGCACACTACTGAACAGTGAATGGTTCACTGAAGAACACATGAGTCCCTGGACACTGACCAGCACACTACTGAACAGTGAATGGCTCACTGAAGAACACATGAGTCCCTGGACACTGACCAGCACACTACTGAACAGTGAATGGCTCACTGAAGAACACATGAGTCCCTGGACACTGACCAGCACACTACTGAACAGTGAATGGCTCACTGAAGAACACATGAGTCCCTGGACACTGACCAGCACACTACTGAACAGTGAATGGCTCACTGAAGAACACATGAGTCCCTGGACACTGACCAGCACACTACTGAACAGTGAATGACTCACTGAAGAACACATGAGTCCCTGGACACTGACCAGCACACTACTGAACAGTGAATGACTCACTGAAGAACACATGAGTCCCTGGACACTGACCAGCACACTACTGAACAGTGAATGGCTCACTGAAGAACACATGAGTCCCTGGACACTGACCAGCACACTACTGAACAGTGAATGGCTCACTGAAGAACACATGAGTCCCTGGACACTGACCAGCACACTACTGAACAGTGAATGACTCACTGAAGAACACATGAGTCCCTGGACACTGACCAGCACACTACTGAACAGTGAATGGCTCACTGAAGAACACATGAGTCCCTGGACACTGACCAGCACACTACTGAACAGTGAATGGCTCACTGAAGAACACATGAGTCCCTGGACACTGACCAGCACACTACTGAACAGTGAATGGCTCACTGAAGAACACATGAGTCCCTGGACACTGACCAGCACACTACTGAACAGTGAATGGCTCACTGAAGAACACATGAGTCCCTGGACACTGACCAGCACACTACTGAACAGTGAATGGCTCACTGAAGAACACATGAGTCCCTGGACACTGACCAGCACACTACTGAACAGTGAATGGCTCACTGAAGAACACATGAGTCCCTGGACACTGACCAGCACACTACTGAACAGTGAATGACTCACTGAAGAACACATGAGTCCCTGGACACTGACCAGCACACTACTGAACAGTGAATGACTCACTGAAGAACACATGAGTCCCTGGACACTGACCAGCACACTACTGAACAGTGAATGACTCACTGAAGAACACATGAGTCCCTGGACACTGACCAGCACACTACTGAACAGTGAATGACTCACTGAAGAACACATGAGTCCCTGGACACTGACCAGCACACTACTGAACAGTGAATGACTCACTGAAGAACACATGAGTCCCTGGACACTGACCAGCACACTACTGAACAGTGAATGGCTCACTGAAGAACACATGAGTCCCTGGACACTGACCAGCACACTACTGAACAGTGAATGACTCACTGAAGAACACATGAGTCCCTGGACACTGACCAGCACACTACTGAACAGTGAATGACTCACTGAAGAACACATGAGTCCCTGGACACTGACCAGCACACTACTGAACAGTGAATGACTCACTGAAGAACACATGAGTCCCTGGACACTGACCAGCACACTACTGAACAGTGAATGACTCACTGAAGAACACATGAGTCCCTGGACACTGACCAGCACACTACTGAACAGTGAATGACTCACTGAAGAACACATGAGTCCCTGGACACTGACCAGCACACTACTGAACAGTGAATGACTCACTGAAGAACACATGAGTCCCTGGACACTGACCAGCACACTACTGAACAGTGAATGACTCACTGAAGAACACATGAGTCCCTGGAGTCCCTGGACACTGACCAGCACACTACTGAACAGTGAATGACTCACTGAAGAACACATGAGTCCCTGGACACTGACCAGCACACTACTGAACAGTGAATGACTCACTGAAGAACACATGAGTCCCTGGACACTGACCAGCACACTACTGAACAGTGAATGACTCACTGAAGAACACATGAGTCCCTGGACACTGACCAGCACACTACTGAACAGTGAATGACTCACTGAAGAACACATGAGTCCCTGGACACTGACCAGCACACTACTGAACAGTGAATGACTCACTGAAGAACACATGAGTCCCTGGACACTGACCAGCACACTACTGAACAGTGAATGACTCACTGAAGAACACATGAGTCCCTGGACACTGACCAGCACACTACTGAACAGTGAATGACTCACTGAAGAACACATGAGTCCCTGGACACTGACCAGCACACTACTGAACAGTGAATGACTCACTGAAGAACACATGAGTCCCTGGACACTGACCAGCACACTACTGAACAGTGAATGACTCACTGAAGAACACATGAGTCCCTGGACACTGACCAGCACACTACTGAACAGTGAATGACTCACTGAAGAACACATGAGTCCCTGGACACTGACCAGCACACTACTGAACAGTGAATGACTCACTGAAGAACACATGAGTCCCTGGACACTGACCAGCACACTACTGAACAGTGAATGACTCACTGAAGAACACATGAGTCCCTGGACACTGACCAGCACACTACTGAACAGTGAATGGCTCACTGAAGAACACATGAGTCCCTGGACACTGACCAGCACACTACTGAACAGTGAATGGCTCACTGAAGAACACATGAGTCCCTGGACACTGACCAGCACACTACTGAACAGTGAATGGCTCACTGAAGAACACATGAGTCCCTGGACACTGACCAGCACACTACTGAACAGTGAATGGCTCACTGAAGAACACATGAGTCCCTGGACACTGACCAGCACACTACTGAACAGTGAATGGCTCACTGAAGGGAACACATGAGTCCCTGGACACTGACCAGCACACTACTGAACAGTGAATGACTCACTGAAGAACACATGAGTCCCTGGACACTGACCAGCACACTACTGAACAGTGAATGGCTCACTGAAGAACACATGAGTCCCTGGACACTGACCAGCACACTACTGAACAGTGAATGGTCACTGAAGAACACATGAGTCCCTGGACACTGACCAGCACACTACTGAACAGTGAATGGCTCACTGAAGAACACATGAGTCCCTGGACACTGACCAGCACACTACTGAACAGTGAATGACTCACTGAAGAACACATGAGTCCCTGGACACTGACCAGCACACTACTGAACAGTGAATGGCTCACTGAAGAACACATGAGTCCCTGGACACTGACCAGCACACTACTGAACAGTGAATGACTCACTGAAGAACACATGAGTCCCTGGACACTGACCAGCACACTACTGAACAGTGAATGGCTCACTGAAGAACACATGAGTCCCTGGACACTGACCAGCACACTACTGAACAGTGAATGGCTCACTGAAGAACACATGAGTCCCTGGACACTGACCAGCACACTACTGAACAGTGAATGGCTCACTGAAGAACACATGAGTCCCTGGACACTGACCAGCACACTACTGAACAGTGAATGACTCACTGAAGAACACATGAGTCCCTGGACACTGACCAGCACACTACTGAACAGTGAATGGCTCACTGAAGAACACATGAGTCCCTGGACACTGACCAGCACACTACTGAACAGTGAATGACTCACTGAAGAACACATGAGTCCCTGGACACTGACCAGCACACTACTGAACAGTGAATGGCTCACTGAAGAACACATGAGTCCCTGGACACTGACCAGCACACTACTGAACAGTGAATGACTCACTGAAGAACACATGAGTCCCTGGACACTGACCAGCACACTACTGAACAGTGAATGGCTCACTGAAGAACACATGAGTCCCTGGACACTGACCAGCACACTACTGAACAGTGAATGACTCACTGAAGAACACATGAGTCCCTGGACACTGACCAGCACACTACTGAACAGTGAATGGTCACTGAAGAACACATGAGTCCCTGGACACTGACCAGCACACTACTGAACAGTGAATGACTCACTGAAGAACACATGAGTCCCTGGACACTGACCAGCACACTACTGAACAGTGAATGACTCACTGAAGAACACATGAGTCCCTGGACACTGACCAGCACACTACTGAACAGTGAATGACTCACTGAAGAACACATGAGTCCCTGGACACTGACCAGCACACTACTGAACAGTGAATGACTCACTGAAGAACACATGAGTCCCTGGACACTGACCAGCACACTACTGAACAGTGAATGGCTCACTGAAGAACACATGAGTCCCTGGACACTGACCAGCACACTACTGAACAGTGAATGGCTCACTGAAGAACACATGAGTCCCTGGACACTGACCAGCACACTACTGAACAGTGAATGGCTCACTGAAGAACACATGAGTCCCTGGACACTGACCAGCACACTACTGAACAGTGAATGGCTCACTGAAGAACACATGAGTCCCTGGACACTGACCAGCACACTACTGAACAGTGAATGGTTCACTGAAGAACACATGAGTCCCTGGACACTGACCAGCACACTACTGAACAGTGAATGGCTCACTGAAGAACACATGAGTCCCTGGACACTGACCAGCACACTACTGAACAGTGAATGAATGACTCACTGAAGAACACATGAGTCCCTGGACACTGACCAGCACACTACTGAACAGTGAATGACTCACTGAAGAACACATGAGTCCCTGGACACTGACCAGCACACTACTGAACAGTGAATGACTCACTGAAGAACACATGAGTCCCTGGACACTGACCAGCACACTACTGAACAGTGAATGACTCACTGAAGAACACATGAGTCCCTGGACACTGACCAGCACACTACTGAACAGTGAATGACTCACTGAAGAACACATGAGTCCCTGGACACTGACCAGCACACTACTGAACAGTGAATGACTCACTGAAGAACACATGAGTCCCTGGACACTGACCAGCACACTACTGAACAGTGAATGACTCACTGAAGAACACATGAGTCCCTGGACACTGACCAGCACACTACTGAACAGTGAATGACTCACTGAAGAACACATGAGTCCCTGGACACTGACCAGCACACTACTGAACAGTGAATGACTCACTGAAGAACACATGAGTCCCTGGACACTGACCAGCACACTACTGAACAGTGAATGACTCACTGAAGAACACATGAGTCCCTGGACACTGACCAGCACACTACTGAACAGTGAATGACTCACTGAAGAACACATGAGTCCCTGGACACTGACCAGCACACTACTGAACAGTGAATGACTCACTGAAGAACACATGAGTCCCTGGACACTGACCAGCACACTACTGAACAGTGAATGACTCACTGAAGAACACATGAGTCCCTGGACACTGACCAGCACACTACTGAACAGTGAATGGTCCACTGAAGAACACATGAGTCCCTGGACACTGACCAGCACACTACTGAACAGTGAATGACTCACTGAAGAACACATGAGTCCCTGGACACTGACCAGCACACTACTGAACAGTGAATGACTCACTGAAGAACACATGAGTCCCTGGACACTGACCAGCACACTACTGAACAGTGAATGACTCACTGAAGAACACATGAGTCCCTGGACACTGACCAGCACACTACTGAACAGTGAATGACTCACTGAAGAACACATGAGTCCCTGGACACTGACCAGCACACTACTGAACAGTGAATGGCTCACTGAAGAACACATGAGTCCCTGGACACTGACCAGCACACTACTGAACAGTGAATGGCTCACTGAAGAACACATGAGTCCCTGGACACTGACCAGCACACTACTGAACAGTGAATGACTCACTGAAGAACACATGAGTCCCTGGACACTGACCAGCACACTACTGAACAGTGAATGGCTCACTGAAGAACACATGAGTCCCACTGGACACATGACCAGCACACTACTGAACAGTGAATGACTCACTGAAGAACACATGAGTCCCTGGACACTGACCAGCACACTACTGAACAGTGAATGGCTCACTGAAGAACACATGAGTCCCTGGACACTGACCAGCACACTACTGAACAGTGAATGGCTCACTGAAGAACACATGAGTCCCTGGACACTGACCAGCACACTACTGAACAGTGAATGGCTCACTGAAGAACACATGAGTCCCTGGACACTGACCAGCACACTACTGAACAGTGAATGGCTCACTGAAGAACACATGAGTCCCTGGACACTGACCAGCACACTACTGAACAGTGAATGGCTCACTGAAGAACACATGAGTCCCTGGACACTGAGCACACTACTGACACTGACTGAACAGTGAATGAGTCCCTGGACTGAAGCACACTACTGAACAGTGAATGTCTCACTGAAGAACACATGAGTCCTGGACACTGACCAGCACACTACTGAACAGTGAATGGCTCACTGAAGAACACATGAGTCCCTGGACACTGACCAGCACACTACTGAACAGTGAATGGCTCACTGAAGAACACATGAGTCCCTGGACACTGACCAGCACACTACTGAACAGTGAATGGCTCACTGAAGAACACATGAGTCCCTGGACACTGACCAGCACACTACTGAACAGTGAATGGCTCACTGAAGAACACATGAGTCCCTGGACACTGACCAGCACACTACTGAACAGTGAATGGTTCACTGAAGAACACATGAGTCCCTGGACACTGACCAGCACACTACTGAACAGTGAATGACTCACTGAAGAACACATGAGTCCCTGGACACTGACCAGCACACTACTGAACAGTGAATGACTCACTGAAGAACACATGAGTCCCTGGACACTGACCAGCACACTACTGAACAGTGAATGGTTCACTGAAGAACACATGAGTCCCTGGACACTGACCAGCACACTACTGAACAGTGAATGGTTCACTGAAGAACACATGAGTCCCTGGACACTGACCAGCACACTACTGAACAGTGAATGACTCACTGAAGAACACATGAGTCCCTGGACACTGACCAGCACACTACTGAACAGTGAATGGCTCACTGAAGAACACATGAGTCCCTGGACACTGACCAGCACACTACTGAACAGTGAATGGTTCACTGAAGAACACATGAGTCCCTGGACACTGACCAGCACACTACTGAACAGTGAATGGCTCACTGAAGAACACATGAGTCCCTGGACACTGACCAGCACACTACTGAACAGTGAATGGCTCACTCACTGAAGAACACACATGAGTCCCTGGACACTGACCAGCACACTACTGAACAGTGAATGGCTCACTGAAGAACACATGAGTCCCTGGACACTGACCAGCACACTACTGAACAGTGAATGGCTCACTGAAGAACACATGAGTCCCTGGACACTGACCAGCACACTACTGAACAGTGAATGGCTCACTGAAGAACACATGAGTCCCTGGACACTGACCAGCACACTACTGAACAGTGAATGGCTCACTGAAGAACACATGAGTCCCTGGACACTGACCAGCACACTACTGAACAGTGAATGGCTCACTGAAGAACACATGAGTCCCTGGACACTGACCAGCACACTACTGAACAGTGAATGACTCACTGAAGAACACATGAGTCCCTGGACACTGACCAGCACACTACTGAACAGTGAATGACTCACTGAAGAACACATGAGTCCCTGGACACTGACCAGCACACTACTGAACAGTGAATGGCTCACTGAAGAACACATGAGTCCCTGGACACTGACCAGCACACTACTGAACAGTGAATGGCTCACTGAAGAACACATGAGTCCCTGGACACTGACCAGCACACTACTGAACAGTGAATGGCTCACTGAAGAACACATGAGTCCCTGGACACTGACCAGCACACTACTGAACAGTGAATGACTCACTGAAGAACACATGAGTCCCTGGACACTGACCAGCACACTACTGAACAGTGAATGGCTCACTGAAGAACACATGAGTCCCTGGACACTGACCAGCACACTACTGAACAGTGAATGGCTCACTGAAGAACACATGAGTCCCTGGACACTGACCAGCACACTACTGAACAGTGAATGGCTCACTGAAGAACACATGAGTCCCTGGACACTGACCAGCACACTACTGAACAGTGAATGACTCACTGAAGAACACATGAGTCCCTGGACACTGACCAGCACACTACTGAACAGTGAATGGCTCACTGAAGAACACATGAGTCCCTGGACACTGACCAGCACACTACTGAACAGTGAATGGCTCACTGAAGAACACATGAGTCCCTGGACACTGACCAGCACACTACTGAACAGTGAATGGCTCACTGAAGAACACATGAGTCCCTGGACACTGACCAGCACACTACTGAACACAATGGTCACTCACTGAACACACTACTGAGTGAATGGTTCACTGAAGAACACATGAGTCCCTGGACACTGACCAGCACACTACTGAACAGTGAATGGCTCACTGAAGAACACATGAGTCCCTGGACACTGACCAGCACACTACTGAACAGTGAATGACTCACTGAAGAACACATGAGTCCCTGGACACTGACCAGCACACTACTGAACAGTGAATGACTCACTGAAGAACACATGAGTCCCTGGACACTGACCAGCACACTACTGAACAGTGAATGACTCACTGAAGAACACATGAGTCCCTGGACACTGACCAGCACACTACTGAACAGTGAATGGCTCACTGAAGAACACCCTGGACTGACCAGCACACTACTGAACAGTGAATGACTCACTGAAGAAGAACACATGAGTCCCTGGACACTGACCAGCACACTACTGAACAGTGAATGACTCACTGAAGAACACATGAGTCCCTGGACACTGACCAGCACACTACTGAACAGTGAATGACTCACTGAAGAACACATGAGTCCCTGGACACTGACCAGCACACTACTGAACAGTGAATGACTCACTGAAGAACACATGAGTCCCTGGACACTGACCAGCACACTACTGAACAGTGAATGACTCACTGAAGAACACATGAGTCCCTGGACACTGACCAGCACACTACTGAACAGTGAATGACTCACTGAAGAACACATGAGTCCCTGGACACTGACCAGCACACTACTGAACAGTGAATGACTCACTGAAGAACACATGAGTCCCTGGACACTGACCAGCACACTACTGAACAGTGAATGACTCACTGAAGAACACATGAGTCCCTGGACACTGACCAGCACACTACTGAACAGTGAATGACTCACTGAAGAACACATGAGTCCCTGGACACTGACCAGCACACTACTGAACAGTGAATGGTTCACTGAAGAACACATGAGTCCCTGGACACTGACCAGCACACTACTGAACAGTGAATGACTCACTGAAGAACACATGAGTCCCTGGACACTGACCAGCACACTACTGAACAGTGAATGACTCACTGAAGAACACATGAGTCCCTGGACACTGACCAGCACACTACTGAACAGTGAATGACTCACTGAAGAACACATGAGTCCCTGGACACTGACCAGCACACTACTGAACAGTGAATGACTCACTGAAGAACACATGAGTCCCTGGACACTGACCAGCACACTACTGAACAGTGAATGACTCACTGAAGAACACATGAGTCCCTGGACACTGACCAGCACACTACTGAACAGTGAATGGTTCACTGAAGAACACATGAGTCCCTGGACACTGACCAGCACACTACTGAACAGTGAATGGCTCACTGAAGAACACATGAGTCCCTGGACACTGACCAGCACACTACTGAACAGTGAATGACTCACTGAAGAACACATGAGTCCCTGGACACTGACCAGCACACTACTGAACAGTGAATGGTTCACTGAAGAACACATGAGTCCCTGGACACTGACCAGCACACTACTGAACAGTGAATGGCTCACTGAAGAACACATGAGTCCCTGGACACTGACCAGCACACTACTGAACAGTGAATGACTCACTGAAGAACACATGAGTCCCTGGACACTGACCAGCACACTACTGAACAGTGAATGGCTCACTGAAGAACACATGAGTCCCTGGACACTGACCAGCACACTACTGAACAGTGAATGACTCACTGAAGAACACATGAGTCCCTGGACACTGACCAGCACACTACTGAACAGTGAATGGCTCACTGAAGAACACATGAGTCCCTGGACACTGACCAGCACACTACTGAACAGTGAATGACTCACTGAAGAACACATGAGTCCCTGGACACTGACCAGCACACTACTGAACAGTGAATGACTCACTGAAGAACACATGAGTCCCTGGACACTGACCAGCACACTACTGAACAGTGAATGGCTCACTGAAGAACACATGAGTCCCTGGACACTGACCAGCACACTACTGAACAGTGAATGACTCACTGAAGAACACATGAGTCCCTGGACACTGACCAGCACACTACTGAACAGTGAATGGCTCACTGAAGAACACATGAGTCCCTGGACACTGACCAGCACACTACTGAACAGTGAATGGCTCACTGAAGAACACATGAGTCCCTGGACACTGACCAGCACACTACTGAACAGTGAATGACTCACTGAAGAACACATGAGTCCCTGGACACTGACCAGCACACTACTGAACAGTGAATGGTTCACTGAAGAACACATGAGTCCCTGGACACTGACCAGCACACTACTGAACAGTGAATGGCTCACTGAAGAACACATGAGTCCCTGGACACTGACCAGCACACTACTGAACAGTGAATGGCTCACTGAAGAACACATGAGTCCCTGGACACTGACCAGCACACTACTGAACAGTGAATGACTCACTGAAGAACACATGAGTCCCTGGACACTGACCAGCACACTACTGAACAGTGAATGACTCACTGAAGAACACATGAGTCCCTGGACACTGACCAGCACACTACTGAACAGTGAATGTCTCACTGAAGAACACATGAGTCCCTGGACACTGACCAGCACACTACTGAACAGTGAATGACTCACTGAAGAACACATGAGTCCCTGGACACTGACCAGCACACTACTGAACAGTGAATGGCTCACTGAAGAACACATGAGTCCCTGGACACTGACCAGCACACTACTGAACAGTGAATGACTCACTGAAGAACACATGAGTCCCTGGACACTGACCAGCACACTACTGAACAGTGAATGACTCACTGAAGAACACATGAGTCCC
This sequence comes from Orientallactaga sibirica, assembly GCA_036365145.1. NCBI lineage: Eukaryota > Metazoa > Chordata > Mammalia > Rodentia > Dipodidae > Orientallactaga > Orientallactaga sibirica. The sequence goes on along the minus strand of JAEOAD010002279.1, from coordinate 3,387,222 downwards.
TGGACACTGACCAGCACACTACTGAACAGTGAATGACTCACTGAAGAACACATGAGTCCCTGGACACTGACCAGCACACTACTGAACAGTGAATGACTCACTGAAGAACACATGAGTCCCTGGACACTGACCAGCACACTACTGAACAGTGAATGGCTCACTGAAGAACACATGAGTCCCTGGACACTGACCAGCACACTACTGAACAGTGAATGACTCACTGAAGAACACATGAGTCCCTGGACACTGACCAGCACACTACTGAACAGTGAATGGCTCACTGAAGAACACATGAGTCCCTGGACACTGACCAGCACACTACTGAACAGTGAATGACTCACTGAAGAACACATGAGTCCCTGGACACTGACCAGCACACTACTGAACAGTGAATGACTCACTGAAGAACACATGAGTCCCTGGACACTGACCAGCACACTACTGAACAGTGAATGACTCACTGAAGAACACATGAGTCCCTGGACACTGACCAGCACACTACTGAACAGTGAATGACTCACTGAAGAACACATGAGTCCCTGGACACTGACCAGCACACTACTGAACAGTGAATGACTCACTGAAGAACACATGAGTCCCTGGACACTGACCAGCACACTACTGAACAGTGAATGACTCACTGAAGAACACATGAGTCCCTGGACACTGACCAGCACACTACTGAACAGTGAATGACTCACTGAAGAACACATGAGTCCCTGGACACTGACCAGCACACTACTGAACAGTGAATGACTCACTGAAGAACACATGAGTCCCTGGACACTGACCAGCACACTACTGAACAGTGAATGACTCACTGAAGAACACATGAGTCCCTGGACACTGACCAGCACACTACTGAACAGTGAATGACTCACTGAAGAACACATGAGTCCCTGGACACTGACCAGCACACTACTGAACAGTGAATGTCTCACTGAAGAACACATGAGTCCCTGGACACTGACCAGCACACTACTGAACAGTGAATGTCTCACTGAAGAACACATGAGTCCCTGGACACTGACCAGCACACTACTGAACAGTGAATGGTTCACTGAAGAACACATGAGTCCCTGGACACTGACCAGCACACTACTGAACAGTGAATGGCTCACTGAAGAACACATGAGTCCCTGGACACTGACCAGCACACTACTGAACAGTGAATGACTCACTGAAGAACACATGAGTCCCTGGACACTGACCAGCACACTACTGAACAGTGAATGGTCACTGAAGAACACATGAGTCCCTGGACACTGACCAGCACACTACTGAACAGTGAATGACTCACTGAAGAACACATGAGTCCCTGGACACTGACCAGCACACTACTGAACAGTGAATGACTCACTGAAGAACACATGAGTCCCTGGACACTGACCAGCACACTACTGAACAGTGAATGACTCACTGAAGAACACATGAGTCCCTGGACACTGACCAGCACACTACTGAACAGTGAATGACTCACTGAAGAACACATGAGTCCCTGGACACTGACCAGCACACTACTGAACAGTGAATGGCTCACTGAAGAACACATGAGTCCCTGGACACTGACCAGCACACTACTGAACAGTGAATGGCTCACTGAAGAACACATGAGTCCCTGGACACTGACCAGCACACTACTGAACAGTGAATGGCTCACTGAAGAACACATGAGTCCCTGGACACTGACCAGCACACTACTGAACAGTGAATGGCTCACTGAAGAACACATGAGTCCCTGGACACTGACCAGCACACTACTGAACAGTGAATGGCTCACTGAAGAACACATGAGTCCCTGGACACTGACCAGCACACTACTGAACAGTGAATGGCTCACTGAAGAACACATGAGTCCCTGGACACTGACCAGCACACTACTGAACAGTGAATGGCTCACTGAAGAACACATGAGTCCCTGGACACTGACCAGCACACTACTGAACAGTGAATGGCTCACTGAAGAACACATGAGTCCCTGGACACTGACCAGCACACTACTGAACAGTGAATGGCTCACTGAAGAACACATGAGTCCCTGGACACTGACCAGCACACTACTGAACAGTGAATGGCTCACTGAAGAACACATGAGTCCCTGGACACTGACCAGCACACTACTGAACAGTGAATGGCTCACTGAAGAACACATGAGTCCCTGGACACTGACCAGCACACTACTGAACAGTGAATGGCTCACTGAAGAACACATGAGTCCCTGGACACTGACCAGCACACTACTGAACAGTGAATGGCTCACTGAAGAACACATGAGTCCCTGGACACTGACCAGCACACTACTGAACAGTGAATGACTCACTGAAGAACACATGAGTCCCTGGACACTGACCAGCACACTACTGAACAGTGAATGGTTCACTGAAGAACACATGAGTCCCTGGACACTGACCAGCACACTACTGAACAGTGAATGGCTCACTGAAGAACACATGAGTCCCTGGACACTGACCAGCACACTACTGAACAGTGAATGACTCACTGAAGAACACATGAGTCCCTGGACACTGACCAGCACACTACTGAACAGTGAATGGCTCACTGAAGAACACATGAGTCCCTGGACACTGACCAGCACACTACTGAACAGTGAATGGCTCACTGAAGAACACATGAGTCCCTGGACACTGACCAGCACACTACTGAACAGTGAATGGCTCACTGAAGAACACATGAGTCCCTGGACACTGACCAGCACACTACTGAACAGTGAATGGTTCACTGAAGAACACATGAGTCCCTGGACACTGACCAGCACACTACTGAACAGTGAATGGTTCACTGAAGAACACATGAGTCCCTGGACACTGACCAGCACACTACTGAACAGTGAATGGCTCACTGAAGAACACATGAGTCCCTGGACACTGACCAGCACACTACTGAACAGTGAATGACTCACTGAAGAACACATGAGTCCCTGGACACTGACCAGCACACTACTGAACAGTGAATGGTTCACTGAAGAACACATGAGTCCCTGGACACTGACCAGCACACTACTGAACAGTGAATGGTCACTGAAGAACACATGAGTCCCTGGACACTGACCAGCACACTACTGAACAGTGAATGGCTCACTGAAGAACACATGAGTCCCTGGACACTGACCAGCACACTACTGAACAGTGAATGGCTCACTGAAGAACACATGAGTCCCTGGACACTGACCAGCACACTACTGAACAGTGAATGGCTCACTGAAGAAGAACACATGAGTCCCTGGACACTGACCAGCACACTACTGAACAGTGAATGGCTCACTGAAGAACACATGAGTCCCTGGACACTGACCAGCACACTACTGAACAGTGAATGGCTCACTGAAGAACACATGAGTCCCTGGACACTGACCAGCACACTACTGAACAGTGAATGGCTCACTGAAGAACACATGAGTCCCTGGACACTGACCAGCACACTACTGAACAGTGAATGGCTCACTGAAGAACACATGAGTCCCTGGACACTGACCAGCACACTACTGAACAGTGAATGGCTCACTGAAGAACACATGAGTCCCTGGACACTGACCAGCACACTACTGAACAGTGAATGACTCACTGAAGAACACATGAGTCCCTGGACACTGACCAGCACACTACTGAACAGTGAATGACTCACTGAAGAACACATGAGTCCCTGGACACTGACCAGCACACTACTGAACAGTGAATGGCTCACTGAAGAACACATGAGTCCCTGGACACTGACCAGCACACTACTGAACAGTGAATGGCTCACTGAAGAACACATGAGTCCCTGGACACTGACCAGCACACTACTGAACAGTGAATGGCTCACTGAAGAACACATGAGTCCCTGGACACTGACCAGCACACTACTGAACAGTGAATGGCTCACTGAAGAACACATGAGTCCCTGGACACTGACCAGCACACTACTGAACAGTGAATGACTCACTGAAGAACACATGAGTCCCTGGACACTGACCAGCACACTACTGAACAGTGAATGACTCACTGAAGAACACATGAGTCCCTGGACACTGACCAGCACACTACTGAACAGTGAATGGCTCACTGAAGAACACATGAGTCCCTGGACACTGACCAGCACACTACTGAACAGTGAATGGTTCACTGAAGAACACATGAGTCCCTGGACACTGACCAGCACACTACTGAACAGTGAATGGTTCACTGAAGATCACATGAGTCCCTGGACACTGACCAGCACACTACTGAACAGTGAATGGCTCACTGAAGAACACATGAGTCCCTGGACACTGACCAGCACACTACTGAACAGTGAATGGCTCACTGAAGAACACATGAGTCCCTGGACACTGACCAGCACACTACTGAACAGTGAATGGCTCACTGAAGAACACATGAGTCCCTGGACACTGACCAGCACACTACTGAACAGTGAATGGCTCACTGAAGAACACATGAGTCCCTGGACACTGACCAGCACACTACTGAACAGTGAATGGCTCACTGAAGAACACATGAGTCCCTGGACACTGACCAGCAGCACACTACTGAACAGTGAATGGTTCACTGAAGAACACATGAGTCCCTGGACACTGACCAGCACACTACTGAACAGTGAATGGCTCACTGAAGAACACATGAGTCCCTGGAGACTGACCAGCACACTACTGAACAGTGAATGGCTCACTGAAGAACACATGAGTCCCTGGAGACTGACCAGCACACTACTGAACAGTGAATGACTCACTGAAGAGCACATGAGTCCCTGGACACTGACCAGCACACTACTGAACAGTGAATGGCTCACTGAAGAACACATGAGTCCCTGGACACTGACCAGCACACTACTGAACAGTGAATGGCTCACTGAAGAACACATGAGTCCCTGGACACTGACCAGCACACTACTGAACAGTGAATGGCTCACTGAAGAACACATGAGTCCCTGGACACTGACCAGCACACTACTGAACAGTGAATGGCTCACTGAAGAACACATGAGTCCCTGGACACTGACCAGCACACTACTGAACAGTGAATGGCTCACTGAAGAACACATGAGTCCCTGGAGACTGACCAGCACACTACTGAACAGTGAATGGCTCACTGAAGAACACATGAGTCCCTGGACACTGACCAGCACACTACTGAACAGTGAATGGCTCACTGAAGAACACATGAGTCCCTGGACACTGACCAGCACACTACTGAACAGTGAATGGCTCACTGAAGAACACATGAGTCCCTGGACACTGACCAGCACACTACTGAACAGTGAATGGCTCACTGAAGAACACATGAGTCCCTGGACACTGACCAGCACACTACTGAACAGTGAATGGCTCACTGAAGAACACATGAGTCCCTGGACACTGACCAGCACACTACTGAACAGTGAATGGTTCACTGAAGAACACATGAGTCCCTGGACACTGACCAGCACACTACTGAACAGTGAATGGTTCACTGAAGAACACACGAGTCCCTGGAGACTGACCAGCACACTACTGAACAGTGAATGACTCACTGAAGAACACATGAGTCCCTGGACACTGACCAGCACACTACTGAACAGTGAATGACTCACTGAAGAACACATGAGTCCCTGGACACTGACCAGCACACTACTGAACAGTGAATGACTCACTGAAGAGCACATGAGTCCCTGGTCACTGACCAGCACACTACTGAACAGTGAATGTCTCACTGAAGAACACATGAGTCCCTGGACACTGACCAGCACACTACTGAACAGTGAATGGCTCACTGAAGAACACATGAGTCCCTGGACACTGACCAGCACACTACTGAACAGTGAATGGCTCACTGACTGAAGAACACATGAGTCCCTGGACACTGACCAGCACACTACTGAACAGTGAATGACTCACTGAAGAACACACGAGTCCCTGGAGACTGACCAGCACACTACTGAACAGTGAATGACTCACTGAAGAACACATGAGTCCCTGGACGCTGACCAGCACACTACTGAACAGTGAATGACTCACTGAAGATCACATGAGTCCCTGGACACTGACCAGCACACTACTGAACAGTGAATGACTCACTGAAGATCACATGAGTCCCTGGACACTGACCAGCACACTACTTAACAGTGAATGGTTCACTGAAGAACACATGAGTCCCTGGAGACTGACCAGCACACTACTGAACAGTGAATGACTCACTGAAGAACACATGAGTCCCTGGACACTGACCAGCACACTACTGAACAGTGAATGGCTCACTGAAGAACACATGAGTCCCTGGAGACTGACCAGCACACTACTGAACAGTGAATGGCTCACTGAAGAGCACATGAGTCCCTGGACACTGACCAGCACACTACTGAACAGTGAATGACTCACTGAAGAACACATGAGTCCCTGGACACTGACCAGCACACTACTGAACAGTGAATGGTTCACTGAAGAACACATGAGTCCCTGGAGACTGACCAGCACACTACTGAACAGTGAATGGCTCAATGAAGAACACATCAGTCCCTGGACACTGACCAGCACACTACTGAACAGTGAATGACTCACTGAAGAACACATGAGTCCCTGGACACTGACCAGCACACTACTGAACAGTGAATGACTCACTGAAGAGCACATGAGTCCCTGGACACTGACCAGCACACTACTGAACAGTGAATGACTCACTGAAGAACACATGCGTCCCTGAACACTGACCAGCACACTACTGAACAGTGAATGGCTCACTGAAGAGATCAAGAGGGAAAAAAAATTCTTAGAAGCGAACGAAGATGAAAACACAACACATGAAAACCTATGGAGCACAATAAAGGCAGTTCCCTAAAAGGCTAAATTACAAAACTAGGGCTATCTTAAATAAGTAACTTGATGCATCAAAAGGCTTTCAAAAAACAAGAACAATCCAAACACAAGGGTCCCATTTGGAAAGAAATAATCAAGATCAGGGTGGAAATCAATGAACTAGAAATGGGAGAAAAGAAAAACAAGAGCTGGTGCTTCTAAAAAATAAACAAGATGGATAAACCCCTGCTCACATTAACCAAAAGAAAATAAATATAAAACCCTCATCAACAGTATCAAAGATGAAACCGTGAGACCCATAACGATTTTTTCATAAAGAAAATGAGAGAGGCACTTAGTCTGATATTTTGTTCAAAAAGCTTATAAGCTGAAATGCAAAGAAACAAAGTATGACAGGCCTTTAGCATTAGACACAGAACGCTCGCTGCTTTGACTAAGCTGGGACTTGTCAACTTACAATTCCGTAGGCAGAAAAGCAGATGAGCTGTGCTGCAAAGCTATTATTCAGAAGTGGGTGCCTTAGCAAGTAAGCAAACCTAACTGAACATAAACACAGATCTAACGTAACCCATGATGGCAAAGATCCCGGGAACAGTCCAGCGAAGATGACGAGATCTATGCAGCCTACGTTATACATTTGAAAATGAGAAACAACAAAAGCGAAAGTAGGTCTGATGAAATGAATCATTTAAAAAGTTTTAAACATTAAAGGTCTCCTATTTGTCATTATTTTCTGACAATACTGTTAACAGCTATTTTGAAAGATGAAGTCATTCGGATTGCAGCGGCATTCTGTACCGCGTCCTAGCAGTGCGATTGCTGTCGGCAAGGTCCTGGGTGACAGCGTGGGCGTGAGGGGCTCGTACCTGCACGACAGGGGAGTTCAGGTACTCTGCACACACGCCCAAGGGCTGCACCAGCGCTGAGACAGCCTGGGGGAACAAGAACAAGAGATTACTGAGAATGTCAAAGACTTTTTCCTTTGACAGTTAAGCAAATCTGTTTGTTTTTTTTAATCTAAGAAAAATCTAAACGATGGCTTCATTAAGTCATGTATAAATTAGATAAAGTCTTGGATAGGAAGAAATAGAGAGGGGGACATCAACCCATTGAAATTATAGACATTCAATGTGATTTTATATCAGAATATTTGAACAAAACTTCCAAGGGGGCTGGAGAAACGGCTTAGCGTTTTAGGCGCCTGCCTGCTAAGCCTAAGAACACCGGTTCCAATCTCCAGGTCCCACGTTTAGCCAGTCGCAGTGACGCAAGGGCGCAATGCCTCACTTGACCACAAGGGGGCGCATGCATCTGGAGTTTGTTCGCAGAGGCTGAGAAGCTGCTGGCGCGCCCATCTCTATCTGTCTTCCTCTCCCTCTCTCTCTGTGTCTCTCTCCAAAAAACAAACAAACAACAACAACAACAAAAACTTCTAAGGGCTAGGTGAAATAGTTCTAAGTTCACAATGGAGAACTACTTAAACATTTTCTTTTGAAAAGGACAACATGAAACATGCATCTACCAAGAGAAAATTTAAGGCTTCTTACAAGAAAATGAGAGATTTTTACTAAACTCTGGGAAAATGCCCAAACAAATGATGGGGACACAGTGTTCCTGACTGAGAAATTACCAACACGGTCGCGATGTTGCGTATTCAACGCAGGTCCAAGCATGGCCTGTGGGTTTTTCTGACACGTTGACGACATGCGGAAGAGTGAAAATGTTAGATAGGAGAGTGTAGGAGAAGCGATGCTGGGCAGAAGCAGCAGCACAACTAGTGGACACAGCAGAGCACTAGTGCTGCTGAGCTCTCAGGCAGGTGCGTCCAGCCTGTAGGCCATGGGCTGCATGTGTCTCGGGACCGCTAGCTTAAAACACTGTGCTGCCATGTCACAAAGTTAGTCACACCTGGGCAGAGGACGTGAATGACTGCCACAGATGTCCAGGGACAGCCAGCAGACACGTGAGACTTTGATATCAATGAAACCAGCAAATGCAAACAGTAAGGGGAAAAAGAGAGTAACTCAACAGAGAATCTTACAATTGTTATTCTCCTGAAAGAAAACAAAGTTGGGGGCTGGAGAGATGGCTTAGTGGTTAAGGGCCTGCCTGGAAAGCCAAAGGACACAGGTTCAATTCCCCCGGACCCATGCAAGCTAGATGTAAAAGGGGGCATGTGTCTGGAGTTGGTTGGCAGCGGCTGGAGGCCCTGGTATGTCCATTCTCTTTCTCTCTCTTTCTGTCTCTCTCAAAATGAATAAATAAATAAATAAATTTTAAAACAAGAAATGAAAATTGGGCCTCTCTCTTATACTGTAAAAATGAATTCAAGACCTAAATTTTAAAAACTTATAAAGCATAAAAAGCAAAAAACTATAACTTTGAGATGGGAGACTACTCCCTAGGCAACTTACAAAATTGTTACGCTACTGAGGAAAAAAATGTGACTTCATAGAAATTTGTAACTTCTGACACCATTAATAAAAATGGATACACAAGCCAGGTGTGGTGGTGCATGCCTTTAATCCCAGCACTTGGTAGGCAGAGGTAGAAGGATCGCTGTGAGTTCAAGGCCACCCTGAGAATACATAGTGAGTTCCAGGTCAGCCTGAACTAGAGTGAGACTTTACCTCCAAAAAAAAAAGAATACACACAAAATAGTTACATCAACAGGCTTAACAAACAAAAAGAATTGCTAAAAATTAATGACATGTTACCCAAGAGAGACCTAAATAATTATGTCAACTTACAGAGGAAATGCAAACTGCCAGTGGTGATGTGATGAAATGCTCACGTTCACAGATGGGAGCATTGTCAAGTAAACAATACCATTTCAGGCTTCAATAAAATTTCAGGTTGACAAACATTTGGTGCCACAGACAGTACTGTGGTAAGGGTCTATGGCAGCAGAGACTACTTGTCTAGCCTTGCGTAAACAGACTTAGCCATCAATTCTAATTTCAAAATATTACTGTCTTTAATCTAGAAATCTCACCTTCTAGGAATCGCTCCTTTACAAATACGAGGGTGCGTACATGAAGACAAGGAGCACTATGTAATAACAAAACCTTACAAGCAGTCCAGTGGTGATTAAGAAGTGTTTGCACAAGAATGCTGGAGTCATTAAAAACACACCCACACAACTTAAGGAGAAAATAATACCTAGAGGTGGGGATGTGTACAAGTGAGGCTGAAAGAAGAGCAACTTTCAATTCTTACTTTGTGCAGGTGTTTTTAACTATTTTGATTATAGTAATTCTTCCAAATACTTCACAAGTTAAAAAATATATCATTTGTACACAGTCATATCATATGGACTTAATTTATCCTGGGACGAAGTCATTTTCTTAATTAGCCAAAAAGAAGGCATTTAGGGTATTTTAATTAAACTTGTTTATAAAAGCGAGAGCTTCAGCCTTTGGATCTTTCTCTTACACCCAAGGTTACCATAGCCTCAGCACACTGGAACACTCACTACAGCCAGCAACATACTTGGTTCTGGAAAATGATCTGACCTAAAGGGAATTTTATTATTTTTATTTTATTTTTTTTAATTTTATTTTTTGGTTTTTTCGAGGTAGGGTCTCATTCTAGCCCAGGCTGACCTAAATTCACTATGCAGTGTCAGGGTGGCCTCGAACTCACAGTGATCCTCCTACCTTGGCCTCCCAAGTGCTGGCATTAAAGGCGTGCGCCACCACGCCCAGAGGGAAAAGGTTTTGAGTGTGTTTTCACCTCAGGATGTTTGACAGTAATGAAGAGCAAGTGCAGAACCCGAAGTATGCATCTAATCACTCATCAATTTTCATTCAGGTACACAGACAAACTCAGGGGTCTTCTTGGTGAATACTTTTGAGAAGTGAAATTATTTCTGATATTGCCCAATGCTCTAAACAAACAGTTCTTGGGAATCAAATAAGTTAGATAAAACCCCATCTGTGAAGAGACTGGTCTTTTAAATTTATTTTTATTTTTTTTGGTTTTTCAGAGTAGGGTTTCACTCTAGTCCAGGCTGACCTGGAATCCACTATGGAGTCTCAGGGTGGCCTTGAACTCATGGTGATCCTCCTACCTTTGTCTCCTGAGTGCTGGAATTAAAGACATGTGCCACCACACCCGGCTCAGGTCTAAGTTTTTAATATGGTATAGGTCTTTAAGTAGTAAGATAATTTCGTGCAACCATCATGAATTAACAGAAAAGTCCCATCGGTGAAAGGAAATCAGCAGGCTGAACCCCTCAGAGGGTGAGGAATGAACACTCTGGTCATCAGCACCATGGAATGGCTCTTCGGAAGATGGACTTTAAATTTATAATCTACCTGGATGCCTTGGGTGATGTTCCCAACCCACATAAAGTGAACCTGCATGCCGAGTGCAGCCATGAGCGCTTTAACTCACCCCAAGTTCTATGTCTTCTGAGTGGAGTTTGGCTTGGATTGCTGCAAATCCACCTAATTCTCCAAACTGAAAAGGAAGAAAGCACAAATTAATTTTAAAATCCTACACGTTAATAATTTAAGCAAGGAAGGGATGTGTGTGCCTGTAAGAGTGATACTGAGAGTCCGCAGGGATCTAATCCAGTGCTCTGCCGGCATGTATGACAGGTGCCGACTTGCAAAACAGAAGTTTGTAGTCACGTGTGTATACTGCACAGAGCAGGAACTCTCAGATACACACCGTAGGAAAGCATTCTGATTGTCTGCATAGCTACCATTGTTTAAAATGCCAAACTTTAGGGCCAGCTGTGTACACCTTTAATCCCAGCACTCAGGAGGCTTAGTAGGAGGATTGCTGTGAGTTCAAAGCCACCCTGAGACTTCACCTTGTGAACGCCAGGTCAACCTGGGCTAGAGTGAGACCCTACCTTGAAAAACAAAAAAAAAAAATCCAAACAAAGCCAGGCGTGGTGGCGCACGCCTTTAATCCCAGCACTTGGGAGGCAGAGGTAGGAGGATTGCCGAGAGTTTGAGGCCACCCTGAGACTACACAGTTAATTCCAGGTCAGCCTGGACCAGAGTGAGACCCTACCTTGCAAAACCAAAAAAAAAAAAAAAAAAAAAAAAAAAAACAAATACACACACAAAAAAAAAAAAAACCAAGAAACTAGGAAAGGTATCTCTAAGTCATATGAATTGTTACAGTAAGTGACTTGCCAGGCAAGGCGTGTTCAATGACATGCAATAGAGGCAAGTGACACTTCCTGACTGATCTGAGGCCCTCTACACTGTGAACCTGGTCAAAAGCCCAAAGCTGGGAGGTCATAGCCTCTACGGGAAACTATTACTGCTGCTTTGCTAGATGGGTATGTTATATCCATTAAAACTGTCTTCAAAATATTTACCTATCCATCTATCTATCTATCTATAGTTATTTATTTGAGAGAGAGAAAATGGGCGCACCAGCCACTGCAAATGAACTCCAGATATGTGTGCCCTTTCGTGCATCTGGTGTACATGGGTCCTGGGGAATTGAACCTGGGTCCTTTGGCTTTGCAGGCAAGCACCTTATCCGCTAAGCCATCTCTCCAGCCCAAAATATTTTTTATACTCACTGGTTAATGGTGCTGACAGCTTTGGTCAGATAGCTTCTTTTGTGGTAGGCAGAGTTATGGCAAAGGCTCGTAATGAATCAAAGTGCTGAGAAAGAGAGACTACTGAAGGCTCAGCGTAAATGACACACCCATATCACCCTACCCAAGGCTCAGGGAGCATCACAGAAGAAGGGGAAGAAGGAGCCAGAGGAGTGCGCTGTTGGCCAACACTGTCTTCCAGGCATGAGAGAGCCACTGCACTCTTGAAATCTAAGCAGACACAACTGCCCACTCAAGTCCTAAACAAGACGGGGCCCGTCAACACCCTGTCAGACAGCACAGGCGCTCATCACAAGGCCCCAGCCCTCCCTGAGGTGTCCTAGGAAGTTAATGGCTGCTGGGAGAGGGAAAGACGTTTTCTTCAGCGGTGTAGTCACTGACAAATTGTTCCTATAAATTACTCATTCTTCTATAAGCAACCCTGATTAAAAACACTTGGTCACCAAAAACAAAACAAACAAAAATAGACGTGAAGCTGGGCATGGTGGCACATGCACTTAATCCCAGCACTCAGGAGGCTGAAGACTGCCTTGAGTTTGAGGACAACCTGGGTTACAGAGTGAGTTCTAGGTCAGCCTGGGCTAGAGTGAGGACTCAGTGGCTAGAGGCATTTGCTTGCTGAGCCTAATGGCTTGGCTTCAATTCCCCACTACCCATGTAGGGCCAGACACAGAAGGTGGTGCATGTCTGGAGTTTGTTTGCAGTGGTAGGAGGCTCTGATGCACCCATTTTCTCTCTCTCTCTTTCTGATTGTAAACAAATAAAAATTTTAAAAAAAACAATAGACTTTAAAGTAGAAGGATGAGTAGTGGGAGTGGGATGGTGATAAGAGAAAGAAATGGAGGGTGAACAAGACCAGAATATATTACATACAAGTATGAAAATGTCCCAATGAAACCCACTGTTATGTATAATTAATATAAGAAAATAAAGACTCTAAGAAACATATCAGGAGGCAGAGGTAGGAGGATCGCCGTGAGTACGAGGCCACCCTGAGACTACAGAGTGAATTCCAGGTCAGCCTGAGCTGACCCTACCTCGAAAAACAAGAACAAAAAAAACAAAACACACACACAAAAAAAAAATCAGTAAAAGTACCCACCTTATTTACCAAGTCTACAACCCATCCATGAGGCTCCTGTGAGAAAAGAAAGCAAAAATTAATATCGTAATATAAAGGCTTCCCCATTACCCCAAGCATTTCTTATATTCTAAATGGAAGTGAGAAGAAAAAAAAAAGAAAAACATTAAACTTGGAAAATATTTTGAAAGGTTTTCCCAAATGTTTCTTAATGTAAATCTTTGACATTATTGAATATACAATTTTTAAATGTCTGTAAGTCTGGATTTTCATGGGACTGCTACAATACAGAGTTTTAAGCAAGTTGCTTAAGTTCTTCAAAGAATAGGATGATTTGAGTTAACTCCTCTAAAAACGTTATATTTCTTTTATTTCTTTTTGCTTTTTTGAATCAGGGTCTCAAGTGACCCAGGTTGGCCTCAAACTTGCTATGCAACTAAGGCTGGTATTTAGCTCATCCTCCTGCCTCCACCTCCCATGCGCAGTGTGTTAGATGGGTGTGCCACCATGCTGGATACATTTGTTGTATTTTAGAAATTAAAGATTGCTACCTAAAAAGCCAGCAATCAGGAATTAAGAGAGCCGAGGTTTAGTCTCGGCCTTATCAGTGATGACCATAAATCAGCTCCTCTTCCACCTTCCTCCTCCTTTGCACACACCTCTGTGCAGACCGGTCTTTAAATGGCTGGCCCTCTGTCATGTCCGGGTCGCAGCTGAAACACCGCCTCATACAGGTCTTTTGTGACCGGCACCCTGAGTAGAGAAGGCTCCTTCTCTTGTTCTTTGGGGAGATCTTCTGTTGTCTCCTTTTGTGTGACTTAACACAATTTGCATTCCTTGCATATGTGGTCATTTTCTTGGTTTTGTTAGCTGTTAAAATATGAGATCTGGGATGGGGAGCTAGCTCAGTGGTTAAAGGTGCTTGCTTGCAAAGCCTGAGATGGCCGAGGCTCACTTCCCCAGGACCTACGTAAAGCCAAATGCACAAAGTGGCACACGTATCTGGAGTTTGCTTGCAGTGGGAAGAGGCCCTACAATCCTATTCTCTCTCTCTCCCCCCTTCTTTCCTTGCAAAGAAATAATAAAAAATTTAAAAATGTAAGATCTCTGAAAGCAGGCATTATATCTCTTATTTCTTATTTATTTATTTATTTGGAGCACCAGACAGAGAAAGAGGCAGAGAGAGAGAGAGAAAGAGAGAGAGACAATAGGCGCACTAGGGCCTCCAACCACTGCAAACTAACTCCAGATGTGCCCCCTTGTGCATCTGGCTTACATGGGTACTGGGGAATCGAGCCTCAAACCGGGGTCCTTAGGCTTCACAGGCAAGTGCTTAACCAATAAGCCATCTCTCCAGCCCTATCTCTTCTTATCAGACAAAATAAACACTAAGAACACCTCAGTCAGTCACATGAGAGTCTACAGATAAGCAACAAACAGATCTGAAAATCCAGCCAAGGGAGAAAGAGGCGTCTTTCAGAAGACCAGGAGGCAACTAACTTCTCAACAGGCAGGAGGCAAAAGAAGCCAGAAGACAGTACAACAGTATCTTTAAAACTGACAGGAAGAAGGGGGGGGGGGGCAGGGGATCACGGTCATTGTCTCTGTTTATGGAAGTTGTCAATACAAAGTTAAAAAAATTTTTTTAGAAATTTTGATAGAAAATAGCCATCAGTCCACAACAGCATTTTGAAAAATAACAGAAAAAAAGAAATAAGGAAGTTTCAGGCCATTAAAAACAATCGTGAGTGGACAGTTCCTAAAGCATATTTTATAGGATATACTATCTCCTTTATAGGGTTAAAAAGAAGGAAAAAAAGGAAAGGACTAAGTTACTGCATAGAAAGATAGAGACAGGTGTGGGATGGTCACAGGAAACATGCGAAGGTCTTTCTGTGGTGGCTCAGGAGGAGAAACATGGAAATGTACAGGCCCTGTTGAATTAGCGCAAGTTTAAGGCAGGCACCGAGATCGAGGACAGGAGGGGAGAGCCTGTATTCTTGTGACGGTCGGGGGTAAAGAGGGGCATGCTGATGCTCCAGAGGTGGTGTGATCCATTCAGAGACAAGACAATATCAAAGTGTGGAAACAATGAGAATGACCCATGGGTGAAGAAGAGACTGAGGACCCCACAGAAGGAGACAAACTCAGAGATGCACCGTGCTTGAGAAGGGAGGAAGAGGAATGGATCCTGGGCCATGGTGGGAGGAAAATTCCTTCACGGGAAGAAGAAACTCACAAATGGAACCATTCTGGTCTGTATGGCACAATGCAGGTCTGGCCCTAGCCAGACTGCCTGCTAAAAGAAACCAGGCCACACCCTTCGGGTTTTCTCACCAGGATGGCGGGTAGTCAATGACGGGTAAGACCCCATGAGATGGGGCAACCTAAGACAGGCACCATCACATGTGATGATCCCTTGGGGCCTGGGGTCAACAATGGCTTGGCAAAGAACCATGCCTCCCAGGGTTGCCAATAATAAAAACAAAAAGGAGGATATGTATGGCACAATGCAGGTCAGGCCATAGCCAGACTGCATGCCAGAAGAAACCAGGAAGTGGCTTCTGTGGACGTGGCATCCTGCATAGGCCTGGCGTGACAAAAGCTACAGTCCCATGCTCGCGAGAAACCTGCTGTGAGATGATCTGCCCAGAGACAGGCTGTCATTGGTCACAAGAAGGGGACCACCGCATACAATGATTGGCCAGCCAAACCCTTTAAACCCCCTACACTTCCTTGAATAAACGAGTTTGCAGCAGCTCGCCCTCTGCCTGCTTCCACCCAACTCCCGGAGTCCGTGTCGTGACTCTGCACCTCTCACCCCCAACTTAGCAGAGACCCTGCTGTCCCTCCTGGGCTGGCCCTAGGGGGGACCCCAACGCTGGTCTCTGTGTAGACACTGAAGGGAGGAGAACGGAGTCCCCTGAGTGGTTACTTCAGGACTCCAGTGCATTCCGGGCTTTTCTGAACCATGTACCCGTCATTTCATATGACTCACGTGAAGAGAAGGTTGTGGCGTCAAAATACATGCAGTCACGAGGAGCAGGCGCTGGAGACTGCATGACCGGGCTCTTCTTGGACTTGGTTATTTGAGTTTAGGCAAGTACATAAACGGTTTCAGCAGTACCTGATCCACAGTTACCATGGGACTCGATTCCCAGGACGTGCTCACTGCTCTTGCAACCCAAGTGCTTACCTTCTTTCTGGGGTATGACTTGACTTACCAAGCTGCAATAACTACTCCCTCTCTGTATTCTATACATGCTTATAATTGTTGTAGTCTTATTTTTAAGAATAACTTTTTAAAATATTTCGTTTACTTGGGAGAGAGAATGGGTGTGCCAGGGCCTCCAGCCCTGCAAAGAAACCACTGCAAATAAACTCCGGTCACATAGGCCACCTTGTGCACCTAGCTTATGTGGATACTGGGGAATCAAACTTTGGTCCTTAGGCTTCGTCAGGCAAATGCCTTAACCATGAAGCCATCTCTCCAGTCCTGTACTCTTAGTTTTTTGTTTGTTTGTTTTTTTCAAGGTAGGTTACCACTCTAGCCCAGGCTGACCTGAACTCACTATGAAGTCTCAGGGTGGCCTCAAACTCATGCCTTCCAAGCGCTGGGATTAAAGCGTGTGCCACCATGCCCGGCCTGTACTCTTATTTTCGTTTTCATATTTCCTCCACTGTACTATAAAGCTAGGACCACACCTTTAAAGACGACTATTGGCTTAGGACCCGAAAGCTATGATAATGCCAGACACATAGTAAGTATTCAGTAAATGGCACTGACCTCAAACTTCAGCTCTTATTAAGGTAACAGACTAGTTTCCTATCAACTCAATTAGACTTCAACTGGTTCTCAAAAAACAGTAAATTATGTAATTCTTTGGGTATAGTCACTGCTACACTATAGACTATAAGAACATAAATTCCAACACTTATGGAGTTTCCAAGAAAATTATAGATGAGACTGGCTACTGTATTTTTTTCATTTATTTATTTATTTAAGGCAGAGGGGGAGAAAGAGAGGGAGAGGAGAATGGGCATGCCAGGACCTCCAGCCACTGCAAATGAACTCCAGATGCATGTGCCATCATGTGCATCTGGCTTACACGGGACCTTGAGAATCAAATCTGGGTCCTTAGGCTTCAGAGGCATGCGTCTTAACTGCTAAGCCATCTCTCCAGCCCACTACTATATTTTTGTAGGTGCAATTAATCACCTCAAATAACTGCAAATGCTCTAGTCTCTCAAACATTTCTAAAAACCTGGCATACCAACTTTGAGCCAAGGTACTGATAATCCAGTATGTGAGGCACTGAAGTCACTTATTTCCTTAAAATAATTTCAAATCAGTAAAATTCTTCATGATAATGCTTACCAGCTATGGGAAAATATAATTTCTAAACAAGTTTTAAGCAATTCTATAAACCATACGCAGTACATGTCATTTTAAATTTTATTTGTTTATTTATTTGAGAGAGAGAGAAAGAAGCAGAGAGGAAGAGAGACAGATAATACATGTCATTTTAAAAATTACTTTAATCCTGTGTAAAATGCTAATTTTATAGCACAGAAAATTCCTTTCCAATACAGTTCTGGATCAAAAGATGAAACAAAACTATATTTACCTTCTGGAAAGTAGACGCAGGTGAAACAGCAAACATATTTCCCTCTCCAAACACTTCTGCCCAGTTCCTCTGAGACACTTTCATTCTGTTTTTAAAGTGGTATTCATTATCAGGATTGAAAGCCTGGATCCACCAAAGAGAACAGAGGAGCATTATTATCTATTTCTACGGCAACATGGTATCATTAGAAAAGAGATGAACTTGCAGCCCTGGACTCCTCCACTAGTGGAATTGCTGAAGATCACCGACAAAGCTGGGGCCTTGGCTGATGAAGAGTAAAGGAGTGGGTGATCCCCTGGCCTGCAGTGTCCACTCTGAAGGAAGGAGAGGAATGGGGTGGTGGTCCCCTGGCCTGCAGTGTCCACTCTGAAGGAAGGAGAGGAGGAGCTAGTAGGACGAGAGGTCTGACTCCAGGCAAGGCAAGGCCAGCTCCCCAGGGGGTCAAGGGCTACTTCAGCTAAGAGTTGCCAGACTCAGGAAACAGACAGTGAAGCTCAGAGGGGAAGGTAAGCGCTGAAGAACAGGCGGAGGCCAAGCAGCAGAACAGCCATTACCAGAGTACTTAGGGTGAGAATCATCAGAGACACAAGGGAAAGCTACTTAATCAGGCTCTGAGCCGAAAAATCCATCAGAATTATTAAAACCATGCTTTTCAAACACTGGAGGGCTGCTCTGCTTCAAAAACAAAAGGCAAAGACTACCAGCTAAGTTAGTATCTTGAATGGTGACACTGTCCCCACTCATCAGGAAGTGCAAGAGAGCGGGCGGCCCACGCGAGGGCACAGCAAGCAGTGTAAGGAGGCTTCCTTCCCATACCGTACCATCGTGAGCACGCCCAGGAGACCAATGGGAATGGGATCCTGCTTTATCCGCTCGGCAACCAGTTCTATTAACAACATCAGCATGTTGTAGATCCCTTCATGAATCTCAGTGCCCCACTTGTGGACTGCACTTGACGTCAGGAGCTACAAAAACAAAGGACAGTCTAGAGTCTGGCTTGAAAAAGGACACAAGGCTGCAGCTCAGCGGGCCGGTCTTAATCAAGAAATCACCATCAAAACGCCCTCATCGATGCAGGAGGCCTGAAGGCCGATACTGCATCAAGTCTTCATTGGTCTCGAAACCAAAGCAGAGTCTTGTTCTGAGCTCTGTTCCTTGCATCAAAGCACTCTGCTTGAAGGCAATTAGTTGCTCTTCTAGTTTCATTATCACCAGGGGAGGCCCAGTGACTCACGGACGGAACAATCCTTTCCTCGCGGCAGGAGCCTTAGACAGATTCACCTGCGCACTCTGAGCTCCGATGAGATTAATTCCTGCCCATCTCACTTATATGTTGTAAGATTCAAAAGACATCATGAACAAACACAAGTGGGAAAGCATTATAAATATATTTAATGACTGTTACTATTAATTTTGGAATTGAAAACACGGACAATTTATCTCATGGATTTCCATGTATTCTTTCCACACTTTGTACTTGAGATACATGTTCATGACCGTATCTTCCCCCGTGCTGGCTAGATGCTTTTGAGGTAGGGTCTTGTGCTATGTAGTTCTAACTGGCCTGTAACTTCCCAAGTAGGCTAGCCTCAGATAACCCTCCTGTATTGGCTCCCAAATGCTAGCACTACAGGCTTGTACCACCGTGTCTGACTTAGTTTTGTTTCTGTAAATTTCCCTTCAGAGGGACAATAACCATGGAATAAAAACCTCTTTCTAAAAAGAGAGCGCAGCCTGAGTAGGCATGCACTTCCGTAGCTTCAGAGAGAAACCACTGGTGCACATTGCCAAAATACCAATTAGCTGGACTATTTGCTCAAATAAGCAAAAATCATTAAGACTAAATTTACATAAACCGATGAGGTAGTATTTTTGCAAGAACTTTTTTGACTACATATTGATAAATTGCTGGGTAAATTCATCAAAAACACAGATCTTGACTCTACACAATCTTGACCCAAAAGACAATTTAACCTTTTTTTCTAAGACTAAACAACTTGTGTTGCTGAAACCCATTTTATTTTCTAGTTATTTTTAATTAATTGAGAACTTTACTGTATGAACCTATTATACACTGGTCATATTCCCAATTGGGTTATTCTCTCATATCTCCCCCTCATTCCACGGAGGGACCCCTCGGTGGGGTCACTGGTATTCACCATGGGGTCATGAATGCACCAGTCATCAAGGGAGACAGTCCTGGGTACCAAAGTGCTGCTGGGAATGACTGCTGGCAAATGGACGATTTGTTTCAGAGATTTAAGATAAATACAAACGTTATTCATCTACAGGTCTAGGGCCTTACTTACATATGGACAAAAATGAGTGTCCACTCCTGCGGTACCATACGGAAGGACACCCGTTTATTCATTCAACCACAACCAAGGTTCCTGGCTCTTGCTGTGAGCTAGGCACTCCGATTTCCACTGGGTGAGCAGCTGTGCCTATTACTCTTGTAAGGGTTCGAGACTCATGTCCAGAAAAGGGAGTCAGGTCAAGTCCAACTGCTTTTAGAGACACAAGACCCGTCATCTCCTATTTGCACTGAGAGAAAGAAACTGCTCTCTAAGACATGGGACCAGAGCGGGAGACTCGCTCACCGCTCCTACTCTGACAGATGGTACATCTGCATGTCACTCTGCCGGGAAGAACAAGCTTTCGGTCATTTAAAAATATGTTTATGGTTCTGCCTCAGGAAAGCAGTTTGCACAAAGTGGCTCGTGTTTGGTGAGTGAAGACAGTCTTCTAAGCGCCACGCCTCTTTACTAAGACGTACAGCCTCCCAGGAAAAGTAAAGCACAATCAGTTCTTCAGCAATTAAAAAGCAGGCAGGAAAAGTTATATTCAGCCAAAGACAAGGGTTTAAATATAAAAAATTAAATCATTAATCAAGGGCAACTTATTTCATTAAAGGACCCTCAGCTGAAGCTGGGCATGGTGGCACACACCTTTACTCCCAGCACTAGGGAAGCAGAGGTAGGAGGACTGTTGTGAGTTCGAGGCCACCCTGAGACTACATTAGTGAAGTCCAGGTCAGCCTGGACTAGAGTGAGACCCTACCTCGAAAAAAAAAATCCTCAGTTGAGGGATAGAGAGATAGCTTAGTGGTTAGGACCCTTGCCTGCAAAACCAAAGGACTCAGGTTCAATTCCCCAGGACCCACATAAGCCAGATGCACAAGGTGGCGCATGTGTTTAGAGTTCATTTGCAGTGGCTGGAGGCCCTGGTGTGACCTTTCTCTCTTTCTGTCTGTCTCTTTCTTGCTCTTTCAAATAAATAAGTAAATAAATGTTAAAGAATCCTCACTTGATCAACATTTACAAATTGATTTTATACACAAAAATCAAAAACTAAAAAAAAAACAGCATTTGGAAGGCAGAGGTAGGAGGATCACCGTGAGTTCGAGTCCACCCTGAGACTACAGAGTGAATTCCAGGTCAACTGGGGCCAAAGTGAGACCTTACCTCGAAAAAACAACAAACAACAAAACAAAACAAAACTGAAAAAAAAAAGTTTACATTTGCCCTCATCCCCCCATCAAAAAATTAAATTACAATTTTCTTACCTTTTTAAATGCTTCAGGCATACATCTATCCATAAATCGTTTACAATTTTCATCAGACTCAGAAAGACCTTGGTCAAATAAATGGAAAAGAGTTGTACTGGTCATTCCAAATTCCAAATTCATACATGTAGAACTGTTTGTCACAGAAACCTTGACTCGTATGACTTGAGCATTAAAACGGACGACAGATATTCTGCTGAAGCAACTGGCCGAGAAGCAATCGACCACAGGCAAGATGGTGGTTAGCACGGAAACGGCCGCCCTGATGCGCCCATGTCAGAACTGGGACGGCCCATGAGTAACATAGTAGTGGCTGCTTATTAGCAATTGCCTACCTTCCCAAGCAGATTTACAAAAATAAACATTTTAACCAAACGACCAACTCTTCTTTCCAAAAACAATCATGTGGACTCACTGTAAATAAGATACAAAGAACTGTGCCTGGCACAATTCATACAGTGATGTTAAAAACACTAACTGGAAGTGGGTGTGGCAGCGCACGCCTTTCATCCCAGCACTCGGGAGGCAGAGGTAGGAGGATCGCCTTGAGTTTGAGGACATCCTGAGTATGCAG